>OX637392.1:3155833-4377500 GCA_951799425.1 Ilex aquifolium
ACCAAATGAAGTTAAAAACAATGAGTTTCCAATAAATAAAAAAAGCAATCAGCTAAAATTAATTAACCGGAACAAATAAATCGAACACATATAGAGCAGTTTTTAACAATTGCAGCTAGAAATTTTATATTTAAAAAATGAATGTAGAAGATGAGATAAAATTCAAATTTACCTCCTCTTGTCAATGTAATCCTGGTGAGACATTGGTCCATCGTTCTCTTCGTTTTCACCATTGCGATTCAACGGTGGCCTCCGTTTTGGACGGATTTTATGATGTACGGTTTTGTCGTCGCCGGAGTCTGGTTGTTCGATCGGAGGAGCATTACCGGTGGCAACATTGTAAGCTGGAAATAGGGAAAATTGAATGAACAAAATAAGCAGTTAAAAGAGTAGAGCATGGAGAAAGAGAGATTGAATTGTACCTCTAAGGTTCTGAAGGACAGAGTTGAGATTAAAGTCTTTGTTGTATGTATAAGAAGGGTTTTTGTACAAGTTCGTTCTCGTCCCCATTCTCTCTCTCTCTCTCTCGGAGTCTCGCTCTCCTCTCTCCCCTCCAAAGTATATTGGTGGTTAACCCAACCCAGTGTGAATAGGGAACGATTCTGTTCATTGTTCAATGGACTAATGGGGCTCCATTTGGTGGTAGGCCCATGGAAGCCGAAGTACAGCCAAATGAGCCCAGAAACGTGCCGAAATACTGCTTTAGTTTAGGCCGGTACGGTCCGGCCCAATACTTGAGGCATTGGGCAGATTTCTGGCCCTAGAACTAGGGGTTACACTTTTTGGTTAATTGGAGGCCAGTCTACACTTGTTGACTTTTAGCTCAATTAATCCATGCATGTATTTTTTGGGATACAGTAACATAAATAATTATATTACAAAATAAATAATAACAGTAATAAAAATAACGACACAGTAATAATAATAATAACAATAACAGTAACATAGTGCTATTCTTTAGAGTTGAAAGGACAACTATATTCACAATTATTATTTTACCCTTAATGAATTGATTAGCGATATTACGAAATGAACCGTGATAATAACATAGCAAGTGAGACATAGTAATACAGTTACAATAATAATGATACAATAACGTATCACTATTCAAAATTCTAAGAATCTAGATAGTTATAGTAATAATGAATTTTAATTGTTACTATCGATTGTCATCATCTAAATTTTATGTATCAGTGATTGAATTTTAATTCTTGCATTTTATCGAACATCATTTGAGCATAACATATAAACTAAAGAATGTCGCCAAAATATAAAATAAACCAAAACAGAGAATTTAAAAAAAAAAAAAAAATTTGACTGTGACAAATAAAATCACTGTCAATGAAACATATAGATGAAAAAATACAAATTAATTTTTTTAAAATTCTAGAGCACTCGCTCCAAAAACTGGTTAATCATTGTTGTCAAACCCAACCGTTCCTGTCACAATAAATTCTCAAAATAAAAAAAAATAAAAAAAAAGTCTCTCCCATAAATTCTCAAAATTCATATTTCAGTCACAATACACAGTAGGAGTTCCAATTACGAAAGTAATGATTTGATGTTTCAACCATGAAACTTCGATGAAAGTCTTGAGTAGCCTAAAAACATATTCTAATTTTTTGAATAATTTACTTACCACATACAATTGATTTGAGTCTATTTTTAGTGGTGTAAATGAAATAAATTAAATCCAACACCAAATTATTTGATCTCTATTTGTTCATTCACAAAGAGAGTTCATTATCGATATGAGATCGTGATGAATTTCAAAATGTTATTCAAATTTGTCTCATTATTTTTTTTTTTGAACTCAACCTTGACTCGTTTAATTAAACGAATCAACTTTGAACTTATATTCGAGTTTGAACTTTTGTGTGTATATAATAATTACATATATTTTCACGAGACTAAATGTTTCAAACAAGTGATTGATACGGTTTGATTTGTATACTAAAAAAAAATTAAAATCAAGTTCATATTTTGTTTGTTTTATAAATAAACGAACTTGAATAAGTTTTAATCCGTATCAATTTCAAAATGTTCAGGAGACTGTTCATGGTAAAATGTTTTGAATCATTCAGCTAACGTCCTTACTTTTCTATGGGATACGTGCAAAAGATCATCAGACTGGGACAACTACGTAAGGCTTCAATGGAAGACCTCAATTATATTGATTTGGAAATGTGACGTTGTCCACATTTCAGTGGCAGATTTGAGAAATTGATCTTCTGTAACGTCCCAAAATCCACCCTGGACGGTATTACTATCTAAGACCATTCACACATGAGAGCGACTAAATAAATTCCATCAATAAGGAAATTTCATTCATTATATTTCATATCCATAGCATTATCCCAAAAGAATAAGTCAAATCATGACAATTACATCCCAAAAGCATTAAATGTAACTTGGCAGCGGAATAACAAAAAATTATATTTTACATGATTCCAAAATAACCCTTCAATCTAATACAAAGAAGGACCGTCGAGATATCCCCCTCCGGATCCCCCTACCCGTCTTCTAACCGATCCTCTTTTACAGCATCACCTGAAAAATGTGTTGGTTTGTAGGGGGTGAGCACTAAGCTCTGTAGGAAAATCCTCCCAAACTCAAACAAGGTTTAGAAAACATGTAAATTAAGTCGGTCTCATTTCACAAATATCATATATAACTTTTGAAGTAAAACCAGGACATTTAAATAGATCTCAAGTTTAAGGAACAACAATAATTGAATGATTAAGTGGAACCACTATACAGTTAACAAACCATATCCGAATATAATTCAATCCACCATACACTGTTTCCACAAGTTCTCGCGGAATCCCATACTTCCCAAAACTCTTGTAGAAACCGTCTATGGTAGAATGAACAATAACCAATATACAATATACCATTTCCAACTTTTAGCCATTTAGGAAGGGCGCCTTCCGATGCATTGTCCCATACTAATGCACCGGCCAAGGTGGTCCAACCCATCATCTCATTTATATTGGTTCATCCCCGTACCATGTATGTTAATTGCTTCTCATGAATCTACCCAACGATTATACCTAGTCCACCAATCACAATCACAATCACAAACACTTTAGGAAAGGGCGTCTACCATCACAATGGCAGTGACGAGTCCCTTCCCAAGAAAAGTATACCATCCCTTGTTCGAACTCCAGTGAACGATAGTGGTCGCATTACCAAATGACAACCCACTACAAGTGTTAGGAAACTATCTCACCCCCACTGGGATAGACTAACCTCTAACACTCTACGGCATCTCTCGAAGGCAATCCAAGTCCATCACAACAACCATACAAATGAGGAAACCAAAATATTCTCAATTCACCAACAATTCCAAATAACTACAAAATCCACAATTTCTCATTTGACAAGCATATCTCAAAAATCCCCAAATTAAGCATGTGACATTTTCAATAACCAACCAAGAAAAATGCAAGAGATCACAACAATATCATTTTATTACTCAATACAAAACACTATGATTTCGAAATCAATAATAAAGGAAGAGTTCAAGAGGAAAACCCATCACTCTTGAAAACTAGGTTTTTCAAACAAAAGAGGGATTTCATGGGTATACAACCCTAACTTTGTGTAAAACATGTTAACAATTGCAAGAGAACCAAGAAACAATGAACCCATAGCAAATACATATGATTAGGAGTCAAAACATATATATAATAACCCTAACATCAATGAACAAGAATGGAAGAAAACCCCTACTTGCTTCCTTAGCTTTTGTGTAAACACTTGAAGATTTGATCTTTCCCACTTGAAAATTTCCCTTGATCTCTTGTTTCTCCCCTTCCTTCTTCTTCTCTAAGATTCTCTCTATGGTTAGTATAGATGAAATGGGATGAAAATGGAAGGAAACACCCAAACACAAGTCTGGAACGTGCAGACCTCGGTTTGGCGCGTCCGGACGCGTGTTTTGTCCTGTCCGGACACGTGTTTTTGCGTCCAAGTTTCTGCTATACGCGTCCGGACGCGTGTCTATTACCGTCCGGACGCGGGTGACAGTATACCCATAACTTCCAGATCAATTTTGACCTATTTAGAAGCCGATTTAGAAAATTTTCGTGAAATACACTTTTGTAGCTCTAGATGTCTACTATCTACTGTCCAAATTTCAGATCCATGGGAGATCACAGTAAAAAGTTATGACCTAAATACTAGAAGGTGTCCCAACTCCTTTTTACCCAAATTCTCTATAAGTGTGTTTTTACTCCGGGATACTTCCTAGCTTCCAATACACCCCATATTACCTCTCCCAAGGTTTTTCGACCTTCCGGATTCAATGGAGAACTTATTTTGACCTAAAAATATTTAGAAACTTCCATAATCCCTCTTCTCAAGTTTACACCTTCGAAACTTAACTTCCCAATCAATTTGTATCTCTAGTTTTTGTTTTTATTCCTACCGTCACTCCACATATCCACATTTTTACAACAATTATTTACTATATATCTATATACATATATAAAAGAAAATGCGGGGTGTTACACCTTCGTTTTTTCTTCTTCTTTCCTTTTTATTTTTTTATCTTTTAATGTGTGATGATGGTCGTGGTGGTAGAGGTGGTGGCAGAGGCGGTGATGGGTGGTGGCCGGGAGGGAGATTATCCTTTTATATCCACAACATCAGAAATCATGGTTTAATGTTGAACCACAAGACTAATTAGACACTATCACGAAAAATATAGAGAGTGGTGAGTAAAATTACCACATTGGATATTTGTTAATTTGGGATATTATTTTTATTTACCACTTCGATATTATTTATCTCTTTATGATAATTCTTTTGTCAGCACTCCGGGAGTGTTTTAGCATAATTGTATTTTTTTTTGGATTAAAAAAATTATTTCCCTTGTTAGAAAAAAAAGGCAATATCATCATTTAATTAATTTTCAAGCTTATTTTGTATCTGAACTTAGCCTGAACAGCTCGGAAAATTTAAAATCATTTACCAGTCATTCAAATTTAACAAACGCGTCATTTTGTTCTTCATTTCTAGTAGGATTTTTTTAGTTTGGGTAATTTATAATTTATATCCTTAAAATATAAATATAATTTTTATTTGGTCGTTAATATTTCAATTGAAATAATTTCATCCTTAAAATTTTAACTAAATTTCAATTCAATCATTCCATCCATATCTATTAATTTGTTCGGATAGAAAGAGATCATAGGATTTGCCCTTAAGGGTATATTTGTTTAGAAAAAATATATCTCTCAAATTCATCAATATTTCTTTTTTATCTCAAAGCATCTCTCAATTTCTCACTCTATATCTTTTTTTTTGGTGTTTTTTATCTTCTTTTTCTCCTAATCAGATGAATAGAGAAAAGTTTTTAAGCCTCTACGTAAATGATTTTCTACTAGATAAATATAATTCTTCACTCAAGTAATGTGTTGGTCATGAAATGTTATTCCGTCATAATAAATTAATAAATTTTGATATAAGGACTAAATTAAAACTTAGTTAAAACTCTAAGAATTTGATTGTTACAATCGACACTTTAGGGACAAAATAACAATAGTTGCATACATTAGTGGCTTGCCATCACTGCAACCGTCCGAGGGAATTATATGAATTAGTTTTTGCATTGTTAATTTATATAATTATATGTCTTTTATGATTGAAATTTTATAGTTAGGTGAGTCGAAATTCATATGCTTAAAAAATTAAATATAAAAAAACATAGAGTAATATGATTTATCATTTCTACAAGTTTTTATGGTATTATGTACTAATTAGAAATAAAAAAAATTAATTTACTTTAGGACACTAATAACAACTATAAAATTTTACTCCTCTTTATACGATAAGGCCATGGAGCTCACTTAAAAAAAAAAAAAAAAAAAATTTGATACCATATTGTGATTTTCAGCCATTAATCTTAGATTGATGCATTTATAGTCATTGATGTGAAGATTATAAAATAAAAATAACAATAACATTGTATATGAGACCTAATTTATTAACTTAATTTGTTGATATAATTCATTATAGTCATTGGATTGACCATGGGGTCCATCAAACATTGTGTTTCTCGGCTATGACGATTCTTGTGACTAAAAGATATTTAGAATTGAAATATGATGAATTATACAAAAAAAATTCCGATGAAGAATAAGGGGAAATCGAAAAGCTTCCAGTTTAGAACTTGAAAGTAGTTGAAAAATATTGGGTGATGGCAGAAACTAGTGACCCCCAATTTGTGATGGCACGTTCCGTCATCTGCATTGCTTCGGGAGCAATCTCTCTAATTGACTACTGCTTCTACTCTAATAATCATGATGATCACAATGAGATTTCGTTATAACAATTATTATTATTATTATTTTCCTTGGGGACATACTTCGAGTTATGGGTGGTCAATCCCATTGATTCTTGTGATTCAAATTATCGGGGTTTATAGTGGGTATTGTTGCCCCAATATTCAGATAGTTTATTGTCATCAGCTTCAAGTGCTCACAAAAAGATGGCAACAAATACTTAAGTGTATTCAAAGTGGAAAAATACTGGATCCAAAGGCTGGTAGAGTGGAAAGAGAGACCCTTAGAATTTGACAATGGTAATGTTCAGGACACTCATTGTGAAGAACTTCCTAATTGTTGGACTCTGCCTATGGTGACCTTAACAAGCATCGCCATTGCACTTTCAAATATTAACAATCAAATGGTGGACCGATTGCTACATAGCGTAAGTGAAAGACTTTTGCACGCCAGCCTAGTTGAGGAGAGCCTGTGTTCCAGAGTTGATTTGTTGAACATTAAAAATACAGCAGACATCGTATGGGTCGGAGTTGAACTTTATCGCAAGTGGATGGACCAGGATCTTAGAAAAATAGCTTTCAACACAAAAAATTCTGGGAAACTCTTCAAAGCCTAGCTGATATAACTGAAAAGATTGTCATGAAATTCAAGAGAAAGATGACTGGAAGTCTGATGGAGAACCCTCACAATTGGCCTGTCAAAGTAATAGCTGCTAATTCTATGTACAAAATCAACCGAACAATACTGATGAGCTATAAAGAGAGTAAGGACCAGACTGCTGAGGAATTGTTCAAGTAGTTGTCTATTATGATTGCAGATATATTGGGTGCTTGTCTTACCAATTTACCGCGTCTCATAACTACAAAATGCTATTCTAGTGCCATGGAGAAGAGGGAGAAAAGTGTCAGGATGCAACTCATCTTCTTGGTGAAACTGAAGAGATTATAAAAATTCTTCAACAACATGAACTTCCCAATTTAAGTCATGATCAATTGGCTTATATTGATGAGTGACGCGCTTTACTACAACACCAAAACCCCTCAACCGTCACATCTTCATCGAATAATATTATAACTTCTTCAGGTTCTAGTGAGTTGCATATTGGTATTGAGTAGGAGGTCTCGCTGAGACCATCTGAAAAGTTGTAATGGGTTTCTCTTCATATGCGTATGAGTTATCAACATTTGTATTATTAAAACTTCATAAATAAAAATAACATCGCCAAATTTTCCCTTGTAGTTTTTGCATAATTTTAGCGTTGTTTGAATTTGTATAAATGTTATGTTTCGATTAGTCACGCCTCCTATTTAGAATATATTCATACAATAAGGATAATGATGTGAAAATAAGATCATGAAGGCTCTTGTAAATTAGACTGACCACTAAAGTATTAGTGTCCAACTTTTAACAGAGACGCAAAAAATAAAAGCTGACGTAAAATGAGACTACAACATATTAGAATTCTATCGTTTCATGCCACGAAGATAAACTCAATGTGATCAAGTAATGACAAGAGCTTACAATGGGCAGGTTCCCAAACAGCCATGAATATTCAATGCCACTTACGTATCAATATAAACAAGTTAAAAATAAATCAATGATGAGACTTTCTCGCTTCTCTGTCTTCAGTCTCCATTTTGCAGACTTTGGTATCCTTGCCATTATGTCAAACTTTGACATATCCTACCATTTGGCATAATGTTCACATCACTTGCGTAGACATGTAAACTGAAAGCTCAATTTGAAAAGATAATATACCGCCCATCGGCAGTGAGTGACCATCCATTTAGACTGACTCATGCTAATGCATATATGTGAATATATTTGAAGTTGTAGGCTGGGTCAAGAAAAAAAATACTTGTAGGCCAAAACTCCAAAGCATGTAATTGACAAACACAATTCCAATGAACTCATTCACCAGTTTAAGTAAAAACTTGAGCAAATTCCACTTGATTCATTAACAACTGTACACGAATGCGCTCACATCCGCTCATTACAACACATGCCATCAACTCAAATTTGTGGAGATAGACTTCAATAAGACACAATTATAAACAACAACAAAGGCATATACCAATAGTTCCTTAATATTTAGAACTGTAGAAGTAGAACTGATGGACTGAACAGAAGATGAACATGTAGACTTCAGTTTCAAGCCTATGCTTGTTCATAATCAGCTGGTGCCTAATAGAAAAGCATGCATCGCTCTAGACATTCTCTTCACTTGTATCCAGTCACCTCCTACACAAACGAAAAGGAGCAGAAACATTACTATACAACACTTTATTTGCGAAGCTAACAGGAAAAATTTAACCTGGTAGTTGTGCATCTCTCACGCAATAGTGGTAAAATATCACTTTAGTTATGGCAATTTAGGTTGACCTTTCAGATACTTGTCGCCAAGAGCATCCTATCTTTTTCTTTATGAGGGAAACAAATAAAACATACAACCAAAACACTTCAAGGATTACATGGATTACAGGTGGGCTAAAACAACAAGGGCTCCTCAATTCCCTTTTTTGCCATAATTTTTGACACAAGTCAATCGGCATACTGCATTTTCTTGTAGGAAAAGGATTCATGTAAGTTAACCCCAAAGAAAGAACAATTGGAGAAAAGGCACCCAACCCTATTCTCAATTTCCTTCCAAGTTTTAGAGTTCTCAAGAACAAGCCACTAGCTAAGTTACAAAATAAATAGACATATCGGAACCTATTCAACATGGTATTATCAACTGCCACTGAACATTTTGCACTGTCGCTACCAGGTTACCTAATTACAAATGTGTTAATAGGAGATGTATCATAATTCACACGCATTCTAGTCCAATTCATATTCACATGCCTTACAAAGCATATCGAGACTTTTATCATGTAACCCTTGATTTATCCGATCAAGCAAAATGCTTTTCATCTACCCTAGACTGGAAAAGTAGCAAACCCAATGCAGAGCAAGAACCCGTAAATAAATTGAAAATACCATGCCAAACAAACAACAATGCAGCCAGCAATAAAATACACTGCCACACCAAACACTGATCCACCTCAACATTTAAGCAAGCACAAAACAAAACGAACTATAATTCCAATTAAACTCGCCTTACCTCCTAGAAGAAAATCCTCCATCCCTCCGGCTCTTCTCTAGTATCAACGCCCGTTCTCGTTCTTTCTCTCTTCTCTCTCTTTTCAACCTTTCTTCCCTCAACTCCTGCAATGTCTTCTTCCCACTACTCTTCACCCCCTCCTTCCCCACTCTAAATTTACCATCATCATCACTATGATTCCAACTACTCTTCCCATCCTCATTATCACTCACCAAATACCATGGCAATTTCACTCCTTTTCCTGCAACTCCATACCCCAGCCTATACTTCTCATTCTCTGGCATCACCACCTTCGGCTCCTTCTCTTTCTTCATCAATTTCATCTTCTTATTTCCATCTTTTTTCTCAACTTCACCTTCAATTCCACCCCTAACCGGATCAAAAATCTTAATTCCCTCGAACAAATTAATATGATTCGAATCCGACTTCGATTCAGATTTCAACTCCAATTCAACCGAAGAAGTGGTGGCGTGGGCCGAGGGGGCAATGCCACGGGCTTGGCGGAGCTTTTCGAGGCGAAACTTGGCATCACGCTTTCGAGATTGTTCGCGCTTGAGCTGTTCTTCTTTCGCCGCCGCTTCTTCATCTTGTCGAACTTTTTCTCGGTTATCGAAGCCGTACACGTTCCATCGCTTATGAAAAAGTATGTTCAGACCTCCATGCCCTCCATGGCCTCCCATGGTTGGAGGGTTTCAGACTGGATAGGATTGTATGGGCACAATCGTCTGAAAACACAAGAATTGGGGAGATTAACGAATGGATGCGTGAATTGTGTACAAGAAGGATAAATAAGAAACCCTAATTTGATTCAGATTCAATACTAGACAGAAGCGCTTAAACTGGAGAGACAGAAGAGAGGGAGAGAGAATTGAATGTATTTTTTGAGACTTCTGGTGGGAATGTGAATTTAGACTAAAAAGAAAAGTGGAATTACAAGTAGACCCCTGAATCGCTCCGACCTATATCATATTTGAAATATTATACACAGACTCTAGGTTTGTACGTGTGTAACATTTAGACATCTGCTGTAAATATATCCGTTAATATATTACACCTAAACCCCCTATATAATATTTAAATTCATTAAGTTTAAAATATTATACTTAGACAAAAAATACTCCAATCAAAGATAAAATGTCAAATATTTTAAATTTTACAACAAAAATTCATGTTCTATTATATTATTTATTAAAATAAAATTAAAAAATAAAAATTCAATTTTTTCTTAAAAAATCGTAATTTGTATACAATTATACTATCTATTGGAATAAAACTAAAAAATCAAACAAATGGTCTAAGTAATTTCATAATAGAACATGAATTTTACAACCAAAATTCATGTTCTATTATGTCATTTATTAAAATAAAATCAAAAATAAAACTCTAATTTTTAAAAAAAAATCATAATTAGTATATAATTATACTATCTACTAGAATAAAATTAAAAAATTAAATAAGGAGTCAAACTGTAATGGATACAATATCTTTTAGCGTGCATAAAGGAATTTGTGTGTAATATTTTAAATATTAAGAGGTCTGAGTAATTAAGTAACAAACCTTAAGTAGTCTGAGTATAATTCTCCCAAAAAGAAATTTAAAGGCGGCCCCAAAACGGTGGTTGGGCGACTTACAGACAAATCCATGGCCCAATTTGATCTGGGTACACAACCAGTTTAAGAAGATTTATAATCGGATTACAATATTATTATTTAAATTTAATTTATTGAAAATGATTAAATTAATAAATTACTTCCAAGTAACATTAATCTCAAGTTTAATCAATCACTGAGTGTTTATTTACAACCTTTTTACAATTAGAAAAATCAAAAAGAAATT
This sequence comes from Ilex aquifolium, assembly GCA_951799425.1. NCBI lineage: Eukaryota > Viridiplantae > Streptophyta > Magnoliopsida > Aquifoliales > Aquifoliaceae > Ilex > Ilex aquifolium. The sequence continues at coordinate 3,167,063 of OX637392.1, forward strand.
GGACGATTAATCACTGAGTGTCTTGGGAAAAAAATTGGACTGAACATGCAAGTTATATCTCTGTCAAGGTACTCACAATTAGCAAGCATTTGCCCCCTAAAATGGTTAAAAAGCCAAAAAAACCAAATAAGTAGCATCTCATGACGATTAATTAGATACTTTTTTTTATACTGTTTATGTATTTTTTTTAAAGCAACATATGATATGTACTTTTTTTCCGTATCCAGATTTGCTCCATTTCTCCATGCTTACTTGTAAGCATAATAGTCCAAAAATCTATATAATAAAATACATAACTTTGTTTACACAAAACGCAATAATCCAGATATTTTTAGTTCGATGGCTTATATTAAGACTTAATTTTTAAATTTTTAACCACAATAACTCAGTCCATTTATATTTAACCTTTTAACCACAAAAAAAAAAAAAAAAAGGTTTTTTGGGTCGGGGTACAATTTTTTAGATTTATTTGAGCAAAAGTGTATAGATAAGTTGTTTATTCTATTAAATACAATTTTTATAAAACTTTTTGTATTTAGGTACAAAATTCAAATGAATTAAAAACTTTTTTACCTAAACACCCTCTCTTAATTTATGCAGTCATCATTGGCAGTTATTTGAGAAAACAAATATGTAAAGTTTAACAATAGTAATGAGATGTAAAATAGGGGCATTAATGATCAAAACCCTTATTCTTCGGCAATGGGATTTGATTAGAATGACACAAATTATATATGAATAAACACTGAATTTTCTCAAAAAAAAAAAAAAGAATTGGCCAAGATATTTTGTTAGATATTATGTATTGTTCGTTGTTGGGATGTAGGGAAAAAAGAACTTCTTTATTTTTTTTTAATGGGTGTAACTGTTTTTTAATGGGTGTAACTATTTCTTTAATGGGTGTAACTATTTTTTAGTGGGTGTAACTATTTTTTTAGTGGGTGTAACAATCACAGTCTCATGCAATTGTTAAGGCATGATGGTGTAACGATGCCGCGATTCTAAATGGTGCAACTATTTAGTTTATGTAAATAACTAAATGACAAATTGAGTTTGTGTCATAATTTTGTGTAATTGTTTTGTGTAACTGGTTGGTTTATTAGAACGTATGAGTAACTGTTTGGTGTATTATAAGACAATTGTAACTGATTGATGTAACTGATTAGTATAATTATGTTGTTATAATATTAATATAAATAAATTAAGAGAAAATAGGGAGAGAGAGAGAGAGAAAAAAAAAACTGTTAGAGAAAATATACCCCTATTTTACCTCTCATTGCTTGATTGCAGTCAAAATATATGGAAGTAATACAAAGGATTTCAACCCATCAGCTATTTAATGAATGGCAATATAGTCATTTTCTAAAAATATGCACTTTAGCCCAAATAAGATTTTGTGTTGTATTTTTGCTCAAATAAGTCTAAAAAATTGTACCGGCTTCCAAATCACCCAAAAAAAAAACATTTTTGCAATAAGAATACCCTAGTATATAAATATACTAGCGATAACCCAAGCCTGAAGTCACTGTACAATTTAAAATATTCGAGTATTGATCGTAGACACGAAAAAATAAGAAATAATCCGTGTCTGAATGTACTATGTAATAAAAAAAATTGTCAATCAAAAAATAGAAAAAAAAATAAAGAATTCTTATTTGTACAAATACATGGAACAACTATAACTCATCAAATCAAACAAATACATGAAAGCAACTATAACCTATTTACATAGAGGCAAAGATATCAATGAATAGAAAGAAAAACACACTATGTACACTAATATTAGAATAGTAAACAATTGAAATTTCTTCAAATCACATTAGTTATAACAAATCCACACTATGGTACTTCATCACTTTATTTGCCAATCCAATTATCTATTCAAAAGAAAAGAACCCGACATAAATTCTAGCTTATAATCCCATAAAGAGCTCACAATATTATTGAGAAGCGTAAAAAAAAAAAAAGCAATGCAATATAAAAAAATAAGTCCATCAATTTTCCTCAATTTCTGGCTTCTCCGCAAAAATTGGTTGCTTCCACCTTTAATATTCAACATAAAAGTTAGTTCTAGAAATGATAAGCGTCTCAGTTTAATAATACAACACACTACCTACCGAAATGATTTGAGCAAATTTATGGGAGGGACTTAAAATGCCTATAGTTCTGCAAGAAATAACAGAATAACCAATAAGAATCAAAGAAGAATCTCAAAACTACCATCAATACATGAATTAAATTTTAATCCAAGTATCGAATTTCAATAGATCCAAAATCAAGAATGGTCAATGAACCAATGAATGGTGTATTATCTGTGTGTGTTTTAAAAGAAGCCAAAGATGTGATTTGAGCTTTACCTAACATCTGATCTTGTCACTCTTGAATTTTAAAACTTACGATGGATTAAAATTCACATGATATATTTGAGGCATATCAGCTCACAAACTATGAATTCAGAAAATTGACTTGGAACATCAATCTAAGTATCAAATTTCTAGAACCAATTTCAAAGGTGCTATTGACATATTCTCAAGTTAGCAACTATAACGGATGGTTGTTGGACGAAAGCTAAAGTCGTACACCTAAGTTACCTTAGACTAACATTTAGAGTAATATGGGCAGTTTCATATTATAACAATCAAAATTCAAATTCACACATTGTTGAAATAATCCACTAGTGCACAATAGAACATTCCAAAGGAAAATTACCTTCTGTTTTTTTCCCATTTCTTCTTCATCTTCCCAGTCAAGACGAACTTGACAAACTAATTTTTCCAACTGCCAACATGTAACAATTCCAATAGTTGTTTTCAATAAAATCAAATAACCACAAACCTAGGTTAATTTCAAGGAAGTAAAAAAAAAATCAAGAGCAGATTCATAAATGAAAGCCCATTATATAGGTCGGGCAAACTCATCTGTTGAATAACTATCATAAAAAATTAAATTTGACAAATGTGTTATTCCAATAATATTACCTTAGGGGATAAGGAGAGGGTAGTTGCCCAAAAACCTTCTTTTCCACGTGCCTATTCAAATTTATCTTTTCAAAAAGAAAACAAAAAAATCCTATTCAAACTTAAAATTTCCCTTAAAATAAGCTAATCTAAGGAGCAACGATATCAACATTTTGAGTACACACATCAAAATTTAGATAGCATCACAAAATTCACCTCATATTCACGTAAGATGTCACTAACTATATAAAAAAAAAAATAACAGCAAATGTATATGCATGTATAACTTGTTGCAGAGTATAATCGATCAAACCCAAATCCAAAAAAACTTCAACAATTTCAAGGATCATTAGAAAAAGTTCAACCATAGAAAATATCCAAATAGTCCACTTGAAAGGCTTTGACATTTAATGTGCAAGTTTAAGCTAAATGCAAGCAAGATAAAAGAAAGAAATTGAAATAGACTTAGTCATGTGAACTTTTATGTCATGGATCACACCCATCATCATCATATCATCCTCAATGTAGACAACCTACCATTTCTATGCTGATCCACAAAGTTCGCCTTCAGGTTCCAACATGTCCTCTAATTTTCTTATCAGGCTCATATACCCATCCAATTGTGTCAAATCCATTGTCCTCCCAATAGCAATCCCTTGTATGTTAACCTGAATAAAATTAGAACAATATTCCATCAAAATGTTTTCATTTGGACCAAAAATGCCAAATTCGTTTTTGTATTTGAAGCCAAAATGAAAATATAATTTGGAACATTTAAATGACTTTAATTCAAATAAAGAGAACAACAATATATCAAACAAATTAGAGAATAAGATAAACAAATGAAGACATATTTTCGTTGAGGCAAAACAACAAATCATCCAATTGAGAAAAAGAGAGGAGATGAGAGAGATAGAAATGAAATGAAATCTGACATCCTTATATAGGCGTAAGGATTCTTGAAACAATCATTTCTTTTTTGAAATCAACTCTGGGTAAACAGCTTTCACCTTTTGCTTTCGGCTGGAAAGGTGGAGTAAAATGCTTTTACTCAGGGTAAAGTTTGACATATGGGACTAAAGGGCCCAAAGAATATCAGGGAATCCTCTTTCGGTGGAAAAGAAGGACTGATGGTTTTGACAAACGGGACTAGTGGGTCCTGGTTTTGTCTGGTGAGCATCTTTTGGTAAAAAGCAGGGGTAGAATGCTTTTACTAAAGGAAAAACAAACTGATTGAGAATCTGTCTAAAATTTGTCGGTTGCTTTACTAGGGGGAAAGCACCGGGTAAATTAGGTGATATCTTATCCTTACATGTGACAAGCAGCTTTTCCCTCTTGTGTGAGAAGAGAGTAGTGAGTGAAGCTGTCACAAGTAAAAACAAACATCACAACATCACGGGGTGGTGATGTCTGTTTCATCAAGATCATCATATCCTTCATACGGGTCCTGGGCATCCTGGTATGGGTCCAAGGCTGGAGTAACGGATCCGGCTGATGAACTGGGAGATGATGAACTCTGGCTGGCAGCTTGCTGGATTAGATCCTGAGTCATTTTGAGAAGCTCAGCAGCTGTCGGCTTAATTGGCTTAGTGGAGTCCTTAGAGGAAGACTTCTTTGGCTTCACATTGGAGGGTCCTGTAGACTCTTTAGGTTTTTCTTCTGTGGAAACCCTTAGAGTAGGCAAGGCCTTCTTGACTGGAGTAAAAGGAGGCAAGGCTGTGGGGACCGCTACTGGGGTCGGAACCTTGACTGGATAATCCTTCTGAATAGCGGCAATTATGGCATCATGTTGAAATCTGGGCCACCATTTGACAGAGAATTGTCTGGCAACATAGTGGGAAATTATTTGCCATTGCCATCTGCAAATCCAAGCTATCCTGTACCTGCAAACAAACGTTAGCAAATTTGGAATAGGAAATAAGGACTGCTATTTACTAGGAATATCAGCAGAGCAGAAGTAGGTATACTGATCTAAAAGATCAGCAGGAAAAATTTCAAGAATGGGGTCATGAACTTGCCACCACCTTACAAACCAGGAAGGAATTTGGCTTTTGAAATCTTTATCAAATTGAACGAACCAGGAATGAGTTAATGACTCATCCTGATAGAGCATAAAAACAGTCCATGACTCAATGTAGTCATAGTAGTTGAACTTCTTATGGGTTCCTTCGAGGTCTTTGAGTAAAGAAGGGTGAGATCCCCAATCTTTAATAGATAAAATCTTTTTGATAAAAAGAGAATGATAAATAGTCTTACTGGGGTCATTCTTATCAGGAATAGGTTTGATATGAATAGATCCAGTGAAAAATAGGATATCTTGGTAAAATTCAAATGTTCTTTCTGGATCATGAGGGACAAAAGTCCATCCTTCTCCAAGATAGGCTTTAAGCAGAATTTTAATATCACTTATGTGAGCATGGGCTGGCTCAATAGCAAAAACATTATGGAAATTGGGTTTGTCAATATAATCTGTCTTTGGGCCTGTTTGGGCTGGTCCATGACGAGAATAGTGATTAACAAGAAGGTTAACATTTTGTGGCGCTAGCTGGGCCATTTGAGAGAAAGTGGCAACAGGGACAATAGTGGGCCTGAGATGGTGACTAACTGGTCTACCAAGAGGCTGGAATCTGTTTGCAATGGATACAACACTAGATGGGCTAGGCAATTGGGCTAAGGCAATAGATGGCCCTAGTATTTGGGTAATTGGTTTTGGATTTGGAGGACCCAAAATTAGCTTATTACCACCCTTCTCCTGGTTTTTAGAGGAAGTTCCCGATTTTTGTGATTTTCTGTCCGCCATGAGGTTCCTGCAAGAATTCTCTGGTTAGAAAATCAGGTATGCAGTTATTACTGCCTTTAATATATTATATGTCAAAATAAAAAATACTCAAAATAGCTTGCCATCTTGCAAAAATTTGCTTACTAGCAATATTTTGAACATCTTTTTCAAGTACGTATTTAGCAGACTTGCAATCAACACGCACAAGAAATTTTTGATTTAAAATATCATCCTGGAATTTTGAGATACACAGGACAATAGCTAAAATTTCTTTTTTAATAGTGTTATAATTTACTTGTGCTTTGTTCCAAATACCGGAATGAAAGCGAACAATTTGTTCAGGAGAATTAGGAGATTCTCTCTGAAGGAGAATACCACCGTATCCAATGTCGGAGGCATCAGTTTGAATAATTTTGAAAGAATCAACTGAATGAATACCAAGACAAGGCAAAGTTTTGATATATTTTTTGACTTGCTGGACAATAGATGTATGTTCAGAGGTCCAAGGAGAAGGATTTCATTTGAGTCTGTCATACAGAGGTTTGACGGTTGATCTGAGATTTTGATAGAAGTCAGAAACATAATTCAGAGAACCTAAAAATCTTTGAAGTTGAGTCTTATCAAGAATTTCATCAGGAAATTTATCAGCAAACTGAATAGCTCGACTGATGGGAATAATGGTGGATTGTTGGAAATCATATCCAAGAAATCTGACCGAAGTTTGAAATAATTTGATTTTTTTGGCAGAGAGGACTAGACCACTATGTCTGACCGTCTCTAAAAATGCATTTAAATGTTTCCAATGTTCTTCTATAGACCTGCTAAAGATGAGAATGTCATCAATATAGGTTATAGAACAATAACTTAAATGATTAAAAATTTCATTGATAATATTTTGAAATTCACTGGGTGCATTTTTCAAACCAAAAGGTACAACATTCCATTCATAATGACCAAAAGGTGTTGTGAATGCAGTCTTATACCTATCTTCAGGGGATATCTGTATTTGCCAGTATCCACTTTTCAAATCAAAATTTGAAAATATAACAGAATTTTTTAATCTTTTAATCAGATCTTGTTTATTTGGAATAGGATATCTAATCCATTCCAGAATAGCATTTAAATGTTTATAATTAATAACAAGTCTTGGTGTGCCTCTTTCTAACTCTGCATTTTTCATAACATAGAAAGCTGGACAAGACCAAGGAGATTTTGACTTGCTAATAATTCCATTTTTAAGTAATTCAGAAATTTCCTTTTTACAGGTTTCCATTAATTCATGATTCATCTGAATTGGCCTTGATTTAGTGGGAATATCTTTTTCACTAAATCCTTTAATGTAAGGAAGTTTTACACTGTGTTTTTTCCTATGCCAGAAAGCTGTAGGAAGGTTAGAGCAAACTTCTTCTTCAATTCTTTGTTGAAATTGGTTGATTTTTTCAATTAAAACTGGATCAGTTAATTGATCAGAAATTCTTTTGTGATTTATTTTCTCTTGAAGAAATTTCATTTGATTGATTTTTCGGTTAATTCTTTTGAGGTATATAAAATCAGTTTTAAGTTGTTTTAATTCTTTGACCTCAGGTTTGAGAATAAATTTAAATGTTACAGATTGTCCTAAAGGATTTGTAGACAATCCTTCAATATTTGTAGTAAAAGGATATAACAAATATATAAAAGGTAATCCTAAGATAACCTGATCTGTCATATCTTTTACTAAGATAAATGATGTTTTAAAACAAATATTATCCTGACAAATATGAGCTTTAGGCAATTTGTAAGCAACATTCATTTTACTGCCATTGGCAGAACTTAATCTTTCAAGAGTTTTTTCATAGAATTTAGTAGGAACAATTCCTTCTTGAATACAGTTAACATCTGCTCCTGTATCAATAAGAGCAATAGTATCAAGTATAAAATCATTATTGATGATTATTCGTACTTAAGAATACCATTTTTGTAAATTAATTTTATTAACAGAATTAATTTGATTATCAGTTTGTGAACACCCATCTGGCGATGGCAGTTTCGTTACACCAGAAGTTTCCATCAATACAGGGGAGGTTACTGGTATCTGCTGGGAAAGTGTCCGAGTTGATAATTCTGCTTCAGTATCAGATTGTTTATTATCTGAAACTTTAGGTTCCAGAGGACTGGTATTGGACATAGATAAAAAACTCAAAGTTTCAGCAAAGATTTTATCTTGTGTTTTTAAGTCTTTTATCTCAACTTTTAATTTGTTAACTTCACATTGGAGATCTTGTAAAGTGAGTTCTTTCTTTTTTTCTTTACTAAATATTTCCATTGTTTTGTTAATACTAATTAATTGTTTTTCACTAGACAAGTGTTTGTTATCTTTTTTAACAAACAAATCTTTGAGATTTTTGATATACTTTATCTTAAGTTCAGGATCTTCAATTTTGCTGATCAAATCTATTAGGATTTGTTCTTCTTCAGCTTGCTTTGTGATTACCCTAATTTTTTTACAACAATTATCCTTACATCCTAGTTTGATGTCAGGTTCAGTAGAATCATCTGTACTAGGGTGATCATCCGAAGAATCTTCTGGACTACTAGTGGAGTCCGAACTTTCTTCTTTTTCTGGAGGGTTACTTAATCTGAAAATTCTAAGAATTTCTTCTGTTTCATTTTCAGCTAAATTTAATAATTTAACTTGTTTTTTAACCGGACAGTCAGGACTAATATGACCTGTTTTTCCGCAGTTAAAACATTTAATATCATCTTGGGCTTTACCTTTACCAAATGTTTTCTTCTTAAAATCTTTTTTAGATTTAGAAGATCTGTGAGGTTTTTTGCTGGATTTTTTATAAAAATCAGGTTTAGAAAATCTTTTCTTACTACGGTCGTAGTGAGATTTGGACTTAGAATAAGACTTATGTTTCTTATGAGATTTATGTTTTCTGTGGCTAGTTGATGGTGCTACTGGAGTTTGATTAATGACAGTTACTTGGGAGGTCTGTGATGTCTCTGGTTGGGCATCTAACTTTCTAAGTAATTGTTCAATTTTTTGAATTCTGAGAGTATCAGCTATTCCTAATTTTGACCTATCTTCAGGTAAGGTAACTAAAGGTTTTTCTAATTTTTTACCTGTAGATGATAATTCAATTTTATCAATTTTTGTTTCAATTTTATCTAACTGTTTTCCTATGGTAACCAGGCTTTGGTTAGTAAAATTGGTCTGTTCAACAATTTTCTTTTCAAATTTTGCTAAACTATTTTGCTCAGCTGTCTTCTTATCTGATTCGTTACAGGGAATCTTGAAGGAAGACGCAGTAAGTTCAGTATCAGCATGTGTAAAAGTAAAAGTCTCAGTGGGAGGGTGACTGGAGGACACAGTTCCTGAGTCAGCTGTTTTCCACTTATGTTTTGTTATGACTTTTATATCTTTACAACAAGAATCAATGTAATCAAAAAATAGAATTTCAGATTCTAATTTGTGCATTGTTTTTACCCATTGAATTTTTATTTCTTGGATCTGTTGAGAATTAAATCTTTTAAAGAAATCTTTCTTCTTAGATTTATTTTCTTCAGATTCAATTTCTTTTAATAATTTAGGCATATTAGGCATAAAACATAAATTAGATTCTTTTCTAATAACTAGAAGTTGATGACTGATCGGTTCATCAACATGACTTTCTAATTCCCTTCTAGAGGGACTTAGAGTAAGAGATGGAGTAAAATCATCTTCTTTTTTCTTTTTTCTTTCTTGTTCTTTATATCTAGTATAAGAAGTATTATACGGAGTATAATAAGGTCTACTAATTTGGGGTGAAGAATTATCTATTCCTTTCATTTTAAATTTTCGGTCTAATTCTTCAAAAATTTCTTTATCTCTTTTGGAGATTCTGGAATGGGATTCAGATCTTCTTCCCTCATTGATCTGAATAGGTTTATTAAACAAATTAGGAGGAATAGATGATGTACTAGATCTACGTGATCTAGTGTCACCAAATGAAATTCTTACTGAGCCATCAGTAAGTTGATGGATGTGTTCTATACTAGTGGTAGAAACTTCACAATCTTTTTCAAAATTTTCATTTTCAACAATCCAGTGTTTTGGAAGATCAACATCCTTCCATAGAATTCTTTTAGGAATTTGAATATTCGAATTAGAAGTACTAGCTTGTAACAACAAAGTACTATCTGTAGGACTTTTACATAATGCATTAACATTTAAATTTGTGGTCATGCATTTGTAATAAATTCTATAAATAAGTACTATAGAATCAGTGTTTGCTTCAAGTTTTGTAATATCACCAAATAACTTGATTCCCAAAGTAAGTGCTTTGTGAGTGTTTTCACAAGTTAGACTTAGAGTAAAATTCGGGAAACAATTAAAATATACAGGTCCTTGATGAAGACCTGTTTCCATGATTCCTAAAAGACTAGGTTGGTATTCAGGAAACCTGCCATCTCTTAGGGTTAACAAAACAGCAGCATTTTTTCCTTTTGTTAATAAAGGTTTAATTGCAATTTGGACAAGACCTAAATGGATGAATTTAAATCTTTTAGACCTGTGTCTTTTCAGTACATCTTTGCTGAGAAGTCTGACAATTTCTTCATTATTTTTTAATGGATGAACTTGCTCAACAGTTTTAATTTGCAATTCTTCATTGAATGCTGTTGGCATCCAACTTGTTTTGTAAATTTCCCTTCTGGGGACTTTAGGTATATTCCATCCTAACCAATTAGATTGTTTAATTTCACATTCAAAATCTTCTTCATTTACTATATTGGGTATAGTACTAGATGAAGATCCAGAGGAGCTAATTATGGAATTAGATCTAAACAATCTATTCATTGTTAAATCAAGATTTCTTCAATTTTATAAATCAAAAATAAGTTTTAACCACATGATGCATACCCCCTAACATACAAGATGAATATATATTTTGGTATCAGGTGTTTGATATATATATATATATATATATGGGTCTCATGGTACCTTGTTGATTATTGAAGTTATTAGATTGAACTTTAAGTTTATAGTTATTTGAAATTGATTGAGTTTAATTAATGTATTGAGAAGAAAAAGAAAGAAAAAAGAAAAAGAAAAGAAAAAGGGATTTGATTTGAACTTGCAGAATATACAACTTGGATGATTTTGTTGGTTGAAGAAGACAAAATCTTGAAATTACATAAATCATTCCTTTGACTTCAAGGAACTTTAGTTTGACACCTATATTCTTGGAAATTTAATTTTAATCATTGTTTTACTTGATAAGTTGGAAGAATAGAATTTTGGAAAATTTATGGAAGTCTTGAAAACAGAAAATTCGTTTTTCAAAGAAATTACACTTTGACCCCAAAAGTTTTAAAAAATATGATTTGACCCCAAAACTTTAGACACCTATATTCGTTAGAAACTTTATTTTGGGAACAATTAACATTGAGTGAATTACTAATTCGGTTAATGTTGCCTATAATCGGAGCTGTTGGAAATTATTATAGAAGTTGTGGAGAGAAAAAATATTCTCACTGGTGGTAATTTCTATATAATTGTAATGTGGGTTTATTGGAGTAAACATTAATTTAGAAATAGTTTATGTCGTTTTGTTGTGTGATGGAAGTTGTTTGGGATTGAAATATTCTATGGACTATTTTTAAATTTTTTAGAAAGTGGTTGTACCACAATTTTATATTTGACATATCATTTTTTTAAGTATTCCTATGGTGCAGTTGTTGCGGTTAATTATTTATGTACGAAAGAATGGTTTTCAGTTGCTTTAGATGCATAAAAAGAGAGTATTTATTTTTTATAACCTCATCCATTTTATTTGGTCCTTTTTTGTACAGATTGATTTGTGGGTCTTAATTTAAAATAGAAAACACAAATTGATTGGATTTGTGGAATTAAACTTAAAGAATAACACGTGGGGTTCACAATTTATTGGTATGACTGATATTTTATAGAAGGTGAATTGTGTAAGTAGTTTTTTATAGATTATCTATACATGTTAATATTTTATTAGGGTTCTATTTTTAAGGGAACTTTTGTCCAAATCTTTTAAAGGAACAAAGAAAAATGTTTTCATTAATAATTGATAATTTTTTGTTTGGCATAACATAATGTTTTCAGACACAGACATTTCTTTTAATAGCATAAGCTTTGTAAATTTCATCAAGTTAAATTTGAGCATATATATGTAAAATGTGGGTATATTGCGAGTGTAGTTTAGGCTTCCAACTTAGTGCATGCCAAATTCAGTGCTTAACTTTTTCATGTTCACAATCAATGTTAATTTTGTTTGAATTAAACCGTGTCTTTAGGCACGGGTTATCGCTAGTATATATATATGAGAGAGAGATAAATAAATAGTCCTATTATATATATAGACTAGTCATAACCCGTGTTTGAAGGCACGATGAAACATAAAATTCAAGCGCCCAAAAAATCTATCCCACTATATTAATTAATAATTTTTTTTTCATTTATTTGATTGCATCATTTAAAATCTATGTTTATCCATTATTTTTTAAAAATATATTGCCAATTTTTTTTCAAAATACGTAATCCGACAATTTTTTTTTTCAAAATACATAATTCGACAAAATTTTCTCAACATATGTATACTATCGTTTGTGGATAATGTTTGAAATAAAAATTATATTAAACTATAAAAATTAGGCATGTGATAGAAATGAGTGATGTGATGTGTTTGGGAGGAAAAATGTGTAAGGGGTAAAATTCAACTTGTGATTTACCTTATTATATAGATATAGATAGGGGGAGAGAGAGAGAATTTTAATGTTTGTCAAACTTATAAAATTTAAGAATTGTTAGTCTTCAAATTTGTTGTAATTAAATATAATTAATGAGGGTATTTTGGACAATGAAGGTCAAAATGGACTTAATATTAAATAAGTTTTCTTGATAAACTTATCACTAAATAAATCCACAAAGAGGGATCGACCTCCAAATTTCCCTTATATTAAATCTTCTTAGCCAAAAAAAAAAAATGAGAGAGAAAGAGCGAGGAGAGAGAGAAATTGTAGTGAAATAAAATTTAAATTTGATGACTTATGGAAAAAAATATTCTATTAAGTGTGAATCAAGAATGACTATTTAGAAAATTGATTTAATGTTGAAGATTGTTTTTTAAGTCATTAGAAAGACATTTTGAAGTTTTCAAAAAATAGTAGACTTAATTACTTATTAGTAAAATTAAAAACGGACTTATCCCCAAATAAATTTTCTTAGCGGACTAAACTCATTATAAGTTCCTTAATAAAGACTTAACCCCAATTTTTACAAAAAAATATTGGTGGTTGAATACGAAAACATTTTGTTCATTGTTCAATGGACTAATGGGGCTCCATTTGATGGTAGGCCCATGGAAGCCGACTTACCGCCAGATGAACCCAGAAACGTGCCGAAATCCTGCTTTAGTTTTAGCCGGTATGGTCCGGCCCAATACTTGAGGCATTGGGCAGATTTCTGGCCCTAGGACTAGGGGTTACATTTTTGGGTTAATTGATAAGATAAAAAACGGACTTATCATCAAATAATAAATTTTCTTGACGGACTCAAGTTATTATAAATCCATCGAGAAGGACTCAATGAAAAAAAAAAAAAATTAGGTGCAAAAATATTCAAAACGAGCTTAAAAAACAATTTTTTAAAGGCATAAGGATATAATAAATTGACCATATTTTACAGAATTAGAATTAGAGAGAGAGAGAGAGAAAGGAGGCTCTCCATTTTGGAATGAAATATGGGGAGATAGATAGAAGATTTGGACGAAAGAAATTTGACAAATTAGGGTGTGATTGAAGGCGAGATTAAAGGCATGATTAAGGATAAGCAAAAATGGAAACTTTTAGGTGAGAAAACATTAGTTGGGTACATTTTGGTCTGTTGGATAAATTTTTTTTAAATGATCTAAACCGTCAGTAGCTTAAGATAACTTAAGATAACCTTGTCCGTCAGATAATCATGTGTTTTATCTTGAAATGGTTTGAGTCACTTTTTGCCTTTGGTACAAAAATATTGTATAGATATAATATGAGAGAGAAAATAGTCATAATTTAGGAAAGATCTAAAATTAAAGAATTTTAAATTTGATTTAATTTAAATTTGGTTATGTTTGTGTGTATATATATAGATAGATAGATATGAGAGAGAAAGAGTTCTAATAAGAGAGGTCAAAAATTTAGGAGTTTTAGTGTCTAAATATATTTTTATTGCATTTGTATTTTAAATTTCAAATGAGCATTAACTTCCGTATTTAAAGTTCGGTTATTCTCATTTCTTTTATCCGGTAGTGCATGTAGTATTTTAGATTCGAACACATTTTTTACTAATTTGAATATTGATATAAATACAACACGGATCGATATCAAGGGCGGAGTTAGAACTTTTGTCCTGGGTAGGCACCTTAACAAAAAGCTTTAACTTTTTCTCTACGATGAATAAAAATAAAATATATTTAAATTTATTGTGTTATATTTGATATTTATCAAATTCTAAAAGATCAAACATCAATGAACATAGCTTATATAAACAAAAAAAAAAAAAAAAAAATACAAAAATAGATTAACAAAAAATGAGGCTAATTTTATACAATTGACTTCGATAAACTTTTTTATTTTGAAAGTGTTACTTGATATATAATTTCACTATCAATACCATTAAAAAAATGTATATATACAATCAAGCTATAAGTGATTTATTATTAATCAAGTATTTAATTATATAACAAAGTTTTCACAATCTTTATAGTTTAAATAATTGCAAAATCAGCCCAACATATTAACAATTTATCTAATATATTTGTAATTGTTTTGAGTGACTATGAGTGGAATAGTAGGTGGAAGACCAAAACTTTTAGCAAGTGGGAGACAGGAGGAAATAAAATAATTTAGATGCCTACGCTGGTTAAATAAGACACTACGTTGGTTAAATAGAAAATATCATTCCAACTCACTCATTATACAAACATTTAGACAATACCATTTCATCTCACTCATTATACAAACCAATGGGACATCTACACAGCTTCTTCTCTTCTTTCTTTTTTCCCCCCCCAAATAAACCATTCTTTCTTGGAAAATTTGCAAGTTGAAGACCAAAAAGTTTGTAGCTTGACTTCTAAAATGTAACACCTATTCTTACGAATATACGATAAGGCCATGGTGCTCAAAGCTAACCCCAAAAATTAAAAAAAAAAAAAATTATTTAGATGAATTAATGATACTATCAATATAGAATTATATGATAGCGAAACTTAAACATAAAAACTATTAATATTAAATTTCCTCATTCTTTGAATAGTAAATAAATTTTTTTAATATTATAAACAAAAAATCTCATTTTTAATTCTAGCTTTAGGCTACAAATAATCTTGGGTTGCCGCTGTTCAAAATGTTCAAGAGACTATTCTTAGTAAAATGTTTTGAATCATTCAGCTAACGTTTTTACTTTCTTAAGGGATACGCATACAAGATCATCGGACAATGACGTTTTTACTTGCCAAATATAAAAATATGAGACCAAAAATCGGGATTAGGATCGAAGTCTCCATTTTGAATGTGGTCATTTGATGAAAAGTCTCTCTAGTCTCTACGTTGCAACATCCACAAAAGTCTTTGGGTGGTCCCAACTAACGTCCTTACTTTCTTAAGGGATACACATAAAAGATCATCGGACAAGGACGTTTTTACTTGCCAAAAATAAAAATATGAGACCAAAAATGGGGATTAGGATCGAAGTCTCCATTATGAATGTGGTCATTTGATGAAAAGTCTCTCTAGTCTCTACCTTGCAACTTCCACGAAAGTCTTTGGGTGGTCCCAACTAACATCTTTACTTTCTTAAGGGATACGCATAAAAAATCATTGGATAGGGACGTTTTTACTTGCCAAAAATAAAAATATGAGACCAAAAATGGGGATTAGGATTGAAGTCTCCATTATGAATGTGGTCATTTGATGAAAAGTCTCTCTAGTCTCTACCTTGCAACTTTCACGAAAGTCTTTGGGTGGTCCCAGCTAACATCTTTACTTTCTTAAGGAATACGCATAAAAGATCATTGGAAAGGGACGTTTTTACTTGCCAAAAATAAAAATATGAGACCAAAAATGGGGATTAGGATCGAAGTCTCCATTATGAATGTGGTCATTTGATGAAAAGTCTCTCTAGTCTCTACCTTGCAACTTCCACGAAAGTCTTTGGGTGGTCCCAGCTAACATCTTTACTTTCTTAAGGAATACGCATAAAAGATCATTGGATAGGGACGTTTTTACTTGCCAAAAATAAAAATATGAGACCAAAAATGGGGATTAGGATCGAAGTCTCCATTATGAATGTGATCATTTGATGAAAAGTCTCTCTAGTGTCTACCTTGCAACTTCCACGAAAGTCTTTGGGTGGTCCTAGCTAACGTCCTTACTTTCTTAAGGGATACGCATAAAAGATCATCGGACAAAGACGTTTTTACTTGCCAAAAATAAAAATAAGAGACCAAAAATCGGGATTAGGATCGAAGTCTCCATTATGAATGTGGTCAGGATCGAAGTCTCCATTATGAATGTGGTCATTTGATGAAAAGTCTCTCTAGTGTCTACCTTGCAACTTCCACAAAAGTCTTTGGGTGGTCCACACGGCTTCTGTGGATAACTACTCACCAAAAAATAAAGGCTCAATTAATGTTAATAGAACCTAAAACTGTGAGTTAATTTACTTATCTTATGGTGTGTCCATTATAAAGTTGTACTAATATTATTAGACCGAGCAATGCTAT
Source organism: Ilex aquifolium (assembly GCA_951799425.1). NCBI lineage: Eukaryota > Viridiplantae > Streptophyta > Magnoliopsida > Aquifoliales > Aquifoliaceae > Ilex > Ilex aquifolium. The sequence continues at coordinate 3,183,562 of OX637392.1, forward strand.
ATAAAGACTTAATGATGTGACTTCAATGCAACTATTGAATTAGTTGTGAGTTCCAATGTTAGATGAAGCCCACTACTGATCTAACGGTCTCCAAATTAGGTCTAAATTGCATTTTTCTTATTAAACAATGTCATTACTACATCATCAAGTTAACAAATTATATTAATTTTTTAAGATTAAATAATATTACTCTAGTCGAATTTGGAATGGTGTAAATGTGGGGAACAATAGAGGGATTAATTTTCGACCATGTCTAAATAGAAAGTATTATTTCAACTCACACATTATACAAACTACTTGGAAAGTTTGAAAGTTGAAGACCAAAATTAAAAGTTTGTCAAGTTTTTACTTTACAAAAGTGGAGTTATGAGACCAAAAAATAACTTTTCCCAACCACTTAACCCCCTCTTTGTATCCTTCATAGATTCTAGCAAATATAGAAAGAAGATTCATCCTCAGTTTCTTCAGGCGCCCATTTTAGTCTCCATTATGAATGTGGTCATTTGATGTCTCTTTACCATGCAATTTCGATGAAAGTCTTTGGGTGACCCACACGACTTTTGTGGATAACTACTCTTCGAAATAAAAGATTATTATAATACTTAAAAATTTGACTTAATTTACTTATATAATTTTCAAGTGGTATAGTTAAAGTTACATTAATACTATTAGACCACGTTGTTGTTACATCATTAAATTAAATTACTCTAGCCTAATTTGAATAGTGTAAATGTAGGGAATATTAGACGGATTAATTTTCGAACCAAACCTCCGATGCAATGAATTGTAAATGTAGGTAACATTATCTTTGTTTATAATGGTGTAAATTGCAAGTAATATCATTTTCAATAGGCTCTTTATTTTTATTTAACTCTATTTTAGAGAGCTAATTACAAAAATCAAGTTTCATTAGGCACTTTATTTATATCTAACTCACTCTATTATATTTTCAAGGGTAAATTACATTTTACCCCTTGAACTATTACTCCTGTTTCACTTTGTGCTCTCAACTATAAAATTTCTCACCTTATACTCTAAAGTATCAACTTTATTTCATAAGAATCGTATAGAATATGCAGAAAAGGTCTTCGGAGTGGGACCATGGCGGAAGACTCTAAGGAATTTACTTGGAAATGTAACCACTTTTCATTGCCAGATCCAACTTATATATCTACCCTTCATTTGCATCCTCCTGCAGGAAGAAAAATAGTAGAACTTGTGTCCACTGCACTTAATTCCGTGTACAAAATAGCACAAGTTATATCTCCAAAGGTGGAGGAAATGGGGTCGTATTGCTTAGACTTGGTGGAGAACTTGTTGTCGGACTCTTACACGTCTTGCTCAGACTTGTTGGCGAACTCTTCCACGAACTACGAATGCTTTATTGAGTGGATCATGCTCGCAGCAAGCAAATGGTCGCAAAAAAAATACGATGCACCTATGCCATTGATCGGCCTCTATGTTGCAGCAGCATCTCTAGTCTGCACCCTTGCAATGGTTGCAGATGTCATCCACGGTTTCCGCCGCAAAAAACTTTGGTTCCCAAGCAAATTCTTCACTGTCAATGCTGCTTCCCTCACAATATTAGCTGTTGCAATGAAGCTGCCTGTGGATCTTACATCTGCAATGGATGGAGATCTAGACCAGCTTGCAAAGTTAACCAGCAGTGTTTTCATGACTACTGTAATGTGTAATTTTCTAACCTCCTTCGCATCCATGGATGACAAAGTCATTTTCATGAACATCACTGCCTTGGGTATTCTTGTGATCACCATCATTGTAAATATCATTATCCAATTACATACTTCCCTACTTAAGAACGAAAAAACACTGGAAATTGGAGTCACCATTTCCATGTTTATTTTGTTCGTAACATTGTGTTTCTCGGCTTTGACGATTCCTGTGACTAAAAGATCTTTAGAATTGAAATATGGTGAATTATACAAAAAAATTTCCAGTGAAGAATTAGCGAAAATCGAAAATCTTCCAGTTCAGAACCTGAAAGTAGTTGTTGAAAAATATTGGGTGATGGCAGAAACTAGTGACCCCCAATTTGTGATGGCACGTTCCGTCATCTGCATTGCTTCAGGTGCAATCTCTCTCTTGACTACTGCTCTTACTCTAATAGTCACAGCGATCTCAATTAAATTTCATTATAACTACTATTATTTTCATTTCCAATATGCTTCGAGTTATGGGTGGTCAATCCCATTGATTCTTGTGATTCAAATTATCGGGTTTATAGTGGGCACTGTTGCCCCAACATTCAGATGTTGTATTGCCATAAGTTTCAAGTGCTCACAAAAAGATGGCAACAAATACTTAACTGTATTCAAAGTGGAAAAATATTGGATCCAAAGACTGGTAGAGTGGAAAAGGAGACCCTTAGCCTTGCGAATTAGGGGCCGAAAACTCAGAAAACTTGTGCAGGGCACCAAAAATCTTGTTTTAAACTGCTGCATAGGTTTTCAAATTGCAATTGTAGTAGTGAGCAAAACAATTATGCTAATCTCCGTTATCGGTATAAGCCCATTTTTTTGGTGTTGCTACTACTGCAAGAGGTTGAGAGAAAAACTCATGTCTGAATCTGGCGTCTCAACAAGTCCCGAAATTTCGGAACCTGAAGCCGGTACAAAGTTGGATCTTAGTAATTATGTTCTGCAACTTGAAGGTGAGGGAAAACTGCCCAACATAATTTTGAATAATATATGCCATGATGTGAATCAAGTGATTCAGATGGGTAGAAGGAAGCAACCACAATATCTAATGGAGCTTTTAAGGAAATGTAACAACTTCCACGGGATAGCAGAATTTGACAATGACAACGTTCATGACACTAATTGTGAAAAACTTCCTAATTGCTGGAGCCTGCCTGTGGTGACCTTAACAAGCATCGCCATTGCACTTCCAAATATTCACAATCAAATGGTGGGCCAATTGCTACGTAGTGTAAGTGAAGGCCTTTTGCATGCCAGTCTGGTTGAGGATAGTCTGTGCTCCAGAGGTGATTTGTTAAACATTAAAAATTCAGCAGATTTTGTATGGGTTGAAGTTGAACTTTATCGCAAGTGGATGGACAAAGATCTTCGAAAAATAGCTCTCAATGCAAAAAATTCTGGGGACACACTTCAAAGCCTAGCTGGTATAGCTGAACAAATCATCATGGATTTCAAGAGAAACATGACTGGAAGTCTGATGGATAACCCTAATAATTGGCGTGACAAAATGATAGCTGCTAATTCAATGTACAAAATCTGTCGCACTATGATGATGAGCTATGAAGAGAGTAAGGACAAGACTGATGAGAAATTGTTCGAGCAATTGTCTGTTATGATTGCAGATATATTGGGTGCTTGCCTTACCAATTTACCGCGTCTCATAACTACAAAATGCTATTCTAGTGCCATAGAGAAAAGGGAGGAGAATGTCAGGGATGCAGCACGTCTTCTTGGTAAAACTGAAGAGATTATAAAGATTCTTCAACAACATGAACTTCCCAGTTTAAGTCATGATCAATTGGCTTACATTGATGAGTGGCGCGCTTTACTACAGCACCAAAACCCCTCAACCGTCACATCTTCATCGAATAATGTTATAACTTCTTTAGGTTCTGGTGAGTTGCAGATTGGTATTGAGTAGGAGACCATCTGAGAAGTTGTAATTGGTTTCTCTTCATATGTATTCTAATTATCAGCATTTGTATTATTAAAACTTGTTAAATAAAAATAACCTTTCCAAGTTTTCACATGTAGTATTTACATAATTCTGGCGTTGTTTGAATTTTTATAAATTTTATGTTACCATTACTCACGTGCTCCAATTCAAAACATATTCATACAATAAGGATAATTATGTGAAAGTAAGATCCTAATAGGGTCTTGTAAATTAGACAGACAACCGGAGCTTTGGTGTCCTACTTTAGCAGAGACGTAGAAAATTAAAGCTGAGACAAAATGAGACCCCAACATATTAGAATTATATCGTTTCTTGTCACGAACATAAACGTAATGTAATCTAGTAATGACAAGAGCTTACAATATATATTATTATGATTTCATGATGCTGATCCAGGGTATAAAGTATATGCTTTTGCATGCGAAAACAGAACCTCTGTTTCTCATCTATATGTGCTTTTGGGCAGGTTCCAAACAACCATGAATATTCAATGTCAGTTACATATCAATATAAATAAGTTATAAATAAATCAATGGTGAGAAAGTGAAATTCAAGGTGTCGATATCAGCTATTGACCCATTGGGCTCTGATGTGCATTGATCGTGGCGTCGCGGAATGGTATCGAGCAATACGACCTAAAAGAAAAAGTTCAGCATGACAAGAGATTTAGATTATATAGTATTGTTGCGTCCGATTCTGTAATGATAGCTCAACGACTTGGCAAGTTCAATATTTTGTCAAGAAAGTAGAAATGGCATTGATTTAAGACCAAAGTACATCATCCTGTAGAGGAGATAACCAAAATTCTGATGCATTTCTCTCTCCAAGTGCATGAGTTCTTTATAATTCACCGCATACCTTACTAAAAGATGTGCAATTGAAATGGCATACCTTAATCTTTTGAGTAGGCTTAATTAAGTTCTTCAAGTCTCGCTAATTAAAAGACTATTTACCCAGTTTAGAACATATTCTTTGACTTGACTTAATGAAGCGACTGAACTAAAATATCTGACTACTCAAACATAACAATATGATGTTTTGACATTACAAACAAGCAAGTTTTCCAACGTCTAATGAACAGAAGAATATATGTGCTACATCTACACAAACAAATAACAATGTACAAGGCCTCTTTGATAGATCTGTTTGAAGGCTTCAACCCACTACCTGACAAACATTTGGTGCAATTTAGCAATGCCTATATATGTCTGTCTAAATAGAAAGTATCAATTAAACTCACTCATTATACTTCGAGTTATGGATTGTCAATCCCATTGATTCTTATGATTCAAATTATCGGGGTTATAGTGGGTATTGTTGTCCCAACATTCAGATGGTTTATTCCCTCTTGTGATTCAAATTATCGAGGTTTTAGTGGATACTGTTATCCCAACATTCAGATGGTTTATTGTCATCAACTTCAAGTGCTCACAAAAAGATGGCAACAACTATTTAACTGAATTCAAAGTAAAAAAATACTGGATCCAAAGACTGGAAGAGTGGAAAGAGAGACCCTTAGCCTTGAGAATTAGGGGCCGAAAACTCAGAAAACTTGTGCAAGGCACCAAAAATCTTGTTCTAAACTGCTGCATAGGTTTTTAAATTGCAATTGTAGTAGTGAGCAAAACAATTTTGCTAATCTTCGTTATCGTTATAAGCCCATTCTTTTGGTGTTGCTACTACAGCAAGAGGTTGAGAAAAAAATTCATGTCTGAATCTGGTGGTTCAACTAGTCCCGGAATTTTAGAACCCGAAGTTGGAACAAATTTGGATCTTAGTAATTTTTGTTTGCAACTTAAAGGTGAGGGAAAACTGCCCAACAAAATTTTGAATAATATGTCATGACGTGAATCACATCATATAGATGGGTAGAAGGAAGCAACCAAAATATCTAATGGAGCTTCTACGAAAATGTAACAGCTTCCACGGGATAGTAGAATTTGACATTGGCAGCATTCAGGACACTAATTGTGAAGAACTTCCTAACTGTTAAGACTCTACCTGTGGTGACCTTAACAAGAATTGCTATTGCACTTCCAAATATTAACAATCAAAAGGTGGACCAATTGCTACATAGTGTAAGTGAAGGCCTTTTTGCACGCCAACCTCATTGAGGAGAGCCTGTGCTCTAGAGGAGATTTGGTAAACATTAAACATGCAACAGATGTCGTATGGGTTGGAGTAGAACTTTATCGCAAGTGGATGGGTAAGGATCTTCAGAAAATAGCTATGAAAGCCAGAACTTCCGGGGAGACTCTTCAAAGCTTAGCTGACATAGCTAAAAAGAATGTCATGACAGGAAGTCTGATGGAGAACCCTCTCAATTGGCCTGTCAAAGTAATAACTGCTAATTCAATGTACAGAATTAGCAGAACTATACTGATGAGCTATGACCAGAATAAGGACCAGACTGATGAGAAATTGTTTAAGCAATTATCTGTTATGATTGCATATATATTGGGTGCTTGTCTCGTCAATTTATCACGTCTCATAACTAGAAAATGCTATTGTAGTGCCATAGAGAAGAGAGAGAAGAGTGTTAAGGATGCAGCTTGTCTTCTTGACCAAACTGAAGAGATCATAAAGATTCTTCAACAACATGAACTTTCGAGTTTACGCAATGATCAATTGGCTTATATCGATGAGTGGCGTGCTTTACCAAAGAAAGAAAACCCCTCTACTCTTGTATCTTCATCCAATAATGAGATAGATTCTTCTGGTTCTAGTGTATTGGATACTTGTATTGAATAGAAGGCCTACTTGAGACCAATAAGAAGTATAATGGATATTTGTATTGAATAGAAGGCCTTGTTATAAGTAGTTATAATTGGTTCCTCTTGATATGTTATTTGCACTATTAGTATTTGTATTATATACAGCTGAGCCAATTTTCACTTAGTCTTCGCATAGTGCAAGCATTGTTTGAATTTTCGTGATCTTTACATTACCATTATTCATGTGTCCGTTTCAAGAAATGCTATAATATTAATATAAAGATAATTATGCGATAATGAGAGTACATAAGATTCTGATAATCTTAAAGGGTTGCAAAAATCAATGGCATGTACCCTCTAGGATACAATAGTTACTTCTCATAAATTAGAGAGAGAGAGAGAGAAAAGAAGAAAAAAAAAAAGAAGAATATGCGTTCTTCAGAGACGGGATTTATTGATTTCCGTAGAAGTTTTTCCAAATTCTCTGGACCTCCAATTGGGCTCGTGCACGAGAGTACCACTACATCCTATCCCCTTGTTAGATAAGAAACGACTAGCTAATCAAGCACAAACTGATATTTAACCGGGAATCATGTGTATTTTGGGTTCGTGGTTATGACATAAATTCAGAATTCACGTAATCACTACATCAAGTCAACAAACATATAGACCTAAGAGCTCGAGATAATGGCACTGAGCTTTCCTATTCGAGGGAACTCGCTAACAAAATATATTTATCGAAAACCACAAGGCCATTTAAGTTTTTACCTCAACAAGGTAGAAGAGCAAAACAGCTAACAGAAGAATCACCTGTTAATCATAAGGTGAATGCTGTTTGTGTTTGAAGTAGACATCTTCCACAAGTGACTAGATGTGCATCTCCTGGAAAGTGGCTTGTGAAGAAAAAACAGTCAAGCAGATAGACCTAGAGTAGAAGGTGATCACAACCTAAGGAGTAGAAGTTACAACTCGAGAAGGTTAAAATTATGGCCTAATAAGAACCCAAAATGGGTACCATAACAAAATATATGGGAAAGTGATAATCCAATGAGTTCAAGTTACAACGTAATGAGGCTAAAATTATTGCTCAATAAGGTTAAAAATTTGGGATAAATTATAAATAAATTGGGAACAGTACGAAATTTTTTAGATCGATCGTGAAGCGATTTTGTACAAGTTCGTTCTCGTCCCCATTCTCTCTCTGATCAACTATCAAGTAAGGAATTTATAGTTGGTGGCTATAGGGTGAAACAGGTTCGTGTTAAAAACACTCAATCCATATTTAATTGTGTCTAACGAGTTGTGTCGTATCAAGTTCGTATCGTATATCAATTATGTATAACTGATATATAAATGAATCGTGTTGTGTATTTCTTTTGATTGAATTTACTGATACATGATTCGTTTATAAATCGTGTGGCGTCAGGTTCACTTGTTTACAAAATTAATGACTTAAAGACAATTCAAATCCTCGAACTTTGTATTGTGTTAACGAATCATGTCATATTTTGATACCCCTAATCACAAAAAAAAACCTTTGTAAACCAAACCTAGTGTGAATTGGGAAAGGTTCTGTTCAATAGACTAATGGCCAATGGAGCTCCATTTGGTGGTAGGTCCATTAAGCCGGAGAGTACACGCAAATGAACCCGAAACACATGGAAATCCTGATTTAGTTTTGGGCCGGTACGGTCCGACCCAATCTTTTAGGTTGGGCAGATTTTCTGGCCTTCGGCCTTACATTTTCTGACAAAATAAGCTTCTAGTTTGATTCGCGGGTAAACTCGGGATTGTATGTAGAAGTTTAAATGAGTTGAAGTTTAATCTGTAATTTAAAAGGAAAAATTATTAATTATTCTTACTTTTTTTCATAAAAAATTATTAAATCCCATCATATTTATTTTTATAAAATTAAGTCATAATTTTATTATTTGTTCCGAAGAAATACTAAATTCCATTAATGCTTTATTTTCGTTTCAATTTTGTCTTTTTTATGAACGCACAAATTATATTTTTTTTATAATTTTATATTCAATTTTATTTATTGGAATATAATTTTTGTATCTTAAATTAAAACCCAAGTAAGTCTTACATTTAATTATCAAAACATCCACCCTAATTATCAAAGCATCCACCCTGTTAACATATAAGAGTTCATATGCGAGTGAATCCTACGTAGTATAAAAATAAAAATAGAAATTTACATTAATATTTTTTCATTTTATCTCTTAATATATTATTGTTGTTTCGGATACTCAAATTTTTTTTTGTACTCCTTAAATTTATAATTCTTTTCTAATTAATTAAAATTGTGGAAGGAGAAATAAAAAAAGTATACTTTGATGAAATTTTGTGAATGATTGTATTCATAGATTAGCCTCATACGACTTATCGTAAGTTCTCCAAAAATAAATTGTTCGGATAATGGTTAATTTATGCTAATATGTGTATTATTATTATTTTTGGTTTATGGATCACCTTTATTAACACGTATAATAAAAAAGTCAACTTATTCTCATTTTTTAATCTGGTAGTGCATGGAATATTTTCAATTTGAATATGTTTTTTACTAATTTGAATATTGATATAAGCACAAGAGGGATCGATAGAAAGTATCATTTCAACTCCCTCATTATACAAACCAATGGGACATCTACGCAACTTCTTCTTTTTTTCCCCCAAAGAAATCATTCTTTCTTGGAAAGTATGCAAATCAAAGACCAAAAAGTTCGTAGCTTGACTTATAAATGTAACACCTCAAGTCCACTATCACAAAATGACTTGGAATCGGGATTACGGTCGAATTATCCATTATGAATATGTGGTCATTTGATGTCTCTCTAGTCTCTACCTTGCAACTTCCATGAAAGTCTTTGGGTGGTCCACACGACTTCTGTGAATAACTACTCACCTAAAAATAAAGACTCAATTAATGTTAGTACAATCTAAAACTTTGACTTCATTTACTTATTTTATGGTGTGTCCATTATAAAGTTGTACTAATATTATTAGACCGAGCAATACTATAAGGACCTAATAATATGGTTTCAATGTAATTATTGGATTAGTTGTGAATTCTAATGTTAGATGGACCATGGCGGAAGACTTTAAGGAATTTACTTGGAAATGTAACCACTTTTCATTGCCACATCCAACTTATATATCTACCCTTCATTTGCATCCCCCAGTAAGAAAAATAGTAGAACTTGTGTCCACCAAACTCAATTCGGTGTACAAAATAGCACAAGCTCTCTAAAAGTGAAGGAAATGGACTCATCTTATGATGACTCGAGCAAGTGCAACTCCTCCATCTACCATGAGTGGATCAGCCTAAAGGACATGAACCACTGGCAAAAAAAATACGATGCACCTATGCCATTGATCGGCCTCTATGTTGCAGCAGCATCTCTAATTTGCACCCTTGCAATGGCTGCAGATGTAATCCACGGTTTCCGCCGCAAAAAGCTTTGGTTCCCAAGCAAATTCTTCACTGTCAATGCTGCTTCCCTCACAATATTAGCTGTTGCAATGAAGCTGCCTGTGGATCTTACTTCTGCAATGGATGGAGGTGTAGACCAGCTTGCAAAGGTAACCAGCAGTGTTTTCATGACTACTGTAATGGGTAATTTTCTAACCTCGTTCGCATCCATGGATGACAACGCCATTTTCATGAACATCACTGCCTTGGGTATTCTTGTGTTCACCATCATTGTAAATGTCTTTATCCAAATGCGTACAACCGTCATTTTTTTGAGTACAAAGACACCGGAAATATTTGTTACCATTTCCACGATTGTCTTGTTCGTAACATTGTGTTTCTCGGCTGTGACGATTCCTGTGACTAAAAAATCTTTAGAATTAAAATATGGTGAATTATACAAAAAAATTTCCGATGAAGAATTAGGGGAAATCGAAAAGCTTCAAGTTCAGAACCTGAAAGTAGTTGTTGAAAAATATTGGGTGATGGCAGAAACTAGTGACCCCCAATTTGTGATGGCACATTCCGTCATCTGCATTGCTTCTGGAGCAATCTATCTGTTGACTATTGCTTTTACTCTAACAATTGCAGTGATCACAATTAAATTTCATTATTACAATCATAATCGTAATCCTCATTTCCGACATACTTCGAGTTATGGGTGGTCAATCCCATGGATTATTGTGATTCAAATTAGCGGGGTTATAGTGGGTACTGTTGCCCCAACATTCAGATGCTTTATTGCCATCAGCTTCAAGTGCTCACAAAAAGATGGCAACAAATACTTAACTGTATTCAAAGTGGAAAAATATTGGATCCAAAGACTGGTAGAGTGGAAAGAGAGACGCTTAGCCTTGCGAATTAGTGGCCGAAAACTCAGAAAACTTGTGCAGGGCACAAAAAATCTTATTCTAAACTGCTGCATAGGTTTTTAAATTGCAATTGTAGTTGTGAGCAAAACAATTCTGCTAATTTTCGTTATCGTTATAAGCCCATTCTTTTGGTGTTGCTACTACTGCAAGAGGTTGAGAGAAAAACTCATGTCTGAATCTGGCGTCTCAACAAGTCGCGAAATTTCAGAACCTGAACCCGGTACAAAGTTGGATCTTAGTAATTATGTTCTGCAACTTGAAGGTGAGGGAAAACTACCCAACAGAATTGTGAATAATATATGTCATGACGTGAATCAAGTGATTCATATGGGTAGAAGGAAGAAACCAAAATATCTAATGGAGCTTTTACGGAAATGTAACAACTTCCACGGGATAGCAGAATTTGACAATGACAATGTTCGTGACACTAATTGTGAAGAACTTCCTAATTGCTGGAGTCTGCCTGTGGTGACCTTAACAAGCATCGCCATTGCACTTCCAAATATTGACAATCAAATGGTGGGCCAATTGCTACGTAGTGTAAGTGAAGGCCTTTTGCATGCCAGTCTGGTTGAGGAGAGTCTGTGCTCCAGAGGTGATTTGTTAAACATTAAAAATTCAGCAGATTTTGTATGGGTTGGAGTTGAACTTTATCGCAAGTGGATGGACAAAGATCTTCGAAAAATAGCTCTGAATGCAAAAAATTATGGGCACACTCTTCAAAGCCTAACTGATATAGCTGAAAAGATTGTCATGGAGTTCAAGAGAAACATCACTGGAAGTCTGATGGAGAACCCTAATAATTGGGGTGTCAAAATGATAGCTGCCAATTCAATGTACAAAATCAGTCGCACTATATTGATGAGCTATGAAGAGAGTAAGGACAAGACTGATGAGAACTTGTTCGAGCAATTGTCTGTTATGATTGCAGATATATTGGGTGCTTGCCTTACCAATTTACCGCGTCTCATAACTACAAAATGCTATTCTAGTGCCATAGAGAAGAGGGAGAAAAGAGGGAGAAAAGTGTCAGGGATGCAACACGTCTTCTTGGTGAAACTGAAGAGATTATAAAGATTCTTCAACAACATGAGCTTCCCAGTTTAAGTCATGATCAATTGGCTTACATTGATGAGTGGCGCGCTTTACTACAACACCAAAACTCCTCAACCGTCACATCTTCATCGAATACTGTTATAACTTCTTCAGGTTCTGATGAGTTGCATATTGGTATTGAGTAGGAGGTCTGATTGAGACCATCTGAGAAGTTGTAATTGGTTTCTCTTCATATGTATTCTAATTATCAGCATTTGTATTATTAAAGGTTGTTAAATAAAAATAACCTCGCCAAGTTTTCACATGTAGTATTTGCATAATTCTATTGTTTGAATTTTTATAAATTTTATGTTACCATTACTTACGTGCTCCGATTCAAAACATATTCATACAATAAGGATAATTATGTGAAAGTAAGATCCTAATAGGGTCTTGTAAATTCGACAGACAATCAGAGCATTGGTTTCCAACTTTTAGCAGAGACTCAAAAAATCAAAGTTGAGACAAAATGAGACCACAACATATTAGAATTATATCGTTTTCACTGTTATTAAAACTGGACCGGACCGGCCGGTTTGACCGGTTGAACAGTGAATCAGGACCTAAAACGGTCTGGTTCTGTAGTTAGACCGCACAAGGAAGTAAACCGTCGGAAAACCGTTAAACCGGTCGATTTTGGACTAAACTCGTGACCCGGCAGTTTTGGTCAAACCGGACGGTTTGAATTCAGGGACTCCATATAAATAAATAAAAACTTTTTTTGGGGCATTTGCCCTAAATCACCTTCACAGCTCAGGCGACTACCCAGTGTACCCACTATTTCATCTTTTTTTTGCTAAATTACTATATTTTTTAATATTTTTTAATTTTTTATTATATAACCGGTCCGACCAATTGACCCGACGGTTGAACCAGTGAACCATTGACCCGGTCCAATTACCGGTTCGATGACCAGTCCGATTCTGATAACATTGGCGTTTCTTGCCACGAAAATAAACTTAATAATCTAGTAATGACAAGAGCTTACAATATATATGATTTTGATTTCATGATGCTGATCCAGGGCATTAAATATATGCTTTTTCATGCGAAATCAGGACCTCTGTTTCTCATCCATATGTGCTTTTGGGCAGATTCCAAATAGCCATGAATATTCAATGCCAGTTACATATTAATATAAACAAGTTAAAAATAATTCCGAATATAGCTGCTAATTTTTTTTATCACAATTGAAGCTGCCAGAGCCTCTACATGTTCAGCTTGTAGTAAACAATCAAACCTCTCACAACACCAGCCACAAATTGGTCCACACGGCTTTTGTGGATAACTACTCACCTAAAAGAAAAAAAAAAAAAAAAGACTTTTGTAGATAATTGATCAAATGTGGTCATTTGATGTCTCTCTAGTCTCTACCATGCAACTTCCATGAAAGTCTTAGGTGGTCCACACGGCTTTTGTGGATAACTACCGACCCAAAAGAAAAAAAAAAAAAAGACTTTTGCAGATAATTGATCAAATGTTATTGTTAGAACCTAATTTTTTTGAGCAATTTACAATTGATTTGAGTCTATTTTTAGCAGTGTAAATGAACCAAATTAAATCCTACACCAGATTATTTGAGCTCGATTTGTTCATTCACAAAGAGAGTTCATTATTGATTTGGGATCATGATGAATTTCAAAAATGTTATTCTAGTTTGTCTCATTAATTTTTTTTTGTACTCACCCTCGACTCGTTTAATTAAACAAATTGACATCGAACTTATATTCGAGTTTAAACTCGTGTATATATAATAATTACATATATTTTCACAAGCCGAAATGTTTCAAACAAGTGATTGCTCGGGTTTGATTTGTATACTAAAAAAAAAATTTAAAATCAAGTTCAAATTTTGGTTTTTTTTTATAAATAAACGAACTTGAATAAGTTTTAGTCAGTGTCAATTTCAAAATGTTCAGAAGACTATTCTTAGTAAATTGTTTTGAATTATTCAGCTAACGTCCTTACTTTCTTAAGGGATACGCGCAAAAGACCATCGGACAACGACAATGTAAAAGAGATAGGTCACTAAATGTGTTCTAATTCAATCGTACAAGACAATGAGTTTTTTGGCTTTTGAAATACACCAATAGAAATAAAAGAATTACAACATAAAGCACTAACCACTGCTTTTTCATTGCACATTGACAACAATACTTGTTCTGAAAAATTTCTTCAGCAAAAGGTAATTTTTTTTTTTTTTTTTAAGAAACAACGATAGATTCAGCAAAGGTAATTTTGATTAGGTTATTAGGTTAGCTCACAATTTCTTATTTTTGGTAATTTTCGTTTAATTGGACTTTTAGACTTCACAAAGGTAAATCTTTTGATCAAAATTATGATTTGTCATTTATTTTTATCCTTAGGTAATTTTTTCTTTCATGTTTAAGTAATTTTGTTTATCCTTAGATAATTTCAAAGAAGAGGAGGTCATAACCAACTAAGCCTTGCTCAATTTACCGACCATCCTTCATTTTCTTAAAATTTTCTCAAATAAGAGGTCAATAGGTCAATTCCTTACGAACACAAGTATATTTTCTTATATCCCTTTGTTATATTTAGTGATCTATTATGCCTCTTGTTCGGGTTTCTTTTTATATCTCTATGTGTGCTTTCTTCGCTACTGTAGATGCTTTATTGTAATAGTTGACTGTTCATTATAATTATGATTTACTGATATATATCAAAAAGAGGAAGAGTTGATATCAATAAAACTAAGTGAAAACTAGAGGATTACTATATCAAAAAGGTTGATGGTAGTGGAAAGAGGGTCTCTTTGCTTTAAGGTGTAAGATTATCGTAATTTGAAGAGTTATTTTTTGATAAGATGAGCTTGTTTACGATTAATCCTAACTTTTTTTGTGTTGTAATTTGATCTCATTGAGAGATAATGAACTATTTTGAGTCTTACTCGACCCCAAATAAATTATTAATGACCCCTGTTTATTTGTATATTTGGATATAATATCTATTTTGATGCTGTTTTTCTGACTTTTCACAATTTCCGAATTTTCTTCATGAATTATTGTCATGTGCATGGATTCAATGAAAATAGTCAAGTCCGCTGTCCAAAAAGACCTGGAATTGAGATAATAGATCATTCGTCACGCTACAATTCTTTGACAATCAATTTTTCATGACGGTCTCTTTAAATCAAATAAAAGTCTCTTCCCATAAATTCTTAAAATCCATATTCCAGTCACAATACACGGTAAGAGTTCCAATTACGAAAGTAATGATTTGATGTTTCAACCATGCAACTTCGATGAAAGTCTTCGGTAGCCCAAAAACATATTCTAACTTTTTGAACAATTTACTTACTACATACAATTGATTTTGAGTCTATTTTTAGTGGTGTAAATGAACCAAATTAATCCTAGACCAGATTATTTGAGCTTGATTTGTTCATTCACAGAGTGAGTTCATTATTGATTTGGGATCCTGATGAATTTCAAAAATGTTATTCAAGTTTGTCTCATTAATTTTTTTTTTTGTACTCAACCTCGACTCGTTTAATTAAACAAATTGACATCGAACTTATATTCGAGTTTAAACTCTTGTGTGTATGTATAATAATTACATATATTTTCACAAGCCTAAATGTTTCAAACAAGTGATTGCTCGGGTTTGATTTGTATACTAAAAAAAAAATTAAAATCAAGTTCAAATTTTGTTTTTCTTTATAAATAAACGAACTTGAATAAGTTTTAATCAGTGACAATTTCAAAATGTTCAGAAGACTATTCTTAGTAAAATGTTTTGAATTATTCAGCTGACGTCCTTACTTTCCTAAGGGATACGCGCAAAATATCATCGGACAAGGACAACGTAAAAGAGACAAGTCACTAAATGTGTTCTAATTCAAATCGGTACAAGACAATGAGTTTTTTGGCTTTTGAAATACACCAATAGAAATAAAAGAATTACAACATAAAGCACTAACCACTGCTTTTTCATTGCACATTGACAACAATACTAGTTCTAAAAATTTTCTTGAGCAAAGCTAATTTTGATTAGGTTAGCTCACAATTTCTTATTTTTGGTAATTTTCGTTTAATTGGACTTTTAGACTTCACAAAGGTAAATCTTTTGATCAAAATTATGATTTATGTCATTTATTTTTATCCTTAGGTAATTTTTTCTTTCATGTTTAAGTAATTTTGTTTATGCTTAGGTAATTTCAAAGAAGGGGAGGCCATAACCAACTGAGCCTTGCTCAATTTACCGACCATCCTTGATTTTCTTAAAATTTTCTCAAATAAGAGGTCAAGGGGTCAATTCCTTACAAACACAAGTATATTTTCTTATATCCCTTTGTTATATTTAGTGATCTATTGTGCCTCTTGTTCGGGTTTCTCTTTATACGTCTATGCGTGCTTTTTTTCTCTACTGTAGATGCTTTATTATAATAGTTGACTGTTCATTATAATTATGATTTCAAACCCAAAAAAAAAATTAAAATTATGATTTACTGATATATATCAAAAAGAAGAAGAATCGATATCTATAAAACTAAGTGAAAACTAGAGGATTACTATATCAAAAAGGTTTGTGGTAGTGGAAAGAGGGTCCCTTTGCTTTGAGGTGTAAGATTATCGTAATTTGAAGAGTTATTTTTCGATACTATACCAAAATTATTATAACATAAGAATGAGATTAAGCCTTAATCTAGCTTATTTATGATAAAATGAGCTTGTTTACGATTAATCCTAACTTTTTTTGAGTTGTAATTTGATCTAATTGAGAGATAACAAACTATTTTGAGTGTTACTTGACCCCAAATAAATTATTATTAACCCCAATTTATTTGTTGATTTGGATATAATACTCTTTTGATGTTGTATTTTCTGACTTTTCATGATTTATGAATTTTCTTCATGAATTATTGTCATGTGCATGGATTCAATGAAAATAGTCAAGTCCGCTGGCCTGAAAGACCTGGAATTGAGATAGTAGATCATTCA
The DNA here is from genome assembly GCA_951799425.1 of Ilex aquifolium. Classification (NCBI taxonomy): domain Eukaryota; kingdom Viridiplantae; phylum Streptophyta; class Magnoliopsida; order Aquifoliales; family Aquifoliaceae; genus Ilex; species Ilex aquifolium. The sequence goes on from OX637392.1 coordinate 3,200,360, forward strand.
TCACGCTACAATTCTTTGACCATCAATTTTCCATAACGGTCTCTGTAAATCAAAGAAATTCTCTTCCCATAAATTCTCAAAATTCATATTTCAGTCACAATACACGGTAAGAGTTCCAATTACGAAAGTAATGATTTGATGTTTCAACCATGCAAGTTCGATGAAAGTCTTGGGTAGCCCAAAAACTTATTCTAACTTTTTGAACAATTTACTTGCTACATACAATTGATTTGAGTCTATTTTTAGTTGTGTAAATGAACTAAATTAAATCCAACACCAAATTATTTGAGCTCTATTTGTTCATTCACAAAGAGAGTCCATTATCGATATGTGATCGTGATGGATTTCAAAATGTTATTCAAATTTGTCTCATTAAATTTTTTTTTGAACTCAAACTTGACTCGTTTAATTAAACGAATCAACTTCGAACTTATACTCGAGTTTGAATTCTTGTGTGTATATAATAATTACATATATTTTCACGAGACTAAATGTTTCAAACAAGTGATTGCTCGGGTTTGATTTGTATACTAAAAAAAAATTAAAATCAAGTTCATATTTTGTTTGTTTTACAAATAAACGAACTTGAATAAGTTTTAATGCGTATCACTTTCAAAATGTTCAGGAGACTGTTCTTGGTAAAATGTTTTGATCATTCAACTAATGTCCTTACATTCCTATGGTATACGCGCAAAAGATCATCGGACTGGGACGACAACGTAAGGCTTCAATGGAAGACCTCAATTATATTTACTTGGAAATGTGATGTTGCCCACATTTCTGTGGCAGATTTGGGATTCGTTTTTTCTTCTTCTTTCCTTTTTATTTTTTTATTTTTTAACATGTAGTGGTGGTGGCAGCGGCGGAGGCGTTGATGGGTGGTGGCTGGGATGGAGATTATCCTTTTATATCCATAATATCACAAATCATGGTTTAATGTTGAACCACAAGACTAATCAGACACTATCACGAAAAATATAGAGAGTGGTGCATAAAATTACCACATTGGATATTGGTTAATTCCGGATATTATTTTTATTTATCATTTTGATATTATTTATCTTTTTATGAGAATTCTTTTGTTAGCACTACTGGCGTGTTTTAAGCATAATTGTATATATTTGTTTTGGATTAAAAAAATATTCTCTTGTTAGAAAAACAAAGATAATGTCATCATTTAATTAATTTTCAAACTTATTTTGTATTTGAACTCAGCCCAAACAGCTCGGAAAAATTAAAATCATCTACCAGCCATTCAAATTCAACAAACGCATCATTTTGTTCTTCATTTCTAGTTGGATTTTTTTAGTTTGGGTAATTTATAATTTATATCCTTAAAATATAAATATAATTTTTATTTGGTCGTTATTATTTCAATTGAAATAATTTCATTCTTAAAATTTTAACTCAGTTTCAATCAAGTCATTCTATCCATTTCTATTAATTTGTTCCGATAGAAAGAGATCATAGGATTTGCCTACAAGGGTATATTTGTTTAGAAAAATATATCTCTCAAATTCATCAATATTTCTTTTTATTAAATTTAAAATATTAAAGTCAGTAGATAATAATTGTTTAAAACCAAAAGAAATTTAAAAAATTAAAATTGATAAAAGTCCTCCTTAAGATGGACTATCACAAGAAAAACTAGGTGAATTAGTGATACTATCAATATAGAAAGATATGATAGCAAAACTTAAACATAAAAACTATTAATATTAAATTTCCTCATTCTTTAAATAGTAAATTAAATTTTTTTAATATTAAAAACAAAAAATCTCATTTTTAATTCCGGCTTTAGGCCACAAATAATCTTGGGTAAACAAGTTATTAAACGTGTTAAACAGTTTATTAAACGTGTTAAACAGGTCGGGTTCGGATAACCTGTTTAATGACCAGGTCAGGTTAATGTTTACATATCTCGACACGATTATTAAACATGTCAGGTTTGGGTTTTGAAATTTTCGACATAAACTCGAAATCAACCCGACACGAAATGACCAAACCCGACACGTTTGACACCCTCACTTTCCCTCACTCTCCAGTGTACACAAGCTCTTTTTTTTTTTTTTTTTGCTAAGATTTTTTTTTTATTTGTGTTACAAAAATATAACAAAATATTTTTAATTTTGATTAAATTTAAAATATTAAAGTCAGTAGATAATAATTGTTTAAAACCAAAAGAAATTTAAAAAAATTAAAATTGATAAAAATCCTCCTTAAGATGGATTATCACAAGAAAAATTAGGTGAATTAGTGATACTATCAATATAGAAAGATATGATAGCGAAACTTAAACATAAAAACTATTAATATTAAATTTCCTCATTCTTTAAATAGTAGATAAAAAATTTTAATATTAAAATCTCATTTTTAATTCCGGCATTAGGCCGCAAATCATCTTGAATCATTGAGCGAACATCCTTACTTTCCTAAGAAATATGCACAAAAGATAATCGGACAGGGACCTTTTTACTTGCCAAAAATAAAAATATGAGACCAAAAATGGGGATTAGGATCGAAGTCTCCATTATGAATTTGTGGTCATTTGATGTCTCTCTAATCTCTACCTTGCAACTTCCATGAAAGTCTGTGGGTGGTCCACACGACTTCTGTGGATAACTACTCACCGAAAAATAAAGGCTCAATTAATGTTAGTAGGACTTAAAACTTTGACTTAATTTATTTATCTTATGTTGTGTCCATTATAAAGTTGGACGTTTTAATATTGCACGGTAATTGGTCAGCCGCCTTCCACTTCTCCTGCCATGTCATTTGGTCATTTTTTTGGTCCCTAATTTTGGTCAGTGTAGCATTACTTTAATATTATTAGACCGGCTAATGCCATAGAGACTTAATGATATGACTACAATGCAACTATTGAATTAATTCCAATGTTAGATGAAGTCCATTACCGATCTAACGGTCTCCAAATTAGGTCTAAATTTCATTTTTCTTATTAAACAATGTCATTACTACATCATCAAGTTAACAAATTATATTAATTTTTTAAGATTAAATAATATTACTCTAGCTGAATTTGAAATGGTGTAAATGTAGGGAATAATAGAGGGATTAATTTTCGACCATGTCTAAATATAAACTATTATTTCAACTCACTCATTATACAAACTACTGGGATATGTACACAATTTTTTTTTCCAAATAAACCATTATTTCTTGGAAAGTTTGAAAGTTGAAGACCAAAAAGTTTGTCAAGTTTTTACTTTACAAAAGTGGAGATATGAGACTGAACCCCCTCTTTGTATCCTCCATAGATTCTAGTAAATACAGAACACGAAGATTCATCCTCAGTTTCTTCAGGCGCCCATTCTAGTCTCCATTACGAATGTGGTCATTTGATGTCTCTTTACCGTGCAACTTTGATGAAAGTCTTTGGGTGACCCACACGACTTTTGTGGATAACTACTCTCCGAAATAAAAGATTATTATATAACCTAAAAATTTGACTTAATTTATTTATATAATTTTTCAAGTGATATAATTAAAGTTACATTAATACTATTAGACCACGTTGTTGTTACATCATTAAATCAATAAATTAAATTATTCTAACCTAATTTGAATGGTGTAAATGTAGGGAATATTAGAGGGATTAATTTCGAACCAAACCTCCGATGCAATGAATTATAAATGTAGGTAATATTATCTATGTTTATAATGATGTAAATTGCATGTAATATTATTTTCATTAGGCTCTTTATTTTTATTTAACTCTCTATTTTTGAGAGCTAATCACCAAAAATAAAGTTTCATTAAGCACTTTTTTTAGGCTAGTTAAAATATGCATTTGCAAAATTCAACTCACTCTCTATTATATTTTCAAGGATAAATTATATTTTACCCCCTTAGCTATTAATCTTATTTCACTTTATACCTTCAACTATAAATTTTTTCACAAAAAGTATGAATTTTGCTTTATAGGAATCCTATAGAATATGCAAAAACGGTCTTCGGAGTGGGACCATGGCGGAAGACTAAAAGGAATTGACTTGGAAATGTAACCACTTTTCATTGCCAGATCCTACTTATATATATCTACCCTACATTTGCAACCTCCAGGAAGAAAAATAGTAGAACTTGTGTCCACTGCACTTAATTCGGTGTACAAAATAGCACAAGTTATCCAAAGGTGTAGGAAATGGACCAGTCTTGCACAGACGATGTGGAGAGCTTCTTGTTCAACTCTTCGACGAACACGCAAACCTATTGCTACGATCAGTTTACCGGCCTCTTAAATAGGACACGCTCACAAAACAAATTCGATGCACCTATGCCATTGATCGGCCTCTATGTTGCAGCAGCATCTCTAGTCTGCACCCTTGCAATGGCTGCAGATGTCATCCACTGTTTCCGCCGCAAAAAACTCTGGTTCCCAAGCAAATTCTTCACTGTCAATGCTGCTTCCCTCACAATATTAGCTGTGGCAATGAAGCTGCCTGTGGATCTTACAACTGCAATGGATGGATGTCCAGACCAGGCTGTAAAGTTAATCAGCAATGTTTTCATGACTACTGTAATGGGTAATTTTCTAACCTCGTTCGCATCCATGGATGACAAAGCCATTTTCATGAACATCACTGCCTTGGGTATTCTTGTGATCACCATCATTGTAAATGTCTTTATCCAAATGCGTACAACCGTCATTGATTTAAGTACAAAGACACCGGAAACATTTGTTAGCATTTCCATGGTTGTTTTGTTCGTAACATTGTGTTCCTCGGCTGTGACGATTCCTATGACTAAAAAATCTTTAGAATTGAAATATAATGAATTATACAAAAAAAATTCTGAAGAAGAATTAGGGAAAATCGAAAAGCTTCCAGTTCAAAACTTGAAAGTAGTTGTTGAAAAATATTGGGTGATGGCAGAAACTAGTGACCCCCAATTTGTGATGGCACGTTCCGTCATCTACATTGCTTCTGGAGCAATCTCTCTGTTGACTACTACTCTTACTGTATTAACGGTCCCATTTAATTTTTATTATTGTAATTATTTTTATTATTTTTTTCATTGGCAACATACTTCGAGTTATGGGTGGTCAATCCCATTGATTTTTGTGATTCAAATTATCGGGGTTATGGTGGGCATTGTTGCCCCAACATTCAGATGCTTTATTGCCCTCAGCTTCAAGTGCTCACAAAAAGATGGCAACAAATACCTAACTGTATTCAAAGTGGAAGAATATTGGTTCCAAAGACTGGTAGAGTGGAAAGGGAGACCCTTAGCCTTGCGAATTAGGGGCCGAAAACTCAGAAAACTTGTGCAGGGCACCAAAAATCTTATTCTAAACTGCTGCATAGGTTTTCAAATTGCAATTGTAGTAGTGAGCAAAACAATTCTGCTAATCTTCGTTATCGTTATAAGCCCATTCTTTTGGTGTTGCTACTACTGCAAGAGGTTGAGAAAAAAACTCAAGTCTGAATCTGGCGTCTCAACAAGTCCCGAAATTTCAGAACCTGAACCCAGTACAAAGTTGGATCTCAGTAATTATGTTCTGCAACTTAAAGGTGAGGGAAAACTGTCAAACATAATTTTGAATAATATATGTCATGGCGTGAATCAAGTGATTCAAATGGGTAGAACAAAGCAACCAAAGTATCTAATTGAGCTTTTACGGAAATGTAACAACTTCCACGGGATAGCAGAATTTGACAATGACAACGTTCATGACACTAATTGTGAAGAACTTCCTAATTGCTGGACTCTGTCTGTGGTGACCTTAACAAGCATCGCCATTGCACTTCCAAATATTGGCAATCAAATGGTGGGCCAATTGCTACGTAGTGTAAGTGAAGGCCTTTTGCATGCCAGTCTGGTTGAGGAGAGTCTATGCTCTAGAGCTGATTTGTTAAATATTAAAAATTCAGCAGATCTTGTACGGGTTGACGTTGAACTTTATCGCAAGTGGATGGATAAAGATCTTCGAAAAATAGCTGTCAATGCAAAAAATTCTGGGGACACTCTTCACAGCCTGGCTGATATAGCTAAAATGATTGTCATGGAGTCCAAGAGAAACATGACTGAAAGTTTGATGGAGAACTCTAATAATTGGGGTGTCAAAATGATAGCTGCCAATTCAATGTACAAAATCAGTCGCACTATACTGATGAGCTATGAAGAGAGTAAAGACAAGGCTGATGAGAAATTATTCAAGCAATTGTCTATTATGATTGCAGATATATTGGGTGCTTGCCTTACCAATTTACCGCGTCTCATAACTACAAAATGCTATTCTAGTGCCATAGAGAAGAGGGAGAAAAGTGTCAGGGATGCAGCACGTCTTCTTGGTGAAACTGAAGAGATTATAAAGATTCTTCAACAACATGAACTTCCCAGTTTAAGTCATGATCAATTGGCTTACATTGATGAGTGGCGCGCTTTACTACAACACCAAAACTCCTCAACCGTTACATCTTCATCGAATAATGTTATAACTTCTTCAGGTTCTGATGAGTTGCATATTGGTATTGAGTAGGAGGTCTGGCTGAGACCATATGAGAAGTTGTAATTGGTTTCTCTTCATATGTATTATAATTATCAGCATTTGTATTATTAAAGGTTGTTAAATAAAAATAACCTCGCCAAGTTTTCACATGTAGTATTTGCATTACTTACGTTCTCCGATTCAAAACATATTCATACAATAAGGATAATTATGTGAAAGTAAGATCCTAATAAGGTCTTGTAAATTCGATAGACAATCAGAGCATTGGTGTCCAACTTTTAGCAGAGACTCAAAAATCAAAGTTGAGACATAATGGGACCGCAACATATTAGAATTATATCGTTTCTTGTCACGAACAAAAACTTAATGTAATCTAGTAATGACAAGAGCTTACAATATATATTATTATGATTTCATGATGGTGATCCAGGGCATTAAATACATGCTTTTGCATGCGAAATCAGAACCTCTGTTTCTCATCCATATGTGCTTTTGGGCAGATTCCAAATAGCGATGAATATTCAATGCCAGTTACATATTAATATAAACAAGTTAAAAATAATTCAGAATATAGCTGCTAATTTTATCACAATTGAAGTTGCCAGAGCCTCTACATGTTCAGCTTGTAGTAAACAATCAAACGTATCACAACACCAGCCACTAATTTGTCAACTCTGTCCCTGATAACCAATCCAATGCCTGATGACCTGATAAAAAAAGTGGGCCTTTTCAAATTGTTTTGTATATATAAAGTGGACTCTATTCCGTTGACCTTTTATATAGTTGTTAACACATCTTGAATGCCTTATAAGCTATGGGTGTCGATGGAATAATTTCTCTAAAAAAAGTCTGATTTCAATTCCTAAAACTTAAAATCTATTGTTTTTACCAAAATGGATGTCAATTTCCTCAATTTATATTAGCCCACCTGTGGTGACCTTAACAAGCATTGCCATTGCACTTCCAAATATTAACAATCAAAAGGTGGACCAATTGCTACGTAGTGTAAGTGAAGGCCTTTTGCACGCCAACCTCATTGAGGAGAGGTTGTGCTCTAGGGGAGATTTGGTAAACATTAAACATTTTGCAAATGTCATATGGGTTGGAGTAGACCTTTATTGCAAGTGGATGGGCAAGGATCTTCAGAAAATAGCTATAAAAGCCAGAACTTCTGGGGAGACTCTTCAAAGCTTAGCTGACATAGCTAAAAAGAATGTCATGACAGGAAGTCTGATGGAGAACCCTCTCAATTGGCCTGTCAAAGTAATAGCTGCTAATTCTATGTACAGAATTAGCCGAACTATACTGATGAGCTATGACCAGAATAAGGACCAGACTGATGAGAAATTGTTTAAGCAATTATCTGTTATGACTGCAGATATATTGGGTGCTTGTCTGGTCAATTTATCACGTCTCATAACTACAAAATGCTATTGTAGTGCCATAGAGAAGAGAGAGAAGAGTGTTAAGGATGCAGCTTGTCTTCTTGACGAAACTGCAGAGATCATAAAGATTCTTCAACAACATGAACTTTCGAGTTTACGCAATGATCAATTGGCTTATATCGATGAGTGGAGTGCTTTACCAAAGAAAGAAAACCCCTCTACTCTTGTATCTTCATCCAATAATGAGATAGATTCTTCTGGTTCTAGTGTATTGGATACTTGTATTGAATAGAAGACCTACTTGAGACCAATAAGAAGTATAATGGATATTTGTATTGAATAGAAGGCCTTGTTATAAGTAGTTATAATTGGTTCCTCTTGATATGTTATTTGCACTATTAGTATTTGTATTATATACAGCTGAGCCAATTTTCACTTAGTCTTCGCATAGTGCAAGCATTGTTTGAATTTTCGTGATCTTTACATTACCATTATTCATGTGTCCGTTTCAAGAAATGCTATAATATTAATATAAAGATAATTATGCGATAATGAGAGTACATAAGATTCTGATAATCTTAAAGGGTTGCAAAAATCAATGGCATGTACCCTCTAGGATACAATAGTTACTTCTCATAAATTAGAGAGAGAGAGAGAAAAGAAGAAGAAAAAAAAAAGAAGAATATGCGTTCTTCAGAGACGGGATTTATTGATTTTCGTAGAAGTTTTTCCAAATTCTCTGGACCTCCAATTGGGCTCGTGCACGAGAGTACCACTACATCCTAGCCCCTTGTTAGATAAGAAACGACTAGCTAATCAAGCACAAACTGATATTCTGATAGGATTTTGTATATTCTACCATAATTATGAATATAATATCATGATAAATCGTATGTACTGTCCGGGTAACAGAAAAAATATACTCTCTTAACAAAATATATGTTTTTTTTAACTGGGAATCATGTGTATTTTGGGTTCGTGGTTATGACATAAATTCAGAATTCACGTAATCACTACATCAAGTCAACAAACATATAGACCTAAGAGCTCGAGATAATGGCACTGAGCTTTCCTATTCGAGGGAACTCGCTAACAAAATATATTTATCGAAAACCACAAGGCCATTTAAGTTTTTACCTCAACAAGGTAGAAGAGCAAAACAGCTAACAGAAGAATCACCTGTTAATCATAAGGTGAATGCTGTTTGTGTTTGAAGTAGACATCTTCCACAAGTGACTAGATGTGCATCTCCTGGAAAGTGGCTTGTGAAGAAAAAACAGTCAAGCAGATAGACCTAGAGTAGAAGGTGATCACAACCCAATGAGTAGAAGTTACAACTCGAGAAGGTTAAAATTATGGCTTAATAAGAACCCAAAATGGGTACCATAACAAAATATATGGGAAAGTGATAATCCATGAGTTCAAGTTACAACGTAATGAGGCTAAAATTATTGCTCAATAAGGTTAAAAATTTGGGATAAATTATAAACAAATTGGGACCAGTACGAAATTTTTTAGATCGATCGTGAAGCGATTTTGTACAAGTTCGTTCTCGTCCCCATTCTCTCTCTCTCTCTCTCTCTCTTTGTGATCAACTACCAAGTAAGGAATTTATAGTGGGTGGTTATGGGGTAAAACAGGTTGGTGTTAAAAAACACTCCATCCATATTTAATTGTGTCTGACGAGTCGTATCATATCAGGTTCGTATCATATATCAATTATGTATAACTGATTTATAAATGAATCGTGTCGTGTATTCGTTTATTAATCGTGTCGCGTCAGGTTCACTTGTTTACAAAATGAGTGACTTAAAGAAAATTTAAATCCTCTAACTTCGTGTTGTGTTAACAAATTATGTCATATTTTGACACTCCTAATCACAAAAAAAAACTTTGTAAACCAACCCTAGTGTGAATTGGGAAAGGTTCTGTTCAATAGACTAATGGTCAATGGGGCTCCATTTGGTGGTACATTAAGCCGGAGAGTACACGCAAACGAACCCGAAACACATGGAAATCCTGATTTAGTTTTGGGCCGGTTGCCCGGCCCAATCTTTTTAGGCATTGGGCGGATTTTCTGGCCTTTGGCATCACATTTTCTGACAAAATAAGCTGCTAGTTTGACTGGAGGGTTAACTTGGGATTGTATGTAGGAGTGTAAATGAGTCAATCGAGTCGAGTTGAATGGTTTGTTGAAGTTTGATTTGTAATTTAAAAGGAAAAATTATTAATTAGTCTTACTTTTTTTCATAAAAAATTATTAAATCCCATCATATTTATTTTTATACAATTAAGTCATATTTTTATTATTTGTTCCGAAGAAATACTAAACTCCATTAATGCTTTATTTTTGTTTCAATTTTATCCTTATTATGAACGCCCAAATTATATTTTTTTATAATTTTATATTCATTTTTATTTATTGGAATATAATTTTTGTATCTTAAATTAAAACCAAAGTAAGTCTTACATTTAATTATCAAAGCATCCACCCTATTGACAAATAAGAGTTCATATGCGAGTGAATCTTATGTAGTATAAAAATAGAAATTTAAATTAATATTTTTTCATTTTATCTCTTAATATAATATTGTTGTTTCGAATACTAAAATTCTTTTTTTTTTTTGTACTCCTTAAAATTATAATTCTTTTCTAATTAATTAAAATTGTGGAAGGAGAAATAAAAAAAGTATACTTTGATGAAATTTTGTGAATGATTGTATTCATAGATTAGCCTCATACGACTTATCGGTAAGTTCTCCAAAAATAAATTGTTCGGATAATGGTTAATTTATGCTAATATGTGTATTATTATTATTTTTGGTTTATGGATCACCTTTATTAACACGTATAATAAAAAAGTCGACTTATTCTCATTTTTTAATCTAGTAGTGCATGGAATATTTTCAATTTGAACATGTTTTTCACTAATTTGAATATTGATATAAACACAAGAGGGATCGATAAAAAGTATCATTTCAACTCACTCATTATACAAACCAATGGGACATCTACACAACTTCTTCTTTTTTTTTCCCCCAAATAAATCATTCTTTCTTGGAAAGTTTGCAAATCAAAGGCCAAAAAGTTCGTAGCATGACTTATAAATGTAACACCTCAAGTCCACTATCACAAAACGACTTGGAATCGGTATTACGGTCGAATTCTCCTTTATGAATATGTGGTCATTTGATGTCTCTCTAGTCTCTACCTTGCAACTTCCATGAAAGTCTTTGGGTGGTCCACACGACTTTTATACATAACTACTCACCCAAAAAAATAAAGAATTTTGTGGATAGAACCTAACTTTTTTGAGCAATTTACAATTGATTTGAGTCTATTTTTAGTGGTGTAAATGAACCAAATTAAATCCTACACCAGATTATTTGAGCTTGATTTGTTCATTCACAGAGTGAATTCATTATTGATTTGGGATCACGATGAATTTCAAAAATGTTATTCAAGTTTGTCTCATTAATTTTTTTCTGTACTTAACCTCGACTCGTTTAATTAAACAAATTGACATCGAACTTATATTCGAGTTTAAACTCTTGTGTGTATGTATACTAATTACATATATTTTCACAAGCCTAAATGTTTCAAACAAGTGATTGCTCGGGTTTGATTTGTATACTAATTTTTTTTTTTTAAATCAAGTTCAAATTTGGGTTTTTTTATAAATAAACGAATTTGAATAAGTTTTAATTGGTGTCAATTTCAAAATGTTCACAAGACTATTCTTAATAAAATGTTTTGAATTATTCAACTAACGTCATTACTTTCTTAAGGGATACGCGCAAAAGGTCATCGGACAAGGACAACGTAAAAGAGACAAGTCGCTAAATGTGTTCTAATTCAAATCAGTACAAGACAATGAGTTTTTTGGCTTTTGAAATACACCAATAGAAATAAAAGAATTACAACATAAAGCACTAACCACTACTTTTTCACTGCACATTGACAACAATACTTGTTCTGAAAAATTTCTTCAGCAAAGATAATTTTGATTAGGTTATTAGATTAGCTCACAATTTCTTATTTTTGGTAATTTTCGTTTAATTGGACTTTTAGACTTCACAATGGTAAATCTTTTGATCAAAATTATGATTTTTGTCATTTATTTTTATCCTTAGGTAATTTTTTCTTTCATGTTTAAGTAATTTTGTTTATCCTTAGGTAATTTCAAAGAAGGGGAGGCCATAACCAACCGAGCCTTGCTCAATTTACCGACCATCCTTCATTTTCTTAAAATTTTCTCAAATAAGAGATCAATAGGTCAATTCCTTACAAACACAAGTATATTTTTTCTTATATCCCTTTGTTATATTTAGTGATCTATTGTGCCTCTTGTTCGGGTTTCTCTTTATACGTCTATGCGTACTTTCTTCTCTACTGTAGATGGTTTATTATAATAGTTGATTGTTCATTATAATTATGATTTACTGATATATATCAAAAAGAGGAAGAATCGATATCTATAAAACTAAGTGAAAACCAGAGGATTACTATATCATAAAGGTTGGTGGTAGTGGAAAGAGGGTCCCTTTGCTTTGAGGTGTAAGATTATCGTAATTTGAAGAGTTATTTTTCGATACTATACCAAAATTATTATAATATAAGAATGAGATTAAGCCTTAATCTAGCTTATTTATGATAAAATGAGATTGTTTACAATTAATCCTAACTTTTTTTAAGTTGTAATTTGATCTCATTATTATTTACCCCTATTTATTTGTAGATTTGGATGTAATACTCTTTTGATGTTGTATTTCTGACTTTTCATGATTTCTGAATTTTCTTCATGAATTATTGTCATGTGCATGGATTCAATGAAAATAGTCAAGTCCGCTGCCCAGAAAGACTGGAATTGAGATAGTAGATCCTTCGTGACGCTACAATTCTTTGACCATCAATTTTCCATAAAGATCTTTGTAAATCAAGAAAAGTCCCTTCCCATAAATCTTCAAAATCCATATTTCAGTCACAATACATGGTAAGATTTCCAATTACAAAAATAATGATTTGATGTTTCAACTATGCAACTTCGATGTAAGTCTTGGGTGGGCCAAAAACTTATTCTAACTTTTTTAACAATTTACCTACTACGTACAATTGATTCGAGTCTATTTTTAGTGGTGTAAATGAACTAAATTAAATCCAACACCAAATTATTTGAGCTCTATTTGTTCATTCACAAAGAGAGTTCAGTATCGATTTAGGATCGTGAAGAATTTCAAAATGTTATTCAAATTTGTCTCATTAATTTTTTCTGAACTCAACCTTGACTCGTTTAATTAAACGAATCAACCTCGAACTTATATTCGAGTTTGAACTCTTGTGTGTATATAATAATTACATATATTTTCCCGTTTCAAACAAGTAATTGCTCGGATTTGATTTGTATACTAAAAAAAAAATTTAAAATCAAGTTCACATTTTGTTTGTTTTATAAATAAATGAACTTGAATAAGTTTTAACCATGTTAATTTCAAAATGTTCAAGAGACTATTCTTAGTAAAATATTTTGAATCATTCAGCTAACGTCCTTACTTTCCTATGGGATATGCGCAAAAGATCATCGGATTGGGACGTTTTTACTTGCCAAAAATAAAAATATGATAGCAAAAAACAAATTTTCGGTACCATTGAACCCCTTCTTTATATCCTCCATAGATTCTATACATTCTTGTAATGCTCATATGGCCAATGGAGAAAACTCAAGTCCACTACCACAAAACTACTTGGAATCGGGACGATCGAAGTCTCCATTATGAATATGCGGTTATTTGATGTCTCTCTAGTCTCTGCCATGCAACTTCCATGAAAGTCTTTGTGTGGTCCACACGGCTTCTGTGGATAACTACTCACCGAAAAATAAAGCCTCGGTTAATGTTAGTACAACCAAAACTTTGACTTCATTTACTCGATTAATGTTATAAGACCGAGCAATGCTATAGAGACCTAATGAAGTGACTTTAATGTAATTTTTGAATTATTTGTGAATTTCAGATATTAGATGGAGCCCACTACCGATCCAACGGTTGTATTGAATTAGGTTTTCAAATTAAGTACAAATACCATTTTTCTTATTAGACCATGTCGTTACTATATCACTAAGTCAACAAATTATATTAATTTTTTAAGGTTAAATAATATTACTCTAGCCAAATTTGGAATGGTGTAAATGTAGGGAATATTAGAGGAATTAATTTTTGAATACGTCTAAATAGAAAGTATCATTTCAACTCACTCATTATACAAACCACTGGGATATCTACACAGACCATTCTTTCTTGGAAACTTTGAAAGTTGAAGACCAAAAAGGTTGTAGTTTGACTTATAAAATGTAACACCTCTTCATACGAGTATATGATAAGGCCATGGTGCTCAGTACTCACCCAAAAAAAAAAAAATTCATAGCATGTTATGATTTGTATCCATTGATCTTGGATTGATGCACTTGTAGCCATTGATTATGAACATTATAAAAAGAATAATAAATGAAAAACTATTATATGTGTCAAGTTTTTACTTGACAAAGGTGAAGGTATGATAACTTTTCCGAACCACTGAACCCCCTCTTTATATCCTCCATAGATTCTACCAAATATAGAACGAAGATTCATCCTCAATTTCTTCAGGGGCCCATTCTAGTCTTCATTTTTAATGTGGTCATTTGATGTCTCTCTGCCATGGAGCTTTGATGAAAGTCTTTGGGTGACCCACACGACTTTTGTGGATTATTACTCCCTGAAATAAAAGATTATTATAAATCTTAAAAATTTGACTTAATTTAATTATATAAATTTTCAAGTGATATAGTTAAAGTTACATTAATACTATTACACCACGTTACTGCTACATCATTAAATCAATAAATTAAATTACTCTAACCTAATTTGAATGGTGTAAATGTAGGGAATATTAGAGGGATTAATTTTCGAACCAAACCTCCGATGCAATGAATTATAAATGTGGGTAATATTATCTCTGTTTATAATGATGTAAATTGTAGGTAATATTTATTTTCAATAGGCTCTTTATTTTTACTCAACTCTTTATTTTAGAGAGCTAATCACCAAAAATAAACTTTCATTAAGCAATTTATTTGGACTAGTTAAAATAAACATTTGCAAAATCACACCCACTCTATTATATTTTCAAGGGTAAATTATATTTTACCCCTTAAACTATTACTCTGATTTTACTTTGCACTCCTAATTATAAAATTTTTCACATTACACACTAAAGTGTCAATTTTATTTCATAAGACTCCTTTAGAATATGCAAAAAAAGGTCTTCGGAGTGGGACCATGGCGGAAGACTATAAGGAATTTTCTTGGAAATGTAACCACTTTTCATTGCGAGATCCAACTTATATATCTACCCTTCATTTGCATCCTCCTGCCGGAAGAAAAATAGTAGAACTTGTCTCCACTGCACGTAATTCCGTGTACAAAATAGCACAAGTTCTATCTCCAAAGGTGGAGGAAATGGACTCGTCTTGCACGCACTTCTTCTTGGACTCTTACTTTTTTTGCTCAGACTTGTTGGCGAACTCTTCCACGAACTACAATTGCTATATTGAGTGGATCATGCTCGTAGAAAGCAAACGGTCGCAAAAAAAATACGATGCACCTATGCCATTGATCGGCCTCTATGTTGCAGCAGCATCTCTAGTCTGCACCCTTGCAATGGTTGCAGATGTCATCCACGGTTTCCGCCATAAACAACTGTGGTTCCCATGCAAATTTTTCACTGTCAATGCTGTTTCTCTCACAGTATTAGCCGTGGCAATGAAGCTGCCTGTGGATCTTACATCTGCAATGGAAGGAGATATTGACCAGCTTGCAAAGTTAACCAGCAATGTTTTCTTGACTATTGTAATGGGTAATTTTCTAACCTCTTTCGCATCCATGGATGACAATTCCATTTTCATGAACCTCACAGCCTTGCTGTTTCTTGTGATCACCATCATTATAGATGTCTGTATCCAAGTACGCACTTTCGTACTTGCCTTTCTATTTATACCTGAAATTTTTGTTACCCTTGGCATGCTCGTTTTGTCCGTCATATTGAGCTTCTCGGCTTTGACGATTTCAATGACAAAAAGAAATATAGAATTGAAATATGGTGAATTACAAAAAAAAATTGCCAATGAAGAATTAAAGGGAACCAGGAAGCTTACAATTCAGAAACTGAAAGAAATAGTTGAAAAATATTGGGTGATGGCAGAAACTGGTGGCCCCCAGTTCGTGATGGCACGTTCTGTAATCTGCACTGCTTCCGGAGCAATCTCTCTACTTACTGCTCTTACTCTAGTGGAAACAATTATCCGATTGGAATTGACATATGGCCATCTTTCTTTGAAACCTAGTTCAAGTTATAAGTGGTCAATCTCATGTATTCTGGTGATTCAGTGTATTGGGGTTATAGTGGGTACTGTTGCTCCAACATTCAGATGGTTTATTGCCATCAGTTTCAAGTGCTCAAACAAAGATTGCAATAGATACTTGAATGAATTCAAAGTAGAAAAATACTGGACTCAAAAGCTGGTAGAGTGGAAAGACAAACCCTTAGTCTCTCGAATTAGGAGCTGAAAACTCAAAAAACTTATTCAGTGTACCAAAAATCTTGTTCTAAACTGCTGTATAGTTATTCAGATTGCAATTGTGGTAGCTAGCAAAGCAATTCTGCTAGTCTCCATTATCCTCATGAGTCCATTCTTTTCGTGTTGCTACTACTACAAGAGGTTCAGAAACAAACTCATGTCTGAATATGGTGCCTCAACCAGTCCCAGAATTTTAAAGCCAGAAGCTAGTACAAAGTTGGATCTTAGGAATTATGTTTTGCAACTAGAAGGTGAAGGAATACTGCCTGAAATAATTGTGAAGAATATATGCCATGATGTAAATCAAATGATTCAGAAGGGCAAAAGGCAGCAGCCAAATTATCTAATGGAGCTTCTACAGAAATGTAACAACTTCCAGGGGGTAGCAAAGTTTGACAGTGACACTCATTGTGAAGAACTTCCTAATTGTTGGACTCTGCCTGTGGTGACCTTAACAAGCATTGCCATTGCACTTCCAAATATTGACAATCAAATGGTGGACCAATTGCTACGTAGTGTAAGTGAAGGACTTTTGCACGCCAGCCTAGTTGAGGAGAGCCTGTGTTCCAGAGTTGATTTGTTGAACATTAAAAATACAGCAGACATCGTATGGGTCGGAGTTGAACTTTATCGCAAGTGGATGGACCAGGATCTTAGAAAAATAGTTTTCAACGCAAAAAAATCTGGGGAAACTCTTCAAAGCCTAGCTAATATAACTGAAAAGATTGTCATGGAGTTCAAGAGAAACATGACTGGAAGTCTGATGGAGAACCCTCTCAATTGGCCTGTCGAAGTAATAGCTGCTAATTCTATGTACAGAATCAGCCGAACAATACTGATGAGCTACGAAGAGAGTAAGGACCAGACTGATGAGGAATTGTTCGAGCAATTGTCTGTTATGATTGCAGATATATTGGGTGCTTGCCTTACCAATTTACCGCATCTCATAACTACAAAATGTTATTCTAGTGCCATAGAGAAGAGGGAGAAGAGTGTCAGGGATGCAACATGTCTTCTTGGTGAAACTGAAGAGATTATAAAGATTATTCAACAACATGAACTTCCAAGTTTAAGTCATGATCAATTGGCTTATATTGATGAGTGGCGCGCTTTACTACAACACCAAAACCCCTCAACCGTCACATCTTCATCGAATAATGTTATAACTTCTTCAGGTTCTAGTGAGTTGCATGTTGGTATTGAGGAGGAGGTCTTGCTGTGACCATCTGAAAAGCTGTAATGGGTTTGTCTTCATATGTGTATTTGAGTTATCAGCATTTGCATTATTAAAACTTTATAAATAAAAATAACATCGCCATAGTTTTTGCATAATTTTGGCTTTGTTTGAATTTGTATAAATGTTACGTTAGAATTAGTCACGCCTCCTATTTAGAACATATTTATACAAAAAGGATAATGATGTGAAAATAAGATCTTGAAGGGTCTTGTAAATTAGACAGACCACTAAAGCATTAGTGTCCAACTTTTAACAGAGACACAAAAAATCAAAGTTGAGGTAAAATGAGACCATAACATATTAGAATTATGTCGTTTCATGCCACAAAGATAAACTTAATGTGATCAAGTAATGACAAGAGGTTACAATAGGTATCGTATTATTATGATTTCATGATGCTGATCCAGCACATAAAATATGCTTTTGCATGAGAAGGCAGGACCTCCGTTTTCTCATCCATATGTGCTTTTCGGCAAGTTCCCAAAAGCCATGAATATTCAATGCCACTTACTTATCAATATAAACAAGTTAAAAATAAATCAATGATGAGAAAGTGAAGTTGAAGGTGTGGGTATCAGCCATTGACTCGTTGGGCTCTATGAGGTGCTGTTATGAACCAAAACTACAAATAAAATAAAACGTAACGAAATAGAAAAAAACATAACACAGAGATTTACATGGTTTGACTTAACAAGCAAGCTTACGTCCACGAACTAAACACTACGACAAAATTTCACTATTAAAGGTTTGAGATTACAAGACCGTTCTCGATAAACAAAGCAACAAGAGAATGTATCAGATGCTCTATTACAATATTACAATAATTAATGGACCAACAAAATAGAGCAAAATCAAAATGTCCAAACAAGAGAACTCATTCTCCTTATCGTCGATGTCGCAATTACCAACCCGCTGGAGAAGACCCCAAAGTTTTTGACATACTTCTGGACAAAGATAATTCATGTCTTGATAAAGTAGTCTCCATTCCAACTCAAACACTTGTAAAAGTTCATTACCTATTGGACAATACCATCTTGTCCTATTTCACATAAAATACCAATTGGAAGACCTTTTTGCTCTGTAGAGACGTGTTACATTGAATAATATTGTATTTGTTTTGAAAACAAATACACATGATAACTATTCTCAACGGACTACCCAAAAAAAAAACTCCAAATAAAAAATCAATTGACTTGGAATACAAGTTATCACAACAGGTGCATTAATCATGACGTCGCGGAATGGTGTCAAACAATACGACTTAAAAGGGAATCAAAAAAAAAAAAAAAGAAGAAATAGTTCAACATGACAAGAGATTTAGACTCTATGGTAGTGTTGCGGCCAATTCTGTGACTATAATGCAACCGCTTGGCAAGTTCAATATTCCGACAAGAAAGTAGAACTTGCATTTATTCAAGACCAAAGATCATCATCTTGTCCAGGAGATAACCAAAATTCTGGTGCATTTCTCTCTCCAAGTGCATGAGTTTTTTATAATTCACTGCATAACTTGCTACAAGATTTGCAATTGAATTGGAAGGCCTACGAACCCGCGAAACAGAGAACTTGGCGAACTGTTGGGCACATAGAGGAATTCGATCAATCAAATTACCAATTGTCAACAAATCCTCCTACTTCTTTTGACTAGGCTTAAATTAAATTCTTCGAGTCTCCTTCCAAAACAACATTGTCAATTCTGAATTTGGCTGCTAATTTAATCACAATTGAAGCTGCCAGAGCCTCTACATGTTCAGCTTATGGTAAACAATCAAACCTCTCACAACACCAGCCACAAATTTGTCATCCATGTCCCTAATTACCAATCCAATACCTGTTGACCTGATAAAAAAGTGGGCATTTTCAAATTGTTTTGTACATATAAAGTGGACTCTATTCCGTTGTATGAAGTTTATACAGTTGTAAAGACTACTTAATCACCTTATAAGCTAAGGGGTGTCAATGAAGTGCATTTTGACTCAGATCTATATCAAATGTATTGACCAACCGTCATTGTCTTGTTATAACTAGAGCTGTTTTATGGTCGGTCCAAACACATTCACGTAGTTTATTATTATATTCATGAGATGGTTCTCTTTAATTTATTGTAAACAAGTTTATCTCATCCTCCACTCTTCGTTTTATAGACTCTAATAAAACATTTGAGTATAGAAACAGACTCAATATGTGATGAACCCCCATGATCATCGCCATGAAAGGTCTATTGATACTTTTATTTAGCAAAATTATGTTTTAATGTCATGTTGAAAATTATTATAAAATAATGGCATAAGGATTGAACTAGTCAAGATGCATAATAAAATAGAATCCCCAATTCTAATGGAGTTTATTAAGTTAATTAGTGTGAATTACACCTTATACCATAAAGATTTTAAGATTTTTACTTTATACCTTTAAAGATTAAATTTTTTATATTATACCCTCAATGTATCAAAAGTGTTGGAATTTGACTATTTTGTTAGTTTTTCGTTAGTTTTTCCGTCGTGTCAATTGGTTGGTTTTTGACGAAAAAAATAATGAAAGCTAATATAAGGGTCACATTACAACACTTGCGATATATTGAAAGTGCAATATGAAAAAATTAATATTTGAGAGTGCAAAATGAGAATTTTAAATTTTTTTCAAGGTATAAAGTGCAAAAATTCCATATAATTAACGTTCTAGTTGGGTGGACAATGTTTTCAACTCTCACCCAATTTTTATTTAGTGGAGTTGAATACGCAATTGAATAAATCAATTCTCTGCTCAATTGCTTAACACAACAAGATCATAAAAATGCCGTAAAGGTTGTTGATTTTGTACAATCTGTAGCTCAATTGGGACTGCACAAGGTATATTGATCAATGGAGCAAAAAAATATTATAGTTGTGGCTTTATTCAATGGAAGTGTTGGGTTGCCAAATTTTTTTCCCTCTTAAAATAAATAATCGGTTTAACCATCTATCATATCGACTCATGTTCGCAAAGCTAACCTTTGCATGCATGTAATTACCCGTAAACCGTGTATATCAATGAAAATTGAGTTTTATAGGGTAGTTGAACGAGAATTTAAGTTGTGCAAGTTCACGTCTCCTTTTTGTTTGACTGCTAAACTAACTCATGTGGATTTTGTTGTGCAATAATACATGGTCCAACCCTCAAAACATTTGCCTACTCTAAAGAGGAGAGAGAGAGATAGAGAGAGAATCAATCCAATTAATCCCATCACTATTTTTGTGTTCATTGTTTTTGAGTTCATTGTTTGGATTTTTTATACTTTGTACTCCGAAAAATGTCTCGATTCCCGCTTTATACCTCGAAATATTATTTTTTTTACTTTACATCATGAATGTCATAACCATAACAATCCATTTCTATATCACACTAGAGATTTCAGCGAAAGAAATAAAAAGAACAGAGGACTAATAAGACTCTGACGATAAAATATTCTATTGCCCATTCGGCTCTTCTAAGGCACCGATGAGCAATACTCCTTGTCCCCATCAAAGATGATGAGCCGTAACTACTCCGAATGAACCTTCCACCGATCCTTCCAAGAGGTGACGAAGATTCTAATGAAGAACGACGACAACCACAACAATTGAGAGGCATTTTTCTTGATTACTGATCAAGTTTGTGGCAATCCAATATTCCTTGCACCCAAGAGTGACTGCTGAAGGAGAACTTGTGTGACTTTTGGGTGATTATGACAAGTAAATATGGGATGTCACCGGGGCCGGCCCATTAAAAAAAAAGCATGAGCTTTAAGCCCCAAATTTTTAGAAGGCCCCATAATTGTAGATACATAACTAGTCCACATAAAAAAATTAAATCCATGAAAATTTTAAGCCTTATAAAAAGGCCCCAAAAAATTTAAGCCCAATCAAAAAATTATAATTTCAATAATTTTGGCTTACAATTCAATCCATAATATTAGAAACTCAAAAATAAAAATTTTAAAAAATAAATAAATAAAATCTCTCCATCTCTTAAAAAAACAAAAATAAAGTATCACATCCTCCTCTCTCACTTAAAAAAAAATTAAAAATATTTTTTTTAAAAAAATAATACTAAAAATAAAAATGTCTCGTTTAGTATTACTGCATTAAGCCTCAATTTACCTTGAGCCACCCTTGAATGTCACGATTGCACCACGTTATTACATTGACATTGTGTAACCGTCTAATAATAAGACAATAAATAGGCAAGTGAATACCACATGGGATAGTTATTACATGACATTGATGAGTAGTTATTTAATTATGTTTGTCCATTTTTTGTCTTATTATTGAACTGTTACACCATATCAATGTGATAACGTGGTGTAACCAAAATGTGACACAATAACCAATTTAGCATTCACCTTTAATAACCAAAATGTGCTCACCGTATTCACCAATAATATTAGACATTAATAACCAATTTAGCATCAACTGTGGATAGAAAATTATAATTTTTTTTTTATCATTTCTTTACCTGGTAGTGTATGGTATTTTTTAAATTTGAATATATTTTTTATCACTAATGCTATTGGGACATAATTGAGAGACATAATTTGAGGACATAATGAGTTGTCACCAATGATATGATAGTGAAATGTATTTAATGATGGGTCCCATTATAGCATTAATGAATTCATTATCATATCATTGGTGACAACTCATTATGTCCCCAAATTATGTCCATAAATTATGTCCAAATAGCATTGCTCATTTTTTATTAATGTGAATACGTACGGATACAAACACAACAATCTAAAATGATACAAACAAATTGCAATGTACGATGAGGCCTCTTGACATTTGGTGTGGTTTAGCTATGATTTTGGACTGATGCATTTGTAGCCATGGATTGTGAGGATTATATATATTTTCGGTACCTTCGCTGAAATTCTTCCGTGGAGGGGAGGCAAATCTGTTCAGATTTCACTCCTTACACTCAATTTTCTTGATGAGCCCATTCTTGTCATGCGCATGCATGGGGCCAAGAAGAAAACTCCAAGTCAGCTCTCTCTCTCTCTCCCTGCGGCAGCCTGCATACTCCTATATCTACCCTTCATTTGCATCCTCCAGGAAGAAAATTAGTAGAACTTGTGTCCACTGCACTTAATTCGGGGTACAAAATAGCACAAGTTATCCAAAGGTGCAGGAAATGGAATCGTATTGCTTAGACTTATTGTTTAACTTGGCGAGGAACAACTCCTATTGCGACAATGAGTGGAGCACCCTCGTACAAAGCAAACTCTCGCAAAAAAAATACGATGCACCTATGCCATGGATCGGCCTCTATGTTGTAGCAGCATCTCTAGTCTGCACCCTTGCAATGGCTGCAGATGTCATCCACGGTTTCCGCCGTAAAAAACTTTGGTTCCCATGCAAATTCTTCACTGTCAATGCTGCTTCCCTCACAATATTAGCTGTGGCAATGAAGCTGCCTGTGGATCTTACATCTGCAATGAATGGATATATAGACCAGCTTGCAAAGTTAACCAGCAATGTTTTCATGACTACTGTAATGGGTAATTTTCTAACCTCGTTCGCATCCATGGATGACAACGCCATTTTCATGAACATCACAGCCTTAGGTATTCTTGTGATCACCATCATTGTAAATGTCTTTATCCAAATGCGTACGACCGTAATTAATTTCAGTACAAATAAATCGGAAACATTTGTTACCATTTCCATGCTTGTTTTGTTCATAACATTGAGTTTCTCGGCTTTGACGGTTCAAGCGACCAAAAGATGTCTAGAATTGAAATATGGTGAATTACACAAGAAAACTTCAGATGAAGAATTAGAGGAAAACGGAAAACTTACAGTTCAGAAACTGAAAGAAAAGGTTCAAAAATATTGGGTGATGGCGGAAACTAGTAGTCCGCAATTTGTAATGGCACGTTCTGTGATCTGCTCTATTTCTGGAGCAATCTCTCTACTAACTACTCTTAGTCTAGTCATTAGAGTGATCAAAGCACTTTTGCAATATGAGTTTGTTATGATATCTTATTCTAGTTATGGGTGGTCAATCGCATGTATTCTGATGATTCAGTTTTTCGGGATTATAGTGGGCAATATTGCCCCAACATTCAGATGGTTTATTGCCATCAGGTTCAAGGGCTCAAAAAAAGATGGCAATAGCTACTTAAATGAATTCAAAGTAGAAAAATACTGGATCCAAAGGCTGGTAGAGTTGAAAGCGAGACCCTTAGCCTTGCGAATTAGGGGCCGAAAACTCAGAAAACTTATGCAGGGCACCAAAAATCTTGTTCTAAACTGTTGCATAGGTTTTCAAATTGCAATTGCAGTAGTGAACAAAGCAATTTTTCTAATCTCCGTTATCGTTATAAGTCCATTCTTTTGGTGTTCCTACTACTGCAAGAGGTTGAGAGAAAAACTCATGCCTGAATCTGGCGTCTCAACAAGTCCCGAAATTTCAGAACCTAAAGCCGGTACAAAGTTGGATCTTAATAATTATGTTCTTCAACTTGAAGGTGAGAGAAAACTGTCCAACAGAATTTTGAATAATATATGTCATGACGTGAATCAAGTGATTCAGATGGGTAGAAGGAAGCAACCACAATATCTAATGGAGCTTTTACGGAAATGTAACAACTTCCAGGGAGTAGCAGAATTTGACAACGGCAACGTTCAGGACACTCATTGTGAAGAACTTCCTAATTGTTGGACTCTGCCTGTGGTGACCTTAACAAGCATCGCCATTGCACTTCCAAATTTTGACAATCAAATAGTGGACCAATTGCTACGTAGTGTAAGTGAAGGACTTTTGCACGCCAGCCTAGTTGAGGAGAGCCTATGTTCCAGAGTTGATTTGTTGAGCATTAAAAATACAGCAGACATCGTATGGGTCGAAGTTGAATTTTATCGCAAGTGGATGGACCAGGATCTTAGAAAAATAGCTTTCAACGCAAAAAAATCTGGGGAAACTCTTCAAAGCCTAGCTGATATAACTGAAAAGATTGTCATGGAGTTCAAGAGAAACATGACTGGAAGTCTGATGGAGAACCCTCTCAATTGGCCTGTAAAAGTAATAGCTGCTAATTCTATGTACAGAATCAGCCGAACAATACTGACGAGCTATGAAGAGAGTAAGGACCAGACTGATGAGGAATTGTTTAAGCAATTGTCTGTTATGATTGCAGATATATTAGGTGCTTGTCTTACCAACTTACCGCATCTCATAACGACAAAATGCTATTCTAGTGCCATAGAGAAGAGGGAGGAGAGTGTCAGGGATGCAGCACATCTTCTTGGTGAAACTGAAGATATTTTAAAGATTATTCAACAGCATCAACTTCCCAGTTTAAGTCATGATCAATTGGCTTATATTGATGAGTGGCGCGCTTTACTACAACACCAAAACCCGTCAACTGTCACATCTTCATCGACTAATGTCATAACTTCTTCAGGTTCTAGTGAGTTGCATGTCAGTATTGAGTAGGAGGTCTCGTTGAGACCATCTGAAAAGCTGTAATGGGTTTGTCTTCATATGTGTATTTGACTTATCAGCATTTGCATTATTAGAACTTGTTAAATATAAATAATCTCGCCAAGTTTTCACTCAATTTTTTTTCATAATTCTGGCATTATTTGAATTTTATTAATTTTATGTTACCATTACTCACGCTTTCGATTCAGAAAATATTTATACAATAAGGATAATTATGTGAAAATAAGGTCCTGATAGGCTTTGTAAATTACACAGACCACCAAAGCATTGGTGTCCAATTTCCAACATAGACGCAAAAAATCAAAGCTGAGGTGAAATGAAACCATAACATATTAGAATTATATCGTTTCAAGGCAAGAAGATAAACTTAATGTGATCAAGTAATGACAAGAGGTATGTGCTTTTGGGAAGGTTCCAAATGGCCATGAATATTCAATGCCAGTTACATATCAATATAGACAAGTTAAAAATAAATCAATGGTGCGAAAATAAAATTCAAGGTGTCAATATCGGCTATTGATTTGTTGGACTCTAATGCACATTGATTGTGTGGCATCGCAGAATAGTATCAAACAATACGACTTAAAATAAAAAAAATTCAATATGACAACAGATTTAAATTGTATGGTAATGTTGCGGCCGATTCTGTAATGATAGCTCGACAACTTAACAAGTTCAATATTTCGACAAGAATGTAGAAATTGCATTGATTTAAGACCAAAATACATCATCATGTAGGGTAAATAACCAAATTTCTGGTGCATTTCTCTCTCCGAGTGCACGAGTTTTTATAACTTGCCGCATACCTTAAAGATTTACGGTGAATAAAATCAATAGATCTGTGATTCAATAGTATCTCTT
Source organism: Ilex aquifolium (assembly GCA_951799425.1). Lineage (NCBI taxonomy): Eukaryota > Viridiplantae > Streptophyta > Magnoliopsida > Aquifoliales > Aquifoliaceae > Ilex > Ilex aquifolium. The sequence continues at coordinate 3,226,387 of OX637392.1, forward strand.
GTCTTGTAAAAGTTTTGTCTTATTGAAGTTAATGGTTCAAGTCCCCTGAGCAACAAAAAACGTGATTGATTGTGTTGCTCCAAAATCTGTTGTTATCAACGGAAGGGTTCAATCGACAGACAGTTTTCAGGCGATTGTCAATGATGGGTTCAATTGCCTTATTTCAGGACTTCCTTGGATGAAATTTAAAGCGATAAACACACAACACAGTGAACTAATAAGATAGAATTCATTTATCAATTCAATCGAAGGGATTTCAGTTACAGAGAGACTGAATTAATAACATTTGGTTACAGCTGTAACTATTTCCTAAAACTAACTTAACAGTATTCCTAAAATGTTCTGATTGTAGACCTTGCGCAGGTTTAAATGTGTCATTTAACTTCCTCCTAATCTTCTTTTTATAGCCACTATCTTCGACAGTTCTGCCTCTATTGATGGTTATTTGGTTGATAACTACTAGGCAGTTAGTTCTCCTTTTTAAATGAAATTGTGGCTAATTGTCTCCCGCCTTTCTCTAGATTCTATCACGTGACATTTCTTTAACGTCTTCAGATTTGGCAAATGCTCATGAATCGAACATTCCTATAATTTCATATTTTAGGTCCAAACATGTTGGTAGGACAAACCTTAGCTTGGACGAATTTTATCTAAATTTCTGGTGTGGATTCGAATCCCTTCTGAAACGTAAGTCCTAATTTAACTGATGCATGAGTTGAGAAACTGATTCATGCACCCAGGATTTACCCTCAGTTCTACTCGAACTCACGAGCCTGAGTGACATAAGTACACATCTACTCGCCGGAAAAGACTATGAATTTTCCCTGTTACCCAAAAAAAAAAAATTACAATTAAATTGTCAGTCCTACGAACCCATGAACATAGAATTTGCGAACTGTTGGGCACATATAAAGTGGACTCAATTCCGTTGACTGTTAAACTGCCCTCAAAACATTTGCCTACTCTGTCCTTCTTCTATTTTTTTCTTTTTTCTTTTCTTCTTTTTTTTTTTTTTGGGGGGAAGGGGAGGTCGACTCGGCAATGTAACACCATATCCAACTTCTGTCTTTCGTCTTTCGTCTTTCGTCTTTCTTCTTTCTTCTTTGATAGTACCACAAAAATATCTAAGGATAAACTTGGTAACCCAAGTCATGTTACTTAGGTCGGGAGCTCAGCTCATATATATTATTTACAGACCTCGACCTCAACTTCAACTCCACGTGTCCACTTCTCGAGGAAGGTTGTGCAAAAGACAATTGAATCCCACCTAGTCCCCCCCCCCCCCCCCCCCCCCCCCCCTTTTCTGTAGCATAAATCACTCAACAGGCGCAAGTCTCGTTGTGCAAAAAGAGCAACCGTTACAAGGAAGAAGCAAAAATCTCGCCTCAGAATAAGCAAGACTCGGGGATAGCTATAAATAGAAGGCAAAGCCCTCGAAAATAGACAAGTAATTGTAGCATTAAAAAAGCACTCTGTAAACTTCACTAAGTAATCAATATATTCAGGGGCAAGAAACTCCTTTGAGAGTAGATTAGTCGAGCTCTCGAACTGGTAAACCACTATAAACACTCTGCGTAATTACCCACTTATCCCCAAATCCTTTTCCCTAGAGCATTGGAGCTCAAACCGAACTGAATCCAACTGCTCAGTACACTTTATATTCACATTACTACTCAATCATGTTAAGAACATCATCATTCTTCACCTTCTTTCTTTTTCTTAGGAAGGCGATAATGTTTTGTATCATGCAGTAGAAGACTAAATGACTCTACCTTCCCAGGAAAAGTCGTAGAAGCTGTGTCCACTGCACTTAATCCGCCACCTGAGGTAATCAATCAATCCAATTAAAGCAGCACTAGTTATCGAAGGCTGTCGGAAAATGGACTCCTCTTGCTTTTACCAGTTGAACATCACCTGCCGTGAAGGTGGCAACACCAACAATTAAGCGATTACTATGATGAGAAGCAACAGATCTTCGATTCACCTGTGCCATGGATAGGCATGTATGTTGCAGGAGCATCCCTGGTCTGTGCTATTGCCATGGCTGCAGGTGTCATCCACGGCCTCTACTGGAAAAGACTTTGGTTCCCCTGCAGATTCTTCACTGCCAATGCTGCTTCCCTGACAGTACTAGCTGTGGCAATGAAGCTTCCGGTGGATCTTAGCACCGCCATGTGGGGCATCACAGACCGGCTTGCTAAACTTAGCAGCACTGTTTTGATGACTACTGTAATGGGTAATTTTTTTACCTCTTTCGCATCCATGGATGACAACACCATTTTCATGAACATCACAGCTTTGGGTATTCTTGTAATCACCACTATTGTTGATGTCTGCATCCAAATACATAATTTCGTAATTGACTACACTACATGGGCAGAAGAAATATTTGTTAAAATTTGCATGCTTGTTTTGTTCATAATCCTGAGTTTCTCGGCTTTGACTGTTCCAACCACGAAAAGATCTCTGGAATTGAAATATGGTGAATTACACAAAACATTTTCAAGTAGAGGATTGTAAGAAGCTGGAAAAGTTACAGTGCAGGAACTGAAAGACGTGGTTGGAAAATATTGGATGATGGCGGAAACTGGAGGCCCCCAATTTGTGATGGCACGCTCTGTGACCTGCACTGCTTCAGGAGCAATCTGTCTGCTGACTGCCCTCACTTTGGTTGAAGCAGAGATCCGAATGAACTTGCTGTATTCGGGTGATAGGAAAACACATTCGACTTATGGGTGGTCAATCCCCTGGATTGTAGTCAGTCAGTTTATTGGGGTTGCAGTGGGTACCATTGCCCCAACATGCAGATGGTTTACTTCCATCAGTTTCAAGTGCTCAAAGGGAGATGGTACTGGATCCAAAGGCTTGTAGAGTGGAAAGAGAGACCCTTAGCTTTACGAATTAGGGACCAGAAATTAAAAAAACTTGTTCAAGGTACCAAAAATCTAGTTCTAGACTCCTGTATAGGTTTTCAGATTGTCATTGTGGTTGCTAGCAAAGCAATTCAGTTAATCTCCATCATCTTCATTAGCCCATTATTTTCATGTTTTTACCACTGCAAGAAGTTGAAACGGAAGCTCAAAATTGAATCTGATGCCTCAAGTAATCAAAGAATTTCAGAACCGGAAACTGATACTGGTGTCTCAACTAATCAAGGAATTCCAGAACCAGAAACTGGTACTCAGCTGGATCTTAGTGATTTTGTTCTTCAACTTGAAGGTGAGGTAAAAATGCCCAAAAGAATTTTGAAGAATATATGCCATGACGTGAATCAATTGATTGAGAAGGGGAAAAAGCAGCAGCCAAAAAATCTCCTGGAACTTCTACAGAAATCTAATAGCTTCAAGGGGGTAGCAGAATTTGACAGTGGGGAAGTTCCACACACTTATTCTGAAGAACCTCCTAATTGCTGGACTCTGCCCGTGGTGACCTTAACAAGCATTGCAATTGCGCTTCCCACCATTGGAAATCATATGGTGAACGAGTTGCTACTTGGTGTGGGAGAAGGCCTTTTGTATGCCCACATCATAGAGAAAACCCTGAGCTCCCGAAGGGACTTGTTAAACATAAAACATGCAGCAGATGTTGTATGGGTCGGAGTTGAACTTTATCACAAGTGGCTGGACAAGGATCTCCGAAAAATAGCTCTCAAAGCAAAAACTTCCAGGGAGACTCTTCAAAGCCTAGCTGATATAGCCAAAAAGAGTGTCATGGAGTTCAAGAGAAACATGGCTGGAACGCTGATGGAGAACCCTCTTAAGTGGCCTCTCAAAGTTATAGCTGCTAACTCGATGTACAGAATCAGCCAAACTATACTAATGGGCTGTGAAGATAACAAGGACCAGACTGATGAGGAATTATTCAAGCAATTATCTGTTGTGATTGCAGATATATTGTGTGCTTGCCTGACCAATTTACCATATCTTATAACTACAAAATGTTACTGTATTGCCATAGAGAAGAGAGAGGAGAGTGTCAGGCATGCAACTTGTCTTCTTGGTGAAACTGAAGAGATCCTAAAAATTCTTCAACCACATGAACTTCCCAGTTTAAATAATGATCAACTGGCTCATATTGAGGACTGGCGTGCTTTAATGATGCATGAAAACGCCTCCAACAATGAGATAGCTTCTTCCGGTTCTGGTGAGTTGCATATAAGTATCAAGTAGAAAGCCTGGCTGGAGATGCTATAATTAGTTTCCATTTGTATGCTAATGTAATTCAGCATTTGTATTATCAAGGCTTGTTTAAACGAAAATAAACTCGCCCAGTTTTCAAGATAGTTTTTGCACATGACAGAAATTTTCTGAATTGTTGTCCTTTTTACATGGTCATCAGTCAGACATACAATTCAATACTCTCGTTTTGACAAATCACTTGATCAGCAAAATGAAGCATACAGTTGATGCAAAAGTAATTGACATGAAGCGTAAAGGAAAAATGCAAAAAAATTCAATGTAAAATCATTCTACTTATTAATGATCTCACCACTATTGAATATAAAGTTACAAATCACATCAACATCCCTACAAGGCTACAGCAATAACTCAAATAGTTTAATGAATCACGCCACAAATCAGCATCCCTACAAGGCTACAGCAGCAGCATCTGCATTCTGTGATATTGCTGTTAAGCAACTCCTTGCAATTGAAGGTCCCAGCATAGCTGGTAAAGTACTTAGATAGTTACGTTTAGGCCATCTCCAGCCATGGCCCAAACATTTGGACATTGAGTAAACAACTTGATTCAATACTGACAAATCCAATGAATAAACTCAAATTTCTACTCGGATCATTTTAAAAATTCTCACATTCTCCCCCAGGGCCAATTTTTTTGAAATTTTTTCCTCCAAAACCTTTTCTGTCTTCTTTTTCCTCTACTAACAACTAAACAATGTTGGAGCACCTCAAATCAACTTTCCAGTTACACTCAAGCAACTGCCAAGGTCAAAGGGTGGTGTTTAAGGCATCTAAACTCTAAAGGTGTAAATTGGGTCTGGCTGTATGGTGGTTATAATCTTGGAGTTCAACAAAAAGGGAAAAAGGAGAAATCACATCCTTCATGATTCCATCCCATACAGCTTTATCACTTGATATTGAGATGACCATTCTCTAATAGTAATTAGCATTTTTAGAGACGCAAATTGGAAATCTATTAACATAAACTGATAAAAGCACAATTTAAACTGCTATACTCTCACATAAGTAGGTAAAAATTAAAAGTACAATGTGGTAAAAAGCAACATACCCCACCCAAGTAAATTATGTATAAGCAGACACAAGCTAAGAGTAATTAGTAAAGAAAGACAGCACACAAGATCGGATTGCAGCAAAAACTCAATATATGGCACCTGTACTGATAACCCATTATCGGATCAAACTGATTTAATGTCTTTGAAGCCATGAAAGAATAGCATAATAGCCAATTAATTTCATGTGTAGAACTGCAATTGGGAACTCAACAACCAAAATACCAAAAATGTTTAAAAGAACAGAAGATTCAGCACTGACCCTTCAAGAAGATTTCATTTTTTTGAATTATGTTGTTGCTTATTGGAAGAATTCTGACATTCACACATAACAAAGAAACATTATGTTGTGTGTCAATGAAGGCCTTCGTACGAGCTCCTTTCAATTGGAGTTGGAGATCATCTTCTTCATGGGTAGCTCGGTGGTGTTTTTGGGTGGTGGCTAGCTGAAGCTGTTGTGGTCGGTGGCTTCAGAAGCGGTGGAGAGAGAGAGAGGAGTGAATGGAGAGTTATTACCGTTTGTTTAGTTTACAGATATCACCGTTTGTTTTCCGGTGAGGAATCGATTCTTCCATTAATAAGTCAGGTTTTGATTTTTTGATTTTTATTTTTTTTTCCTTCTATCTAGTCTAGTAGGAGTCTATTTAAATTTGAATCAAGAGTTATTAAAAGGCTGGGTATGAAAATTAGGGAAAGATGTTCAATGTAATGGGTAATCCCATGTCTAGGCCTGTTAAAATTCAACACGACACGATTAACCGTTGATTAAACGAGTTTTGGTGAGACCTTAACGGGTTCACGTGTTAAACGGGTCAACCCGTTTAACACGTTTAATAAACGAGTCGTGTTCGAGTGAGACATGTCAACCCATTTATAACCCGTTTAAATAAATTTAATATAATAATAAATTATAAATTCATAATTATTTTAAAAAAAATAATCAGAATTTATTAAAATTAACTATCCAAATATTCAGTCTTTTAATTAAAAGATTTTTATTAGTGAACACTTGGAAAAACAAATAAAAAAATTAAATGATGAAGAAAAGAATGGACTTCACTTTTTATAGGCAAGGATGAGGTCTCCTTCCTTGCAAATCTACCGATGTGGGATTCAAAACTTGTGAGTTGTGAGAGAAGTGTGAACACAGTGAAGGCATCCTTGAAAGCTTTTGGTTGGAATGGTTGGAATCCCACATCGACTAATTTAAGTGAATGAGAACTCTCTCATGCCTATAAAAGGCTGCACCCATTTGTTTAGCCCTTCACCTTTGCCTTCCACTTACAAAAGCAAGTGGCACCCAACTGACTCTTTTTTAATAAAAAGAGTTTTGATGTTGTGGGTAATTAGTGGAGTTTAAAATTTTAGTAAAATAATTTTAATAAAATTTAACGGGTTAAACGAGTTGTGTTGTGTTACCCGTTTATTAAACAAGTCGTGTTCGTGTTGGGATTTTTTACCCATTTATTAAACGTGTCGTATACGGGTTTATATGTTTTTCACCCGTCACCCGTTTAACCCGACACGTAACCGTTTAACCCAACACGTTTGACACCCCTACCCATGTCAACACTGATACCACGTGGCGATTCTGACATTAGATCGATATTTTAAATATTTACTTAAAAATCAAAATAATAAACCCTAAACGGAAGAAGTGGAGGGGTGGGATGAAAAGGAATTAGAAAAGAAAAAATATTGTTTTAACTCGTGTTTAATAATGTTGTGTGGATGTAATTTACTAGCTTAATTAGTTAAGTTAATATATTGTTATTTAAATTTATATTGATAGTAAATTCAAATTATTTAAATAAATATATTGTTATCATTGAATTAACAATAACTTATATTGGAGTCAACTATCAAGCCATTGACAACAAATGAGTAAATTAGACAATAATATTTATAAATCAAGTCCAAAGAACATTACTCAATCCAATTAATTTTTATTCAGGTGCGATCATACCAGTATTAATGCACTGAATTTCATCAGAACTCCAGAGTTAAACATGCTTGTGTGAGAGTAATTCTAGGATGGATGACTCCTGAAAAGTTATCATATTACACTCCTTTTAAAAAAAAATTAACTTTTACTATGGAATATTTGTATAAGAATTTAATGAATACAACTTTATTTAAAACCAAGAAAGCATGAGAAATTGACAAGTCAATAACTACCACCCCTTGGTTCTAGCGTTTCCCCCCACAAAATCTAACCAACTACTACCACAAACAAAATAAAAACTCAGATCAAAGGAGGAAGAAAGAAAATGTCATCCTGCACGCAGTATGATGAGGGATGTGATTCCGGCAGTTTCACCTCACCGGTACCCTGGATCGGCCTGTATGTTGCAGCATCATCTCTGGGTTGCAGCCTTGCTATGGCTGCCGACGCCTTCCAGGGCTTCCGCCACCGAAAACTCTGGTTCCCATGCAAATTCTTCACTCTCAATGCCGCTTCTTTGACATCTTTGGGTGTAGCAATGAAGCTCCCTGTGGATGTAAGTACCCCCATGCCGAGCAAAATTGATCAACTAGCAAAATTTAGCAGCACTGTTTTGATGTCAACAATAATGGCTAATTTTATGCCTTCTTTAGGAGCCATGCATGATAAAAACATTCTGATGAACGTAACCGAATTGGGTATCTTCGTGATCACCCTTATTGTGAATGTATGTATCCAATTAGGTACTGGGGTGATTTACACTTTTGTGAAAGAACAAGCAATTGTGATATTTTTCGTGTTTGTTTTGTTTGTGATATTGAGTTTCTCTGCTTTAGCGGTTCCAACAACTAAAAAATATCTAGAACTGAAATACAGTGAAATGCAAAAAATAGTTTCGAGTGAGGAATCAGAGGAACCTGGTAAGCCTGCGGCTGAGAAACTGAAAGAAGACTTGACGAAATATTGGGTGGTGGCAGAAACCGGTTGCCCCCAGTTTGTGATGGCACGTTCTGCTCCCTGCTCTGCTTCAGGAGCCATCTGTTTTCTGACTGCTATCCTCTTGGCCGAAGCCGAGCTTCGAATTTACTTTGGGCACTCACCTCCCGGTGGAACGCATTCGGATTACAAGTGGTCAACCTATTTTATTCTGGTGATTCAGTCCGTTGGTGTGGGCGTAGGCACAATAGCCCCAGCATTTAGATGGTTCAATGCCCTTAGATTCATGAGTTCAAAGAGAGGAGACAAGAACTACAAAACGGAATTTCGAACAGAAAATTACTGGATAGAAAGGCTGGTGGAGTTGAAAGAGCGCCCATTAGCTTCACATATTGGGGGCCAAAAATACAGAAAACTTGTCCACAACACCAAAAATCTATTTCTTGACTTATGCATTAAGGTCCAGATTCTAATTGTGGTAGGGAGCAAATTAGTTCTGCTCTTACCCATTTTCATAACAAGCCCATTCTTGCAGTGTTGCAACTCCTGCATGGTGTCCAGGAAGAAGTTCAACTCCAATGACCCAAGCACAGACTCGAATTGGGAATCCAGGGCAGGAGTCGAGCATGGTTCAAAGCTGGATCTTAGTCGATACGTTTTGCATCTTGAAGGTGAAGAGGAACTGCCTCAGTGGGTCATGAAGAACAACAGAGATGTTGTTAATCATTTGATTAGGATTGGTAAAAAGCAGCAGCCCGAATATCTAATAGGGTTGCTAGAGAATTCTACCGGCTTTAAGGGGGTGGCAGAGTTTGACAGCAACCAAGTTCCATCTCTAGATTCTTCTGAGCCTCCTAATTGTTGGACTCTCCCACTAGTGACCCTAACAAGCATCACCATTGCACTCCCCAACATTGAAAACGAGACGGTGGACCGATTGGTATGCAGTGTCAGTGAAGGCCTGTTGTACAGCAGACTTGTAGACAAAAATCTGGACGCCAGAAGAGAATTGCGGAATATAAGACATACGGCAGACACAGTGTGGCTCGGTGTTGAACTCCACCGCAGGTGGCTTCACGAGGATCTCCGAAAAATGGTTCTTCAAGGAAATACTCCTAAGAAGACTCTTGAAAGGCTTGCTCATGTAGCTGAAGAAATTGTAGTGGAATTCAAGAGAAACATAGATGGAAGTTTGAAGGAGAACCCTCTCCACTGGCCCATCAAAGTTATTGCTGCCAATTCAATGTACAGAATCAGCCAAACTATACTGCTGGACAACAAGAACATGAATGAACAGACGGGTAGGAGATTGTTTGAGCAGTTATCCACAATGGTGGCCGATATATTGGGTGCTTGTCTAACCAGTTTACCACGCATCATAACCATGAAGTGCTGCACCACGACCATTGAAGAGAGGGAGGAGAGTGTTCAGGATGCAGCTCATCTTCTTGGAGAAACAGAAGAAGTAGTGGAAATTGTTAAACAGCATCAATTACCCAGTTTAAATCCTGATCAAGTGGTATATATTGATGAGTGGCGGGCTACAATGATACAGAACAATGACTTGCTCTCCAGTCCATTGACTAACGAGATAGCTTCTGTTGGTTCTGGTGAGTTGCATATAGCAATTGACTCCGAGGCTTGACTTGAGAAAAGAGAAAAAAGATGGAGGAGACAGGTATAACATAAATATATAAATATTCTTGATTAAATTGGCTATGACCAGATCGAATTGGAATCTGGGAATACGAATGCATAAGATGTAAAAATGAACAAGGTCACGCAATAATTTAGATGTACACTGTATAATTCAAAATTTTAGCGTGTATATGTAACGAAAATCCATGCATGGTATTTTAATGACTAGTCAGTTGATGCAGTAACTATGACAAAATTTAAATTCCACTCTGTAAAAAAAGAGTTTAAATCCTCTATACACAAAGTCTGAAGAAATTCCAGGGAACCGGCTCCTTCCATCCCTTCGTCTTGCCATGACACAAGCAGTGATATAATCTGTCTATACCTCACTTAGTTCAGTCAGATTATTCTGTACGATATGGTTTGAGGCCTCGCTTCACTAACTGAAGCTGGTTCCTCGTAAACCCCAAAAACACTCGAGGATTTGGTATTTTACTCACCTTTGGAGGAAATATATTGATCCAACTAAGTGCTAATGTAGTATATGTTTTTGTTAAATAACATGTTTTGTTCCATTCTGGTGTGCTATTTCTGTGTTAAAATTGAGCTTATTCGCTTAACAATTCGAACCAACAAGATTATGAGTAAGTGATTTCCCATATTGTGGATAGGACCAATTTACACCTGATGTCAAACGGATAATTTACAGCCTAGTTAGCCTTATATAAGTCCTGTATTTCTCCAATCTCAGTGTTGAATTAGAAACATAATTCATGCTGGATATGAAGTCTTGATTCAGTAAGTTAACAAATAGACTTCAATTTTGTAACATTCGTAGGGGGTGTTTGGATGGCTGGATAAAGGTGGATACACCATGTTGGATTGGATAAATAAGTTGTGGACCCCATTTATCCTTGCTTTGGCAATGAATTTTGAGGCCGGATATTCGTTGGTTTTGAAAAACTACGGCCATAGTTTTTCAGCACCATAATCCCCTCTCATCTGGACAAACATATCCCACCTAAACTTTGGGATTCATTTTCAGCCAACAGGATTGAGGAGGTATTTTACCATTTCACCCCTGCACAGCACAAAGGTTAGGGTTTTTTAACATCTTCTCCCCCCTTTTGCACCGGTCCCCATCGGTCCCCATCGAAGAACAGCCCCAAGATCCCATTGGCAAGGTATGTTTTTCTATCTCTCTCGCTCTCTCTCTCTCTAAGACAGTACAGATTTTCCAAGAAAACCAAGAATCGACCAATAAAAGTTGTGGGTTTGTGGGATATATACTGCTTGAGTTGTGGGTTTGTAGAATCGACCAAGAATCTGGAAAATTGCTTGAGTTCTTGTTTGTAGCCAAGCTCATGTACACGGGCATGGCCTGAAAATTGCTTGAGTTCTGGTTTTCAAATGCTAAATGATTTGGATAGTTTTTATTGTGAAAACCCTTGTTCATTCATATAAAAGAATGTGGTTTTTTTGGAAATCATAGTTGCAAATTAGCTGTGGACTCATTTGGTTTATTTTTCTTCTATCCATATTCCATTTGTGATGACGTTCTTGAGCAATGTCATGGGTTGTTGTTCGGTGCTCTGTTTTTTGTTCGGTGCTCTGTCTGCATTGCTCTGTTTTTGTTCGGTGCTGTGTTTTTGTTCGGTGCTTTGTTCGGTGCTCTGTCTTCATTGTTTCTGCTATCTGTAAATTTTTTGGTCCAGTCTTGGTGAAGAAAACATCAATGTTTGAAATTGTGAACCCTTGCATTTCCCGTAGTAGATGCGGTCAGATGCAAATCGATCTACTGGAGCCAACTATTTAGTTCACTTCTTTCTTCACACAGCTACATTTCTCATGGTGTGATTATTTCACAAGCATGTTTAGAGAGAGAGACTTACCAATGATATCTGCTAATAATTGTTTTATCAATTTTGACAGTGGATTTTTGAAGGTCTGATTGGTCGTGAAGCAACTTGATGGAGAATATTTATGTCCCAATGCTGATCAATGTGGATGTAATCATGCTTATAAGTGCACAATTTGATGACATCCTCTGCTTCAACTGATCTGGCATTGCAATTTTTATTCAACTTAGCATTTTCCAGTTGTTATCTTTATGCATTTCGATTTATTTCTCACCATGTAAAACCTTTTGTCATACAAGATGACGATTTCTATATACCACAGGGGAAGGCCTTAGTAGTTATTTTTTGTTCAATAGCAGTTTAAATGATGCAAAATTATTCTAGTTAGAGTAGTCTACTTTCTAATATGTATTACTTAGTCTAAAATTATTTGTGGAGTTGACTACTACATGGTATGGGCAGAAACTTTTGGCTTGGAGTAAGGCAAACAATTGTAAATTGTTCTGTGTGCTGCGACTTATAAACTTGTATTATAAAATCAATTTGTAATAGCATGTATTTGGTGAATACATAAGCATTCTTATATTTTTCATAATATTAAAGTGGTAATCAACAATTCTCAAGCCAAAAAGGAGATTGGATTAGATAAGATTCAAGGGTAAAATGGTCAATTAATGTCAAAGGTATTAGATATTTAATTAAGAATTGTAGTTTATCCATATCTTCACCACATCATAACTCACTATCTAAAGCAGGATTGGATAACACAAATTACTTTTATCCCCCTACAAATCCTGCTCATTGGGATTTCACTGGACTGGTTTGAGATTTAAATCCAATCTAGTCCAGTCCATTCATGAATTGCCAAACACACCCGTATAGTATAGCAGGGAGTATCTAAAATGCGTACCAATGCACGGGGCATCTGACATTATGGGTCATTATAAGGTCCAGAGAGGGTTAGATGTACATAACTGATGATGCCTAAAATAAATAGACACGAGCTCAGGAAATAAGCTCAGGTCGGGAGCTCCGGTAGAATAAGCAGAGCTCATCCAGCAGTGGTCAGAGCTCTGCTAGTCAGCGCTAAGAGCTCCCAGCCGGGGACACATGTTGAGAAATGATGAATGGACAGCAAGATGACAACGGATACAGTTATAAAGGAAGTAGAACCAATCCAAGGCATGAAACCCGTATTCGACTACGATCCCCTCCTAAAACTAAGGAGAATCCCACGAAAGAAGGCAAAGATCTCTCCATTTGAAGCCAGCCGTAAGGAGTTTAGGTAACTCCGGAATTATGGAGAAAGATAGGGCACGGTCCCTTCAACATAGGAAGTAATTCCGGGATAGAGGTAAGGAGGAGGCCATAAAAGGGGAAGGCAACCTCCATCACAAAAAAGAGAGCAACTGGAAACCCTAATACCCTGAGTATTCTACTGTAACACATTCAATTCATCAATAAAGAGAAGGGAGCAAGAGTCTCCATTAGAGAGTGGACTAGCCGAGCTCATTAGCCGGTGAACCACTATACTTCTACTGCATCACACGCACTACATGTCGGTTAATTAGAGCATTCGTCCTTCGATACACGAGCCTTGTAGCTCAGATGCCATATCAAGCCCCACACCGATCGTTCATACCACCTAATCCAGTCTCATAGCTCATTCACGCAGGTTTACATCATCAGTTTGGCGCCGTCTGTGGGAACGACTGTTCCTTCTACAAATAAGCTGGTCTTTCAGTGACTGATGGTAACGACACGAAATATGAGCAGAAGTCAAACAAACCTACCGCGAATGCAAGACCCACAGGAAGCTACCAACGGCAGACAACCCGGGAATATCCCAGAGGTCAATTCCCCCATTAATAACGAGTTGGAGGCCCTTCGCCTCGTCAACCAACGCTTACTAAAAGAAAATGAAGAGCTATCAAAGCTCGTACAACGCCCACAGGAGGCACGACCGGCCCAAGAAGGCCAGAGTAATCCCCCTTACAGAGATCGGCGACACTGGGACCCCCTCAGAGAGGTCGGCGAAGGAGGAGAAAACAGCCATACCAGGGGATATGCTCCTTTTGTACCCCCTAGGAATGGCCATAACGACGAGGTGCAAAGTCAGAACGACGGGGGGGATAGGGATGATTTTTTCCCTTATCCTCAGGACAGGAAAGAGCAGCGCTGGGAACAACGCTTCAAAGACATCCAGCAAGAGCTCAGCCACATGAAGGAGGCTGTAAAAAGCAAGGCTCCGGTTACCATGGATATCTTGGTTCAGCAAACTGAGTCCCCATTCACCACGGGAGTGCTACACTTCCCTCTCCCACCTAAGTTCAGAATGCCTCAAATAGAGGTCTTTGACGGAACGAAAGATCCCGTGGATCACCTCAACACTTACAAGAACCAGATGGAGTTGCATGGATACCAGGATCCTGTGCGTTGCAGGGCCTTTGCCATTACACTGAAAGGTTCTGCCCTAGCCTGGTTTAACAGGCTCCCACCAGCCTCTATCTCATCCTTCAAAGAGCTCTCCATAGCTTTCGTATCTCACTTTATAGGAGCTCGGATATACAGAAAGTCGAGCTACCACCTACTAAATGTGAAGCAGGGGCCCCAAGAAAATCTGAGGTCATACGTCCAAAGGTTTAACTCGGAGACATTGAAAGTAGACATTCCAGATGAAAAATTTGCTATAACGGCTTTCATTGCTGGATTGGGAGTGCAGTCAAAGGACTTCATGTTCTCTATATCGAAGAACCCTCAGGCAAGTATGGCTGAAGTATTAGCCAAGGCAGAGAAATATATAAATGGAGAAGAGGCACTCCTTTCTAAGGTAGGAGGTACATCTTCACGAAAGGAGAAGGAAAAAGAAGAAAAGAGAAGGGACCGGAGTCCCAGGAAGGAGAAAGGGCGGGAAAGGTCCCCAAGAAGGGATAGAGACCGCTCACCCAAGAGGAGAGGAAATGTCAGAGATCGTTTGGGTCCCATGCAGCCAGAACTACAGCCCAGATACGGACCTCAGCGATTTACCCCTCTCACTGCCGCTGTGTCACAAGTATTGTATGAGGTCCAAAACGAAAGGTTCTTGAGATGGCCACCTCGGATGAAGGCAGACCCGGCAAAGAGAGACCCCACGAAGTACTGTGATTATCACAGGGATCATGGACACCACACTGATGATTGCATTCAGTTAAAGAAGGAAATCGAGTTCTTGATCCAGCGAGGTCAGCTGCGTCGTTTTGTCGCCAACGACAACCAGAACCAAGCTCTTCCACCTCCACCACCTCGGCAGCCGGCACCTGCGCCGCACCAGCAGCCTCTAGGGGAAATAAGGGTGATATCTGGAGGGTTCGCAGGAGGTGGAGAGTCAAGCTCAGCTCGGAAGGCGCACCTCCGGCGGATCAGAGCCGAAGAAGCTCTCGAAGTGTACGCTGTATCCAAGGCACCACGCTTGGATACGGCTATCACTTTTTCAGATGCTGATTTAGAAGGGTGCCAATACCCCCATGATGATCCACTGGTGGTACAAGCTGTGGTGGCAAATAGAACAGTTCATCGGGTTCTAATTGATAACGGGAGCTCGGCAGATATTATTTTCGCACCTGCGTTCGACAGGATGGACATAGGAAGGCAGAAACTTGAGCCAGTAAGCACTCACTTACTGGGATTCTCTGGGGAAAGGGTGCTCCCCCTGGGTTCAATCCAGCTCGTGCTCACCCTGGGGGACCCACCTTGCCAAGCCACTACCACTGTCAAATTCCTAGTAGTCGATGCACCATCTGCGTATAACATCTTGCTTGGAAGGCCATCCTTAAATTCTATGAAGGCAATCCCATCTGCCTATCATTTAGTCGTGAAGTTCCCTACAGAAAATGGAATCGGAGTGGTCCGAGGAGACCAGCGCGTAGCACGGGAATGCTACATGGCTTCTATAAAAAGGAAGGAGGTTGAGAACATCCAACTGGATGAGCTCGACATGAGAGATGAAATGGAGACAAGACCAATGCCATCGGAAGAGCTGGAACCAGTTCAGCTTGATGAGAAGCCAGAACACCTCGTTTATGTGGGTTCCAAACTGAACGCTGAGCTCAAAGGACTCCTCATCCAGTTCCTAAAAGAGAATATAGGAGTGTTCGCTTGGAAGCAAGAAGACATGGAAGGAATTGACCCATCGGTTATTACCCACAAGCTATGCGTAAACCCAACTTGCAAACCCATCAAACAGAAGAGGAGGAGCTTTGCTTCTGAAAGGCAAAAGGCAATCAATGAAGAGGTCAGCAAACTCCTCCATGCCAAGGCTATCAGGGAGGTTCATTACCCCACTTGGTTAGCAAATGTAGTTCTTGTAAAGAAAACCAATGGGAAGTGGCGATTGTGCATCGACTTCACTGATCTCAACCGAGCATGCCCCAAGGACAGTTTTCCTTTACCTCGGATTGACCTAATAGTGGATGCCACTGCAGGGCACGAGCTCCTCAGTTTCATGGACGCCTTCTCAGGCTACAACCAGATCAGGATGGATCCCAGCGATCAGGAGAAGACCTCCTTTGTTACTGAACAGGGAACATATTGTTATCAGGTCATGCCCTTCGGATTGAAGAACGCTGGAGCCACTTACCAGCGGTTGGTAAATAAAATGTTCCAGAAGCAAATAGGAGCATCCATGGAAGTTTACATTGATGACATGCTAGTGAAGTCACTGAAAGCAGAGCTCCACATCGAGCACTTAGCTGAGTCATTCCGAATTCTAAAGGAGTACAAAATGAAGCTAAACCCTGCGAAGTGCGCATTTGGGGTCTCGGCAGGAAAATTTCTGGGTTTTATAGTCAGCAGCAGAGGGATTGAAACCAATCCAGAAAAGGTTAGAGCAATGGTGGAAATGCAATCACCATCCAACACGAAAGAAGTGCAACGTTTGACAGGCAGGATAGCTGCACTGAGCTGTTTTGTGTCTAGGTCCAGCGATAAATGCCAGCCATTTTTTTAGATCTTGAAGAAGGCATTCCGCTGGGATGCCAAGTGTGAAGAAGCATTCGAAGACCTAAAGAGATATATGAGCTCTCCTCCTGTTCTGGTGAGCCCTCTAGAAGGGGAAGTCCTCACCCTCTACCTAGCGGTTTCAGATTTTTCAACAAGTGCAGCGCTAGTTAGGGAGCGAGACAGAGCTCAGCAACCCGTCTACTACTGTAGCAGAGCTCTGAGGGGGGCAGAGGAGAGATATCCAAAGATGGAAAAACTCGTTCTAGCTCTGATTACAACAGCTAGAAGACTTAGACCTTATTTCCAGGCTCATACTATCGAGGTTCCAACAGATCAGCCAATGAAGCAAGTGCTACACAAGCCGGAGTCCTCAGGGAGGTTGGTTAAATGGGCCGTAGAGCTCAGTGAGTTTGATATCAGGTACAAGCCAAGAACTGCCATCAAAGGGCAAATTTTGGCAGATTTTATTGCAGAATTCACAGCAGCAGCGCCTATGGAAACCACGGATTTAGTACCGGACCTTCCCATATGGAAGCTTTCAGTGGATGGAGCTGTCAATGCTCAGGGAAGCGGTGCAGGAATGATCCTGACCTCTCCGGAAGGAATAGACGTCGAATATGCCCTCAGATTTGGGTTCAAAGCTTCAAATAATGAGGCAGAATATGAAGCCGTTATCGTTGGGCTTAATCTTGCCTATTCTATGGAAGCAGAGCAGCTGGAGATCTGCAGTGACTCTCAACTGGTGGTGAAGCAGATAGAAGAGTGTTACGAGGCAAGAGGCGAGAAGATGGTCCTGTACCTCAAAAAGGTACGAGAACTAATGAAACAGTTTGTGCAGGTTAAGGTCAGACACGTGCCTAGAATGGAGAACTCACGAGCAGATGCTCTGGCAAAGTTAGCAACTGCCTCGCAAGAGGATTTGGATAGGCTAATTCCAGTAGAGCACCTTCCAAAGCCCTTGGTAAGCATCGAAGGAGAGGAAATTATATCAGTTGAAGCTCAGCCGAGCTGGATGGATCCCATCGTAGAGTACCTTCAGAATGGAACTCTGCCAAGTAATGCCAAGGAGGCATCCAAGCTAAGGGCCAAGTCAGCCAGATTTTCCCTGATGCAAGGGAAACTGTACAAACGTGGATTTTCAATGCCTCTCCTTAAGTGCATAAGAGACGAAGATGCTAATTATATACTCAGAGAGGTACATGAGGGGATATGTGGCAATCACATAGGAGCTCGGGCCTTGGCAGGAAAAGTACTGAGGCAAGGATATTATTGGCCCACCATGCTCAAAAGCGCCACCGACTTAGTAAGAAAATGCAAAACTTGCCAAGAGCATGCTAATATGTCCCACAGTCCTCCCGAGCTCCTAACCTCGGTGGTAAGCCCATGGCCTTTTCAGCAGTGGGGGTTGGACATTCTGGGACCCCTTCCCACCGGTGTGGGGCAGTGCAAGTTTGTCATCGTAGGAGTGGATTACTTTACTAAATGGGCAGAGGTCGAACCTTTGGCAACGATCACAGAGCAAAAAGTTCAAAACTTCGTTTGGAAGTCGATAGTTTGCAGGTTTGGAGTTCCCAGAGCATTCGTATCTGACAATGGAAAGCAGTTTGACAATTCAAAGTTCAAAAGTTTTTGTGCTGAGCTTGGAATCAAGAACTATTTCTCAGCTCCTGTCCATCCCCAGTCTAATGGGCAGGCAGAGGTCACAATAAGAACCATAAAGTCAACTTTGAAGACCAAGCTAGAAAACCTGAAAGGCAAATGGGTGGAGTACATTCCGGAGGTATTGTGGGCCTACAGGACCACCGCCAGATCTGCGACTCAGGAAACCCCCTTTGCTTTGGCCTTTGGGACCGAGGCAGTGGCCCCAGTAGAGATAGGGCTCCAATCACCAAGGGTGGAGTTTGCAGATTCCGAGCACAATGATGAATCTCTCTTGCTGAACCTCGATCTCTTGGATGAAAAGAGGGACAGAGCTCTGCACCGTGTCCACACTTACCAAAGGAAAACTGCGAGGTATTATGACCGGAGGGTAAAACACAGAAGTTTCAAGGCTGGAGATTTGGTACTTAGGAGGCTTCTGCTTGCAAGAAAGGATCCCACGCATGGGAAATTGGGACCTAATTGGGAAGGGCCCTATATCGTGTCAAGGGTAATCAGACCGGGGAATTATGAGTTGCAAACAGAGGAAGGAAAGGTTCTACCTCACTCGTGGAATGCCGAGCACCTTAAGAAGTTTTTCCAGTAAGTGTTACTTGTAATATAGCTATTTTTGAATAAGAAAGAGCAAGTCTTTTATTCACCCTACAATGGATTCCAAAGTAAAGAGATGAGTTCTTCAGCTCATAAACAAACGATAAGCTTCAAAGCTTATAAATACAAGATGAGCTCTTCAGCTCATAAACAAACGATAAGCTTCAAAGCTTATAAATACAAGATGAGCTCTTC
Source organism: Ilex aquifolium (assembly GCA_951799425.1). Taxonomy (NCBI): domain Eukaryota; kingdom Viridiplantae; phylum Streptophyta; class Magnoliopsida; order Aquifoliales; family Aquifoliaceae; genus Ilex; species Ilex aquifolium. The sequence continues at coordinate 3,245,435 of OX637392.1, forward strand.
AGCTCATAAACAAATAATAAGCTTCCAAGCTTACCAAAAGCAAGATGAGTTCTACAGCTCCTCGGCGCATACAAGCTTCTAGGCTCGTAAAAGTCAAGACTGGTCTCTTCTTGGAGACACCAACAGTCTTTCCCCCGCGACTAGTGGTCCTTATGCACTGCCTACACCCCCGAAGACCCTAAAATGTCCAGTACGGCAGAGAGCACTCACAAGGTCAGATGGGAAGTGAGGTCAGTACCAACATGACATTTTGTTTTCCATCAACGCCCGTGGTGCGACCTATGGAAATCAGTTGGGAATTGAGGTCAGCACAAACATGATCTTATGTTTTCCATCGATATTCGTGGTCTGATCTCTGGGACTAGTCAGGAACTAAGGTCAGTGCAAACATGATCTTCTGTTCGTGTTCCGAACACCAAGAGCTCGTATATGGGCATGCACACTCAAAAATGAACAACCTAGAATTCAGAATATCCAAAAAAAATAAACGCGGAAAAGTAAAAAAAAAAAGGGGTCATAGTCTGGTATCGTTCAAGAAAAGAAAGAAAGATACAAGGGAACAAAAATCCTAGTCTTTCTTAAGTTCAGCTTTCAGCTCAGCAACCTCTCCCTTCAGGCTAGCATTCTCTTTTTGCAGCTCATCCCTTTCTTGCTCAGCCTTGTGAAGCGAGTCAAGAAACTTCTGACCAATGGAGGTAAGGAAGATGGTGGACAGAGAGTCAGGAGAAGGAGAATCATCCCTCTTACGCTTCCTTGAACTCGTGACGGTGTTTCCGTCCTTGTCAGAATCCCCGTCCTCATCCGAATCAGAGAAAGAGGTCCAGGAAGAGTAAGGAATAGTGGAAAACTCAAACTCAGTAGCCTCAGGCCCAAGCAAATAGAGGTTTGCGCTCGTCATCAGCTCGGAATAAGTCTTAGACTCCACAAGCAACAACTCGTTGATATTCACCATCCCTGGTAAACCCAGGTCAGGTGGATCTGCACAGCAAGGACATAATAAGAGCATATCTCTAAAAGGAAAATACTCAAAAGAGCTATGCTCGAGCTTACCAATACAAGAGAAGCTCTTCCAGGACCGAGGAATCCTAGCTTTACGACAGCGATCCTCAGGAGACCTCCAAGCCTCTCCAGAAGCGAAGAAGAAACGCTTAGACCACCCTTCAGGGTTGGAGGGAAGATCTAGAACCAAAGGGCGTAAATTGAAATCCCTCCAACGGAAGAAACTGAAGCAGGGGGCATCATCTTCTTCAATCTCAAAGAAGTATAGAAACTCAGAGACAAAGGGAAACCTGCCAAGAGCATGCAGGCGGCAGAACAAGAAGAAGCTTACCATAGCACCCCATCCTCGTGGAGAAAGGCGAGAAGGGCACAGGCCATAATAGGCAAGAACTCGCCCAATGGCCGGATGAATGGGAAGGCGAAGTCCCATGTCCATAGCACCTTCAAAGAAACAAACTTCCCCACGGGGGTGGTAGTTGCAAGGCTCGTCGGAAGAAGAGACTCGCAAAGGCAAGTCGAGATCAGGGAAAAACCGTTTTTTGATGTCCACCAAATCAGAAGATACAAGTATGGAAGGGAACAGATAGCGACAATGCCACTTCCATTCGATTCCAAAGGAGGATCGTTCCTGGAACAAAGAAGATGCAGAAGCAGCCATCGAAAATGCCGGTAAGGAAAAAGACGCAAGAAATCAAGAAGAAAGTCAAGAATAGGTCATGCACTTGGGAGCTTTTCAGGAAACTAAGAGCCAAGAAAGAGGGAATCCAGTGGCTTGTTTAGTTTCTTAATTATGGAAAGTGGCTACGGTTATGGAAAGTGGCTACGGTTATGGAAAGTGGTTGCGGTTATGGAAAGGGGAAAGACGTGGCGGTTATGGGAAGCGGTTGAGAGAAAAACGCGGGAAAAGAAATCAGATACTACCCCTCCTATTTGCACTCAAAACAACCAACAAAAATTTTGACCCCACCAAGCAACGTATCCTCCATATTTGAGCTCAGCCCAGTCAAAAACAGAACACTTGTATAGCAAGTCTTTAAGGCTTACAATTCTAAGAGCCCTCCTCACGTTAGAGAAGAAGAATTCATCAAAGGAACTCAACAGCCTCTGAAAGTTCATAACCTTGCCTAAAGAAGGTCTGAAGCATCCCTCAAAACAAGATGGGGGAAAAAGAGAGGTAAAACGTAGAAGAAGGTCTTCTATCTTTTGGAGCAACGAAATTTTTATTCATTCCAGAAAGGGATCCGTCGAAAGAGCAATGAAGCTCAGAAATAACCTTTAAGGTCAGACAACAGAGCAAAGTAGCTCAGAAGGAGCTCTTAAGATAACAAAAAGAGCTAAAAAAGCGCAGTAAGGGCTCTTATGTTCAGAAGAAGAGCTGCATAGCTCAGCAGGAAGAGCACAACCTATGCAACTCAGAACGAGCACGCCAGTTCAGAATATCAGACTAAGCAGCTCAGAACGAAGAAGGATAAGTAATGGATCCTTAGGGTACCAACCACTGAGCTTAAAAGGCTTAGGAGAAGCAGTTGAGCATAGCACCAAGCCTCCTGTCTTCTTCAAATCTAGTAATTTTGCTTCAAAAACTGCATAGCACCCCTCAAAGCAAAAGGAGGCAAGGGGAGTATACAAAGTTGAATACATACAGGTGCGGAATACAAAGTTGAATACATACAGGTGCGGAAATTCAAAGATATATTCAAAAATATATATGTGCTGAAATTCAAAGGGACATATGAATATGATAAACCAGCAATGAAAAAACAAAATGACGAACGATCGCAAAGTAGCACAAGGTCCTAGCCCAAGTCAAAGTTACATCTCAAAAATTCTTTACAAAGAAATTACAATTAAAAAGACCTAAGTTTCTGAAGGGGGAGTGGACAGAAGACCCTGCAGCTCGGCAGACACAGCATCAGCAGGAGAAGCAGAACCCAGGAGCTCAGGGGGCAAGGATCCTGATGCTAGAGGAGTGGAATTTCCGGGAACTCTGACCCCAGGAGCCTCTGCCGTACCAGGCAACGATGTTTGTTCGAGTGCCTCAGTCACCAGGTCAGCAGATGAGGCCACAGCAAGAACAGTAGAGGGGGAAGCAGAGGCATCTTGGAGTAGACCTCCAGGAGAAAGAGCTGAGGTGTCTTCCTCACCACTAGAGTCAGATTCTTCCATTTCCTCCTCAGTAGGGATAGGAAAATCGAATTCGAGATCTGGGTAAGCTTTGATAGCTTTACGCCTAAAAGCAAGCCATCCAGTAGCCCACAAAGTGGTGGCCTCATCCTTAAGCTCGGCAATCTCCTTGCCTTTCTGTGTGACCAAGTTTTTCTGCTTCTCAAGCTCCTCGCAGAGCTTGCCATTTGCTTCATTGAGGGCGAGATAGTCTTGCTTGGCCTGGCTGAGCTCTTTCTTGGCGTCAAAGGCCTCTTGGCTGGCCTTGGTCCACGCCTCAACCTTAAGCTGCAGGTCCTCCTTAACCAGCCTCAGCTCGTCCTGAGCTTTCTTCTCCTCTTTCTCAGCTCTGACATTGACGGTCAATGTATGCTTAAGGTCGGAAGCTTGCTTCATCGATTGCTCTTTGAGATTCTCCGCCTGAGCTCTGAGGTCTTCATTCTGAGTTCTAAGGCCTTCGTTCTCAACGGACAATTCGGAAATTTTGGCCTTATATGTCTTCAAGACCTTAAAGGAGCTCTCTTGAGACAGGATTCGGTGCAGCAGACCTCTCGTATGAAGGGCAGCCTGAGAATATAAAGAAAGTACAGAAAATTACATCAGACCACAAAATACGAATAAGCAAAGAGGAAAAGGGGCCAGCACTTACAGCAGCCGCCCCCTGAAGAGCTGAAGAGATGGATTCTTCAAGGGGCATGGAAGCAGCCTTCAGGACATCAGATTCAGAAAAAATAGAGGAGAGAGCTCCAGCAGCAAGGTCCATGTTGTCAAAAAAGGAGTCCTCATCTTCTCCTTTTTTTCTCAATTACCTTCCCCGAGGCACTGTATTTGACATTTCTGGGTTGGAGGTCGGGAATCAATTTCAAAGCCTCCTCGACCTCAGTGGAAGAAGGGGAAGCCTGCCCCCCCTCTTGGGCAGACGCCAACTCAGAAGGAGCCACTGGAGGGAAGGAGGGGATTGCGGTTTGTGGAGTCCCAGGGGAGGAAGGCGGAGCCTTGCTTGGAACCTGTTCTTCAGTTACAGAAGGGGGAGAAGACACTTCCAGTCTGGGGATTTTAGCCCGGATACCTGGACCACTCCCAGAACTAACCCGGGACTTGCGCTTGCTGGATCTACCACCTTTCATCAGCTCATCCACCTTGGCCTTGAGCTCTTCTGAAGTAGACTTCATGGTAGAAGAACCTGGAATGTCTGGGGGGAGTAGGAAGATGTAAGGAGAAAAAGAAGGGAAGGAAGCGCAACGAAGAGGAAAAGAAAGAAGGTACCTTCGTCAGCCCCTAAAATCGATAATGGAATCGCCAAGGTCACCACAGGAGGACTCAGACCTAGCCGCGCCAAATTTCGTGACTCAATCCGGTCAGCGTACCTCTCTGGCTTGATCTTCTCTAACTCCTCTAGCACTTGCTTATCCTCAGGGCTGAGCTCAAGACGATCACCTGGAAAAAAGAAAGTGTGCCAATAAGGAAAAGGCTAAAGGTTTGCAAGTTCCAGATTAGAGCTCAGTTGACTTGAGAAAAGACTCACGCAAGTTGTCTGGTTCAGCCCAAGCTGTTGGGATACCGAGAGTATCCGTCTTATCAGCAGGATTATACTCCCAATTGGTGCCCCCGACAAAAAAGAAGTATTCCTTCCAGTGCTTATGAGAGGTCGGAATGTTAGAGATAAGCTGCCTAGCGTTGGCACGCTTAGAGGCATACAAGAAGCCTCCAGAGGTCGGCTTAACGTTGAAGAGCTCCAAAAATAAAGAAATACTAGGAAGCCCAAGTTTATGTTTCCTAAAGATGACTAGAAGACCAACCATGACACCATAGAAGTTGAGGGAAATCTGGGAGGGGCACACATGGAAATGTTGCAGAATAGCCTTGATGAAGGGGTGCAGAGGAAAGCGAAGACCGTTATCAAAGGAGGCAAGAAAGAAGCAGACCCTATTGTGTACTTGTTCTACATAGTAGACTGATCTGTCTGAGCACCAGGGTTCGACCCCAGGAGGAAAGCCGTACCGAATCTTATAAACTTTCATTAGCTCAGGGGCCTCTTTGCTGTAGCCCACAGACTCGGCATGCTTAAAGGCAAACCCCAAATATGTGGTCTTCCCTTCAACCCCAACTCCACTGACCTTGCCTTTGTCTTTGTCTGGCTTAGGAGGCAGGGGGGGGGGGGGGACGTTGAGGGAGGCTCTTCGGTATTAACCACAGAATCAACGGCTTCCACCCCAGGGAAGTTATCTATCTCGTCACCTACCTCCCCTAATTCGGAATCCTCTTCGGCTGACCTAGACCCTAAAAGTGAAACAGAGGAGCGAGTGGCTCCAGAAGAGGCAGACATGTTAGGAAGAGAAAAAGGAAGGTTAAAGGAACGGTAAAGCAGAGGAGCACAGGACAGACACTCTTTGATAACCCTTGGGTCGGCACAGTAACTCCCGACGGCAAGGATGTGAACTATAGAGCTCTAATCAACGAAATGAGGAAGGGGGGCTAAGCAACGGTCACGATTCCAAAAGTAAAAGAATCGAAAAGCCCAGAAATGCAGCAACCACCTCGAATTCGAGGGATCCAGAGCAAAAGGGGGAAGAGAAATGGGCAAAGGACGTACCTAACTCAGGAATAGCTGTGAACGGAAGCCTGGAGCACTATCGGAGGAAGGAGGCGATGCGAATCTTCGAAACGAGGGCAGGGAATTCGATTTCAAGCAAGAAAGCAGAAAGGCTCAAGTAAAACGGTCCGAAATCGCAGAGAAAATGGAGATGAGGAGCAGTAAGGGAGATGAACAGTGTGAAGAAAACGGTTCATGTAGCTGTTTCTGTGTATTTAAAGCTTGAAGGACGTGGGCTGAGACATGCGCGGGAATCGAGGAGAAGTCATGACTACTGCAAACCGTCAAAAATCTCCAAGTCACGTACTAGCCACGTGAATATTTAACTCAGTCTGGAATGCAGGTCAGCCCTTACCTAAGCCAGCTTAAGGCAAGAGCTGAGGGGCAACTGATGATGCCTAAAATAAATAGACACGAGCTCAGGAAATAAGCTCAGGTCGGGAGCTCCGGTAGAATAAGCAGAGCTCATCCAGCAGTGGTCAGAGCTCTGCTAGTCAGCGCTAAGAGCTCCCAGCCGGGGACACATGTTGAGAAATGATGAATGGACAGCAAGATGACAACGGATACAGTTATAAAGGAAGTAGAACCAATCCAAGGCATGAAACCCGTATTCGACTACGATCCCCTCCTAAAACTAAGGAGAATCCCACGAAAGAAGGCAAAGATCTCTCCATTTGAAGCCAGCCGTAAGGAGTTTAGGTAACTCCGAAATTATGGAGAAAGATAGGGCACGGTCCCTTCAACATAGGAAGTAATTCCGGGATAGAGGTAAGGAGGAGGCCATAAAAGAGGAAGGCAACCTCCATCACAAAAAAGAGAGCAACTGGAAACCCTAATACCCTGAGTATTCTACTGTAACACATTCAATTCATCAATAAAGAGAAGGGAGCAAGAGTCTCCATTAGAGAGTGGACTAGCCGAGCTCATTAGCCGGTGAACCACTATACTTCTACTGCATCACACGCACTACATGTCGGTTAATTAGAGCATTCGTCCTTCGATACACGAGCCTTGTAGCTCAGATGCCATATCAAGCCCCACACCGATCGTTCATACCACCTAATCCAGTCTCATAGCTCATTCACGCAGGTTTACATCATCAATAACCTTTCACCAAAGACTATTTCCACGACTCATGACCTCCGAGTAACTTTACCGTTAAGCCTAAGCCCGCGCTCGTAGTGGGGAGAATCTGCCCCAAACAATTACAAAGAAAAACAATTTCTATGCCATAAACTCATGATTTCATTTGAATAAATTAAAAGCATCAGATGGAAAATTCTACAAAGGGTATAGACGAATTCACCTAATTCAGTGGGGTAGCAGAGTTTTGGAGTGAGTCTCAGTTACTGAGTGTCCAATGTTTAGATTTTGATGGAACAATGGCGTTGGCAAACCCTAACAAGATTCGCCATTGCATTCCCAACATAAACCATCAGATTGCAGAGAGGCTCGCAGGCTCGCAGCCGAGGAAGAGAGAGAAGGCCCTATCGTATTCGTAGGTCAGGATTGAATTGGAGAAAGAAACCTGAACAGCAAAGCAGATTTGATGAATATCACAATTAATGCACTTACCCAGAAAAGGAGAGAGAAAGGATTCGGACCATTCGGTGTGACTTGAAGTTGATCCTAACCAAATTGTCTGCACGACAATCTCCCAACGATGTCTCAGACTCTCAGGTATATTTCTGCCGGACTCTCAAGTAGCATGGGTTCCGGTCATAAGTTGATTTTAGGCTTTTTTTTTTTTTTTTTTGATTTGTTTCTCAAAACACAAAAAATAGTAAAATTTGTATAGACAGTAACTCAAAAAATAAAAATAAAAAAAATTGTGCTAGTGGTGGACGTCGTGGTTAGGACTGCTAGTCGAACGAGCCCGAGTCGAGTTTGAAAAGCTTGTTTCTTAATCAAGCCTAAGAAATTGTTCAAATTCGACTCGTTTAAGAAACAAGCCGAGCCTGAGCAAGCTAAAAACAAGTCGAGCCCGAGTATTTGCACATAAACGAGCCGAGCTTGTAAGACTTGTTTTCTAAACGAGCCTAAAAACTTGTTCAAGTTCGGGCTCGTTTAGAAAACAAACCGAGCATGAACGAACTGAACCGGAGCCGAGCTCAAGCCAAGCTCGAGTAGCTCAGTTTGATTAATAGTCCTAGTCGTGGTGGTGGACGTTGTAGTGGTGGTGATAATGGTGACAGTGGTGAAAGTGTGGTGGTGGTGTTTTTTAAAAGGTTGTTTCCAAAAACACGTAAAAACAATTTGAACTTCTTCTCTAAATTTATTCATTTTTTATTCTCAATGTTCAAAAAATAAAAATAATTGGTCAAATAATTTTTTTTCTAGAAATTATATTTTAAAAACAAAAAAAATAATTTTTAAGATGACAAGCAAACAGGGCCTTATTAAGAATTCGCACCTATTTTCCATATCATGTGTATTAAATAAGTTGTAATATGGTCTTACATTTAGCTTCCATTTTCATTTTTATAAAAAAAATCACTCCATTGACAGTAACAAAATGAACAACAAAAACTAAGAGCTTCTTAAATTGGCTTCTTAAACTAACAAAACTCTTTTTCTTATTTTTTTTTCAGTTCACTTTAATTTTAAATTAAAGTAATTAAAAATTTTATTATTTAAAATATAAATATTACACTATCAATACATAATTTTTTATATTATAAAATATTTTCAAGTACAAAAGTATTGCTAATCCATTTATAGTATTGACCAGTTACTTAGAGTCAAAAAAAGAAATCAAAGTTCTAGAGAAAGTCAACATAACTTGAAGAAGACTATCATAGCAGAAGTAAAAAAATAGTATGCTCTTCAATGAAATCGTAGTATTTCACCTTGGACGGCATTTGATGCGTCAGCCATGACGACTCTGGATTGAATTAAACAATTCTTAGCCAATGCCAGTATGTTGCTGCATCATCATCACGAGCCTTGCACACTTTATCCCTCCACTCGGACTACATTTCAATACAGCCACTTATTTTTCGATACTGTAGAAGAACCCAGTCAGGACTATGTTGTAGGAGAAGCAATTCTCTACCACAAAATAAAATATTCAATATAACAATGATATCATATTAATATTTATGATATAATATCACTAATCAATAATAAAATTTTAAATGAATAAAGTAAACTTCACTTGGATAATTATTAATTTGGTAGTTATATGTTTACATAGACGGGTAATTATTGACTTGTGTGTATTCTATTTTTTTATTTGTCTATATATTATTGATTGATGATACAATATTGATATCGTATCAGTTTGCAATGAATACTTTTTCCTACCGACAAAACTAACAATGCTCCCGTTTGACTTTTTCTTTTTTTCTTTTTTTCTTTTTTGAACTGCTCCACTTTACTTGAAATAACACTCCAAGAAGATGAAATTTTCAATCGGCTGCTCAAAGAGGACTAATCATATCCTTGAGGGCTTCGAACCAAAAAAAACAAACTGTGTGTAACTTTGTTCACTAGCAATTCAAACTGGTTATGCAACACCTGCATCAAGTGAAATCATTCAAAGCTGGAAAAATTTTATCAGATACACAAACAAGCATCACCCAGAGAAGAGTAGAGAGAAGATCGGAAAGATGGGTAGGCTGGGATGCACCGTAGATGGAACCCTGGATATCTCAAAGTTCAATGAACCGATGCCGTGGATCGGTATCTACGTTGCAGCAGCATCTGCAGCTTGCGCCATTGCCATGGCTGTGGATGTTTTCCATGGCTTCCGTTATCGGAAATTCTGGTTCCCTTGCAAATTCTTTTCTCTTAATGCCACAACCTTGACTCTTATAGCTGTGGCAATCAAACTGTCGGTGGATCTCAATACCTCGATGCCACGCCGCCAGGATCAGCTTGCAAAACTCAGCAGTGGCGTCTTCATCTGCACGGTAATGGGTAATTTTTTACCTTCTCTAGGAACCATGGAGAACAAAGAAATCGTCATGAATTTCATGGCTTTGGCAATTCTTGTCATCACTGCCATAGTGAACATCTGTATTCAATTGGCAACTGGTGTTATTTTTGTTTTCTGGAGACAGCATGCTATCGTTATGTTTGTGATGCTTGTTCTTCTTGCAATCTCTGCTTCTTCGGCTGTGGCAATTCCAACCACTAAAAGTTATTTTGAACTGAAATATAGTAAGAAAATTAAATTGGCTGTGAAAGAATGCTCTGACAAAACTGATGTCTCTGTTCCAAAGAAACTGAGAGAAGATCTGATGAGATACTGGATGATGGCACATACTAGTAACCCTCAGTTTGTGATGGGGCGTTCAGCAACATGCATCGCTTCAGGGGCATTCTGCCTTATAAGTGCTGCGACTCTAGCAGAAGCCATGCTTCGATCTTACTTGATTCCCAGATCCTTCGAATTTTGCCATGACGAGTCTGATTATAAGTGGTCAACTACTTTAGTCCTCGTAACTCAAACTATAGCGGTGGCAGTAGGCACTATTGCCCCAGCTTGTCGATGGTTCACGGCCATCAATTTCAGGTGTCCAATTAAAGCAAATAAGGCCTGTAGATGCGAGTTCAAAATAGAGCACTACTGGATCAAGAAGTTGATTCAGTGGAAAGAATGCCCATTGGCTTTAAAAATCTGTGGTCGGCAGGGTAGGAAACTTGCCCACAACATGAAAAATCAATTTTTGGACTTCTGTATTGGAATGCAAACTGGGATAGTGTTGGTGAGCAAATTGGTCCGGCTCATTTCCATTTTTGTTGTGGGCCGGTATCTGATATGCTCCCGCTGGTGCAAGGACTTAAAGAGGTTGCTCAAATGCAACAACAGTGTTGCAAATGACAATTCAGGATCGAACTCACAGCCCAATCCAATGCTTGAACTCCGCCGTTTTGTTATGCATCTTGAAGGAGAGGAAGAATTGGTTGATCTGATGATGGAGAACAACTGTGATGCTACTCATCATTGGATCCAGATGGGAAAAAAGAAGCAGCCAAAATCTCTCATACAACTTCTGGAGAAATCCATATCCTCGCGAGAATTTAAAGGAGTGAATGAGTTTGATGGTGACCACGTTCCTTCTTTGGATTCCGAAGAACCTCCTAATTGTTGGGCTCTTCCTGTGGTAACATTAACAAGCATTGCTGCTGCACTTCCCAACATTGACCCTCATTCAATAAAACAGTTGAGAAACAGTGTAAGCGAAGGCCTTCTGTACATCAAAGTTGTAGAAGATAACCTGGATGACAAGCGAGATGTGGTAAACATCAGGAAGGCATCAGAAATTGTATGGCTTGGAGTTGATCTCTATCACAAGTGGCTAGATGTGGATCTCCATAAAATGGCCCTCCAAGGAAAAGGCCCAAAAGAGGTACTCGAAACACTTGCTGATATCGCAAAGAACAGATTCATGGAATTCAGGAAGAAAGACATTAGTGTTTGCCCAAGGGAGACTCCTTCCAAATGGCCCATCAAGGTATTGGCTGCCAATTGCATGTACAGAACATGTCAAACTCTTGTGCTGGATTACAAAAGCAGAGACTGCGAGAGCAGTGAGATACTGTTTGAAAGGTTGTCTGCCATGATCTCTGACATAATGGGCGCTTGTCTTACCAACCTAAAATGGGTTATATCGACGCTTTGCCATCGCAGCACCATTGAAGAGAGAGAAGAAAGTGTCCGCCGCGCAATTATTCTTCTTGGTAAAACAGACGAGATTTTGAAAATTCTTGATAGGCAACCACTTCCAAGTTCAGATCCAGATCAACTAGCAAGTATTGATCACTGGCGTGCATTGAGCAAACAGAAGGTTCCTCCAAAATCTATTTCTTCTTCCACGGATGGCAACACAGATTCCACTGGATCATCTGACTTGTATCTAACCATAGACTAAGAGTCAAATGCCTGGAGCTGGAAAACTAAGGCAGCCCATGATTTTGACACTTGATATAGCTGTGCTACTGCATGTCAGATGTTGAGACTTTGCAAATGCTTGATGTAAAAGTAATACTAGAAAGTAATTTTGGTGTGTGAACATTCAGAACATTGTTGATGTATTTTTGCTTTGGCTCATGTACATATGTAACAATCAAGAAGAGAGAGATTTATTATGCAATTAGATGCAAAAATAACATGATGCGTGCCTGTAGAAGTAGAATTACTGATACGTCAGCATATAATTTATGCAGGGCAGTGCACCAACCACCCATTCATAGGTATAAACCTACACCACGATCAAGATTATAATGAAACTAGGTATCCACCTTTGCCAATTGAGCTTCTTTCATGGTTCCTTCAGAGAAGAACTACCTCTCGCTTACACACCCACCCACAAACACAACAAAAGACCACCCTCATAAATCAAGGGAAGTGTAATAAGCACCTCCTCCACCCAATTAACTCAATCAGCACACCGAGATATTGCTTGCAAAGGAAAACTATGCAATTCTCCTAAAACTGATTCTTGCAAAACTGGTCATGATATCCTTGATTCAGCTAATAGAAATGAAAATGACAAGTAGAATGGTGTACTTTAATCACAATCATTGGATTCTAAACACTCAATGGGAAACCACTAACCCAAACAGCCCAGATTGAGGTGGAAAGTGTCACAATGTCGAATTTTGAATAGGTAATTTGCAATGGCACTCTCCATTATTTCATAGAAAATGAGTTCATATCTAAAGAACACGACTGGCTGAGAATATAGATGCACAAAAGTATTACCAGACAAGATATATACGTCCCTAGTTACTAAAAGAAAATAGGCACAACACTACTGACAAGAGCAAAAATGCAACCATTCACAGATATAAGACAAATTCGAAGTACGTATCCACTCTAATATCCTCAGACAGGGAAGATTGCTTATTCTTTTAGGGGAAATGAAGTTAGTGGAGTTGTCAAAGAAGTCATTTGAATAAATAAAGGGACTCAGGATATCATAAACACCTATGCAACAAAATTAATATTCTTTAAAGATTCATACCTTATTCTGCATTTTGGTGCCATGGACTCGAGAGATGCAACATCCGATCATAGAAAAGAAGAGTCCAAGTGGGGTATTGAACAACCCCACAAATGGTGTCAAAACTCAAACATCTCAAATCCGGTAATACATATATGGAGCACGCCAAGACTACAAAACTACTCCAAACGTGAAGCCTAACAAACCCGAGCACTAGGAGTACAAATAATAGTGGATCCCAAATAATTAAGACAACATTTTACTTGTCTTGGTTCATTAGAAGTACATATGAGAACGCATCAGCAGATGCATTTCCAAATCGACCAGAATGCACTATTGGAATTTGATGATTGACATGTCTATCAATCTACGGTGGCAGCTTTGGAAAATGAAGACTCCAAAGAAATCTGACGGTGCACCAAACTATAAAATGCAACTCGGTAATATGCCAACTAAACCAAAAGATTATGCAGTTTGAAATTTGTACAAGTGACAGTGTCATTAACTGCGCATTCAGCCTTTCCATTGAAATTGTCATTCCATTTTCGGTTAAATAACAGTCTTCATACTACAACAATGAAAAACGAGTAAGAAGCATATGTTATTCCTTTGATTAAATGGAAAAATATGAAAAACTAATTTCCTTTTCTTTCCAATAGTTTCTGAGCAATTACATGAACTAATAAAAAAAAGAACATAAATTTCACAAAATGTGCAATAGAAACTCATTACGAAAAGTCTATAATCAATCAGATTCCCATTTCGAATCAAAAACTGCACCCAACAACTACGTGCGATTAATCATCAAATTCATCGAATTTCCATTAAAATTGTAACAATCGAATCCCACAGAATCCCGAGTACAATTGGCTATCACTAACCCTAATCCTCATTTAAACCTCTCATTTATGGATTCGAGTAAAAAAATCAAAAAAAAAAAAAAGGCCCTACGGAAGACCTGGGATCGAACGACGTGGTGTCTTTGCAACTACTAATCTTCGTCTCTCTTCTTGGGCTTCCGATAATTCTCTTCGAGGTGCTTGGCGATCAAGAGCCCAGTGTTGAAAAGCTTGTGAATGTTGGGAACGTTGTAGTTCTGGGCAACGTAGACTCCGAACATCGTCCCCATCATGAATGAAAAACTGCTCTTGATTAAACCCATTGTAGGCTTTGCGTGTATAGATAAATACACAGTACTCTGTATGTAAGATATCGACTGTGGTTTCTAGGGTTTATGAAGGTTTGCGTGGTGATTGATTGACCCCTTCCCCAAGCTCCTTGCTCAAGAAGACAGGAACGATTCAGTATGTTTGTGGTGGGTTTTGGTGGACTTCACAAATTTGATGGGCTCAGTTGGCTTGGGCTAGTCAGATGATGGCTCCAAGCCCAACAACATATTTCTTAGGGGCTTAGGGAGGCCGGTACCTCCCAAAAAACTTAATAAGATAAAAGTACACTTTTTAAAATAATTGAGATAGAAGTACATGTGCTAAAAAAAATTCATAAAAGCCCTTTTACCCCTACCATAAATAGTGCATACCTAATTGAATGTGAGACTTTCAAGATTAGAATGTGAGACTTTCAAGATTCCTTTTGATATTTGTGTATCATTCGAATTTTGAAATTTCATATATATATATATATAGAGGGAGTCGAAAAAGAGAGACACAATATAAATTGTCATGCAAACAGTGTCACTAAAGAGAGACGATATAATGACAATTGAGGTCCAATCAGTGACATCATGTAATACCCCTTTCATAGTGCCCAAACAGTGTCAGTAAAGAGTGACAACAGTAGATTGTACCTAAATGATGACAATATATATTTTGTCCACTCAAAGAGTTGCACCTAAAGAGGGAGTCAAAAAATTGTCATGCAAACAGTGTCACCAAAGAGAGACACGATATATATATATGAAATTTCAAAATTCAAATGATACACAAATATCAAAAGGAATCTTGAAAGTCTTAGGGCCTGTTTGGTTTGCGTTTCAAAAACAGGTATCCGAAAACTCTTTTTTGAGAAGAGTTTTAAGAAAATGGTTTTGATATTTTTTGAGATAAAAAACTTGTTTGGTTAGATGATTTCAAAAACAATTTTACAGAACAGAAAATAGTAAAACCTGTTTGGGCAGTCTAAATATATGTTTGAACAGTAATTCAAACATTAATAAAAAAATATAAGAAAGTTATTTTTAGATTGATAATTTCATAAAAAAAAAATTCAATAAACTAAACTTTAAAATATAATATAATATATATTATATTATATTATATTATATTATATATTAATATAATATTTATATATTATATAATATTCTATTATATTATAGTTATATATATATATATATATATATATATATATATATATATATATATAATATTATAATATCTATTATATATATATATATATATTATATTATGAGAGAGAGAAAGAAGTTAAAAAAAAAAAAAAGAATGAAGAAATTTGCTCTTAAGGAGACTCGAAAGGCAGACCTCATTAAAGTCCAAAATTGTTCTCCTTGTTTTCAAAATTTTCAAAGAAAACTCCGAAAACAAGCTAGACTTGTTTTCTGTTTCTTTGACTCAATTCTCAAAATTTTCTAAAATTTGGAGAACAAAAAAGCTAAACAAACAAGTTTTGGGTGTTTTTGAAATTTTGAGAACAAAAAACAGTTTTCGAAACACAAACCAAACACGCCCTTACATTCTAATCTTGAAAGTCTCATATTCAATTAAGTATGCACTATGTATGGTAGGGGTAATTATGAAATACAATTTAGAAAAAATTTGAAAATGTTTTAAAATGTGTACTTATTGACAACTATTTGATGAAAAAGATGACTTAAAGGAGGATAAATTTGGAGGTGGTACTTAAAACCAAAAAAGTTTTGAAAAAGGTACTCACATCTCATTATCTCTATTTCTTATACTCAAACTTTAGAAAGTTTTTTTCTAATAATCTTATTCAAATTTTGACCTCCTTAAAATCGAATATTATTGGCTCCGCCCATAGCCAGGGGATGCTGTGAAGAGATTGTGATAAGTGAAAATCAATACACATAAAAAGAGTGGTACATGAATTTAGTAAAGTATTCACATGAGGGTGACAACAGCTGAACGCAATTCTGATATCAGATGGCACCAACATTGTTTCTTGATTGCCCAATACCATCTAAACAATCCAAATAATAAAATTTCATCAACAGAATCAAGGAACCAAGGTTCCCAATGAGTCGATATAAAGAAGGGGTACCCTTTTTTTTTTTTTTTTATATATTAAATAACTTGGTTTCCAACCTTGGAGTAGGAGTGACAATTTTCCACTCAACATGACTACGCGATTTGAACTCGATAAGAATTTTATGTCACAAATTCGATTATAATTTGACACGAACTTAAAAATAATTCAACACGTGAACACGAAATATAAACGTGTTATGTTCAGGTTCAACCCGTTAAACCCGAAATTGACATGATCAACTTGTTTATTTAAAAATTGAAACTTTCTCGATTTTCTCGTTTGTATAGTAACACGAACAATACGAAATTAACACGATCAACATGTTTAATTAGTATTAGAAAAATAAAATATTAATTATTTGTAACCGTTTATTAAGCACTGACATAATTATTATATAAAAAATATATTTTTACTCATTATTATTATTATTATTATTAAGTTAATTTTTAGTTTGTAGAAAAAGTATAAACATTAATTCAATTAAGTGAAAATAAAATAAAATTTTAGCGTTAAATTTTTTATTTAAAATTTATGTGGATTAATACGAATACGAACACGAAAATAAACAGGTCAATTCGACACGACAAGATTAGTTAAATGAATTGAGTTAGAGTTGACTAATATTCAATACAAACCCACAATAACCTGACACAACACGACTCAAAAACTAAAATTATAATTATAATTATTGGAATAAAATTAAATTCGTTAATTTTATATCTGTTGGAATAGTCAGCAGGTTGTCCACCGTTTCTGATTACATCAATTTCGAGGTATAAACATCCGCAGGTTCCGGTCCCACTAGATATTTAATGTGTCATCAGAAACTCAAAAGTACTGATCAGCCTTATCATCCGTACACGTGTCTTGATATTTAATTGCGACAACTCTCCGGAGGCGGAGGGCCTACCTTTTCATCCTACTGTACGATCGATCAGTTTGTTACATTTCAACAAAATTGAATTTGAATTCAATTTTTCTCTGATCAGCATTTTAAACCCCAATCACAATCTGATTTCATTATTGAATGGATTTTATTTTTTTCAAACCTATCTCAATACATTAAAAATTTAAAACCCAAACCAAAAATCTGATTTAATCTGAATAATTATAAATAAGTTTTAACAAAATAAAATCTTAAATTTTATTTAATTTTATTAAATAATTACTTAATTTCAATAATATATTCATATATGTGTATATATAATTTAAAAAGAATCACAATCAATTTGGATATTAATATATCCAAATTCAAATATGTGAAACACAATATAACAAATTAAATTCAAATAATCAACCAAAAATATTAATACATATATGGTTTATCAGACTCAAACTCAAATTCAAATTCAATCTGGATCAAAATCCAATCTATTAATATATTTATATGAACTAACAATGCAAAATATGTGTTGCATATAAATAAATTTAAATAATACTTTTTATAAATGTAAATTATATGTATAATTAAATTAAATAATAAATTAAGTATCGAATAATTAATCCATAATAAATTAAAGGTCAAATAAAAATAAAAAAATAAAAAAAATATAAATAAGTATAATTGATTTTATTGCCTTATCCATATTTCTTTTCTTTTATTGGTTGGCTCTCCATTTCCCATATCAAACCCCCCCCCCCCCCCCCCCCCCCCCCCTTTCTCTTTCTCTCCCCAAACCACAGGACCACAAGAAATTTAAAAATAAAAGTCGGAAGAGAGAGAGACTGAATCGTTAGGTGGGCCAACCAGATCACCATTCATGACTAGTCGAGCAGCAGTTGTCATGGTCCAATCGACAAACTGTGTGCCAAAATAGAAGAAAGGTTGTCCCATCAATTACCAAGGTGGACCACTAACGCAATTAACCAAAAAAAAAAGAGTAAATCTCTTCTTATTCCTAATATAGCAAAGAAAAATTATAAATTTAAACGTACGAAGTTCAAGAAGAAGATTAATTGAAGTGTATATAAACTGATCCGAATACTCATGACCATTGAAAAAAAAAAAAACTTCAGATAAATTAAGTATTATATTGGAGTGGGGAGGTTCAATAATAGAAGACCCATGTGGCCTGATTAATAAGTGGGTGTCTAAAAAGTATTAAGGACAACACCAAAGTCAATGTACCATAACACAACAGCTTACAAAAACCTACCTTTAATGTACAACTTGAAACGTCATTTATACTTAAAGAAACAGAAACAGAAACAGAAACAGAAAACAGAAAACAGAAAACAGAGAATGAGGCGTTACAGAGAATGAGGCGTTACGTATTATTTGGTGTAAAATATGGAGGGAGAAGAAGTCATTTAGATACGGCCGGAACAAAATTCAAGCAAACCATGTTGATATTAAGTTGTATCTATGCAAGATATTGTTGTTAATCTTCACTTCCTTGGTTGTGTTGAAAGCTAGTCAGAACGACAACAAATTCAATGTACTATAAAAGACAAACTGCTTACATTCATAGTTTATGTAATCTAAAAACCCGACCTTGAATGCATCATGATAAACAACATTTACATTTAAAGAAACAGCGAATGATGCGATGTGTTCCGTATAAAATATGCACAGGAGATGAAGCAGTAGAGACATGTCTTGAACAAAAGTAAACAAACGGTGTTTGATGTACAATGTAAGACAACTGCTTACAAGCATACTATAATCTAAAAAAGCGACCTTGAATACAGCATACTAAACATTCATATCTAAAGAAACAGAGAATGATGCGATGTTTTTTCGTATAAAACAGGCACTATAAGAAGCGATACAGACACGACATGGTGAGATACATTGTAACAATTCCAGATCTTTTGTTAATCTTGACTTTTCATTGCATTCCAAGGTTATACTAGAGAATTACCCTTGTTTTCACTAGTATGGGAGGTCACTTGAAAGATTAGTTTTTCTTTTCATTGAAAAAGGAGGAGACCCCATATAATATAAATGGTCCCAGCACCGAAAGGACTGAATACTGAAATTAGGGTTAATCTCACTTTGTACTCTGAAAGCTGTTCGGTTTCTCAATTTGCACCCCAAAAGATTTCAATTCTCAAATTATAGCAGCAATGTGAGCCATACTCAAACAGTTGCTCACGTTTCCATCTAAAAATGCAAATTGAGAAATCGAGCATCTTTCAAAATGCAAAGTGCGATTAGCCCGTGCAATTCATCTCATTTCCTATTACAAACTGCTCTTTATCATGAATCCAATTGTAGCAACAAAAAAATTCCAGAAGCTGCTATAAACAATACGAGGTACCACATTTTGTCTAGTTTCCAAACAATTGTCCACCCATTTTGTCTCATTCTGAAACGAAAAACCCATCACCTGCCAACAATTATACAAGGATACAACAAATTTGTAATGGTTCCAACAAAAACATTCAGAAAACTCCCCGCAGACTTGTCATTTTGTTAAACAGCCTAACCATAACCCATCTCAGACTACTCTAGATCAATGTGTGATTTATTGATGAAAGGACTTGCAATTGACTACCTAACCATAAGCACACGCCAAAAGACACCAAAGACCATCTGTGGGACTCAATGTTTAAGTGCAAAGCAAATCACGGGTACAGGAGCATTATTAGGTGTATTGTTACATCTCTGTTTCTAAGTGTGTGCGGCTATTTCAACTAACAAATCGCACTTTACAACCACCTAAGAGATCCTCTGTACTCATGTTTCATAAGATTACCAAGCAAATAAGATAATACTAGTTTTTTTTATCAGCACGAGGACAGCTAAAACTACTGTATCTGCATTTGGCAAAGTAACGTTGTAGAGAAATAAACCGAACACCCTCATGGATGGTTGATCGGTATAAAAGAGAACAATAAGCTTAGGTATAACTATTGTTCAGCAATCAAGTTGCGTGGCTTGGTCCAGCCTCAAGAACAAGGATAAATCTTCTTTTGTTCGCTTAATTATTGATCATCTTAACTAATGACCATCAGCAAGCCTTCATGCTTCAAATATGGATACTCTAAGCACAGCTTGAACAAACTGGTTTCTGACTCATAATTCCAAGGAGATTGGTCATAGATATTCCCCATATATGGAACCAAGAGCACTTAATGAAGGTCCCTTGTTGAAAGCAAAACCAGCAAAAACTTTGCTACAGATTGTGCTATCACTAGTTCGTGATCTCTAAATACCAGAGTGGAATGGCCTTCAAACCAAGCATTCTACCTAAACCTCTACTTTGAAAAAACCCTTTAACACCCCAATCATACATTTTAATATATACAAGTTGTTAATGACAGGGATACTAATACCTTAGACTAATGGCAAAGAGGGCTACTAAGTAGTGGATGTCAGCGTTCGAAGGCCATCATCATTGCTTGACAACAAAACAAAAGCGAAAATGAAGTTATTGGCTTTGTACTGCTTTATATTTTCTATGATGAGAAAGCCCATAACTTGCCAACGGTCAAGTGCAATAAACATTACATTAGCATTTACCTCGATTACAGACAATAAATTAGCCCGCATTAGGAAAATAGGATTGTATGACATCATGTACAAAAGCATTGTAACTTCTGGTGAGTTCTTTCAATATTCTACTTCACATTTGTTGTCAAGTATACAACAGTATCATATCAAAACACAATGCAGCAAGCTTTTCAAAGAAATAAAACTACTAAACTTTGCAGTTAATATGATGTTTTTCTTGGAAAATAGTCAGTCTAGAGTCTACTCAAGATACATAATAAACAGAGGAGAATTACAAGCAGGAAAATTTACACAATTTAATTCATCAAAGAGGTGGCACAAACATAGTTCAAAATTTATTGCCTTAACATCAAAGAGTAGAGAACATTGTAACCTCTGTGAGTAAATTGTGCTGCTAAAAACCAATCTTCTTGCTTGATATCTTGCGGTTCCTCAGCACCTCCAGGCCGAGGCTGACATAAGCTCCCCACGCTGCCAGCATAGGACAAGGAATGCCTGGCGCTTTTCTACATGAAAGCCTGTAACCTGGGTCCTCCTCACCACTTGTTCAGCCTGAGTTTCGGCAAAACTACTGAACGCTACAGGTGATAGCCCTGCAGAAGCAAAGAGGCTTCTCCAAGAGGGCAATTGGCCTGGTGCTTGGAGGCGCCTCAACACAATGCTTTCAATCCTAGGCTGGAAAATGAACCTTTCAATGTTGTTGACAGTGTCTGCAGTGGCATTAGCAGCATCAATAGAATCTAAAAGGACCTCATAGTATTGAAGGGCATGGAGGAGGTAGTGTGAGAAGGGGAGTTCAGCCCGTCCACAACCATGATCCAAAGTCACCACAATTTTTGGCGAGAGCTGTTTTATAAAGCGAAGAATAGAGGGAAGCACGGACAGATGACTGGAAGTGGGCCAGATAGGGAAATTCACAGCAATTGCCTCGTTCTCAAAAGAGGACACTGGATAAAAATTTGGATCAAACGAATCAAAGTTAACCACTTCAAGCTCAAAATGAACTCCAATATCATTAGCAAATTGGGTTAAATTTTCATGCATTAGGCCAAGCTCAACAGGGTGGTGGGTTGAAGGAGAAGCAAAGGCAGTAATTTTCAATGACGGGGCACCTCTGTTCCCCCTAGGAAGCTCCTGCATAAAAGAAGACCACTGTGCACCAAACCCAATGTCAAAGTCTATAATGTGAATGTGCTCAGCATCACCAAGAGCCTCAAGGAAGACTTGGTTGGATGTAAAATTCATGAAATGAATAAGCGGTGAAATTTCAGAGAACATTTTATAAGCACCCATCTTGAACAAGCCATCGAATGGTGTTGGAGTCCTAGGGGGCAGAAAGGTGGGTGGGTTGGGTAAAAGGAGGGGCAATTGGAGAGCCTCCTTGAAGTAATAAGCAGCCCTTTGAAAGGGCTTTACAACGGGGGAGAGCTGGTGATTGAGCCGCGCCAATATCCCTTGCGCGTGTGAGAAATTCCCAGCCAATATGAGCTCTGCAGCCTTATAGAGCTGGTCATATATTAGCTGTTGCTCCTGGTGGTGGTGGGCAACCAACTGTTCTCCAGCGCCACCGCCAATGGTATCGCCACCACTCAGTGTCTCCTGCTTTGGCACCATAAATGGCTTCTGCTGAAGATGTTGAGGGAGCAGATTGAGAAGTTGAGCCAAACCCAGATGGGGTTGCTGCATTTGAGGCAACTGCTGTTGTTTTCTGAGCAAAAACTCATAATCCTGATCGAGAAATGACACTTTTGGTATCTGAGAGCTTGAGTTTGCAATACCCGGGTTGTGACGCTTTGGGTGAGGTTGAATTTGTTGCACTTGTTTTGTACCATATAACAAAGGGTTAAGCATCGTAGTACCCTGTAAACTTTGAAGCTTTTGTTCTGGGACAGAAAATTGCTGATGGTGTTGCTGTTGATAAGTAGTACCAGGACGCACGGCTAAATTGCCAGGTGACGGAGAGAAATTGGGGTTCTGTGGGTTTCCATTGTTGTTGAAATCCAAAGAATTTGGGACTAGATCACTTTTCCCGTTGTTTCTGTTGTGGTTCACAGAGTTT
This sequence comes from Ilex aquifolium, assembly GCA_951799425.1. Classification (NCBI taxonomy): domain Eukaryota; kingdom Viridiplantae; phylum Streptophyta; class Magnoliopsida; order Aquifoliales; family Aquifoliaceae; genus Ilex; species Ilex aquifolium. Next base: position 3,267,907 of record OX637392.1, read on the forward strand.
TGGGAACCCGAAACAGCTAAAGCAGAAGAAACGCTGGTTATGGCCGAGGTTTCAAATCTAGAGCACTGATCGACAATACTTGAAGCGACATTGCGGTCGATCTCATTAGGATTTTCACTCTGCAACAATTGCTTCAAAGTAAACGATGCGTCGTCGACGTCTCCAGAAATACACCGGAGAAGAAACTGGTCTTGGCCAGATTCGGCCAACAAGCTGTCCCAATCTTCCAATTCAAACCCAAATCTGTCGGACCCTCCAGGACCCACCTCTAGCCCAGCCGGAATAGACTGGAGCTCTGCCACCCACTTTTCCTTCCGGCAACCACTATCACTTCCGGCAGTGGCAGTTTCATTCACAGGCACCGTATTAGCCTCCGGCGGCAAAGTCCCAAGCCGTTTTTGTTGGGTAGAGTTGTCGGACACCGCCGCAAGGCCGGCCGTGTTGTCTGTTGAACCAGAACCACCACCGTTGGTGCCGCCAAAAGAGGAAGAGAAGGTTGATGTTGAAGTGGAAGGGCTGGGACTTCTTATTGTGTCCAGGACAGAGATGGGTTCATTGCTTGCACAGTTACCTCCTTTCTTGCACCTTGCTTCTGAAACCGAAGCAGCAAAACCAGTAACTTCAAGCAACCCGTTGGCTTGCAAGTTCCCATATGCCATTCCTCTCATCTAAAAAGCCAAACAAACACAACAGGCAACAATAAAGATAATGAAAATCTAAGAAGAAGAACAAGAAACGAAAGAGAAAACATGGCTTGGCTTGCCTTTTTCTTCAAAACAGGTTCTTCTCAGATTTGAAGCGTATGGGATGGGACTATTATGATGACTTTTTTTACTCTTCAAAGTTCAGGCCAGTCTTGAGGCCATGAATCTCTCAAGCGACCATGGTAGCCAATGATATGAACCGGTTCTCCCTCCAGTCTTTCATCTTCCTTCAGAGACTTCATGTCACCATTTTAGCTCCATGCCCTTTTTTTGGTCTCTTTGTCTCTCTCTCTCCCTCTCTTTCTATACTTCTTTTTTTTTCTTCTTCTTCTTCTACCCTCTTTGTGTCGTAGCAGTACTGTCTACCCTTCTCTGTTCTGCCATGGATGCGTGCATCATAAAAAAGGTAAAAAGTGGACCTCTCTCTCTCCTCTCTCTCTCTCTCTCTCTCTCTCAAATGTTAGTTCCCTATTCCCAATTTTTGCGGTCTATATCTGGACTTGCATCTTACTGTCCGTGGTCCTGTCACCCCCACATTGGTAATGTGTTTTTTTTTGGAAAATTTCAGTCATATTTTTTTTAATTTATCATATCTTTTAAAAATATTAACTAAAATATAATTTTACTAAATTATCATATATTTTAGAAAAAATTTCATCCACACCCGTGTAGATATATATATTTTTTAATAAGACCCCCTCTATTTTTTTAAATTTTTTACGTATTCAAATTTGGGTCGATTAAAATTTAACTCGCATTGAATTTTGATACATAAAAAAATATAAATTTTAATATGTAAAAAATAAATTTTAATCAACTTGAATCGAATTTTAATAAATAAAAAAATATAAATTTTTAATTGAGTCAAAACCGAATTTTAATCGGCGCTAACAGTTCCAGTGGAGCTCAAATCGACTCTAATTTTTAATAAGTTAAAAAAAAAAAAATTACCGCTATTTTAACCTTCTTATCTCAGTACCCACTATCTGTGAAAAATTTTACTGCACTAACATCGGGTCAGAGCTAAAGTTTCCGTTTCATGCTCTATGTGATGAACGGATGAAAAATAGGTTTTAACTTCACCAAATTACCATATGATGACTCGAATATAAATATTGAAAGAAGAAATTCACATTTTTTATCCACTAAACTAACCATTCGATGATTAATTTTTTGTTATTCTGTTTTTTATTTCTCTACCATATTACATCCGCACAAAAAAAAATTATTGAAGTGGAGTACCAATTATGATTATAATATCTCATAAAGCTAACATATTTACCAAAGAAAAGCTTCACCTTTTGTGAGTTTGTTAGTAGTTAGTACAATCACTTTCTAATGGGACACAAGTTTAAGTTAAAGTTAGAAAGAAAAAAAAAAAGTCATCTTCTCTGCCCAAAGTTTCACCCTTTTTTGTCTCGATAATTCCTATTTCTCATTCATGGAAGGGATATAAGCCCTATTTCTCATTCTCCCTTTTCTTTCTTGTAAAGGTTTTTCATTTTTGCTTGAAAAAATTACAGACTGTTTTTTTCTCATCATATTTAAGTTTTGTTAATATAATTAAATCTTGGTATGTAAAAAACTATTTTTATGTGTCGTGTTTGCGGGATAAGAATAAAATATATTTGTTAGAGAAAAGTCATGGCCTAGCATTACCTAGTGTGACTTAGTTATTTTTCATTTGTTCATGCATGAATCTAGATAAAATGTGATAATATAGTTTCATATTATGAATAAAGATTCATCAACGTTATGATTGAAAGTACATATTATATTAATACATGAAACTGTCGTTATTGATGTTACATAATTTATTCATACCCCGTTTATCATATGATCAAAAATAGAAAATATTTTCTATTTATCCGATTGAAGTTAAGGTAAGTCAATATTTAGAATTTTTATTTAATTAAACTAATGGTCAGTTTTTCAACCGAGGAACAAAACAATATCCTTTCGTTCCATTTTTAGTAAAATAGTGAAAGATATTTTCATTAGTAATGAGGAAAAGGGGTTGAGGGGATCCACATATGTTGTTTAGGTCGGTTAGAAGGTGCAAAACTAGCTAGAAGTAAATGCTGGAAGTATGAAAAAATATCTCATAATGTATTTCACTAGCCATAAAAAAAGGGTCCCCCCATTGTTGTAAAGTGCAAACCAATATGAGAATGAGAAAGAAAAAAAAAAAAAAGGTAATCTAATCTATTATTCCTTACATTATCTCTTGAAAAATCGTATAAAAGTTACTAATTCTACTTTCTAATAGAATCATTAATGCCGCAACATACATGATTTATGTCATGATCAGTATAAGTGTTCTTAAATCTCTTGTTTAGGATGACTAATCATATGTTTATTGTGAGCTTAGATGTTAATACTCGTGCTTATTTCACCGCAGCTACCATGATCATAGTTGTCTCGACTGAAATCAAAATCTTTAGTTGGATGGTTATCTTGTTTGGGGTGGGGTTTTTTTTTTTTTTTGGGGGGGGGGGTTCATTGGGTATCAAATCTAAAGGAGATGTTCTGACTAAAAAAGTATGTGTATAAATGGTATTAAACTACCATATACAATTAAGATTGATCATCACTTTGACAAAAAGAAGTTGGTCATAAAAGCAACTTGACAAATGACGATACAATGAAATTGTTTGGACAAGCAAGTCTAAGTACAAACTGCCAAAACAATTCCACTCTATCTGTGATTAATATAGAATACCCTATATATTATTTTCGATTATAAGATACGTATAGCATGATTATTATGTCTCAACACGAAAAAAATACCTTTTTTTTTATCCAATCACAAATTGACATAATAAATTGTCACAAATCTATTCAAATTAAAATCAACGATATCATTATGCATATCGGAAGATTGAAATTAATCCTAATCACAAATCATTGTGAAAACCACAACTTGGTCATGTCAAGACATAATTTCTGTCATCAAAGTTTTCAAGGCCGTCCATGACCTTCCCCAGGTCACACTACCAGCAAGGTATATTGATTAAGGTTACTTAATTTGGACATTTCATGAAGATGGATTAGTTTATATCACAGCCCCATGTGAAGTCTTATTAAACCATTTCAAGTCTAATGATTTGGAAGGTGACCCACCTCACTGTCGATTTGCACTTTTCTTGGAGTTTTGAAACTGTTGCTCGAGAAGTAAGTAAGATGGTCGTTTTATGTTCATAAGGACAATCATTTTTCTTAGGGAAGGAGTGATCGAACTAGTATTATTATGATAATTTTCCCAAAATTAAATTTTGGGGGTGTTGAAAGAATGTTTAATTCAAATGTTTGTTGTTTCATCTCGATTTATAATGCATTTGTGAGCAATTAATGATGGATTTAGAGAGGCGGGTAATATCAATCACCTTCTATATGTTTGGAGAAAAAATCACTCATGTTATATCGTTTGTAAATACGAATTCTTCCAAATGATAATATACTTATGCTCCGTTTGGTACGATGGAAAAGTGGAAGGATGGAAAGTGGGATGGATAAATAAAACATCATGTTTGGTAAGGAAGGAAAGTAGGAAGGATGGAAAAGTGGATGGATTAACTTTCCTTCCAACTCACCAAAATCAATCCCTCCAAAATCGGAAGGAAAGTGGATGGAAAGTTAATTATTTGTGTTGAGATGTATTTTACTTGTCTATATATTTTTTAATATATATATATATATATATTATATAGACATTAATTTCATATAAAAATACAATGATAAAATATGTATTTATATATATATATATTAAAAAATTTTAAAATTAAAAAAATTAAAAAAATTAAAAAAATTAAAAAAAATTAAAAATAAATAAAAAATAAAAAATAAAAAATAAAAAATAAAAAATAAAAAATAAAAAATAAAAAATAAAAAATAAAAAAAATAAACAAGTCAACTCGTAACTCGACACGACACAATTAATTAAATGAGTTTAGTTAGATTTTACTAATGTTCGACATAAATCCGTAATGACTCAACACGAATCTGCCACGATACGACTCGATTGTCATCCCTAATCTTATCTAGCACAAAAAAAAAAAATTAGTCATTTTTATTTTCCATTCATCCAACCAAACACGAAGGAAGGAAAGTGTATCCATCCTACTTTCCTTCCTTGAAGGATAGAAAGTGTATCCCTCCTACTTTCCATCCTTCCAACTTTTCATCCTTCCTACCAAACGGAGCATTAGGTTCGTCATTTATCCTTACCCTCTCGACTTTTTTTTTTCAATAATTTAAGGTATTTCCTAGACTAAATTTTTAGATCTGTACATATTTGCCAGTGAGAGCAAAATGCAAACAAAGATCAAGTCACATAATGTGTCTCTTGATATGGAACGAATTTATAAATTTAGACATCTTGAATTCGAATCTTAACAACTCCTTGGAGTCAGGTTATCCCGGATTTATCCCTCATGAATACTCTAGTCCCGGTGTGGATAACCTGCCTTTGATCGGACCAAGGAGAAGATTAGTCGAGGTGTGCGTAAGTTGATTTAGATATCGCTGACCGTTGAACCAAAAATAAAAAAAAATATGTCCCCTGCCATGGGATCATGCCATTCAAGTTCTATAGAACACCTTTGGATTCAACAAATACTTTACACTTACTAAGTAAGATTTTGAATTAACTCTATCCATTCTTATTTAGTCCTACACTAAACTTTCTCTTTTGCTCTTTTACTCTTTTACTCTTTTACTCTTTTACTCCTCCCTGTCTTTGTTGGCCTAAAAGAAGAGGGGCATCATCATCTTTCCTCTCGTTACAAGACAACCAGCAGCCTGAGCAAGCTAAACACACTTTTTTACCATCCACCAAACAGTAGTAAATATTTACGTGATATTATTATTTAATAAGAATAATAATAAATAAATAAAGTGAACCCCACATACAATATATGTAGTTATTATATTTGACGGAGGAGTAGTTATCGAATTATTTGGGATTACTTATTTATTTTCTAGTTTTTTATTAATAGTGATAGCACGTGGGTGACAGTGATGAAATGATGTCATTCCTACATTAGATATTTTCTCCACCAAACACAGACAAAAAATAGAAGAAATGACAAGCAATGAAATTCGTCCTTGTTTCTATGACTCGCTCAAATTATAAGACAAGAGACGACAATCTAATACACGAGATTTTAGTCATCATAAGATCCGAAGAGATTCATATACATGCAATGTCATCTTGCATGAAGAAAAGCTGTTTCAAACTACTTTAATCCTTGCTAAACTGCTTTGATATTGGCTATCATGAGCTTGACAATTCTTTAGCTAAGGGATAGGACTAAAAATTTAGTGCCCTAAAGCGGTCATATAATGACAGCCAATTGACTATCTTGTGAAAATAGTGCCAACTCCATGTACAGATTCATAACCAAACATCAATACACTCTCAGCCATAGAAGAAACTTTTTATTCAATGCCTTGCAGCCACCCATGGTGGTGTCAAAGCTAGGTTTAGCTTTGGGCCAGGTTAATTAACATAGGCGTAGATCATTTGTGTAGCATATATTATAGTCAAACGATTGATATTCAACTATGTCACTGTACAGATTCCAAGACATATATTATATTTTTATTTTTTTTGTTTTAAAAGTCAGTGGTGTGTGTGTCAATTTATGCACAACTCGACTAATTCTTTCTCCGATCTAGTTAAAGACGGGTTATCCACACCGGAATTAGAATATTCTTGAGGGATAAATCCCTATAGTCTGGCCCCAAACGGTTGCCAAAATTCAAATTCAGAAAGTCTCGACGTTTAAGGTTATAACTCGTCTATGTTACCGCTTGATCTACCCCTTATAATTATATTCACATGTGATGTAATCAAATTTTAGCCACTAATAAGTTGAACCATGCTTGACATAAAATAATTCTAATTTTTTGCATTAAAGTTCATAAAAACAGAAAATAGTAAAAGAAAATAAATCCACCTGCAAATGTTGTACAACTGTTGCACCAGCTGTGTAAAATGGTTTCGTAATTTAAAATTGAAAATCAACAGATCTGGACCGTTCGATCGTACAATCGTTTTCATGTGTCTGAAGACCATAGTGATTCAGATCAGATACCTAGAACCGCCTGATCATTTCAGGTGGAGCCCATTTTAGAGATCGAGTTCATGCAACCCTCTTCCGCTTATTCCTACGAGTGATCATGTCATAGTTATTCCCAACCACTGCCAATGGATAATGATTAATGATTAGGCAATGACTATCTATATTTTAGTTTAAGATAAATTACATTAATACTCCCTGAATTAGTAAAATAATTTGGAGATAACCCGTTTGTGAAAAAAAGTTATACAGAAACTCGAGTTTTGTACTCTAACAAAACACCACCTTTTCCCCCCCTTCATATGTATTATTAATTTTATTAACTTAAATTCGATTAGACACGTCAATAGATCAGATTTTAATTCGAACTTAGTTCAAATTTGAATCTAATTAAGTGGATATGATATTTCAGATTCAAATATAAATTTGTTACATCAAATTATATTTTTATATTTGTTATGAAATTAAATAATTATGTAATAAACATTATATTAAAATTAGATATAGTTTATAAAAATACTACTTGATTTAGTTATTCAGATCGTATCGAATATTTGATTCTTAATGAATTCATATACAAACTAATAAAATAAAATCTTTTAGATAATCAGGTCGGATCTAGATTGCAACTTTTTAATCGAATTTAAAATTAGATTGACTGCAATTCGGTCTATTGACAAACCTAAACTTGATAAAATAAAAACATGAACAAATACGATCCAATTGTTATGACATTAACTTTAAAATGCCGATTAAGGATCTTCATGTAATTTTAAAATGTTAAGCGGCATTCATGCCATTTATTAGAACTTTTGGGATGTCACTGAAATAAGTCCTTTATTGTTTTGTATATAAACCAAAGCAAAGCCGTCATATTGTATCTTCTTCGATCAAACCAGACCATCTTACCTAAGTTCGGCAAACAAAAGAGCTGTTTTTAATTTTCTTCATTCTACTTTGAAAAGGTTAGTCCCTTTAATTTCTCTATGTTTTTCGGATATTTTGTCTTTTATTTTCATTCCCAATTCAAGTTTCTTGCTTTGTTTATCAAGTTTCTTTTTGTTTTTTTCCCGCTTTTTGGATGTTCTTGTTAGTTGTGGTGAGAAAACGAGTCAAATTATATGGAAATTTGATTGGGTTTATCAGTTTGGTCTGATGTCAAGATGGGTTTGTCGATGTTTTTATTTATGAAAATTCTCTATTAGACTATTACCCACAGCCAGGAATTTTGGGGATAAGGGCTCTGTCTCCTGATTTGTGGATTTTTGTTGAGAGTCGTGTTGTGGTTGTATTCTTGTTCGAGTAATCTACTAATCTTGTTTCATTTTGTCTGCTAATTGTAATTTCAGGTGGAATGGCAAAAAGTGTATTCAAGCAAGAACATGATCTTGGTTTGTACTGGCCTTTGTATATTGAATTTTCATTCTTGTCACCGTCTGCAATTTTTTTGTTGGTATATGTTTTTAGTATGTTTCTAAGTTGTCTTCTCTGATCTTCAGCGAAGAGGCGCGCGGAGGCTGGTAGGATCAGGGAGAAATACCCTGATAGGATTCCGGTGAGGATTGAACATAGTTTGTAGATTTTAAATTTTAATTCATGAATTGTTTTACCATTGACCAATATAGGTTCCTTAAATGGAGTTTGACTTATTTGGGCTGTCCTCTCTCCTCGCACTCCCCTTTTTATCTGCATTGGTATTGGCTGTCCACTTGTGACTTTCCATATTCACCATTGTGTGTGCATGACTTCATGGAGACTCAAAATGCATGAGAAGTGAGTTCAAGAGATAACAGTGTCACTAATTGTCCTAGCCTTTTAAATTATTCTTCTCCACAGGATGCCTTTTTTATGGCTAGAGATTATGATTGTGGAAGTTGAAAAACATTGAAGTGCGTAGCATCTAAGGTTCTTGAGCTAAGTGTTGTTGGAGAGGATTTAGGTTCTAATAATGTATTGAGCCTTTGGACAACACTCAATTTCAGGCATAGTGGTTTCACAGTAGCTCTTTGTGTTTTGACAATTTATAATTTTATACCATTAAAACTACAGTTACTTTTTGTTTTTACTCTGGTAGCTTTTGTTCTTCTGGAATTCTTATTTTTGGTTTCCCTTCAAGATATCTCTTTAATGTTTTTGTTGTGAATTGTTACCATCTAATTTTGTTCTATTCTAGGTGCCATCTAATGATTTTTTCGGCTTTTATTCATTTATTTTTTGAATGGGGGAGGGCAGTGGGAGAATCGGTACTATATGGTGACTGTTAATTGTCTCGTATGAAATATTTGATTGGGCCATGCTGCTTTCTGCTTCCTGTGTCCTTGAAACCGTTTGAATACCTCTTTGGAATGACCACTCCCTACTCCAGTTTGTTGTAGGATTGAGTTCACATGCATTATAGACAAATATGATTTAGAGATGCTTGAGATGTGCAATAAGGGTTGAAGTCATAGCATATCTGGGGTAATCAACGACGTCAAACTGTAATAGATATTTGGAGTTGACATGGACAATTTTGGTTGTCCTAGTACATTATGTTGGACTTTGGTTTCCAAGTATATCCTTACTTGAGCCACGTAGAATGAGTCATATTAGGTATGTAGCAATAAACGCTTTCATCAAATCCATGACATAAAAACTGAGATGTTGTGGATTCCCCTTTGACCTTCCCAGGAAGGAACACTTGTGGGGCACTTGGGTGTTCTAAGAGATCAAAGTAGTCACTGGATGGTCCTAAATGGGCAACATCATATTCTTGCGGAATGCCAGGAACTGACTTTCACAAAAACTGGAACTTACTAAGGTGATTTTTAAATTCTAATAGAAGAAAAGAAGAAAAAAGAGCTAGTCTGCAGCCTTAAAAGCTTGTTAAATTTTCTGGGCTACCGGTGAGTTCACTTAAGAAGTCAGTTTGACAGTAGTTTCCCTTTGGCTGCTTAGAATGTAGAATCATTGTTGTCAACGAATTTAAACAGTTGGAGTTTGTTGATTTGACGAATGATAGTTGTTTATTTGGAAATTTGAAAGTGGTAGGATTTATGATTTGGGAGATAGGGAACATGTAATATAATTCAACTGCCCCAAGTATAAGGAAAACAAAAAATATAGGGCATATATAATGCTCTGTAAACATAGAAGGGAAAAATTGAATTGGTGAGGGAGAGATACATATTACTGATTTAGTGGTAAGCCTATCCCGTCAAGAAGTTAAATATATAAACCAGAGCACCATCTAGATGAAATTTGTGGTTTAAGACGCAAACATAGTCCCAAAAGTTATTTTACTAGCATCATCAACTGGTGGAGAATATGTAACGCCCTGGTTCGTGGAGCCCAGATGCGTTAACTAATAGATCAATTAATCAAATTCCACAAATATATCTCCAAAAACAAAGAGACAGAGCTCTAACTACCTCAAAAATAAATAAAAATTACTGGTAATCGAGTCTCCAAAATATACAAATGAATCTCCTCAAACTATGTATTACAATATTTAAAACAAAACTTACAAATCTTCAATGGTTGATATTTCAATCATGGTTATTTCTTCCCAAATCATCTTGAAAAATTAATTAACTGGAGAAACGATAAAAGTACGAATGATCGAATACCAAATAACTCAATCGATAGACAACAGGAACATTGCGGAATCATGAATCAAATACGACAATTTAACTATTCATCTTACATAGCCTTATACTCGAATCATCTTGGTAATATGACAAGTGGCACTTGGATATAAATCCAAACTCATACCGATTAATCATACCCCGTAGGACCACAATCACATTTCACAAAGTATGCTCCAGGTGTATTTTGTACATATACCAATCAATCCCAAAATAATTAGCCCCAAGCCAACTCAACAAAATATATAGAATTTCATATCAATCGGAATATGCGAATAGGAATACAAATTTTTGAGATAATAAGCAGGACACTCTTTGCAAAGAGATAAAGACAGAAACATATTATATATGACTTCGTAGTTTAAAATCGTTAATCAATTCCCATAGGAGGAACCTTATGACAAACTAAATCCGTGCAGAGGAATCCTCTTGAAACGGGGTTGAACAACCACTGCGCTTGAACGAGAACCTCTCGTTCCGTGCATAGAAGTTGGTATCGTTGAAAATAATATCTTACCATGGTTCGAGATCGTGCACAACACTCTCACTTTATCTAGATTAGTACCACAAGTTATCCAATACCCGGTTGATATCTGTAGAACCATTGTTCATAACACCATGAACAATTTACTTGAAATCGATAGTAATCAAAACTCAATTCACCGTTGATTTCCACCGCAAACCTTACAAATTTCTTTCTCTCTCTATTCTCTTCTCCATCTATTCCTTCTTTTCTACACTTACTACTACAAGTGAGAGGTGGCTGAATTTATAGGCTAAGGCAAGTAGGACATGTCTCGTTGCATGATTTGATCTCTTTGCTTGACACATGACAAAGGCACTTGTCAAGTCATTACTTCATCCTACACACTTTGCTCCGCTGTGCTTACTACGTGTCTTTCCCTAGATTCACACATTTTGCTTTGAACAAGTGCCCAATGACACACTAAAGTGAACACTTGTTACCACATGGGTTTTGTTTCTATTGGTTACTACAATTTAACTTTATTGTTATTATTATGGTAGTTACTACAATCAACACTTCTTGAAGAATCAGTTTTTGTAATAAAAAGGGGATGTCATAGAATATGTGAATTTTGAGCATGACCGTGTTTATTTTTGCCATCGCATATAAGACAAACTAAATGTTCTCTGAACTCATGAATTTGCCTCTCAAGCTTTTTCATGAAGTTTCAAGGTTTTCCAGAAAATTCAGCTAGAGACAGCGATCTGATGTTTTTTCATCCTCTTATTATACTTTTGCTGACCCCCCATTCACAACCTTGCAGACGTCAGGTCTTTAATAATAGTCTCAACTGTTGTATGTCAAGGATTTTCTCTTCTCATTAATGACATAAGCTTGATGAAACTTGAAAGAGATCAGTTTTGTCTCAGTGATGCTGCCAGAAGCACATAATTGCTTTGTTCAGTTATTAACAAGTACTTTTTGGGTTCCTTGACTGACTTTCATGTAAACCTTTTTTTTCTGATTTATAGGTGATTGTGGAGAAGGCGGAGAGAAGTGATATACCCAACATTGATAAGAAAAAGTAAGAATCGTTTTTACCAGCAATCCGCTCTCAATTCTCAGATTTATCTTCCTTTTTAATTCCTAACCTAAATAAGAAAATTACAGGTACCTTGTTCCAGCTGACTTGACAGTTGGACAATTTGTATATGTGATTCGGAAAAGGATCAAACTGAGTGCGGAGAAGGCAATTTTCATATTTGTGGACAATGCCTTGCCACCAACAGGTAGGCCTTGCAATCCCATTTTTCTTTGTTTTTCATAGTTACTACTGTGGTGTGCTCTACTTTACATCTTGTTTGGCGAGTCGCCAGACCCTTTTTGTTAACGAGCCTCGATGCTGCTTTTCTGTATGGTTTTTGCAGGGGCAATTATGTCTGCCATATATGAGGAGCAGAAGGATGAAGATGGTTTCCTCTATGTTACCTATAGTGGAGAGAACACATTTGGAGACCAGATCTTAAAGTAGCCTTTGATGCTACAGATATTGAATTGTTTCCTTCACAGTTACAACTTTGTTTTCACCATCTCTTCCTCCATTGCCTTATTGCTATTATGTACAGCCTATATCTTGTATATAGTTGCTGAAACCTCTATACAATGTCAGAATCTCCTGGCCAATGTTTTAATAATGATAACAGTTCAATGATGTTCTTAAGAGCTTTTTTTTTTTCCTTTTTCAAAGGTACAACCTAGAAAGCCATTGTGAATGTCATTATAGTTTGGTGTGGGCTTTCTTTTGTGGTTAGATTGTTTGTTTCCTGCTAATCTGCCATTAGAGTTATTCAAAATTGTACAACACTTAATCCGACTTATTACAGTATTGACCACGCTCAAATAAAATGCTAAATTTTCTACACTGTCCTACGGGTTCCGTTGAAAATGGTGGAATATAAATCGTGCGTTTTGCCAGCATTTTCCTGGTGGTGACTCCTAAAAGCCTCACATGAAAAGTAAGAGACAGAGGAAGAAAGTAGGAAGCACGTTTGATCATGTCAGCGTAGAAAATAAGGAGAGGGTTCTTCTATTTTCCATGAAGATGACGGAAGATGATGGAAAGGAAGAGGTTTGATTAGAAGTGAGAATTTTCAACCCAAGACCATAACATTACACATACCTAATGTGAAATCGGTGGTTTAGAGCTGGCCATTGTTTGGCACAAAAAATCAAACTAACATAAACAGTAGCATGAATAATTACCTTTTGTTGTCGAATAAGAAATTGATGTTATTAGGATTAAAGTCATAATAAAAACAATCTTAACCGGCACAAAAATGATTAAACGATTGAATAAGAGATGGGACATAAATTGACACATTATAGTTCGATATCATTAATTGCATAATCTCTAATTCTAATCTATACGCATGAACAATGGATAAAAAAATGAGCAATACTATGTAATTTAAATCTGTAATCCAAATTTGCATCTCAAATGAAGGGGGATCATTGGATCAGTGGGTCTCATTTAAAAAAGTTGATGGGATCCACTCATCCAATGGTCCTCCTTCATTTGGGTTGTAAATTTGGGTTATATAATATTTTTCTAAAAAAATATTGTAATAATAAACCCAGAAAATACATGATTAATTCGATTCGGCGTTAAAAAAAAGTCAAAAAAAGAAACCACCATGGCCCATAGACAATAAATTGATACATTGGATTGATCAACAAGAAACTAGGAGCATAGGACTAGATTTTGTCAAAGCTCACGAAAATTCCTCAATGTAAAAAGGAGTGCGCAACAAGCACAAGCTACACCCGCGGTCCCTCACGGCCCAACAAAAGGATCCACCTTCCAATCTAGAAACACAGAAACCTAATCCACTACCTCCGAAACATATAAAAATGAATGCAGCCGACACATAATACCATTGATGTTAGGGATAAGTCTACTCATATTTAATTTTTTAGTAATCATACAAAAAATAATTATTAACAACAAAAATTATTTTGAATTATTTATAACTAGGTCGGTCAATGGATCAGATTTCTATCCTAATCCGATTCGAACCTGTTAACCGGATATTGACTAATATTTTCATCCATTTATTCAAATTCGATTCGAATTCATTTAAATATCTTAAATCGGATATGAATATAAATATATATAAATTTGATCTGATAAAAATTTAATCTGATTAATATACATATATATGTTGCCTTTTATTATACACACATGATTATTTGTTAAAATTTTAGTGGAATATCATTATGAATATTTTAATTAAAGTGGATTTAATTATAAATTAATATTTTTATATTCGTCGAATAAACAGATTTAGATTCAATAATAATTTTTTTAATCGAATTTGGGTTTTAGCTGTTAATCATAAAATTAATAAATAATTAAATTTCACACATGTCATTGAAACATTATAACCATTAAAAGATGTATAATAATTTTTTCGGTATTAAAGTCTAAACCTTTAAGATCATCGTACGGTTCATAAGTTACCACACAATCAATCCACTGCATGTTGATCATACTCTATAACTCCTCCTCCAACTTCTATGTCTCATGTCTTCACAAAAATTGACCGTTGAATAAAACCAAAGAAACCAACTCTTCACCCTTTCGTCTTTCGTCTTTCGTCTTCACTTTGCCTATATAACTGCAAACCATTTCCTTCTTCTGCTACAACTTGATCGAGAGAGAGAGAGAGAGAAATAACACCAATACACCATGCAAAAGAGTACTTCAACTTCATCTTTGGGTCCAGGAGGCCTGGACCTAAGCCAAGCCTTCTTCAAACCCATTTGCGACACAGCCCCACCATCACCCACCAAACGCCACACAAAAATCTCCGTCATAGGCGCCGGCAACGTCGGCATGGCCATAGCCCAAACCATTCTAACCCAAGACCTCTGCGACGAAATTGCCCTCGTCGACGCCAAGCCCGAGAAGCTCCAAGGCGAAATGATGGACCTCCAACACGCCGCCGCCTTTCTCCCCCGCACCAAAATCAAAGCCTCTGTAGACTACGCCGTCACCGTCGGGTCGGACGTTTGCATTGTCACGGCTGGTGCCCGACAAATCCCCGGTGAGTCGAGGTTGAATTTGATGCAGAGGAACTTGTCTCTGTTTAAGTGTATAATACCGCCGTTGGCTAAGTACTCCCCGGACTCTGTGTTGCTGATTGTTTCGAATCCGGTGGATGTCTTGACCTATGTGGCGTGGAAGCTTTCTGGGTTTCCTTCGAACCGGGTTATCGGGTCAGGTACGAATCTGGATTCTTCAAGGTTCAGGTTTCTCATTGCGGATCATCTGGATGTCAATGCTCAGGATGTGCAGGTGAGTTATCAGGATTTGAAATAGTTTTGGGCCCGGCTCTTCTGTTGATTAAAACGACGCCGCGATGTCGTTCTATTTAACAAAACAGCGTTGTTTTGATCTATAACACCTCTGCTATTAATTATTTTCTAATAGTAATGGATACTCGGCCAATAAATTTTATAGTATAGTCAGTGCACTTTTCATTTAAATATTTTTTATATCATTTTCAAATTAAGATTAATATTTGTTGAATTGTGATGGTTACATTACACCAGGCCTACATTGTTGGGGAGCATGGTGACAGCTCTGTGGCGCTGTGGTCAAGCATTAGTGTAGGAGGAGTACCACTCCTTAGCATCCTGGAAAGGAAACAAATTGCCTATGAGAAGGCCACTCTGGAGAAAATTCACAGAGAAGTTGTTGAAAGTGCATATGAAGTTATAAGTCTCAAAGGTTACACATCATGGGCAATAGGGTACTCGGCGGCTAGCCTCGCACGAACGATACTTAGGGACCAGAGGCGAATCCACCCTGTCTCAGTTCTTGCCAAGGGTTTCCATGGGATCTGTGGTGGGGAGGTGTTCCTGAGCTTACCGGCACAGCTTGGTCGGAGTGGAGTCTTGGGCGTGACCAATGTCCACCTTACGGAGGAGGAGGCTGAACGACTTAGGAGCTCAGCTGAGACCATCCTGGAGGTGCAAAGCCAGTTGGGTATTTGAGTGACTATAGACGTGCTTTTAATCTGAAATTTCTGCATATGAGAGTATAGGTCGGACTTGTCATGCTCTTAGTTGTCTACTTAACTTTTTTTTGCATTATTCTTCCCGCATGTTGTATTTAACCTTCTTCAAATCCCGTGAGAGTATCGTGTACCGGATGTTTTTTATACGTTATGTTCAATCTATTGAATTGTGCTTTTGTCATGGACACAGTTGTTAGTTGATTATCTATCATTCATAAGCTGTAAACTTTATGTCATTGATCATTACTCTAAAGGCATCCTACAATTCTTTTTCTTTGAGCTATAGCTGTTGACAGTTGTGACTGAAAAGAAACAGAGGCAATTCTTTTTCTGCCAATTCATTTTTGAGTA
The DNA here is from genome assembly GCA_951799425.1 of Ilex aquifolium. NCBI lineage: Eukaryota > Viridiplantae > Streptophyta > Magnoliopsida > Aquifoliales > Aquifoliaceae > Ilex > Ilex aquifolium. The sequence continues at coordinate 3,284,218 of OX637392.1, forward strand.
AATTACACTTTACTCCCTGAATTATTATCTTTATTGTATTTTATACTCTTAATTATAAAATTTCTCACGTTACATTTTAAAAGTATCAATTTTATTTCATATAACTCCAATACAGAACGACAAACTTGAAAATTTATTAAAGGAGGAAGGAAAACCCCAAAGAGTTTCCCGCCAAATGCCTAGTACCACTTTATTTTATCTTTTTTTACAACCAAATGGTTGCTGGGAAGAAAAATAAAATCTATCAAAGGAAGAAAATTTGAAATTTAGGAAGGGTAAAATCATGTATATGTATTTTTCTTGATTTTTGACTCAATAGATAGTTGTTTATTGACAGTACAGACCACTCACATGCATATTTACAGTCAAAAAATTGACAGTCATAAACTATTTGAGTGATATAAAACAAAATTGATATTTTAAAGTGCAATGTAAAAAATTTTATAGTTTCAAATACAAAATAAAACAAAGGTAATAGTTCAAACAAGTAAAATATAATTTACCCTTCACTTTTCCACCAAGAACTTTTTCTTTTTGAAATTTATACAAGTATAACCAAGCAAATGGTGCTACTACTTTTTTTTTCTCTGGGTATATTGGAAAGTTGAAGCAAATGGTGGTAATACGATCAGCTCCACACATACAAAGCTCAATACCTCTTGTGTAACCTTCTATCTAGATTGGTATATGTGATTAGTCGATAACTATATTTATAGGATTTTGCATTGCAAAATGAGTAAAAACATAAAATTGAGATCAAATTTTGTTGAGGACCTGAGGGTGGCCCGTGGCTACCACCTGTATTTATTTATAAGTTCGATCTTAGTTGACCCCACGTAAATTTGATTAAAGAAGATGACGAAATTTTAATAAGGAATTTTTTCATTTTTCATCCTGAAGATATTTCGATTCTTACTTTATATCTCAAAAGATTAATTTTCTCACTTTGCACCTTAAATATTATAAATTGATTTCAATGTGACCCTCAGATTAACGTTCGTTTTAAATTCTGTTAAAAATTGGTGTACATACAAAAATATAAACGGTGAGTTTATATTGTTGTCCCAAGAGCTACACACGTGAGTGATATGTGTATCAAATTTTAAAAGAATTTGAAATGAATGTCAGTCCGATGATTAGATTGGAATCAATTTATGATATTTAGGGTAAAATGTGAAAAAATTAATCTTTTAAGATGCAAAGTAGGAATTATTATATTTTTTAAGGTGCAAAATGTGAAAAGTCTTTTTAATAAAAAAAAATAGAAAAGAAAAACCATGGCCCATAGACAATAAACTATTAATTGAATTGAGCATCAAGAAACTAGGAGCGGAGGACAAGGTTTTGTCAAAGGTACGGAAAATTCCTCAATCTAATAAGCAATGGAGGCATCACGCATGATGCCAATCCAACAGCCCTCCAAAACATCGACAACTGATTACACTTAGACAAGCTTTACCCTTCATCTAACTATGTATGGCATCCTACGGTTGATACTTGCCTCACCATCAATCAATCACATGTGCGTTATACTTGATAGATCCTCATTCGACTTCCACGTCACAAAAGTCGACGCAGAAATTGACCGTTGAATAAAACCAAAGAAACCAACTCGTTTTCTTTCCCTTTCCTCCTCTTTCGTCTTCACTGTGAGACTGTGCCTATATAAACTGCAAACCCTTCCCTTCTTCTGCAACTCAATCGAGAGAGAGAGATAGAGACAGAGAAAAGTGCACACCATGCAAAAGACTTCTTCAACTTCATCTCTGGGTCCAGCAGGCTTGGATCTAAGCCAAGCCTTCTTCAAGCCCATTTGCAACACAGAGCCACCATCACCCACCAAACGCCACACCAAGATCTCCGTCATCGGAGCCGGAAACGTCGGCATGGCCATAGCCCAAACCATCCTAACCCAAGACCTCTGCGACGAAATCGCCCTCGTAGACGCCAAACCAGAGAAACTCCGCGGCGAAATGCTCGACCTCCAACACGCCGCCGCCTTCCTCCCCCGCACCAAAATCAAAGCCTCCGTCGACTACGCCATCACCGTCGGGTCGGATCTCTGCATTGTCACGGCGGGTGCCCGACAAATCCCCGGTGAGTCGAGGTTGAATTTGTTGCAGAGGAACTTGTCTCTGTTTAAGTGTATAATACCGCCGTTGGCTAAGTACTCGCCGGACTCTGTGCTGTTGATTGTTTCGAATCCGGTGGATGTTTTGACTTATGTGGCGTGGAAGCTTTCTGGGTTTCCGCCGAACCGGATTATAGGTTCGGGTACGAATCTGGATTCTTCCAGGTTTAGGTTTCTCATTGCGGATCATCTTGATGTCAATGCTCAGGATGTGCAGGTGAGTTATCACTTTCCATTTACGTTTAAATGTCTCTGTCTAGATTGTACTCTCTAGCCGTTAAGGGATCTTGGAATTTATTGTGGGCCGCTTTTGAATTTTTTCAAAAGTTTGTATAATTTTGAAGGGTAAATTTCACACACCCCTTAGATTAGCTTATCTTAAAGTCTTCATTTCAACTATGATGATTGTAGTTATGAAATAATATTGGGATGTTATTACTTGTCGTGGGTGTATGTTAATTTTAAAAATGGAAATGGGTGTCTCTATAATTGTCAAAAACCAAAGGGATGTCGATTTAATTAACCCTTTTTAGTATGGTTGCTTTGATATCAATAATACTACTCGTACTTGATTTGAAAATCTAATTACAAGACATAATGCATTGTTATTGTTTGCCTAATTAGTATAGGCATTGTCATTTTTTTTTTCCCCTGAATTGTGATGGTTACACCAGGCATACATTGTTGGGGAGCATGGTGACAGCTCTGTGGCGCTGTGGTCAAGCATAAGTGTAGGAGGAGTACCACTACTTAGCCTTTTGGAAAGGCAGCAAATCGCCTATGAGAAGGCCACTCTGGAGAAAATTCACAGAGAAGTCGTGGAGAGTGCATATGAAGTGATAAGCCTCAAAGGTTACACATCATGGGCAATAGGGTACTCGGTGGCTAGCCTGGCTCGAACAATACTTAGGGACCAGAGGCGAATCCACCCTGTCTCAGTCCTTGCCAAGGGTTTCCATGGCATCCATGACGGGGATGTATTCCTGAGCTTGCCGGCACAGCTTGGTAGGAGTGGAGTCTTAGGTGTGACGAATGTGCATCTTACAGAAGAAGAGGTGGAACAACTTAGGAGCTCAGCTAAGACCATCCTGGAGGTCCAAAGTCAGCTGGGTATTTGAGGGACTATGGACATACTTTTAGTCTAAAGTACCTGCATACGAGAGTATAGGCTGGATTTGTCATAGTCCTTGTTTTCTGTTTAACTTTTTCCGCATTGTCGGTACTTACGGGAGTCTCTTGGATTGGTCTATCTTTATATGTTGTATTCAGTCTATTGAATTGTGCTTTTGCCATGGATACAGTTGAAAGTTGATTCTCTATTATAAGCTGTGAACTTTTTCATTGATGCATTCATCGAATATGTTGTCCAAAGAGTTGTGGTAATGGTTCAATGCATGTTAGAGGATTGCTATCACCTCATCTACAATCACAAGAGTAGTTGTATAGATCACAGTACATCTCTGGTTTATGATAATTTTGTAGAGGTGATCAATACTTGAGAGTGTATACCTCTCCCCCTCCCCCACTCTCCCTCTGTACACGCACACACACACTCAAAATATATAGGTTAAGTTTAAATTTCTTATGGTTTTAGTTTTTCATGTTTTCTTACAATTTTGTCCTAAATTCTCATTTTTTTAAATATGTGGTCAGAGGCCTTGTGAAGTTAATTGGCTAGTACGACGTTGATGTGGTACAAAGCTATACCTAATCAGCATTGGTTCACTTTTGATTAGATGTGCTTTGTATCTGGCAATTTACACGGCCCACTATAAAATGCTTATTCTTTTACAATTGTACAACGTTAGATTAACTGATTGTTACAGATCAAAACAGTGGTTGTCAGGACTCTTAAACCACAAGGACAAACTTGATTGGAGAAAATGGCAATATTATTGAGCCAGGTAGCATTGCAGATTATGGGCATAAAGGGCGTCGTTTCTTTCTCCATCGCTTCTTCTCTTCGCCTGCACTCCGGCTGGGCCTTCCTGTCAGCAAACACACTGTCCCCGACAAACCCTTCTTCTATGACGTGAAAACTGTAGTTTGTTTTTTGATGAAATCCTAGAAAAGTTGCACGTTTTTTGATGGATTCAGCAGCTGCCTGTTGGTGATGAACTTTTTTGGGACAACGGGACTGCATATCTGGAGCCTTGTATTGTGACCGGATACAGTCGGGAAGGTGAACTATTTCATTCTCTGATTATCTTTGGGAATTAAAAGATTTATCGAGAATTTAATTCTGCGATTTGTATGTAGTAATGCTTTAAAGGTTCTTCTTGTTCTCTCAGTTAATTTGTTTTGTAGTATGAAGCATTGACTTGGTTGTGTGGAGTGGAGGATTAGGCTTTATCACCACATTTGGACCGCTTGCTGTATGGAACGACAAAGCCTCAAATGTATAGTTTGTAAGTCAAAAGTCTAATCCTGATTTGTGAAGAACACTTATTTTGCAATCCATGTGGCTCTCTTATAATAGCACTGAATGCTGTGTTTTGCAGCATGGATTGGTGTGGTGGAATTGCCACTTTTCAAATTCCAATTCCAAGGCTCCAATCCCAAGCTGCCAAACACAGGATGATTGTAGTCATGTTGTAATACACTACCAACATTTAGAGTGAAATTTCCATAGGAAGTTGCACCAAATTTGGTGATACCTGTCATCGTTCGTGATCAAGAATGTGAATAAGCTATTTGTGGAAATCTTAAAGTTGGTTCTTGCTACCATGCTTGTTATTCTGGAGAATTTGATGTTGCATTGGTAGCATATTAGTGGTGTTATTTGAATGTGGTTGTTGCTTTTTATGGACTAACTCTTTGAAACTAGAGCTTGGATACTAGATAGCATAAATAACTGGACTGAATACTACTTCAACTGTAATTACACTGGTACCCCAACTATAGAGAATGGTTTAACTTGGATTTGGTAGTGCCAAACAAAGCAGTTCAATCTTCTTTAGAAACTAAGATTTTGCTTGTAACATCCAATTTGAACCCATAAAATTTGTAAGAAAGATTTTGGTGGCTTAATTGTTTGAGAAGAGGGCACTTGCTGTACTCTGCCAGACGAGGCAGCACTTGTACTGTCCCTCAAGGCATGCCATGAATATTGCTTGTATGTTGTCGATGAAGTTGTCGGGCATTCACTGATTTACTTTTAGAAGAGCTGCTCTGTAATTGTTTTTAATCACTTCTCAGGAAACTGCGTGTGATCGAATTTCCTTTTGATCTGACAAGATGCCAAAGGTCTACTCGTATGACAACCTACGAGTGGAGCTTGGTGGAGGACCTTAGTTATCCGATCGCTCCTAAATGTGGGGAAACGTATCTCACAAGTGTGTCCTTTCCTCCGTAATTGTTTGCTTAGGAAATAATGGATCATTCCGTGTTGGTGAAATTGACTTGTTCAATTAAATTGTGATGTTTGCTTATAGCACTTCCTCGTAGTTTTTGTGATATGGTTCCTATATGATTTTTTGATCTTGCTGATGCTGACTGTCACGAGTATGATTCATGAAACTTTGTTGGGTCTGTCAGAAGTAAGGTGTTGCTATGTAATCCAAAGACTAATTATAGCACTCGCTTTTACATTAAAAAAGTGTCTATGCATACAAGATTGGAAATGATGTTTGACTTGGCGTATCCTACTTGTAAGTACCAAGTAGTCCTACTTCTATGAAGTATTTTGCATTCCTTTAAATTGAATTTCTATATTGTGACTATGGATTGATTTTTGTAGCATTACTCTTTGCAAACAACAAAAGCAGTACCTAAAACATCAACTATCAGAAAAATCTGAGCACAACATTTTCTGATCTTCAGGGTTGTGAGTGGAACATGGCCTGCCCCCTGGGTGGTGTCCGCCGGTTCATCCCTTGGCAGAAGTTTCCGAATTGCTCATTTGGCTGATTTGGGCTGTCCGGGGTGACGAGTGCATCACCCTGCCCCATCCCGAAATACTGTTGCACCACTAGCACTGAAACTGCCGCTGCAAAATCTGATGATGCCAACAAATCTCCAATTGCACCAAGCTCTGGGCACTCACTCCAGTCCGTGAGCCCTGCCGTGAGTGGAGATATCATACCTTGTCCTCTACCAACTATGAACAAGTCATGGATATTTTCGATTGATCTTATTGTTGCCACAGTCTCCTCCCCATGGTTCACCACCTTCTCTGTGTAAACTATTGAATCATTGTTTGAAGTTCTTGCCCTGAACTCGTTTATGTAATCCTCGTCTAGCTGCTTCTCTCTGTCACTATCTGTTACCACTGTTAATACCCTAGGGTCATTTCTTTCGCAGCTAGCCTCCACAGTTGATTCAGCTGCATCATCCCCGGGAAGGAACCGCATTACAGTGAGGTTAATTCCAGGATGCTCAGACATCCTCCAGGCATAGGCTAATGCCTCTCTATCATCCGGTCCACCAAAGAATAGCACAGCAATGTGGTGAGAGACCTGGTTTGCAGTCAAGCGTGTTGACCTATTTAGGCCTCTATCAACAAGAATGCCAACAGAGCAAGGTGCGTTTGCTAATACATTCTGGTTGATTGATCGAAATGCTGGGTTCGTGGCTTCCATCCCTCCATCAACTGTTTGCTGTTTGTGAAAAGGGATGATAATGAAGGCCACACGCTTGTCCTCCGCCACATTGCATATGTCTTCATGCATGGTGGAGTAAGGAGAGATGGCAGTGAGGGGTTGAACGGAAACACAACCAACATGCTGTTCAAAGTTATCAAACGCCTTGATGATACTTTCGGATTGAGCTTGAGTCCTGTTTAGGGCTGGCCGGCCAGACTTTCGAGTGTTATGAACGATGAGCATTGCTGATGCACGACCAGTGAGTTCTACAAGGTGGAGCATATAAACGCAAATCGGGGAATTCTTCGTGGGGTAGGAGGCTTCGAGGAGGTTGATGATTGTTGGAACATTTCTGGGGGTGTGGATGCATACAAGTACACGGAACTCACTATCTGGTTTAGTCCTTTGAATAGTTCTTCGTTTGTATGGTACAAACTTTCTGGCGGGCTTGTAAATTGTTGTGACAATGGGCGTGATGATTCCGGTCATAACCACAGCTACAAGGACCAAGATCGCAAATGACTTATCGTCTAACACCTGTATTGAATGACTGACATATTAATCTTGCTGATAAATTCTGTGGTAAATTTTTCCGAAGACAAACTCAAGCTAAGGCTCAAGTGATCGGAGAATAAAGGAGAGTACCTTTTGGTCTTTGCCGACGTTAAGCACGATCATCTCAACAAGGCCTTTGGTATTCATGAGCAAACCAAGCGTCAGACCCTCCTGAAATGGCATTTTGTAGTAGAGAGCAACAATTAGGGTTCCAACAACTTTGCCAAGGCAGGCAAGAATGATTACAAGCACTAGAATTCCCCACGTTGCCCACCCTGTAATTAAGCTAATTTCAGTCTTGAGGCCACTAATGGCGAAGAAGAGAGGAAGCAGAAGCCCTGAAACGAAGTCCTCAAGTCTGTCTATAAGGGTGACACCAAGAGGTCCGTTTGGAATCACCAGGCCGAAGACAAAAGCTCCGAAAACAGAATGTGTTCCAATGGCATCTGTGATAAAACCAGAGATCATAACTCCAGTGAGAATCAGGCATATGTAGAATTCACTGATGGATTCGCCTTCTGGAGTTTTCCGGATCATCCAAACGATCAGTGGCCGGACCACGAATATGCAGAACACCACGAATGCCGTGCTCGATAGGATCACCCAGAGAGAAGCCAAGGACATACTTCCATTCTCAGCCAAGGCGATGGCAAAAGCTAAGAGAATCCATGCACACATGTCGTTGATGAGGGCCGACGACATGGCGATCCGACCAATCTCGGTGTCGAGAAGTTTGAGCTCTGCAAGTATTCGGGCAAGCACGGGGAATGCAGTAACGGAGAGAGCAACTCCAAGGAAGAGAATGAAAGTGCCTTGTTTCATGAATTGTGATTTCTGGTGCAACAAGAAGGAGAATGGAGCACCAATAAGGAAAGGCAATATCATCCCGGAAATAGCAATGACGAAGGCCTTTTTTCCAGTGCGACGAATTACCCCGAGGTCCATTTCCACTCCAACCAGGAAAAGGAAGTAAAGAAGACCAACATTCGCCATTGTTTCCAGCACCATTACACTTCTTAAAGGGAATACCGCATTGGCAAAGTGTTGGTTTTGTCCCATTACTGATGGACCCAATATCACGCCACCCTGTGGTCATTGAAACAATGAACAAGAATGGTTTGCAATAAGTAAATAGAGAAGAAGAGTATTTTGGTATTTCGTGGAGAGCATAGACTTTCTGTGGAATAGTTTTATCATGAGATGTTGATTTCTCACACACTAATGCACCCTTAGGGTTCTCCAGTACATGCGTTACTGTGATTTTGTCCTCCTGATTCCTCACATTCAAGTTCTTCGCGTACAATTTGTTGGATCCCAATTAAAAGTTCGTAGCATTTACATATGGACGCAAATTAATATATTCGTGTACGTCACACACAGAGAGACTGTTTTTATAATTTGAACCTATGTTATCCAGGTTTCAATTTCCTAATTACTCGACCCATGCAATGAATCGGTAGCCCTAGATTGGGGAGAAGGGATTTTTTTGGGTTTATATCTTCTGTATATAAATTGTCTTCGTATATTTTGAAAATAGATTATTTAACATAGGCAATTGATATTGTTTTCTTGTTCTTCAATAGTCATGTGCATGCATTCAATTCAACTGGTTTGCATGAACAAGAACATACGTTAAATATTTTTGGCAACCTTAAATTTAAAATCAAAAAGTAGGTATGTATACTTACAAGGATCTCAGCGATAACACGAGGCTGGCGAAAAGGTTTCAAGAGAAAAACTAGAATACGAGTCATTACCACAACCAATGTTAGTTGCAAGATGAAGAGAGGGAGAGAATAATCTAAAGGGTTATCACCCTGCCATATCCCATTCGTTGTTATCATCGTCGGAGCATAACAGACGATTGTATCTTCCGTTTTGTTCACCGTGTCTGCCATTTTTCCCGGCCACCTTTCCCACTATCACCGCTTCTCTTACAACCTACCTTAGTCTGCAACCTCCTAATATATGGCACTTAAATGTCTACCACCATTGCAATCACTACTACCATCGCTATCAAACGCCACGCTAACATTTTTTTTCCTGCAAAATTAAGACGTAAATTGTAAGTCTTGCAAGAGGATGGGAGAGAGAGAGAGAGGAGTGAACCTAGGTCATTTGTGGTGGTTGCCCAACCTATTTGGGCGTTACATCTTGTGTGGTCTATAGTTTACCAAAGAGGTGTCTATATTTAGAAAGAAATGCCCTATCACATTAATTACTCATCCTTTTCTGACAAGGAAACTAACTGGAGTTCAACTCCAACTTCCTCCATTGTTCCCCAATTGTAGGCTCACCAAGGAACCGAGAAGAAGGGAACAAAATGAACCAGTAGAAGAGGGTCAATGTTTTCTAGTATTGTCGGAGGTTTGCCAAGAGAAAACAAAATAACAAAAAGGTCAAACCAAGACTAACATAAATGAGAGATTCACGAGTAGAAGGATATGTCTCGTACTTTTATACAAGTTTCTTCAAGTCCATCACCTAAAGTGACGAAAAATTCGGAACTGTTTAGCGGACACGTGGAGTCGAATCTCCCTCTACAATGTAGCGTAGGTAGATTGATTATTATAGGTTATTGTCTCTAGTGATTTAGAGGCTGTTTTGTTGCTACCAATTTCTTTGTTTGTAGTCTAATACGTAGATCTACATATTCTAGTGGATTTAAAATCGGGTTTTGTGTTCAGCAACAAAAAGAGGTGAAAAGAAAATTCTTCTTCGGAGTAATAGATTATGCTTATATCCTCGGGTTGTGAGGGATATAATTGCCTAGTTTAAACTTTAAATTACTCAAATAAGTAAAGGAAAATATATTCTAATTCTCTTGGGATAAAAAAGGATTGTTATTCCGTCTATCAGGTGTGAACTTATTCTCTTTGAAACAAGGTCCTTTGAGCTACATACTTTATATTTGACTTTTTTTATCAAGAAAACCAATTTATACCAATAAAAAATTAAGTGGATTTTTAATGAAGATCAGTGTTTTTTATCTGTCTGCTTAGACAAGGAAAAGAAACACAAATCGGCCACTAAACACCTGATATTCATGAAATTACAATGGCATTTGCAATATGATTTCTTATATAGTATTATGGTCAGTTGGATGCAATGGTTTACTCGACGAAGAAGATAAATTACTGAAACATCAGATTATAGGGAGATATAGGACAAAAAATCAATAATAATTAGTTTATAGGGATTTTTTGGGGGAGTAAAATGGAGATTCTACATTAATATAGCGACACTGGCACATGGAGTTCAACATCCAAGCTTTATTAATCGGAGATTTGAAAGTGTTAGTTTTATAAATTCAATTCTTTAAAGGGTAGTTTTTGTATTTTATTTTTGGGCTTATGATGTAATATTAAAAAGTTATGTTGTTAGATGATATTTAAGTATATTTAGGGTCTTTTGTGCATTTGAAGGGACAACCATCAGAAGAATCCAGATTCATAAGGAAGTATTATTCGTGCACGGCAACATGAAAAGTCGAACCGATAAAGGTTGTTCACTGAAGTTGGTTTACAACATGAAAAACAAAATATAAAAGGCGAAGAGTTGGTGTCCAAAACAGAGAAGGTTTTGTCTAGAAAAAATAGAGAAAAAAAGAGAAGTGTTAGAAGAAAAATCAGAGAGGAAAACAGGGAGTTGCGTTCCAGAAACGCAGCAAGTATCTCCTGAGCAGAAACTCCGTTTGTGAGTTTTTTTTAATAGCCTACCTTGTGTTTTTCTTACTGAACAATCATATTAGTCTTTCTCTTTGTATTGCTTGATATTGTGATCATTTTTATGAAATATAGAGATACTAGTTATTACCCGTGCCTGAAGGCACTGTACGACGAAAAAAAATCAATTAAAAAAAATGACCATTAGCAAGAGAAAAATATCTAGAGCCGGTGAACTAAAAGAACGCTTTTTGATATCAAATAACCACTCTCTCCATATGGTTAAAGTACAAATCCTCATTCTCAATCAACTTGATCTAGCATATAACTATTATTTTTCAAATACAAATGCACACCATAGAAATTGGTATAAAAGAAATTACGAAACATCAAAGCATTCAAGAGGCTGTCTAAAAAATTGCTCAAAAATAACATTGGTTCTTTAAGTAACTTGAATTCCAATAAGTTCCCAACATTGAAAATGTACCTAACAAACTATTGAAACACTATTGCATTTGAAGTAATTAAAGTAATTTTAACCAATCCCCCTCACCTCTCCCTTTCTCTCTCCTACGTCAAAACTCTCAAGCCCACATTTTCATTGGCAACAAAATTGAAACAAAAAGCAATAAACCGAAGTGCAGTCAATGATATCATAGTATGAGAACTATTTAGTACATCGAATCCAATCTGTAATCCCACAATTCATTTGTGATTGTACGTATTTTGCACGATTCATTTGTGATTGTCCGTGTATCAATACGTATGCGATACTGCAAGTTAGGTGATTGCACAACCACTTAGTTTTTTGGAAAGAGAGGAAAAAATATTAGTCAAATATAACAATCAAGTCTATAAACCCTCCGCACCACCCTTTACATAACCAAAGAGCAAACAAATGTACCAAATAGCCTTTCACTCGCCTCAATACTTCAATTACACATGAAATAGTTCAAACCCACTTCTAAAAAGTTGAAAAACATTACATTAGAGGCCATTAAAATAACTAAAATAATTCAAATCACAGTCCTATCCAATCTTCAAAATCTTTACAGGATGTAGTAATGAAATAAAAGTCCTCATGTCAAGGAAGCCCCTTAATATTACATCACAACAATTTGCATCAAATCAAATAAAATCAAACAATTGGCATCAAGTCGCATTCAATTCCCCTCAATATTGCATCCATCAAATTCCCAACAAAATAAGAAAACCTTCTCAAAATTCGCATTAGGTCACTACAATTTGCAAACAAAACTAAGATCAAGGAATTCAATCCCCAAAATTACATACAAAAGCTAGGAATAGTAATTAAATATAAATTACAAACCACATAACTAAGGTCATCTCTGTTAAGAAAATGAATAGGCGAAAAGGCAATTAAGAAAAAACAATAGTAAACTTTTGTAGCAGTCAAAAAATTATGTTGACATTGTTTTTACAATTACTTTACTCCAAATCCAATCTGCAAGGAATACATAAAAACAATTTGTGTAATAAACTCAAGTCGCAACGATTCGCAAACAGAAAGTGGTGGATGTGGTTTGATTTGGTCGAATAACTATCAATGATATTACCACCATAATGGGCAGTAAACATAGAAAAGCTACCATGTCGACTATAGTTTAATAAAATATTCAACCAAAAAAATTCATTGGCAAATACAGTTAAATGATACATAATGGAACATAGCTAGTAAACTCACCATTCACAAAACATGGTCGCAACCAACTGTTGAACCAAGACAACCATCAACCAATTAAAGGATTTAATACCACCAGAGAAAATCCAATACAATCACCAAATAGTATAATGCATACAACTCCACAGAGAGATTCATTCCAAGTTAGTAAGCTTAAAAAAATAAAAGAGAAGAAGAAAACGAAGAAGCAAGGATGCCGTTGGACATATCGAGAATGGTAAACAAATGAACATTTAAATTTATTGAATTACCTCATCAAGTAAATATCAAATTCACATTTAAATTTATCAAAACACCATTCAATATCAATCAATTTCAGTAAGATTTCATCAAATTAACCTAATTCCAAAATCCTCAAAACCCAATAAATTAACAACAAAGCACACACGTGGTGCTGCGGGCATGGGGGTTAGGGGGATAGGTTGCAAGCAGAGAGAGAGAGAGAGACTGAGTGTATTGGCTGAGTTCAAGGATTCGAGTGCAGGGTATATAAATTGGTAGAGCCTGAACCTGTTATTGCCTAAGGTCTCCCTCACAGCATCTTCTTAAGGCAATTGACATAGCTCACATATACCTACACATAAGAGTCTCCACCGTAGTGTTGTATATGGTAAAATGTGGAATGACATCTATTCGCCAGTTCACGCCTGCTTCATGTTCTTCAGGTTCCTGACTTATCTGCACATCCTAAGAAAACGCCTGGTTCTTACTTGTGTTTGTAAGTTTTTTGGGTACAACGTGATTCAAAAACTCTTTTGGAGCCATTCTTCTAGTTAGGGCTAAAATGGAAGTACAATTGGGAAATCACAACCTTTTCTCTGTTGTGCTACTTTGGATTATGAGAAGCTTCATTAGCATGATCTTAAAACTGAAATCATTGGAAAACTTGCATCTAGGCAATTGGACGCCTAAATAACCTTCAGTGATTCAGAATGCTCTTGGTGATAAATTCTGTTGCCAAATTTACTAAACCATCTGTAAACATTAAATTAGAAATAAACTTGGAAATTACCTAACATGTTGTCGCCATAGTCAAATTAGATCCAGACAAAGAACACTGGTACAAACGTAGGTCTACAATTGGGGCAAATTAAATTCCATGGATCTGGAATGGAGAGAGAGAAGAGAAGACTTACATTCGATTGTTCATTGCTGAGATCGATTGCCTTGCTGAGTTCGACACTTCGCCTGCCTTGTCTGATGTCATCAGAGGTTGCCTGATGTGGATCTGGGTCAGGGGTGTGTCGCTGGAGCTGAAAGAGAGACAGTATGAAGGAGGGCTCAGTATAATGCCTTTGGAGCTGTATGAGGTAGAGTCGAACTGTTTGAGACAAATTGAAGTCGCCGAAGACTTTGGAGGTGCCTAAGAATAAATGATCTCTCCGGAGAAAGTGAACAGATCTGAAGGTGAGAGAGAGAGAGAGAAGAACAGATCTGAACTTTGGAGGTGCCTTTGGAATTGCTCGACTATCAGCCTGCCTTGCCTGATGTCATCGGAGGTTGCATTTAAGCTATGTCAGAGAAGGATATCGCCGGAGAAAGTGAACAAAGAGGAGGAGTTCGCCGTGGAGTTCATTCTGGAGAGTTTTTTTTTTTTTTTTTCGGTCATTAATTTAAGTGAGTGTGTGAGATAACATGTGTGTGTAATGAAGAGATTGGGCGGGAATCTCAAAATTTTTAGATTAATATCAACCCTTAGATCAGATTTAGACAAATTTAGAAACGATCTCAACCGTGAAAAGCAAAAGTCATTTTGTTTATCTTTTGAGATTTGAATTGTAAGCTACTTTATTATATAGATTTTTTGAATGAAATTGGTGTGATAGTGTAGCAGATTTTTGTCCCTTTTTTACTTGACTTTGTGTTTCTTTGGTGATTTAATTTACTTTCAATACCCAACAGAAGGTTCAAGTGTTCAACAAATGATAATTTGAGATTTGAGAGGTTATAAAGATGATCGTATGATGAACCTAGCGTGAATGCTAAGGAAGAAGAGCAATATAATCTCTCTCTCTCTCTCTCTAGGGTGTGCCATTGAAAACAAAACACATCCAAATCTTCTCACTTAATGGTAGATATGTATCTCACTAAGTATGTATGGGGGACCTATATGTATTATGCTTATTAATACGTACAATTGACTGAAATTTAAAAATAAAAATCTAATTAATAAAAAAGATCTCGTGATTCCATTGAAAACACTAGGGGGGGGGGGGGGGGGGTTGGGGCATGGGCTCACCTTGAATTTTTTTTTTTAAATTATTACCTACGTATATTTGAAATAATTTTTCATATAGTTCATGATGTCCACCCTATATATTTTGTGTTCATTATCAATTTCTTGTCCTATCAAGAAGTATAGACGCATACTTAATTAACTATGAAATTTCGGTCACACTTTATACTTTATGGATACGTCTAGACAAGTTTTAATACATCGAATTTATTTTTTAAAATTATAAAAACTGTGAGGACTAAGTTGCATAATTAAAAAGTGAATAGAAAAAAATATTCTCTATAATATTGATACTGAAGTTATCATACAATGTTTTTAAAGTATGAAAATTCATTGAAATCAATTGTAAATAATTGCAATTACTCTCTTTTTATTGTTATTCTTTGTACACGTTACATCGACATTGAACCGTTTTGTATCTAATGAATGTTTGATTATCAAATATAATATAATAAGTTTAAATGTGCTATGTTATTTTTATTGAGTGAAAGAAAAAAAATGAAATTTATAATTAAAGTGCCCACTATATGAACAAAATTTCTAATATTAGAAAGGTAGGAGAAGGTGGTGGTGGGTGTTTTTTTTTTTGGGGGGGGGGCTGTTTTGATGTGGGAATGAGGGTTTCGGTGGAGTTGTAGAGGCAATGAGATAGTGAGGCTACTAAGATTATTCTGATATTATCATTAACATTGTTAATTATTTACATTAATAAAAGGATGAGACTATGGTGCCCAATTTTATTTTTAGAAATATAACGAAAAATATTTTTTGGACATCGATATTCCATTGATTCATTTGTAACCATTGATTAAAAAAAAATAAAATAAAAGAATACACATGTCACACTTTCATTGGTTGAAAAAAAGATGTGTCGAAAATAACTTTCAAATACTATAGTTGAACTCATGGACGGAACCAAGTTATGGCGTGGGGGGCCATGACCCCCTCAAATTTTGATCCCTCTTTCTCCAATGACTGTTGGATAAATTGATATTATTCTCTATGTCTAATCAATTCAACAAATAAGTTAATTTTATTCATTTAATTGAAAATGAATAAGTATAGTACATAGTGTCATAATAAAAATATATGGTTACCCTACTATTTGACTCTCTCACAGCCAAATCCTTGTTTCTTTTTTCTTCTTTTTTTAGTTCAACGGTTAGGAGTATTCGGGTTAATTTACGCACATCTTGACTAATTTTCTCCCCGTTCCAATCAAAGGCAGGTCATACATACCGCGATTAGGGTATTCATGACAAATAATTTCCTTGTGACCTAATCTCAATGAGCTGTTAAGATTCAAACTTAAAACGTCTGAATTTACAACTTGTTCCAAATATAACTTGTTGATATTACCACTTGAGTTAGCCCACAATTTAACCGAAGCAAGCCAAATCCTTGCTTCGTCTCTATGATTGCACCATAATTTTATAATGAACATGCAAGACCTGCCCTGCGCTGCCAACCCTAATTTTCTTACACTGAATTCCGACTGCTATCTCCAACAGAACACGAAGACAAAAGAAGGACCTCATGCTTGGCTGTAATTTCAGAGAGAGATAGATAGATAGCTAGATAGCTCCAAACATTTGCAATAAAATCGTTGTCAAGGACAGATCATCGACAAGGCTGCATGTGCTGTTCTGCTCTATAATTCCAAGGGAGGACTGATGGATGGAGTATCAAAATCTTTCTCAGCTGCCTCCAGCCTGGTCGCGGAAGCAGAGGCGATTCGACAAGCCTGTCTTCTTGTCGAGGCCAGTTTACTGAAGAATGCTACAATTGTAAGTGATTGTCTTAACATCATTAAGCTGAGTGCTACCGAAGATGTTCCCCCAGGGAAATTAATATCCTTATGGAAGACATCAGATGTTTGGCTAGATTACACAACATTAATTTCTTACACAAGTCTAGAGTCAATATAAAGGCTACTCATTGGGTGGTAGTCGCTGCTATGCACAACTCGCTTCCATTGGGATGGGTTGGATCTCCACCTCTAGAGCTTAAAGCTTTAATCTTGACTGATTGTAATTTGAATTTTCCTACTTAATGAAATGTTACCTACTGTTTGTTTGGATAAAAAAAAAAGACAGATCATCGATCACAGATAAAACAGAAAGAAACCCAGAAAAAGCAAGGTGGTCAAAGAAAGCAAAAACTGCAAATAAATGGGCAAGGGTACAAAGAATAGGTGTGGGACCCTAAAAATCGGTGCAAACTGAACTTATTCTGAAACCAAAGACACCCCTTCACGGATTCAATTTAAGTAGTCACGGATCGAGTATTGAAGTTGGTAAAGGACCAACAACACTCCAAAATTCCCTGTTCAATTTCCCAGTTGATCACATTGGAATTCTCTACTACAACTTGGTGTTCTTTCTACACATTGTCTTTGTTAATAATCACCTCCAATTCAAGAAAAAGTAGAAAACTATTCACGGGTTGCCATGAAATTCTGCTATAAATTCTAGGATCAATCAAAACCCAACAAGGGTACTATAGAGCAATCAATCCTTGAGGAACCCAAAGCCATGGGTTCAACTTCAAAGGTCACTGCAATGTTCTTCATATGCATGATTTGCTTGTTAATGTCATTGCCACCCATTTACGCTTGTGGGTATTGTCCATCACCACATCCGCCGTATCACCGCCCTAATCCGCCATCTACTCCCCGGCCACGGCCACCCACAACTCCTCGGCCACACCCACCGCACCATGGAGGTGGTCCAAAAGTTTCACCTCCTAAAACCAGGCCACCTATTATAATACCACCAATTATAAAGCCTCCACCAGTTATATCACCTCCAATCATTAACCCTCCAGTAATAAATCCTCCAGTGATCTCACCTCCAATAACAAATCCGCCGGGTTCTACATACCCACCTTATACTCCACCTCCCTCTGGTGGTGGAGGTGGCGGTGGTGGTGGAGGTGGAGGTGGCGGTGGTGGTGTTCCAGGTTTGAACCCACCACCAGCCAGGCCTACTTGTCCAATCAATGCGCTGAAACTTGGGCTTTGTGTGGATGTGCTTGGAGGTTTGGTGCATATTGGGATTGGAAACCCTGTTGAGAATGTTTGTTGTCCAGTGCTTCAAGGGTTGCTAGAGTTAGAAGCAGCTATTTGTCTCTGCACTACAATAAGACTTAAACTTCTCAACCTCAACATATTCATTCCTCTTGCACTTCAAGTCCTCATAACTTGTGGGATAACCCCTCCACCTGGCTTTGTGTGTCCTCCTCTCTAAGATGTGTGTGTATTTCATTGGCAACTTGAGTTCTGGCTTATAAAGGGTCTAGGGTTCTTGTTCAATAATGCAGTTTTCCTTTTTTTGTTGTAATTTGCCTTGAGGGAATCTATGGAACTTAATGTGCTTTGATATTAGTTGATCTCTCTCTCTCTCAAAGTTCTTTTGTGTTTACTTTTCTATTGGCTTTGAGGATAGGTTAATGGGGTTCTCAGCTTTTTAGGGTTTATTTCTAGGGTTGCATTGCAGAAAGAGGCTTTTGCGCTCTTGTTTCAAATGGAAAAAGGAGATGGTGGGATTTAATGTTGAATCAATAATGTTATTTATAGTTAATTTTGAAGACTTACTAAATTATTTTTTTTCAGATTAATAGCGTACTTCATCTACTGTTAGAATTCACTCTTAATTCAAAGCCTATATTGAATCAAATCATCATATTAGATCTCTAAATTAAATTCCGATAATATTAGTCATGTTGAATAAGTTCATTTGTCATTGTAACATAACGAGTAAATATTCAATGCAACGGTAACATCACATCATCACTGCCACGTGGTATCACCATCCAATTAGAAAACTAGAAATAGGTAAAGTGAATCCCACTATTTTCATAACTATCAGTAACCACCACATCTAATTAGCAACATATAGGATTAGTGAGATTCACTTTACCTATTTGTTGTTTTCTAATTTGATGGTAATACCATGTGACGGTGATGATATGGTGTCACCATTGCAATGAATATTTTCTTGTAACATAACAGGATATTAAGTTAGCGTATTAAGTTAATAAACTAGATCTACATAACATTATTTAACAAAAAATAACACTATTTAAAACTATTGTCCTTATTTTCTGCATTTCTTGATATTTGTATGCCAGAGAGTAAAACATGCATTGAACATTACAGCAGAAATTAGACGAACTACTAATGGACATGAATTTGAACTAAGATATTGTTTGTGATAGAGTACTTCTATTAAGATTTAATTTGAGAATTTAATTTGGTGACTTAATACATAATAATTAATGGATTAGTAGTGGGTCGTAACATTAATTGAATTAAGTCCAGTATCAATCTAAAAATTAAAATATATAAGGTTCTAAAATTAATTCTCAAAAATAAAGTATAAATTGCATTATTGATTGCTATATCAGGAGTTAGAATAGATTAATGAAACATCATGATGTTTTCTTTGGATAATGGGGAAATCCCTAGCCTGTATTCAATGAGATAAAGACAACTTAGTCACCCAAATTTGTGAGTTCAATTAGAACTAAGGATAAATTTTGGATGTATGAACCAGTTCTTCAGTCCATACACCTGTTAAATTAAAATTTTCGTTTCGATAGAGATGATGACGATTAAAACTTATCATCATATATAAAACTGAAAGAAGCCCAGATTTTAAAGCTATTGAATCCTACGCTTTAATCGGGTATGGGAATCTTTGCCTTTACAGAAAGTGAAAATGATGACCTTTCACCTTATTTATTTTTCTTGCAAAATATAATTATGCCCTAAGATTGTAAGTCACGGGGGTGGACTGTTTTAAAAAGGCTAGCTATTCACTTTCGTCCAAAAATAGGTTATGGTCCATGACATGAAAGCAATTACGTACAAATGCCAACATGGTGTTTAGGTCAGGTAAGGGGTCGTGTCAACTTTGTGTATTGTTTAAGTTTGGTGCAATTCCATCTCCATTCATTTATTATTGTAAATAATTCAATTTATATTTGTTCAGATTCGTATCATACATTATTCATATTTAAAAAGTTAGTGTTATGTTTAATAGAAGTTGTGTTGGCCGATTTATTTGGTGGGTCTTTGAGATCCACCAATCGAGTCGATTTAATTACTATCTAAATCTATTAAGAATAAATTTAAATCCGTCAATTTCAAATACAATTGTATACCAGATCATGTCTATAACCGATCGACAGACCTGGTGTTCTCTAAAGTTTTACACAGAATTTGATGACTCAAAGGCATTAATGAAGTCATAGATTGTCCCAAGTTTGATGTGATGAATATATAAAAGTGAGTTCTTTGTATAATTATGCACTGCTTGATCCCAAGCATTGATTGAACACTATGTTCTTGTCAACCGATCGAATTATTTGGTATTACTTCAGCCTTAAAAGGAATTAAAATTAATCTTATTATCGGTCAGATGCGCACGACAAATACATCGACTCAAAACCGGTTATATACGGTGTAAATTCAACTATACAATTTTTACATAACACGAATTGTGTTATATTTATACAACCATAGAATGGTCATGAATCATATGTAGACTTAAGTAAATTTTTGATATGATCCGATTTAGATATGGTACAAAACTAACCAGACCCCATTGCTTACTTATACATTTTTTTATTTAATAATATTATTTGAACCTAGTTTACTAACCTCATCTATCACAACCAATAGAAAAGTAAAAGGTCTTAAAAAATAATAGGATCCATTGTTAATCTAACGACAGTAACAATTAGCTCTAAGGTAACATTCTTCTTCGCTGTTTAATGCTGGTTTCTTATGTAATGTCCAGTTGTAATCTTGTTTTGCTTGTTCATGAAGTTCTGAGTCTTCGCAGAAAAAGACAACTAAAAATCCTTGATCTTATTGTATGTGTCAAGAGAACTGTTTAGACACAGAAATATTTATGATTCTCAGTGAAAGTAATACTCCCAGAAACTTCCACACTCGATCTGGTAAAAAAAAAAAAGCAGAAACATTCTCGGAACTTAGGCCAGATGATTCTTTCATGTCATCATTTTTTTAATGATTGAAATCTCCTTGTCCTTGCAGGTAAGAAAAGAAACCCTAGTTCATCAAAGTGGCTGTAGGTTTCGTAGCTATTTTCTGAATGCTGAAAGCATGTATATAAAAAAAAAAGGAGGGTTACGCAGTTCCGTTACAATGGGATCTGCGGATAACTAAATACACGCAATCTTATCCCAGTTGTAATAAGATCATTTTTATTACTCGAACTTATGACGATTAAGTCACAATCGAATAATCTTACCGTCGCATCATATTGGATTATGTTAAATACTCTGCTACGTTGATATCTCATCCATGCAAGAAATTCTTTTACATGCAAAGTAAAGACATATATATATATACTTTATTTCCCAAAAACACACAAATGCTAAAAGCTGATTACTAAACTTTATAGTAGGGAAACTTTTTTTTTTGGGAGAGGGCAGGAAGAGGGATAATGTTGGAATTCACAACTACCTCCGTGAGCCTGGTCATTCTCTCACCATACAAGAGTGAAACTAATTGAACATTTCTTCACCAAACCACACAAACAGTTTTAACTTAAGAAACGAGAAGTTACCATACATATTACCACACTCCTGCAACAGATTGTTGGACAAAGGAAAGCCATAGCAAGCGATTGAAGAAAAGTTCTATGCACATTTGAAGCCAGATGGAACCGTATTTCCACAGACATTAAGAAGCAAGGTTAGAGAAAGAGGGATATTAAGGTTAATACCCAGAATGTTTGCTTTGATGGCAGTGCAAAGACAAACAGCTGCCTCTAGGTCAAGAAGGCCTGCCAGGAGGCTGCAACATGGAGTTCTTGGAGGGGTACCCAGGGTGATATTAAGCAATGTCCCAAGCAAATCTGCACATACCCCTAGTTTAAGGGCATCTCTAGGGCAGGTGCCATTACTTGGGTTTGGTGTGGGCCTTGGGTTTGGTCTGGGCCTTGGTCTTGGCTTAGTATTAGGACTAGGGCAACTGCCACAGGAACTGACAAAGGTGAAGAAGAGAAGGTTGAGTGTGAGAAAAAGAGCTACCAATGCAGTGGTTTTGGATTCCATCGCTCAACCCTAATAATTCTTTGACAATTTAGGTGTATAAACTGCAGGAATTGGTTAAGCAATAAAGGGTTTTGAGATGTGAAGAGATTTCTAGTGAGGGGTGGGGTTATATAGGGTGCAAGGAGGGGTGAGAAGAGAGAGGTTATAAGAAAAGTAAAGAAAACATATGCACCCATGGCCCCACATCTACCCTAGGGATTTTAGCTGGCAACACAAGCACGTTTTAGCCAAACTGTGGGCGATGTTAAACACCAACTCCTTTCAAAACTTAATCTTTTGCAAAAAGGCTTTAACACACCCTTTTGCATGTAAACTAGATTTCGTATTTAGAATGTGAAGTTTTTATTTTCAGGGCTGAGACGAGATTTAAACATAGAAACTCTTATTCTGATACTATGCATGTTTTAAACTGTTAGATGAGTGCAAAAAAAACACTAATTGCCATATTTCTTACAGAGCCCTAAATCTTGGGGAATTTTGTAACCATTTCCATGCTATGGACTGTTGTAACATTTGTACCTCATGATGTAAACCCATATCACATGAGGTTACACTCACTTGAAGGTGGTCACAGTCACCCAAAGTGTCTAAAAATTCTTGACACCCACTCCCTCTTTTCCTCCAGAAGAAGAAAAAAAAAAACACTCCTATCAAATCACTTTGACTTAGAATGCTAAATTTCCGCGTAATTTCTGGATTAGTGGAACTAACATGCTTGTTCAGTAGCTTCTTTGGCTAATTATCCTGTACATTACCGTGTTCTAATTGGAAGTTGCTTGATGGAATGTATCATCACGGGCACCACTATCACCTACCTGCTATGGGCTCCACTATTTCTTTTATCATGAAATCTGTAAACACGGTTTTATTGATTAAAAAATTAGAATATACAACACAATTTATATTCGAAAGACCAAAAGAGAGTCATTATTACTCTCTTATTTCAGTTTGTATTAATATAATTTGAGCAATGTTATGGAGACCTAATTCACTATTATTTTTGGATTGACTGTAAATTTTATCAAACATTGTAACTTGGTGTTGATCTAATGAAACCACATCATTATGTTAACAAATTAGATCAAATTTTTAGGTCCAACTAGCATTATTCATATAACTTTGATCAAGGGCAACTAGATTTTCCTTAGAAAATAGGCTCCAACTTCCTAGGAGGCTTCACTTCATGCACATTGGTCCATGCCAAATGTTGTCGTCATTAATAATAGAACAATGCAAGACCAAAAAAAGAATAAATGATGTGAAAAAAGAGACTAAATGATGTGACATTGCCAGTGTTTTTATAATTTTTATGGGTAATTTATAATAAAAAAAACTATTATTTTTATGAGTGATTTATTATTTTTGTGAGTGTTTTATCATTGTTATGGTAACTATTTTTCACTACTTTTATTCGATACAAATAAAATTTATTATTTTTGTGGGTATTTTTACAACTTCTATAGGTATTTTACAACAAAAAAATTTACCATTTTTGTGATAATTTACTACTTTTGTAAGTATTTTTACTATTTTTGTGAGTGTCTTTACCACGGTTGTGATAATTATTTTTACCACTTTTGTGGATGTTTTTATCACTATTGTGTTAACTATTTTTACTACTTTTCTTCGGTACCACAACAGTGATAAAAATACTTACAACAGTAGTAAAAATAATCACACCAGTTGTAAAAATATCTATAAAAATTATAGATATTAATGCGGTACTGATTTTTTTTCCATACCATAGACGACTCCTTTAGACATCATCTATAATAAACTTCGGTTGATAAGTAAAGAAATGTCATCCTATATGAAAATTTTGACTCAATTGATACGTGGTTATAATGAAAGTTGATGATTCCAAGAGCTCGTTCCATTTTCAGTGAGGATGACCATCATGATCACGACATGGTGACCTTATCTAAAGCGGTGTAGGTCTACCGAGATTATTCATAAGACAATTAACAGCTCGAAAATTATCTTAAAGGGTAAAATAGGACTTTCACTAACAAAGCCTGCCGGGGGAGAAGAAGTCATTATCTTTAGAAGGCCTCTATTCCATTGAGGGTTCAGAGTCAAACCTGTGAAAATCGTGAAAGAACTACCAGGAATAAGTAGTTTTTTTGATATCATAGATGCAGGACAGAGAAAGTAAAAAACAGCGGATAAGTCACCGGAGAAATGACTCAAAGGAATAGAGAAACTAAAAAGATTCAAAGGATTAGAGAAACAAAATAGGAAAGAAAGGGGCAATCAAAGCAAAGGAAAAAAATAAAGAACAACAATAGCACCTGTCCATCAGGTATGGTGATTCGTCTTTTGTCTCTCATCTATACTTTATGATTTTTTGAAAGGTTTGCCTCTCATCCATCCTCTGTTACTCTTCAGACTCTTGCCCGCCTCCCCGCAGGAATGTCAAGATTATACCATTATTGTGTACAAAAAGACAAAGTCAATACGTTGCCTTAGATATAGAAAAAAAATACCCTAAATGTATCCATCATCTTCTTCCTCAGGTAATACACAATCAAAAGAACAATAGCCTCCATCACAGTAAGCTGGGTAGCTGGGCAAACCACTTATCTCGTGTATTTATTTTGTTTCAGTTCACACACCCAATACATCACCAAGAGCAGAACTAGCTCATCCACCTCGAGCTTCTTGGTTTTCTACACCATCAGAAGTATATTTATGACATCGTATGAACCTTAGTTGATGAGCAAAATGAAATGACATCCTATATATCTATTCCTCTGCTCCTGCAAACATTCATACGGGAAAATAGGTTGTATAATTCATCGAAAAACTGATCAAGAGTGTTCAGACTCCCCAAAAGACTCGATCTGTTGGAAGTTTGAAGTTTTTCATTTTCATGGTAAACAGAAAATAGGGCAGCTCAGTCTACAACTCCGGAAACTATCAGATGTATTCAATCTTACTTGTTGAGAAGCTATTTCTATGACTTGAACCCATAAAACCCAGATCACAGCATAATAGATAGAATTATCGCTGCGCGAACCAGAATACCTGTCCTTATGTTGACGTCCTGCCTCTCCCCATGATACAGAATAAAAAGCACATAACATACAGAATGAGGACAGCACT
This sequence comes from Ilex aquifolium, assembly GCA_951799425.1. NCBI lineage: Eukaryota > Viridiplantae > Streptophyta > Magnoliopsida > Aquifoliales > Aquifoliaceae > Ilex > Ilex aquifolium. The sequence goes on from OX637392.1 coordinate 3,309,284, forward strand.
GAGGAGTTACTAGAAATTTGAAACAAGGAATGATCAAAGGAAACGGCTACTGAGATCTAAACAAGTTTTTTTTTAAAGAAAAAAATTCCTGCTCCAATGATTTCTGAGATGAATTATTTTTCCTTCATTTATAAATAAAAAATAGAAATAATTATCAAATAAAATGGTCAGCAAGTGGCTAGCAAAGTTGGAGTTATACAAAGAGACTACCTCACAAAGCAGAATACAAAATGTAACAATTATGAGTCCTGGACAAATTACAAGACTGATTCTTCATTTCTATGTCCCCTTGGATTGAAGTTTGTCAGCTTCAGATAATTATATCCACCAGACCAATAAGAATTGTGACAAACTAAGCTACATATGTGCAAAGCCTGCTCTGCAATAGTCCTCAAGCTTTTTATTGGTCCTGCATTAGTTCCAAGGTTAAGCATAATCAGGTCAAGTGAAAACCACTGCATAACGTTGATAATGAGCCCAGTGTGTGTGTGTGTGTGTGTGTGTCAGAGAGAGAGAGAGAACAAATGGGCGGCACTATTGAACAGCACAATGAAAACTTCACCCACAGGAAATGCAATTGATATGTTGCAGTGTATCAAAATACTAACTATTTCCGAAGTCCAAATATTAGACTGTTTGATCAAGTATCCACCTACCCATAATGTATCTATTTTTGTGGTTCCACCAACACCGGGCTGATTTGATGGATATAAATTGCCAGGAGGACTTACCTTTGTGAAAATTAGGACCCTTCAGAGCAATCGACAAGGTCTTCATTCAATTCATCGAATATATTTACGCATCCATCCCATTTTCCCTCCTCTCGTGCTTCCCAATAACCACCCATATAGCGGAAGGGTCCATCTTCACCTTCTCTTTGGAACCATCGTGGTTTCCACCCATTTTCTTGTAACTTCCTAGACTGCAAGGGAACAAAGTAAGAATGACTATGTATATGGGAACAAAGTAAGAATGATTGTATATATGGGAACAAAGTAAGAATGATCATATATGTACATCAATCTGAAACGTATATGATTCAAACTTTTGCCTGTATGTTTAGGAACATACGCTTTATGATGTTAAAATTTACAAGTCACATGAGTTTTACTGGTGTCATTTATAAACATATATTTCTTCTTCTTTAGGGACCCACATTTACATTCAATGATGCCTCAAAGTATAACATGAGTATTGGATGACAATTGGTACAAGCACTCCACAAACCACGGCCCCAAAAGCTCTACTGTACTTCATGCTGTACAGATGAAATCTTAGCAACTCATAATCATTATTTTGATTCCATACACCCTTATAGCCAAGCTAAAATCATCACTAATGTTGGTTTCATCTGGCCCAGTTCTAATCACAGAAGATGTGCGTTAGTTAATGATGGGCAGAAGAAAAGATGTATCATAGCTTCTGACATAGCAACAACTAGCAGATGGAATAAATTATCAAAGATTTCAAATTTTCTTCTCTTGCCCTTTGCTGCAAACAAAGAAATAATCAGTACTAGTCATGACAAAGAACTTCCAGCATCATTCACTACGAAGAATCAGGAATTCAACAAGATCACAAACAGTGGTATTCAATATCAAGATGTTTACCTATTTGACTCTCTCATTTTGTATGTCATCCATTCTTCTTTATTTCATACTGTCCGTGGTAAAGCTATATGTTTTACAGTAAACAAGGTTTCAAATTGGATTAAGTTTGCATCTCCAGTGTCTCAATGGAAAATAACGTTAGGAAGGAAAGTGCCCAAGTAGTTGCATGAAACTGCCACCAGTAGTGCTCGTAGTATTAATAATTATTATATACTGACTTCAAAATAACTTTGAAAAAACACAAGGTCTGAGTACTCAACCTATCTCCCAAAAATGGAACTTCCAAGTTATAAACTAGCAACATCTGTTTTGAAAGTGTATTGAACAAAGAACCTGTAATACTGGCTGAACTCGGTTGATTTTATAGGCTTTGGAGTAAAATAAGGACCTCGGCTTTTTTACCAACTTATGCAGTAGCTTTTTGGACCCAAAAGAGCTTATATAGGCTTTTCTTTCGGTTTTCTGAAATTTTGTCGCAGATCCCACATAACTTTTTAGTTTATTATATTCATAGAATATTATTAGTGACAAAAAAATTTAAAATTCATATTAGGGACTATTATGTATACTCTATACATGTAATTATTTTTTTACATAAAAAGCCAAAAAAAACTAGAAATCACTCCAAACGGATTTTTTCAACTTTTCCAGTTTTTAAAACACACCCCAAACGGTTTGGGGGACTTTTTACCTCAAACTTTTTTGCGAAACTTTTCAAACCGCAGCTTTTCACCTAAAAAAATCAGCTCCAAACATGCCCAATGTCACAAGAGGTGCAGAAGCAATGAGAGTTTTTGAAAACCAATGGCGTATTAAATAAAACTTTATTAGAAATGATGTTCTGTTGATTTAAATTTACTTTATTGTCTGTCATTTCAAAGTTTTTAGTTTTTGCAACTTGCCAGGCCATTGAAAACAAGATCTCCATTCAATTCTTCAGGAGTGCGCTTCGTTTCCATTGCAAAGATGTGCTAGCAGCTAGCACTACAAGAAGGATTGCAGACCCAATCCACAAGATGCCAATATCAACTGATTAGACAGTAGCATCTTCGTCATCATGCCCCATCCAAGGTCTAGCCTTAAACCTGATGCTATTTCAACCTACACCTCATATGCATAGTGCAGCCAAACAAGAATGCTTATTGTGCTTCGGTACAGGGTTTCTAAGCTTGATAATTATACAGTGAACAAATCTAGTAAGCATGAATAAACATATAACTAGAGAAACACAGAAGGGGTGTGACATACCATCCTCTGCCGCCTCTCCAATCGTAGCTTCTCTGCATTTGCCTTGTCATATTCTCCATTCTCCAGATACCGTTGGTCCGGTCTAAGTCTTGAATCCGTAGGTGGGAGTTTCTCCTTAATCCGTGATCAAATACCCGTTATCAAACACAGCTCTAAAGACCATTAGGTGTACAGACGAGAGCAATGAAAATGCATGTGAAAACTGATTCAAGTTGTCAGCTCTACCTGCAGTCCTGGCGTGAGTTCATTTAGTGTGATTGCAAAAGATGTCAAGTTGTACCGAGTGAGATTAGGAGGAGGCTTACTCCTTTCCCACAACAAAGATGCATCAGACAAATCCTTCACCTTGTCAGCCTTGTCTCCATTCACATAGTACATGCTATCATCCCACTTCCCAAATAATGTGGCAACTTTTTTCCCCACGACATCTTCAACAAATCCATGAACCTGTAAAAAAGGTGATTTTTCAAATGAATCTAGACAATATGCTTCAATATATAGTGGTACAGCTATTGGCCCCGCACAAATGTGGGGGATTATCAAATGTCCAGGAAAGATAAAAATGGAACACAAAATATGATTCCGTCATTTACCTGGTGAGGATTTCGTTCCATAATAGACTGCTCTTTGAACTTGACTTTGCATGAATATTGGCGATTACCACGTATATGCATCAATCCATGGTGGCCACAGTATACTTTACCAAGTATAAGATTATAAATGGTGGTTGTGACCTAAAGCAAATGAACATGTTTCAGAATGTCATCAAACAAATAAAATTGGACCATGTAAGATCTAAACAATCTAAAATCTATATAATGCACAATCACAACCATGTGGCACCGCACACCTTGCTCCACTGGAAAATCTCACCATCATCGAACTCTACGGTTAGAGGTCCAACAGGGTCAAGCTGAATTGATCCCCCACGAAATCTTGTTTTCAGATTGCTATCTCCCCAGAATTTCCACCCTTTACCTTCACTGTGGCCAGCAATGACAGTCGGGTGGTGACTAACCTGTTTGACGCATTTACAAAATCATTAGGATATTACACTAATCCCCAAGGATAAGCATAGACAATGCATTAGAGTTGGTTCCACATCTATGAAATAACACTTCCCAAACTAGTACGTAAGCCTTGTAAGTCTCTCTAATCATCGCCAATTGAACTTAGGTTGGATGCATCTACCATGGTATCAAAGCCGGGCCAGGGGAAGGTTTGGATAAGAATCAATTTCAGTGATTTCATAATTGATTACCCCTTTGATTAAGTCATAAATGCACTATTTATTTCTCCAAGTTTGTCTTCTGATTCTTTTGTTTATCTCTCCAAGTGCGATTTGGTGCCACACATGCATGGGAGATTAGAGCTTGCCTCATATCTATAAAATAATACTTCCCAAACTGGTATATGTGCCTTGTGTGCCTCTCAACTCATTAACAATTGATTTTGAATTATATGTCTCTAACAATACGAAATATTGACTGATGTGACTGTGTATATGTATCAAAATCAGGTCAAGAAATGTGAGTGTTTTGTGCATGTTTAACCATTTAGGTAAATTATTTAGCCCTTGGAAAGATATCATACGATTTTCAATTGTTGTTTCTACCATTCTAGTTAAGATTCGAGTATTTTTGTCATCTAAAGGATACTCAAAAATTGCACCCAAATCAAGACAGTCCTATTTTAGAAAGGTTTAATGTCATGACAGATAGGTTTTCCAATGTTTTGGTCTATCTTAAGGTTCTGAGTTTTCTTTCCCAAGAGAAGAAGTTATGGGGTATGTTAAAAGGAACTTGGGTGCTTTAAGGAATAAATTGTTCAAAATGTTGCCAATTTGTCTCCTTTTTTCAACTATTCCTTGTTGTGCACAAGTACAATAGACATTTTGAAGGCTTTCATTATAATTCTCTTGAGCTCTCTGAACATATCGCAGATGGCTTTGGGTAGGGTTTTGTTGAACAAACTTGACATATCCCAACTGGAACTAACTGTTGGACAACAACATAAATTCAACATAATCCTCTTTTTTCAGGCAGGTACTCACCTTTTCAGAGAAGAAGCGAATCCCTTTCTCAGGATAGTCAGCTTCATAAGTTTCCCCTAACAAAGGATTGAAGGGTTTGCAGTGCCGACCTTCAGTTGAGGCATATCCGGAGACCGCAAAGGCAGCAACATTCAAAACTCTTAAAAGGCTTTTCTCCTAGCAGAATCATAACAAGACCCCATGAGATCAAGTTGAGTTACAAAAATGTGACTATCATATATCTAGAGGAATTATACAAATAGTAGTGAGAATTCCAAGCATACGTTCAGGAAGGCCAACAATGAAATGAAAAATAAATTCTTATAGGATAACCCATATACCAGCAAAGCAAAATGACATGTATTTCTCAGCTTTGGTGAAAACTAAACAAGGATATGAAGACAGGTAATAGTAATGTAATTAACATTTGAAAAATTCAAGCACTTAAACTTAACATAACATTTTACCCAGTCTCTTGGATTGTTAGGTATTATTTTAAACAAAAACTAGGTCCGTGGGTGGAGCCAATTCTTTGAGTATTGTTCCGTGTACCTTCATGAGCACAGGCGTGTTTTGAACTTTATTATATATCAATTTTTTAAGATTAATAAAATGATTCACCTCCCAAAGGAATATCAATCAATAAAGTCTATTAGACACACTAATAAATAGTTCCAAAAGGAACCAGTCAAAGGAAGTATCAGGTAAATTTATTATGTAAACAAGTAGGTAGCATCATAAATTCATAATGCAGATAAGTCTATAATGCCCAGGAGAAATTAGGAATGGGTTTTTTTTTCCTTTTTTTTGACATCTTATAATGATAAGATTCAATTAAACAGTACTATCCAAATTTAGAAAATTAAAAAGGAAATACAAATTTGATTATTATTGTAAAAGGGCTCACTAAAAAACTAATGCGAAACAATATGAACTAATTCAAACTTTTCATGTATATTTAGCAATCCCGTGTAGGCACCATTAAAAATATCGTTCTGATCATAAGAAGCATTCAAAGATTTGAGGAATTACTCAGATACGACGCAGGGGTATGCCCTGTCTCATGTAATAGCATGGTTCAAAAATCAATGGTAGTTTTTACTTTTGCCAAACTAAATGAGAAAGAAACAAAGGACAGAAGGCAACAAGGGAGTTTTTTTTATGAATACGGGATCATGTAAGAAAATACTCACTCCGGATTATAGCAAAAGGAACAAGAGGTAATGCATACAGAATACAGACCCTACCGCTTTTCCATGCGCATATGCCCGATCTAAAAGGTAAGAGTACTCCAAGTCTTCAAAACATTTTTGGAGGGATGATATCGGCTCATTAAAGTACACAGGAAGACAGATTCGTGTGAGATCCTTTCCAATGTTGTCTTTGATAACAGACCAAAGACTGCCCGCTTTTTCTTTCTCAACTGGATCCGGAAGCTTCTTTCGCCTTTCAATTTGTGGGTACCTTGTCTCAACAAGATCCTTCTTAGCATTCATTTCATTCATATGATCAGTTTGATTTTCCAGGTCCACACACTTATGCATGTGATCAGCACCTAGAGACCCCCAACTAATAGTTGATTCAGAAAAATATTCTTTTGTGTCAAAGAAGCAAGATTCCTCTTCATCTGAAACTTCTTCAAGCTCTTGCTTCTCAACATCATCAGATGACTCAGTTGTGCTGCATTCTGAAAATTGAAGCAAGAAACCCAAAAGAAATTATAGAATTCATGCTAGCTACATCAAGTCAAATACAGGTGACATGTAAATAAGCTGAATGAGATTTTGAAGAAATAAATGGTAATATCCACGAACAACCTGGTTTAGATGTTTGGATTAGGATTATAAGAATAGATGTTGTAACTTGTACCTCAGACACGGATATATGTTCTAGATAGTTGGATGATGAAACTAATAGAATGTAGTTTGTCCGAAATAATTGAGACCATTGGGTTGGATTCGTATTTTTATTTCTTCACATATGTGAGATTGGGAGGGAGGGTGGAGCGAGAAAGAGAGGAACACATGTTATGTACCACTATATTTACCATGCCCTAGATTTGAAAATCCATGCTTCGTCAATTGGTATCCACCATCATGAACTCCAGAGGCTTCAACTTCAATATTAGCCACCTGCACAATCAAAAGGTGAAGTTGATTGAAATTAAGAGCTCATTTTAACCATAGGGATGCTGTAAGTTACAAAATCAAGGAACCATTCAGATATATAGAACTATAAACAAATCGAACAGCCAATCAAACGTTACATACAACATTTAGAAGCCACACTGATCTCACTTCCAAATCTCGTATTAATAAATTGGAAGTCATGTCGTCTAACCAGATCAACCATTTTGACAGCAGTATCACCTCTACTGGTCTAGCTAAACGAAGAATTTGCAGGCCACAATACCATACATTCCTGTGGCTAATAACTGCGGCAAAGAAGGGTGATATGCTTAGTAGTATCAAGGACCTACTAACACCTGTTAATCCCTCTAATGGCCAGTAGAAAAATCCGTTTTCTTTTATAAAGACCTAAAAACTTTTGTAGGTTCATGATTCATCAATACCTTCTATCATACCATATTCACGGCAAGATGAACAGCAATTTCATTCCAGACTCGAGAATATACAGTCCAACCACTTGAGGTCAAAATGCATTGCTGAATTGGATAAGATTGTTTGTTCAGGTGTAAGGACCAGCAATGCCGCCACTTCAGAAATTTTGTACAGTGTAAAATGCATTGGAGGGATAAGAGGAACACTAGATAGAATGCCAGTCCACACTAGACAAAACAACATGAACTTGTTCAGCTTAGTAGAACACATTGGGAAATGACCCCAAAAAAAAAAAAAAGAACACATTCGGAGGGTTAAGGCTTTAGATTGATTATTGGGTGGCAAGATGAAGAAGTTGAGATGCTTGACTGGCAAGAATAAGATGAAGAGCGAAATGCATTGCTGAATTGGATAAGATGATTAGTTCATGTGTAAGGACCGACAATGCCACCTCTTTGAAAAACTGGTTTGAAGTAAATCGCATTGCAAGGATAAGAGGAACACTAAATAGAATGCCAGTCCACACTAGACAAAACAACATGAATAGCAATAATTTAATACGAAAAATTGGGAGGATTAAGGCTTCCTATGGATTAAATATGAGAACTGCACCACTTATGCCACATTAGTAGCAACAATGTCTCAAGTCCATTGATCAATCAAACTTTGTAATGTAGAAACAAATCAACGATTGAACCACATAAAGGGAAAAACTGCCAATCAAAGCAATAAATCCACAAAGAGGTTTCATGCATTTACACACCCTAACTACTTAAAAAGTTACCTCCAACTGTCTTAATGTGTCAAGCAAACTAGAGCGCTCGTTGCAAAGAACTTTGAATTGACCTTGTATTTCTGAAAATTCTGAGAGCATGATCTGCTCGCAGTCGTTAACAAGTACATCACTGATACCCTCTTCAAGCAATCGTTTCTTTAGCCTCGCAGTTGATAGAGATATATCTGTCTGTACAAGGGAGAGATTAGCATTGAATGGTCTCAATGAAAAAAGACTTCTTGTAGAAACCAAAGCTTCTATCCAGGCCTCCCTTTCTTGCTTTGAATTAGTCCTCAGCTGAAGTGTCTTTGTAGCAGTAAAAATGTAAAACCGCCTACCGTCCGAATTGCTCTCTCGAAAAGATGAGATCTGCGAGGAAATCCAAAACGGTGAAAGATTTCAGCCCAGAATCAAAGATTGCGACAACCTCAAATTACCCAAATCTGTACACAATCAAATCAATGTTTTACTACGGTAATGCAATAGAAGCAGCAATATGATACCATAAATTTAGAAAATCAATGTAGTATTGAAGCAATTATCCAAACAACTGCGCACAACAATCATTATTGTAGTCTGAAAAGCTATAATTTCATATGACGAGGCAAATTAATAGCTCCAGTGCACTCAAGAGAATAAACATACCCAGAATCAAAACCATTAACCTGAATGTGTTTATTCTCAGGTGACCGGCAAAAGGCCCATGTAGGTCCAAACCCTCGAACGCCATGACATAACCAAGTAGCTGGTAAATACAGTTTGGAGATGACGATAAGACATGAACAAGAATCGCAAATTCTTTTGGTTAATAGGACAATAGGAGCCACAGAGAAACATAGAATTAGAGTCAATTATTGGACTTTACAAGGAAGAGTATCTATGGTTTGGGAATATACCAGAAAAAGGCAAGAATATATCTTTCCCCAGTTTCCTAAACACTAAACACTCTTAAGATATATTCTTAGGTCATAAAAGAACCAACGGCTATTCACACATACAGAGATTAGATCTACCGTTGGATCGTGTCACTGCAAACGTTGTTCTCATAACTAATTTAATAAGGAGCATCGTCTTTATTTCATGATTATATAATAATTATAAGAATATTTTAGTTAATATTAATGAACTAAAATATTAACGAGGAACCCCTTAAAACATGAGTTCAAGAAGTTGTCACACCCTGGGACCACCACAACTACTTGGTTAACACCGTATAATTCCTCTCTGTCTCTGGTGCACAAAAACATACCATGAGATGAACAGTGCCAACCATTTTCTGGTGCTTATTACGTCTTCCACAACTGTTAAGACGCGAGAGCCGGTCGGATGACAAGTGGCCGATGAGCGTTACGTCTTCTCCAGTAGGAGAAAGAGTCAGACTTCCATGACGACGAATCTTGGAGTAGGAGAGGACTCCATCACGCAACATAAACCATCTGGATCTCCAACCCTTGCTGTAATTGGTCCATTTGTAGAGGATTCCGGCGAAGCTGACGTCGGATCGTCCGGCAATAACGTCAGATCCGCTGGAGATCGTTGTAACAGATCCTGTTCTCAATAGAGTCGGCTCCGGCGAGTGGTTTCCGATCGTTGGGCTCTCCAGCGATATACAACACAACGGGTGCAGTTCCTTTACTCGCATTCTGATTTCAGCTATATTTACAATACACGGCGAAGTGAATCAAAATAAGCATTGAAGCCCCACAAAACTCATTGCAAAAAAATCAAGAAAACCCGAGAATTTATCGTATACAAATATATTAAATTTGTAAGTATATTGTGTATGTAGCTACGCATACCTATATATATGTGTGTGTGTGTGAAATGAGATTTGGAGATTAAGGGATGTATTTTTTTTTAAGAAAAGAGAGGAGAAAGAGGGTCTTGGGGTGTGGAGAGAGACCTGAGCAAGCTCTGAAACTGAGATTCTGGAGAGAGAGAGAGAGAGAGAGAGAGAGAGAGATTTTGAAGAACTAGAAAAATGAGGAGTTTTTCAGGATTGAAAGATTACAGAGAGCTTTTTAATCAATTACTGGTTCGAATATGGACACTATTGAAAACGAGTTTGGTACTGAGACAACTCCATTTTCTCTCACGACCAGTCACTGTATAGAGAGAGAGGGGGGTAATGGCAGCGAGGATGGCTGAGAGTGTATTGAACTGTAAGTAGAAAGAAATAGAATATGGACAGTAGGCCAAGTGTTTGAACAAATGGGACAAAGGTGGTCGCTGATGAAAAGCAATGAGCCAGAACTGAGAAGACTTCTTAAGTAGCATTTACTGCTTAATGCAAGTCTGTCCATTTACAGTGAGTGACACTTTATGGGCAGTTAGATTTTACTTCTACGTCAATATTTCTTAGGTAATGCCGTGATAGTTAAGCATAGGATCCTCCTTAATTTTCTCTATGGTAATCAATGCCTTAACATGGGAATATCAGACCTTCGTTAGGTACAATTCAACAACCCAATCGAAAATCTAACCAATCCATTTTGATCCATTCCAGCAAGATGGAGAACAGATGCTGGGGCCCTTTTCCAATGACCAAAAAAATACATTTAATTATGTGTTCTTTATCCTCGTGACTAATTAAGAATCCGATGCATCGCCCGACCCATCAGCCAGCAAACAGAACGAAAAAAGTTCAAATTAAATCTGAAAACAAAAATCAAAAAAGATAGATCAAGTAGGAACGACTTGATGGACGGATGGTGGACTGTCCTGCCTTCGGATGGGTCAGCCCGGCATATAGGCGGGCATGAGTAGACTCATAGGCCATACCTTAATGATATAAACCAGTGAAGGACAGAATAAAAACCTCCACCCAAGTTTATAATAAAAGACAAACTGGCTTAGCAAATCGAATTATAAGACCCCCCCACATCCAAAAATAATGGTGTCAGTTCTTTGTGAGACCAAAACTATCTCTTGAGTCTTGACTTCTACCCATGTGCTTTTTCTGTGTGTTAAATTGTCTTATCACAGGATCTCTAATTCTTATTCAAATTATTACTTAAATTTAAAAATTAATTTTTAGTCGATTATTCAAACTCATATAAAATGGAATTTTACTCAAATCAATGAGACTTAAATTTTTATTTAAATTGAGAATAATTAGATTTTATCATTTTTTAAAAATTCAATGGTTATATTTTATCTTTTTGTAAATTTAAATTTGAATTTATATTTTGTTTTAATTTTAAATTTTTTCATTAGAATGTTTTGTATCAAATTAAATTTTTATTCAAATTTAAATAAAAATTTAAGTGGAAGCTAAAAATGAGCTTATACACTACTATTACATTTGGGTTGGGTCCACCAAAAGCTTGACTTAGTCCTAATCACAAGTCTCTTCCCAACAATCACCTTAGAAGGCAAAACTAGTTGTCAGATGAGGAAGACCAAAGTCCCTTTACAACCACAAGTAGAAGACAATGACTCCAAAAATTAAGTTTAACCAATCTCATACTTTTTTTTTAACAACCACAAGTAGATTATTGCGGTATTATTTTGTTTACATATCGGACTAATGTTAGACCTTGTGCAAAATTATCTATCCACCAAAAAAAGTAAATTTGTGAACGATAATCTAAAAAGACTACGTTCGGTGAGATATTCGAACCATTGACCTACCCTCAGAAAAGGAACTAATCTCTTGGGTTATCAATCTCATACTTCACGGCATGTATAAAGAAATAATGCCAAAAAACTTGAGTACAATCAATTATTGATGGTATATATGGGAGATTATCCACATCAGTGATAAGATATTGTAAAAGCCATTTTGCACTATAGTTTTGCCGACTGTTTTACTTTTAGGGACATGATCGGCAAAACAAGAGGAGGAATGAAAGAGAAATGTTATTTAGATTTAATTTGTCGATTCTATTTGTTGACATAATCATTTATCGTCATTGAATAGACAGAGAACTCCACTATTAGTTGAAACCCGCTATCAATTTAATAATTTGGATGCATTAGATCAACAAATAAAATCAACAAATTAGGTCTATATTTTTCGGAATAAAAAGAGCCGGAACAACATAAAACAATTAGCCAAGCATAAAAACGACAATCTGTGGAATGATCATGTGGTTGAAGTTTTTTATCTGCCCTATATTCAGATGGATCCATTATTCATGTGTTGTTGCATGTTGGCTACTAGCCGTGTTTATGTATTGACCCTTTTTGATATATTTCCTCCTAGAGAGTGAAAATAATCCATCCAAACACATGAGGATTATCTCTTGGCTTAAGCATTAGACATTTAGACTAAGTGGAACCAAAATCACCATTCTCGTGACTCTTCTTAACAGTTTTCTCGACTTTTACAAACCTTACAATATTTAGAATAGTTATATGACAAAAAATATTCGTCTAATTGCATCACAAATACAAAATATCGCTTTACAATCGAATAAATTGATAGTACTATAGAATTATACATAGTTTACAAATCTCTCTCTTATAAAGGTCTCAAATGATAAGTAGTAGAAAATCTTATTATAATGTCTTTTTCTTTCGGTAAGTAGATCTTACTGTAATGTCACTTGTAGTAGGTATAAATATTTGTCACCGCTCTAAATTTGGTTTCTAATGGACACCCAAGAGGGGTGGTATCACATGCTTACAACTATCTTAGTACATAATTCCTTTTTGTTTTTTCTAAACTGATATCTTCTTACATGATTGTGAACGAAAAATGGGTTTTTCTTAGCAAAAATGGCTACCTTCAAACTTGCCATGCATGATGAAGAAGGTAGGTCAAAAGTAGGAGAGAAACCAACAACCGCCCATCAAGTACTCCATGTTTCACAAGTACTATACGATGAAAATATTTCCCAGCTGGCAAAGTTATCTTACAACTCCAAGTCATCATCATATTCCAGTTGCTCCCAACAGCTCCTCATGTCCTGTATGCATGGGGCATTTTATCCATGCTTTCTATCATTTCAAATTTATATCAAACCAAGGCAATAAGAGAGAAGGGGGTCATAAATTAGTGTATCATTTACATGTTTTCTGATCCTAACAGTGACATTACATTTCCATGACTACTGTCCATGGCAACCAATGTCCTTTCGTGACGGTGACTAGAGAGCCGCAACCCTCGATTCGACTCAAATAGTTTCCAAAACCCCCCATATACACAGTCTAAGGTCCATATTTGACCACTCTGGAACAATTAGGATTATAACAACAGGCCTTGCAATGTCACGGTTAGTGTTTACGTAAAATCTTTCATTCAGAAGGTCAAACAAAAGAAGTAGAACTCATTCTCCTATTAAAAAAAGGCTTTAAAAAAAAAATCAAAGATTCGAGAAGTAAATAACAGTGGGTGCTGAAAACAAACGAAGAAGCAACAAAATTAGCCTTCACAAAAACAAAGAAAGAAGCACCTGCCTTACATTTCTGAATCATAACTGGTGGGGTAAGAAGACAGGACTCTCGGTGGCAATCTGTCCTGACCTCCTCAAATATATCTCTTTCAATGTTGTCGGTCCTCTTTTTCCTTCTCACATATAACATGACTGCCCATGGTATATGTGGCAGTCATGAACTGAGCAAATTGGTAAAACATAGACAGGTAAATCCAATCCTCCTCATAATATTGGTGCAGTTGTCCTTTTGCTGTCAAAGGGTATCCATTCTAAGCTAATTAGTTTGTAAGTCCAAAATTCAGTTCAAAGTTACCATGGCAATGGCCAGAACAAACCAAAAATCACACTGGCACAACCATGAAGCACCAGATGTTTGCACCACGAGTCTGGGTTGCCCACACAAACTAGCATTGATGGGTGAGACAAAGCTCAGTATCATCCACCTCAGGCTTCTCTGCTAAGTAGTTATACAAAGTAAGGTCTTTAACCATATGGGTATGACCAAGACTATAATTCAGGAGCTCAGCTTTTCGGCCAGTCCAAAGATCAAACAGGTTGAGGGCATGACCAATGATAGCAGCGGTCACAGGATGATCAGGGTTCAACTCTAGTACATCCAACTTTATCTTGCATATCTAGAGTAATAATTTGAAGTGGGTAGAGACAAACATTGTTCTTCTGTGGATCTTGACTTTACCTAGTCGTCTTATGACCAAATGGCCATTACTACAATACTCCAAGGTTTGAGAAGGGATCAAAGATACAGCAAAGCAGAAGAAAAGCATCTCGTTATTTTCATGGTGACTGATACCAGGGTTTTCCAGTGATGACCCTACACGAGGTTAAAAATATATGATTTGACAGTTTTTTTCGAGGATAACGAGCACCCACTGTGTCTCACTCATGGGGATTCAAATACTTTACCAGTTTCATCCTTTTCCATCTCTCCATCTCCAATCAATAGTGGGTAAGTAAAATATTGTTGAAATAAAATGTACTTGAAGAAGTATTGTTTAAATTCTTCTTTTCATGGCAGCACTCTAGTTTCTTTGTGTAATTTTCATTTGATGGAATGCCACAGTAGAAAAGGAAAGTGAGAATAGTATTTCCTTGCATTATTGCCAACAATACAATCTATGTCAAGGGAGTTGCAAAAGCACTATCTCAAAAAGGATTCCACACATCTGGCCTTCATTGACGTATAAACATTGAGCAATGATGATACAGACCCTAAACAATATAAGGTGGCCAAGTTCAAATCAGCCAACCCTAGTTGATTTAGAATGCCCTACCAATTGAAGATGAAAATGGTTATAAAAAAGTGAAGATGAAAAGCACTATTGTAGAGTGCCCTACCAATTGACAAACTACAATCAGTGCATAGCAAAACAAAAACCACCTTAAGACAACAATACCATCCACAGTCTGTTGATTAGGGGACCAACCAAGAAGATACATAGACAGGCTCAAAGAAAGACCACAGATTCAATACTTCACAGTCCTTGGTATTGGGACAGGACGGTAAAGGACATTAGAAATAAACACGGAAACGATAATGATAACGATATGCCCTGTTGTAGGACATATACTATGAGCGTTTTAGCTCTTCTCTGATCCAACAATCAAACACACAGATTTGAGATAGTTTTGGTCCCCTTGATGCCACAAGCTACCCGCCCCACATGTCAATTCAATTCACAGACACAGGTATGAAACCTCTTCTTTACTATCGTGCTTCATGTTGCTCAAAATAGAGGTGCTTGGAAATAACAAAAGTCATTGTCAAACTAACCAAATTGAGTTATCTTCACTTTAGTCAAGTGAAGCATAGCAATCAATCAAACAACATCTTATCAGGAAGCTTATCACTAACTGATTAAGGCAAGTGTTCTACAAATATCAAATGATAGGGCTATCTACTTTTGGCTTTTTCCAAATTTTATTTTTAGCTTCAATAGATAAGCATCAAAAACCTTGGCCCAATTATCTGAGGTTGGATATATGAATCTCTTATGCCATTTCGTTTATGTGAAGGGCTGTATATTCAGTTAACTTAGCAAAGTAATCATATCCTTCTTCACTTCCTCAATGCATGTTACAGTCTTTTCATTCCCCTAACATTACTACTAACAGTGATTATACCCAATTTAATTTCTTACCACATATTATTCTCAACATCCTCATTTCGACTACTAATTCGATGCTACCATATCTTGCCTTCTCAATATAACCCACATCAAATTCTCTCTTCTCTTTCCCCATGCATTATACTTATAGTCTATGTATGCCCTGTGACTCTTCCTAAATTCGTTTTATGCTTATGATTAAGCCATCTTAGTTAATTTTCTCCCGATGTAGCTAATTCCTAAACAACCTCAATAGAAGGGTAGATGTTTATGCACACACTGTATGATTCAAGCTCAAAATTCCCAGATGGTAGATTCAATTGCAGCATTAATTCCAAAAAATAAATCAATTGGTATAAGTAACTGTGAAATCAGCACAACTAGCCAAGACATTATAACAATATGCGCTCACTAGCATGTATTAAACTAAGATTAACAGCCAAGACCATGTGTGTAGCCCAATGGCTCCTATTGTTACCCAAGTTTATCCAATCAGTTACAAGTTCCTGTCTTCCTCCAAACATATTCACAAGCACAGATTTGATAAGGGCAAGATTCCATGAGGCTTTCCTTAATTTTAGATGTGGAAAAAGTAGAGTTACCAGCAAATGTAGTTTGCAAGTTGGTTGACACCTAAATCATACCACAGTAGTCCATTAAAACGTGACACCATCTTATAAGGAAACTTAGTAAGCCTTAGATTGGATTATTGAGCATATCTTACAGTTGCAACCTTGTCGCCCAATTTCCATCCTAAAAAGGGCTAGGCCTGCAAACATAATATGAATCAGATTACTCACAACAGTTTTCCTCATGATCGTTTATTTTTTATTTTTTTTTCAGGAAGAGCCAATCCTCAATTGCTTACGGTTGCCAAATATCATTGTCACCCCAGAACTCCAGTATGTATCTTTTCCTCAGATTCACCATTAACCATAATCTAGCTTCACACCCAAATTTTGACCAGATATAGCATTAATTAGATAACACTGTAATTGACAGCATATGGAACTTGCTGAAGCCCAAGACAACTACAAGTTGCCAAATGAAAAATGTATAAAACTTGTCATAATTGTATTACATATTACAGTAAGAATCATATAAATTTGCCAGAGGTACTCACAGTTCATCACCACAAAACCGATCTCAAGCTCTCATAATTGAAAACCAGAAACACAATCAGAGCTTCAGCAACACCCAAGCACGCACCAGCAACCACATCAAACACGAAATGCCGTCCCAGAAGAACTCTAGAGAATGACGTCGACATAGCCCACAACCCAACAATGGCAACAATATAATTCACCATTGTAACCTCATCATTCAAATAGAACAAATTTTTGCTTATCCATTCATTTGAAAAATACCCACCAACACGATTAGACCTCAATTGAATCAAAACCTCTTCGACGAATTTCGAATATAGGAATATGAAAGTGGCAATGTAGAAAACTCTGGAGGAGTGGCCACTGGGGAAGGACCAATGGTCGACGGAGAAAGTGAGGAACATGTTTTTATTGTAGACGGGTCGAGGACGGCGGACGAGGTGTTTGAGGAGGCCGATTACGAGGAGGTCTAAGAGAAGGCCAAGGAGGAGGTTGAGGAGGAAGGGAAATTGGGTGGTGGAGAGAGGAGAGAGAAGGAGGGAGAGGGTCAAGGGGAAGAAGAATCGCCCATCACCGGAGAGTTCCAAGGTTTTGAGGATGGTGTACGGGAGGATGGGTTGCGTCAGAGTGTAGAGGTGGAGAGAGACGGTGGTGTCGAGGTGGATTAGACGACGGAGGAGAGACGGAGATAGTGGTGGTGGTGGTTGTGGTGGTGATTCCATGGTTAACCACTTCACTATACACTATGGCTGAGTCCAATTTGACTTTAGCCGATTCAAAGTAGATCCAGGCCTAACTGGATGGTGGGCCAAAGGCTGATCCAGAGAGTTAATGAGAAAGCCCACTAATACATCTGGGCTTAAAAATTTTAAAGCCCATGTTTTCAAATCCAAGTTTAGCCAGTGGCACAACCTTTCTTGGCTGAGTTGGGATTCCAGTGGTTTCCAATTCCATGGCATAACATCATTTTGGGTTCAACGGGCACGGATGTTCATGATAATTTACGTGAATTTCGATTAATTCTTTCTTTGATTTAGTCAAAGATATGTTATTCACGTCAAGACTAGAATATTTATGAGGGATAAATTCCTCATGGCCTGATTCCAAGGAATTGTCAAGATTCGAATTTTAGAATATGAATTTATAACTCGTCTCTATTACCACTTAAACTACCATTTGAATTGAATTAAGTGATTGGGTACCATAAATTTCTTATTCCTCTGGCTGCCAATGGTATTTATCCCAAAAAAACCTTTTTTTTTCGTAAAAAAACTATAATATAGGTCTTCATTGAGGCTACTGATCCAGGTGTATAAAAAAAAGGCATTTATTGGGCATTGGAGGAAGGTGATGAATGATGATACCTATATTCAAGCTTATTAATGACTCCGCGGCTCAAAAGTTGTCTTAATGATAATATTATTAAACTCCTTGACTGTGGTAAAATAAAATAAAATAAAATTTGGTGAAGGTAGGACAACAACAAATGCAAATTAATGCTCTGCTCATCAAATATATGGCATTTAAGTTTAATAGATCCCCCTCCCCAGTGGTTGTTTAGTCAATTTCTCTTTAATGGTACAGGTCCTATCTTAGGAAGTCTCATATAATGATGGCTTTTTTTTATTATTATTATTATTATTATGTGCCTGAAGACATGATAAAACATAAAATTCGAGCACTTAAACAATTAATTCTACTATATTAAATTTTTTCAGCATATGTATACTATCGTATATGGATAATGTCTGAAATAAAAATTATGTTAAACTATAAATTAACCAAATATTAAATGATTAAACATGTAATAGAAATGAGTGATGTGATGTTTTTAGAGGAAAAAATATGTATAAGATAAAAATTCAAGTTGCTAAATATTTTATTATACTAGGGGTACTCGTGCCTTGATATAACGTAAATCAATGTGAATGATTTTGACAGGGATATTGATGGCGTCGGATGAGTCTATTTGAGACCATTGGATGTACTTATTGAAACTTGTCTTGTTTTATATTACTAGTTATTCCTCGTACCTAAAAGTACAAAGTAATAAAAAAATGGTCAACATATTTATATTCACATCAAAAATTAAATCACAAACATAGATGAGAGATAAAAAAATTTAAGCACCAATTGTAGTGGGGGTGAGCGGTGGTAGTGGTGGTGGGCGACAGTGGTGATGATGAGAGACGTTGATGATTATGGTTGGTAAGGCGACGACCGTGGTGGTATTAATTGTCGTGGGTGACAATGGTGATGGTAATGGTGGTGGTGGGTTTTGAGTGACGATGATTGTAGTGGCAGTCGTGGGTGGCAACGGTAGTAGTGGTGGATGTGGGTGGTGGTAGACGACGGTGATGGTGGTTGACAATGGTGGTGGTGGTGGACAGTGATGATAGTGGTTGTAGGTGACGATAGGTGCCTCTAGGCGACAGCGTGATGGGTGGTGGCAAATGACGGCGGTGATATGGGTGGTGGCAAATGACGGCGGTGATAAGCGTGGTGGGGGTAGGTGACAGTGGGTGGCTGCAGTGGTGGACGATGATAGGTGGTGGTGATAGGTGTGGTGGGGTATGTGATAGTGGTTGGTGGCGACGAGTAGTGGTGGGTGTTGACGGTGGGCAATGGTGGTAATGTGACAATGGTGGTAATGATAATAAATATAAGAATAAGATGACGATGGTGGTGAGTGATGGCCATGGACGACGATGGTAACAATCGGTGGTGGGTGGCGATGGTGGTGGTAATGGGGCAGTGAAGGTGGGGTGGGGGTAGAGGTGGGGCAGTGGCGATGGTGGGGGTGGTGGCTGTGGCGGTGGTGATGGGGTGGTAGAGGTGATGGTGAGACAGTAGCGGTGGTGGTAAGGTGCGACAACGGTGGTGATGATGGTAGGGTGCGGTAACGGTGGTGATGGGGATGGTGGTGGTGGGGCGGTGGAAGTGATGGTGGTGGTGGGACGGTGGTGGTAGTGATGATGGTGGGGTGGTAGTGGTAGTGGTTATGGTGGTGAAGTGGTTATGGTGGTGATAGTGGTGGGGCAATGGAAATGGTGATGGTGATGGTGGTGGCACCGGCGGCGATAGTGGTGGTGGTGGTGGTGGTGGGGTGGTGGGTATGGTAGGAGGCGATAGTGATGGTGGTGGGTATGGTATGGTGACGATAGTGATGGTGGTGGTGGTGGTGGTGGTGGTGATGGTGGTAGTGGTGGTGGCAGTGGTAGTGGTGATGGTGGAGCGGTGGGGGTGGGGGTGGGGGTGGGGGGTGAGACGGTTCCAAATACTAATTTTTTTTTTAAAAGTATTTATAAAAAATAATTCCTAGAAATACTTTTAAAAGTTACTCCAAATACACTCTTAGAGGCCTATTTTTCATATTAAATTTGGGGTGTTAATATTAACCGTTAGATTAACTTTAAAGTAAAATTTAAAACGATCTCAACCGCGAATAACAAAAATCATTTTGTTTATCTTTTGAAATTTGAATTGTATTATACTTTATTATATAGATAGATAGACTAGAAACACTTTTAAAAAGTCATCACAAACACACCCTTATGAGCTTATTTTCTTTATTAAATTTGAGGTGTTAATATTAAACATCAGATTAACTTTAAAGTAAAATTTAAAAAGATATCAACAGCGAAAAACAAAAGTCATTTTATTTATCTTTTAAAATTTAAATTATATTATATGTTATTATATAAATAGTCAGAAGTGTTTGGGCTAATTTACGCGCACCTCAATTAATTCTCTTCTTGATCTAATCAAAAATAAATCATTCATGTCAAAACAAAAATATTCATGAAAAATAAATCATTTGTTCCTAGATGTTAAAAGGATTGTCAAGCTATGATGACTTCATTGAAGGCATAATGCCCTTCTCTATTTGCCAAAAGGTAAAAGGATTTATCACTTTTGTGGGTATTTTTATCATTGTTGTGGGTATTTTTACTACATTTGTGATAATTATTTTTACCACTTTTCTTAAATACAAAAAAATTATCACTTTTGTGGATGATTTATTACATTTGTGTGTATTTTTACAACATTTGTGGATGTTTTTACCACTATTGTGGTAAATATTTTTACCATTTTTTGGGTATTATAACAATAATAAAACTACTCACAAATGTGATAAAAGTTACCACAAACATGATAAATCTCTATATGGTACCAAAATTTTGAATTTCGGTACCATAGTCATCTCCTTTAAGTTATTGTGTATTCTTTATTTGTTTCAATTCAAACACTCAACACCTCACTCTGAGTTTATCTAGCTCATCCATCTCACACTTTTCGATTTTTTACACCATCATAACCAAATCCTAATATTTGGTAGATTTTGAGTACCCAATGTAGTCATGGATTGGAGATGCTAGTACCAATGTTTTTTTTTTTTTTTTGCTGATGCTAGTACCAATGTTTGATCGCATTGGTGTAGGTCTAAGAAGAACAATGAGCAGTACTAAAAAGGATGAAGAAGATGAAAGAGAGAGAGAGAGGGGTCCAAAAAGGTGAAAAGTTGAAATATAGAGGGTCGACAATGGAGCATGCCAATATACATTTAACACAATTCCCCCGGAATATCCAGTAGATTCTGCAGGCGTGAAGCAAAAGGCTGGCAAAGCCCCCACTCTTTTACCCAATGCCCAAGTCCCCCCACCCACCACCACCACACACATTTTTTAGCCAACCCCAAAATTTGAAATATTTATATTTTCAATTCTTTCAATGTTAAATCACTTAAAATGAGCTCAAGTAGAACTCGTGATATTTAATTGGGTCTCCATTAATACAACCTAGGTTATCTCACATTAGGACAATCAAAACTCGTCAAATTAAGGTGTATGTGATGAATAAAGACTAGTCCTTACAATGTACAAGATCTAAACTTGGTTCTCATCATTTAGCGGTTCTCTTTAGGGAATAAGCTACACACGCATATAAGATGAAGAAAATTGAAGAAAATTAGTATCGAAAGAAATCGAAATCCATAGTTTGTGATATCACGAAAGATATAATTAATTTGTTGGACCGTCCCAGTCTTAACTAGTCAGCAAGGCCGATTTGATGAATCCAATCCTTCAAACCCCCCATCTGGAAAGAATAGATCCAAAGACTCAATCATGAAACCAAATTTAAAATTTGAATATTTTCTATTATTTAAACAAAAGGGTGGTTGTATCAATCGAGAAAGCTCAAGTTTTGTACTCTCTCTTCTGGTGTTTCATTCAGTGCTTTGCTGGGTGGGTGCTTCTTAGTTGGTACTTGGTACCTCAAAAAAGAAAAACAATTGTTTCCAACATTGACAGGAACTGCACAAACCAATGTTGTTTGTCGCCTTCAAGTGAAACTATAGGGCTATTATCCCAATAAACACCAAACTTTAATTTGTCCAATAGTGACTTGCTAATTGTAGTGTTGGTACTGCTACTAATCTACTTGATAACATTTTAAAAAGTGGAAGAGAGAAGCTGTTTGTTTTACTTTTGCTGCTTCTACCAGTAGAGGAATAGTTTAAACTTTAGTGCTTTTTAGATGCTTTCTTTGACAGCTTCCATTCTCTTTGTATTCTTCTATTCCCACCTGTCTCATTTCAAACTCCCATAAAATGTTAAAAGATTCCACCTCTTGATTCCTCTCTATACTATTTTCAAAGGGTATATATCCTGTGTGTGGGAGTTTTCAGGCACACTTATCAGTTCAAAAACCCTAAAAACTAAGGGGGTAAAACCTCCTTCATAAATATACCAGAAGTACCCTTATCTTGTTGTGTAAATTACTGACAACAATGCTATGTGGACTTAATTTTAGATATAATGAATTAAGTCGCGAGCTAGATACAAATAACGTGTTCCATTAGTGAAACTATAATAAAAATACTAAACTATGCATTATAGTACAAAAACTTGGCTGAAGAATTTTCGAGGCATATGATATTTTCTCATGCATCCAAGGCTGTCCAAGTAGAACATTGTTTGATATTTCCACGTTAATGACATAAAAGGGCATGGTATCCTCCAATTCCTCGATCTTTAATTCAAGTAATACAATGCCCAAAGACCTCCTACTTTAGTAAAATCTCTGGATAAATCGATTGCTTGGGGTCAATCCCGATGTTCTCAACAAGAATCGGCCATTCAGGGTACCCTTTTATGAGCAGCAATCCTAAAAAAATGTCCATAAAATCTTCTTTATGTTTACTGAAGTTTCAGTTGTACCAAGAACACAGGTACAAGCAATTGTTGCTTTGTTTGCAAGGAACAACAAAAGGAGGAAGCAATCAAAGTAGTTAGAAGAACAACAAATTAAGTTGATGTAAGTGTCTACCAACCAGACATTTATAGAACATGAATGCAAAATAAAGCTATTTTCCTCAATCAATTGAAAGAGTGCATAAAGAGAAACTCTAAGCAGTCGGTTGAGATGTAATTTTATGGGTGGTTTAATTTAAAGCAACTGGATGTAATTCACATCCATCGTGGATCAACTTTGGATCCCAATATTAGATTGGTTCTATTGCCAATCTAATGACAAGAATAGAATAAATCAATCAATTAGGTTTAAATAATATTATTTTCGTTTTTTCTTGTTCTTTGAGGACCTTCTAGGTTTTTTTTTAGACCAAGGTCATTCTGCTTTGTGTGTCATAATTGTCCTAAGCAATCGAAGGAATAAGAAAGCAAGCAGTACTCTTCTTGTACATTCATCCAATTTGTGTTCAATTTTTCTAGGTACCAACGGGAAGTATGAATCTTATATGGCAATCAAACGACTGCATTGGATTTTGTTTAATCCGGAGGTCACTAACGAGAATCTATCTAGCATATACGTCAATCGGCCAATGTCATAATTTATCTCAAGCTAATTCTCAGCCACTAGACTACCTGTGCGGATTGTCGAAATTTTATTATAGAATCCTCTAAAGAATGAGGCCCCCTACTATGATAACTGTTGCTAGTGAATGTCCAAATCATAGCCCAACAGTATAAAAACATGTCAGCTGTTAATCAAGTCAACATATACCTACACTATATACTGGATCAGACTGGTTTCCATGCCTCCAAATATATATAATATAATTCATAAGAAACTTTCAAATCAGTCCAAAGTGAAATTCATGAGAAACTTTCTGTCCCAACTGCCATTTTCAGGATTGCATCACTCAAACTTAAAATTAAGATTTAATTAATCCTTACCCAAAATGATTCCTTAATCATTTAAAGCATCCTAAATGGCCTAAGTAGCTTTTTGTACCATTTTTAAATATGATTTTTCTCTATTTTCTTACTTAGCAGATTACATACTATGAATTACATTGTATATATATGGGTCTCTTACCGATACATATTAGATGGTTTACCAAGAATAAAAGTATTAGGAAAAAAAGTATATATTAAAGATGATCTAAATTCCATTTGTGTGGTTCAAAGAGTTGATTGCTTAAAACATCAAAAGGGAGGTTAGGGATCTAATTTATTTGGTATTTAGTAAGGTTAGGTTTGAAGCTAAGATGTATGCTTCCCCTTCCCCACATGAAGGAGGGAAATCTGGAAATGGACATTTCTTTAAGCTTGATTTTTAAACACCCACAAAAACCATCAAACAAATAATCTCTTTCTATACTTTTAATCTCGGGTAAACAACACAAAGTGATTTCAACTTTAACCCAGAGACGATTGTCTAACCGTATTATTTTGACATAATTGGTCAATTACACTATATAACTTCATTTCAAAGAAAACTACATGACTATATTACATAGTATACACAGTTTTACAAAGGCTTGATTATGACTGTAAATCCGGCTCATTTTGAAATTGACAATATAATGATTACTCATAACCCAACTAAGAAAGATTTTTTTTTTTAATAATGACTAATAAAGAGTTTATCATATATATATCTATAATATAAAATAAGACGGGTTTCAATAAGTTCATCCAACGGTCTCAAATAGACTTATTCAACGGCCACCAAAATTTCTCTTAAAATTTTTTACATTGTATCGTGCATTCAGGCACGGTTTATC
This sequence comes from Ilex aquifolium, assembly GCA_951799425.1. Lineage (NCBI taxonomy): Eukaryota > Viridiplantae > Streptophyta > Magnoliopsida > Aquifoliales > Aquifoliaceae > Ilex > Ilex aquifolium. The sequence continues at coordinate 3,334,155 of OX637392.1, forward strand.
CCTACTATATATATATATATATATATGCTGACCAATCAACTGCCCAGATAAAACAATAGGTCCGTGAAACCTACTGTCAATTCTATCTCTCCCACTCCTGAGGGCCATTGATGAATTTTTGTATCGTATCATAAATGTTATTTGTTCTCTCATGGTGAACGACTTGTTTTACTCTCCCATGTTAGAAAGAGAAAGAGAACGTCCACGTGAGTAAATTCCAACCGTTCAAAAGGGTAATCCGGTAATCTCAACTCCTAATAAAGTCCATCGTCTCATTTAATATCTCGCCACGCCATGTCGCTTCCATTCCATTCTTTTCCAGCTCAAAACCAAAACCTAATACCAGAGACACAGAGAGAGAGAGAGGCATTAGGGAACCTGAAAGGTCTTACTGTCGTCCTTAATGGCGAATGGGTGGGTCAAGTCGCTACAATGCAAATCCAGAGCAGTAAACGACGTCGTTCACCTTCATCCCCATCACCACCACCAGACAACATCTAAAAGCCACCACCTCATACCCAACAGTGCAAGTTGCAGAGAAAGCTATCAAAATCTCAAAGACGTTGTTCAAACCACCAAACACAAAAAACCCACAAAAGGTAAACCACCACAGACACCACCTACCAAACAACCCAGTTCAAAAAAACCCCAACTCGTTTCAAACCAACCCACTCACCGTCCTCGAACCAGTTCGGCCACGCGCTACTCACGTGCCCCAGACCCACTCTTTCCAGCTCTCACAGAGCTCCCAGAGGGCCACCCTTCGCGCAATGTGGTAGAGATAATCTTCCATACAAGCTGGTCACCGAAAGCATTCTCGGGTCAGATCGAAATGGTTTTCAAGGTCCAGAATTTGAACCGAACAGTGATCCGATTTGAAGAATATCGACAGGTAGTGAAGTCTCGGGCTGGTTCAGGAGAGGAGGAAGGTGGCAGTGAAGACCACGCTCGATGTGTTGCGGATGGGAATGAGGTGATGAGGTTTTATTGCTTGGGACCCAACAATGGTGGCGCGTACGATTCATGCAGTGGCGCGTATACTTTTCATGGAAGAAAAGGGGCGGCAATATGTACGTTTTCAGGGAGCGGACCGGCCCATGAAAATGCCGGCGGTGGGAGGGGTAGGAGGGCAATGTTAGTTTGTCGGGTCATATCGGGGCGGGTTTGCAAGCAACTCGGGTTTGACTCGCTGTTGGGAAGACGAGTTGGTTTTGACTCGGTGAGTAGGGACAATGGCGAGTTGCTAGTGTTTGACTCACGTGCGGTATTGCCTTGCTTTCTCATCCTCTATAAATTGTAAAATTAAATTCCAAGAAGATCCTCCATGCAATTATCAATTCCTCTTCTTTTTTTTTTTTTCTAAATATTATTTTCTTTATTGTTTTTTTATTTTCATTTTTTGCTATGATGATGACGATAGAATTGGGTTGCTCCATAAGAATGCATACATCGAATCCTCTTTAAAATCCCGCAATAGGAATAGCCTCGGCAATTATCTATTAGGAGAAAATTGTGTTGAAAAATATTTCTGATTTCATCACCATTGTTTCTATTTATATTATTGGTGATTTTGTCACAATAAGGGTACAGACATAGAGACATAAATTATCTCCTAGTCCCCCCCCCCCCCCCCCCCCCCTTTGGCCTTGCTTAAGCCTAAAGGGACCCCTCTGTATTGTACAAAAGTGTGGGAGACTAAAGGGACCCCTTGGTGTTATACAAAGGTGTGGGACCAATGTGTTAGGCTTGATCATAAGCAGCTTAAAACCATTTAAAAATATACCAAAGTTCAGTATATAGAAGAATAAGGGTAAAAACAAAAGTTTCTTTTAGTAACTGTAAAAGGGTATTGATTCTTATTTATGAGAATAATATAAAATAAGTGACCGTTACAGTATTCCCATTTAAGGTGGATGCTATATTTTCAATTCTTGAAAATGATTATACTTATTAAAGGATATCTGTTTTATGGTTGGTGAGTAAGTTGAAGTTAGAATGATTTTCATTTACTTACCGGTAAAAACTTTATTACATTGTTATTGGGTAAGGTATATGAGGGAATTACTTTGTTAAGTTGAATGTGTCTCGTATCTTAAGTTGATTGATAGCTCTTTCAAGAAAGAACGATTTCTCCAACTTCGGGGCTATCTCCCTATAAAGAGAGATTGGTGAAGAAACCATTAAAGGCTCATTCATCTTCCTCCAGAGTGTTTGTCTCTTGTTTTGGTTAGTTTGATTTTGTTGCTATCATAAGGGTCATCTAGTTGTACATACAATCCACCTTTCTTATATTTTGATCTAATCCAATTAAGAATTCATTTGAAGCTATTTAGCCAAGGGTTTGTTAGAATTCCAACATCAAATGATTAACAAACTAATTGTATCATCACATAATACTACATCATAGTATATATTATGATTGTATTGAATATTCTAATTGGATCACCAACGAATCTAATTATTATACTTTCAAATTCATTCCAATCAGAATTTCGATCTATTGAGATCTCTATTTTAGAATCAAGAGGGATTGAACTATTACCCATTTGGATCGTACATGGAATCATGCGTTATATTGCATTATGACAAAGAAAACATAAAACAAAAGGTATAGCATCACTCAAATTTGAGCATCACTCAAAAAGATTGCCTTTCAATAACAGCTCAATCTAAAGATACTCTAATTTGGCTCATGATGGTAGACATGGCAAATCATTAGGTTATTAAATTATATTGAGTATGGTAGACAGGGTGGTCCTGTCACATATATATTTGGCACCATCTTCGTTTCATTATTAAAGTGATTAGATTATGGTTGTCAAGTAATAATCATGCCTTAGTCCAACTTCTTCAACAGTCAAGATATTGAACAATCAACATTTGATTGTATTCCTAGACTCTGGTAAACAAATTTTGATTGCTTTTATTTATTTGGTTGGTTAATGGCACCAAACTTCGTCTTGTTGACTATGACATGTCATTTACATATACATGGTCTTGTTATCACTTCGATATTATTATTTTTCAATCAATTAATATTCATTACATTTTATGACACAATACGTAAAATCGTCAATATGTTTTACAGATTTAGAGTCAAGGAGGGAGAGGGGTCCTAAGTTGGATTCAGAATAAAATCCGATTCATTAACGAGCCTCAACTCATCCATGGCAGCATTGTATCTTAGAGCAAGAAACCAATGATTATAGGGCCAATAGTAGAAAACAAAAATTTTTGTTTCATTTCTTTCCTCCTCTTAGAGAGGGGATGATTGCTAAGTGTAGGGCCTGGCCCCGCAGTGTTTTGGCTGAGGCAAGTAAGGCGCAAGTCACGGCTGAGGATCCTGATATTTCCCATGTTAAGAGAATTAAAGGGCCAGTAGGTAGGTATATGGCTCTGTCTTGGATGTAAACCTTACAGTCTACATGAATCCCTAATCTTGTGTCTTATTCTCTTTCTTCTTGTATTTTTTTTTAGTTCAACAGTGAAGAGTGTTTGAACTAACTTACGCACACCTCGACTTATCCTTTTCCCCTTTCCAATTCAGTTAAAAATATGTCATTCATGCCGGAACTAAGATATTAATCATGAGAGACAAATCTTTCATGATCTGACTCCAAGAAATTGTTAAAATTCAAACTCAAAACGTCTAAGTTTACAACTCGTCTTTATTACCACTTGAACTATCTTTGGAGTTTCTTGTGTCCGATTCAATATACCCAAAACTCTTGCTCCTCAAATCATGGACTTCATTCAAATAATTTCCTTTTCCTTCCAGGAACAGTTCCAACTTGCTAGAAAGTTCACTTAGAGAGAGAGAGAGAGAGGGGGGGGGGGAGGCTAGTGAATCACCTAAACATAATGAATTGACTCGGAAAACTAATTTCAAACTCTACTAGAACAATTGTTTGAAGATTCAAAAAACGTGAACTACCCTGTTTTTGCCTTCACGGCAAGAAATTAAGAACTGTCCCTATTTTCTATAATGGAATCAGGACCACACTACCAGAAGATTACAACTTGGAAGCAAGATCACCCCTTATTTGGGTTTGTCAAAGAAACCTAATGGTCAGACCATGTCTCTCCTCAGGCTACACAACCTGAACATTATACACTAACCCAGAAATTACAACACAAAAAATGCACTACTGCTTAAATGACAAGACTTGCAAACCAACTCGATTCATTTGCATCCTTGTGCAATAGATTCATATTAGTATTCAATTGCACAGATACATACACAGATACATAAGAGAGGTTTAAAGAGGCGATTTGAATGCAATCTAACAAAATCAATTAACCTGTCGCTAAACAAAATCAACAAGCCTGTTTCTGAACAAAGATACATGCATGAGCTGATTGACCTTGTCATCTAACAAGTAGAGGAGGTGTTTACTTACAGAGTAGCCTTGGATTAGCAAAACTAATCCCACTAGAGCATTGTTGCGGCAAAATCACATGGTGATCCACAACCATATGGCCACTGGGCGAGTCAGGAAGCCTCAACCAATAACGTCCTCAACAGCTCTACTTGTCATCTAACAAATAGAGGGGTTGGTTACTTACTGAGTAGCCTCGAATTAGGGAATCAAAACCACTGGAGCTTTGTTGCAGCAAAAGGACATGGTGATCTACAAACATATGGCCATTGGGCTATTCAGGAAGCCTCAATAACATCCTCAAGAAGAGTAATAACAATTTATGCTTGCAAGAAAGAGATATTCCCGGCAAGCATTTGTCATCAAACTGTTTGCATAAGTTCATTGTTCCTACGCTAATGGGGAAAATGAAGGGTCTTATAATTATCAAGTTGTTTCAAAATCCACTACTCAGAAATGGAAGGGAAAAATGAAAGAAGATCTTCAGATGAGAGACAGCCAGCAATAGCCCTCTAATGTACAGTTTGCCGTGCTGCAGCATGGCAACAGAGGTCATAACGTAATCTGCCAAGTGCTAGTGAGACTCCACAAGAATATAGAGAGGCTTTCCATTCAACCGCTCACGTCCCTGAAACATACCCAACCCCAAGATAAAAATAAAGACAGAAAATTATAGAAAACTTGATAACAACCACTTATAACAAACTAATCGAGGATGGCAGCTTCGCTAATCAGTCCAACAGGCATTACCTATTTGTTATATTTTTTTTAACGCGATTAAACAATTATGAAAATCAGAGACGCCTTTCCTAGCAATTAACACACTAATAAACAATACTGGACCACCACAAGTGGTAGTGTTCCATTCAATTAATACCTTCATCTTTTAATTACAATTTACAAGTGGTCAAATTTCTACACCGAAAATACATCATAGAGTTGAAACTGCTCAATTGAACAGATTGCAAACTGCTATTTTTAAAAATCGAATTCAACAAAAAGACAATTAAATTCCACCACCAATTTCTTATTTAACCACGGATGGCAAGATAAATTTTAAAAAAGATTTGCTAGCACAAAACCCTATTTTTTTTTTTTTTTTTTTAGCACAAAACGCTATTGACTCTCAATAACAGTAGATAATCAATTTTGAATCTTCTAATATAAAAATCGTGGGCACTAGAGGTAAAATCTCAGCCGCATATTAACACGTGTTCTAAAGAACACTAGTAGATCCCAAATCTCTACTGTTGTCATTGAAAAATTGTCAAGCACACACATTCTAAGGCAGGGACTCGCAACCCACCATTGTTCCATCAAATACTTGGTGTTTAAATCACCAGGTTGTTATGCCAATACTGATCAGCACATAGGACCCCCGGACCTAGGGCGACATTTGGGTTCGCAACATATCAATGTATATTGCCATTGTGAGTGGAAGGAACATACGACAATTGAATAAACGGTAGACAACAGGGGTCATGCAAACACCAAAAATGTTTTCCAATATGCAAGCAAAAGACTGGCAAAAAGATATATATAAAAATGAGAAACTGAAATAGAAGCAGAAGAAGACCAAAAAAAGAATAAGAAATAGAAACGAAACTAATTATAGCAAAAAACAAGTGGACTGAGATCCCCTCCAATGTATTTTCTTTTTAATTTCCTTCTTGGCTGATCATCTGCCATGCATTTGTGTGGGACACATTGTATACAAGTGGAGCCCTCGCTCATTAATGGTGAGTGATCCGCCAAGAAGGAAATTGAAGGAAAAGTGTATTGGAGGGGATTTGAGTCCAAAACAAGGAATAGAAGAGGAACAACAGGGTTGGAAAGAAAAAGAAAAGTGCACCTTTAAATCTGGTAATTCAATCACACATGCACATTCAACAACTTCAGCTCCAGCACGTTCTGAAAAACAATTTAAAGTCAAAAAAGTTATTACAAGTGGATCATGATTACCACTTCAAAGAAGCAGAGCATGACATGGTTTTGAAATCTGCATTAAAGGAGTCAAAATCAATGAACAAAGAAACTACTAAGCCACAACTGTTCTTAAATGCAAGATTAGGTTATTTTAGAGCAAAACAATCTTAATCAAAAGAGGATGCATATCATTAACGTGAAAAAAAGGACTGCAACCATTACAGAACTGGCTGTAGATTCATTAGTCAATTAACTGCCAAGAAGATTACACATTTTCTATTGATACCAAAATGTCAAGGCAACTGTCTCCTTCAATGTATGAATGCTTAAGCCTTGTCTCTGAATGCCTCTATCGCCAAAATGATATTGGTGGTGTGCCAGACTCAATAGGCATAATAATGCAACATCTTCATTGAAATTGATTACAGAAAGTTTGAGGTTCCGAATAAACTAGTACCACATGTGATCAAGTTAATTCAGAGAATAGCCAATGCAGTACCCAAACAGTAAGAGAATTGCAGAGAGGGAAAAAAAGAAGAGAACAAAGAAGAAGAAAGGCAATGACAGAGAAGGAGAAAACAAAATTGGTCAAAAGAGTCATATTTAAGGCTGTCCTGAATATACAACTATCATCTAAAATAACAACAATTAAGTTCCTATATCGATAAAATGAATTCTAAAATAAAATACTTGAATATTTTCATTCCATGTTCCAAGCCCATCTCTTAGAATTCCAATAAGGAAAAATCCCATCTATACAATGCACTAAAACAGTAGGACAATAAGAAACATGTAATTCTAAACAAACGGCAATGGCGGGAACCTCATGCAAGCCGCCTTTTTTTTAAAGAAGCAAAATTGTTAGATCAGTAAACTCTGCATTATCATTAAACCAATCTACCTACCAGTGGTGCTAATTTCCAAAAAACCAGATATTGATGTCATTAAAATGATCATATCTGGAAGCAATAAGTAACATGGTACTTCATGAGGTCCAATGATAATATGATATCAAATAAGTGGTTCTGGTCGTCTCAGTTATACAGTTGTTGACAGCTGCCTAAACTCACATTTTTAGGAAAAATTTCTTCAACCAAATTCTGGTTCCTCAATGCACGACTTGAAAATAAAGAACGGTCTTACAAATGATACTCATTAAGCTTGATGAAAGATATACAAAAGGAGTACCCAGCAAATTCATAGCCGCACAGAGGGTGCCACCAGTAGCAATCAAATCGTCAACCACCAAAGCTCGTTCACCATGTTCCACTGCTCCGATGTGCATCTCAAGGCAATCACTACCATATTCCAATACATACTCTTCTTTGTAAACTTTACCTGCAATTCAAGTAAATTTTGATAAAGAGTCATTTCGAGATTGACATTTGAAGTAACTACCACAAGGACGGCATACAAATAAAAATTGTCCAAGTGCTTTAAAAGGTTTGAGCAAGAACAAATGTAAAAGGAATATTACCAAAGCACAACATAGGAGTAACTAAGCATGAAGATAAAGTTACCTAACAATTGCGTTGAGCACAGACCAGGATATGATGACAACGTGCCACACAGTGTGTGTGATACGGTGAGTAATATAAACTGTGTAATAGGATGCCAAAAAATACATATATAAACAAAAAAAATAGCTGCAACACCAACTGGGCCAGCAATGTATTTGACAGGCAAACTACATAATATAGGCATACAAAAGATAAACACCACCATATCTAAAGAACAAAGAACTAGATTTTTTACTAAACCATACAATTGTAGCAACTGTAAAACAGTCACAAGGATAATTTACTGGTCCACAGGAGCGCTACATTACATAAATCTCATTGTGTGAAATTAAAGTAAACATATGTTTGTGCATGACTCTGAGAAACTGACAATTCATAGCTCAACTGTTATTCATAACAGAAACCAAAACAGAATGTCAAGAACAAGAAAATTCAATAATGAATGAAAGAGTATTGCAGAGAAGTCAGAAACCACAGTTATTTTCCCTGCAGTAATACATTTTAGAACACCCAAAGACCATTAACATTCATTCTGCTGCTCAACAATTGCCGCTTCAGTTTTTCTTTTTTCTTTTATTTTTTGTTTTAGTTTTTTTATTTTTCTTGAAAAGAGTGACTATAGAACACCAAAATCATCAGTAGATAATATGATTGGAAAACTCAGCAAATACGACATCGCGTGTAAGCGTCATTGGGCAGAGCCATCCGTAAGTTGTATTCAATCATAGTCAATATCTTAGTTCTTTACAACAAATTACTCCTCAAAAAGAACCACTTAAAAAGAAAAGGAATGTCTTAATCAAAGAACTCACAAGTACAGATTCATAGCAATAAAAAGAAGCATCAAATGAAATAACAAGTCACATGACTGGCTAGTTGAGCATGTAAGGCTAATGATAACATTAATGATGAGGGGAAACAATCTGAATCAATGTGATGGACCATACCAGCATAGCTACAGAGCCAACAGCTTACGCAAGACATAAATAAACCTACCAATGGGAGTTAGTAATATGCATGTAATTTTACCACCACAATTCAGGAATCACTGAAGGAGGATGAAAGATACCAGGTAGTTTTCTTGGTTTTCTCAGCGGGACAAACTTTGCTCCTATTGCCAATGCAATGGGAGGACCAAATATAAAACCCCGAGCCTCTATTCCTAGCAAACCAAAAGCAGCCACATATTAGAACAGAATGAAAGGACTAACTATATCAAGAATAGATCAAACAGAAACTCTTTGATAAGTTAGCACTTCGCTTAAAATATAGCAAATGCTTCTATGATTAAAAACAAAACAAAACAAAATGTTAACATTTGTAAATCTTAACACAAATCTGCAGCAAGATTTCCTGTGAAATTATTGGTAACAAACCAGAGAACACGGATGATATTGTTGCAAGGAAGGTATATAAAACAGAATGGCTGTTGAATCTGATGTTTCTTAATCTTTGTTGTTTGAGGTAGCAAAAGATAAAGAAGTCACTCAACCATATAAATCATCCTTGAGCAGGGTCGGAGCTACCTTAGTCTTAGTGTCCCCCCACCCCCCTTATTTTTCAAAAAAATTGTACAATGGATTGATTTGTTATTAAGTAGTGGCCCTCTATCCCCTAAAATGTTCTCAATTTTATGTTTCATTTAGTAACTTCATCTTAAATTTTCGTACATTTCTCATGCTTGAATTCAAAAATTTTATGTTAATATTTTGCCCCCTCTCAAAGATTTTTCTGGCTCCACCCCTGTCCTTGAGTGGTCCTAATATTTCCATGTGAAATACAATCACTCTTAACACTGTTTGGCTTCAGACCTAGGCTTGCACATGGACTAACAAAACAAAACAAAATAGACATACAAACAAGCTGGAGAATTCAATACTTAGCTCATTAATCACCCAAGTCTCAGCTATGATACCACGTTTGAAGCACCAACTCAAAACTAATTGGCAATGGATGAAGAAGTCTCTCAACCATATAAAACAACCTTCGGTGATACTAATCTTTCAACCACATTTTTTACATCCTTGGAAAAAGATAAGGCCACTCTAGTAATTGGATTTCGGGAAAATTTGTGAACATGTGTTTATTCCTGTAATGTTTTTTCCCCTCCAAATAAAACCTCATGCACGTTGCAGATGACAAAAATAACCAGAAATGCAAACTTATTAGGCAATACAACCAATTACCAATAAATTCCATTTCAAAAGCAAATGAAAGTCAACTCAAAAAAGCCTTTAAAATTTCATTATTTCATTTTTTGGAAAAGACATCCAAAAGGGCAACACCGTGTCATACTATGATGAATGTGATTGTTCAAAGCCTATACCCCATCCTCGATGTATGCAGTTTTGTGGTAAATTAATGAACCAAAAGTATGTGAGCTTGTACCTTCACTACAGACACTGTCAACACAAGTGACAGCTAATAAGATCCTGCCAGTTTAAATATTATATGTAAAGTAAATCCACAACTGTTGGCAGTATAAAGCTATGTTTAGTGAGAAAAGTTTCACCAACACAAGAAGACAGAAATGTCCACTTAAGCACACCACACAAGGACAAAATAAGAATGTAACCTATTGAACCACATCATTTTGAATCGCTCGTCATGAAATTTGCAAACAAAGATCTTGATAAGTTCAAGGCAAATCACTCAACTTCCTATGTGTTTGCAGGAGTATCCGTAACAATGCCAAGGCATTGCAACTATGTGTGGGTTAGTCAACTTCTCTTAGTAATTTTCATCTACCTACATAGGCCAATCAAAACAGATTTTGTTTAGGGCAAATAATCAAAATAACATTACTTGGACAGAAACCTGATGTACACTAACAAATGTATGCACCTTCCAATCAACTCCGATTTTCCATTATGTTTACCATCAAATCTACAATCGAACTTGCAGTAGTTTTCTACATCATTACTGCAAGTGAAGCAGAAAGTACATGAAACTAGAAACACACTAGTGACTGGCTGTGTTCAGGAAACAGAAAATCCAATGTACAAATCATTCACAGATGTCAGTGAAAGAGACAAAAAGCCCACTAATCTAGTGGACTCCAGACCTTCATAAACAATCTTTCCAGCAATTATTGATCATCAGAAAACTCAAATGCCACTCAGTCACAACCACAAATTCGAACTTTGAAAAGGCATTGCCAATTGCCATACATATAGGCTCAAAATCAACTCGCCCAGTAGTTAAAGCGTGGAAATCCATGATAATATGAAGCCAAACATAAAAGAAAAACACAAATCGACCCAATCTCCTAAAACCCATTATCATCATCACGCGGGTGGGTCCATCCATCACCGTTCAACCACCACCACCATCCACTGAGCACATGCACAGCAAACTCATATGAGCCGCTCATAATCTTCTTCAGAAAGTAGCAATTAATAAGACACCCCACTACCAGAATCACTCCTCACACACAGTCACTCCCACAATGTCCCTCATAAAGCATTCAGAAAGTCACCCACAGTAAAACTTGCAAATATATTGTGCCACCCATATATACATAATGAAATTTGTAGATTAGGAATGAGCATTTACCGGCAACTACTGAGATGTTTTTGCCTTTGTAACGCTCGACGAACAAATCGATGGTGTCTTTGAAGGCTTTAGGATCGAGTAACAATGTTGTGATGTCTTGAAACATAATCCCTGTCAGCGAGCCCATCATTAAGCATAATCAAATGGATAATAATATAAGCTATATGCCCTTGAAGAGAGAGAGAGAGAGAGAGAGAGAGAGTTTTGTACCTTGTTTAGGGAAGTTAGGGACAACCCGGATTTGAGACTTGATGCCATGGATACGAGGATCGTCCACTCGGCAACCTGACATTGTCGTTGATTCGTGTTGCATTAGAAACAAAAAATAACTGAGCGCTCTCTCTCTCTCTCAAATCCGCTTCAACATATATATATAGTATGTCGGCGGGACTTTTTGCGAATGTCTCTGCTTCTCAAGGTCGAAACAGCCGAGGCAACACTGCTAGAGCAGAGAAAGACAAAGAGGGTACAGAGGGAGAAAAAAACTGTAAAAAAGAGTGGTATATATAGGAAGAGTGGGGTACTAATAGAGAGAGAGAGAGAGAGAGTGTGCACAAGGAGGGGAAATCTCCTCGATAAGTAAGAGGATCATAAAGGTGGAACCTATAAACCAATAAATACACAGAAGAAAGTGAAATCACGAGGAATTTATTTCTCTCTCTGTGTTGTCTCTCCGAATAAGCGGCTTGGCCATGGGGTTTCGCGCGCTTCTTTGGGTGTACCTTCTTGCTTGCTTCTGAGAAAGATATTGAATGCGGCCTAAGCAGACAAGTTGAAAATTCATACCTCCCCTCACGTCGGCTCTTGATAATTTTTTAGAATCACGCTATTTTTAACTTCTCTTTTATCTAAGTTCAACAGAAGATTAATCGATATGTGTATAAATTGATCCAGATACCTTGTTGAACCAAAATAAATTTTTTTTTTTTGGTCATTAAAACAAAAGTTTTTTAAAAAAAAGTAAAAAAACGAAAAGAAAATATGTGAATGAGATTGATGCTTTGAAATCAACATGAAATGATCATAGTTTGACTGATAAAACAGGATTTACTTACGTGATTACCAAGTTGAAATAATGTTGTTTTGATATATTATATTTTGTCTTTTTCTTTTGTGTGTGGAGATTTAATTCATATGATTTAGACAACAAATCTGAAGTGCATGATCGCGAATGTTCTTCATACGTCGTGCATTGAAATTTAAGAATTAGACGTTCCAAAATAAACGTATTATCTCTTTCGGTACGAAAGTCTTGCGTATGGAATATAATATTTTTATCAATTATATAAATTATATGAAGAAGGAAAAAAAAAACATGGGGTGACCAATTTGTCTCAGATTAAATCATGATGCCTCTTAATCTTAAAACCTCATCGACCGACCATTCATCACCATTGAAGTGTGAGATCAAAGAATCAAACATCACATAAATTTTCTCAGAAAAGGGATCATCACTTTCTGAGGTCCATATGTATTGTTGTTTATAAATTCCATGCCCCATCATGTGTTATGAAGAAAGGAATTTGTTGAATGCTGTATTTTGGAAGCTACTCTTTGTTCTTCAGCCCAAAGAGAGAACTATTCAAAGAGTTGAAAATGAAAATAGAACCCTTTTTTTTTTTTAATTTTTCGTCTTTGGGTTGTATACAAAATGATCGAAGTGAAAAAATATTTTTCGAATAAGTCCATCATAATCATTATTCACTCGATATAATTCAAACGACAAATTTCAGTATCACGTGGCGTTTATAACGACTTAATAGAAGATTAAGCCAAGGACTAAAAAATTGGTGGATGGTTGCTAGTTACCCTAATAACGTGCCCATCTCTATCTTCATATATCACAAGTTGCTTTCAAATCTGTATACAAAATATTCTGTTGGGAAAAAGAAAAAAAAAAAATCTGTTTTCCTGTTGCATGTAGCATTAAATTTATGCACACAAAGAAGGGACCTCTGCCTAACTATTTAAACTTATACAGCAAAACAATGACAAAATCTATGCAAAAGATTGTCTTTTTTTATGGCTTTATAATTGGGATAGGTTGTTGGGGCTCTTCCCTTTTTGAGTAATGAGCACCAACTTATGGAAAAAGCACCATTTTTACCTATTGTTTTCTTTTTCTACTCTGCAATAAGTGAGGCTTCAACTTGTTATCATAAATCTATGGATTATAATCTCTCGACTCGCTAAGTCGACCACGATGTTTTTAAGGCCACAAGTAGCTATGACAGTTGACGGTTTAGTAAAAATATGACGGTTAATAGAGGATAAGAGGAGAAACATGATTCAGAATAAAAGCTTTGTTGAGTTGAGTTTCTGATTTAGTATGATATTGCTTTTGCCTTTGTCCATCTAAGGCGATTTACGTGCTATAAAATTAAACATGAACAATGATGGCTTCCCTTGCCTAGACACTTACATATGAAAGGGTAAGTAAAATATATTTTTCTTTGTTGTTTTTCACCGAACGGATATAAAAACTAATTTTGAGCACAATCACTTGTCGATTCATGCCACGCTAACTGAGCTCAAGCCGAACACTAGGTTCAATTGGAAAATTCAGTGCAATCCATTGTATAAGGACTTATCCTTCACCCACACGTTATAGGGTCGAGTCTCATGGAGTGAGAGGTTTGAAGTGGTACAAAACCCATAGAGAAAATAAAAAAAAACTATTCGACAAAAGGGTCCCTAAATTATGTCTAGAGTATAGACATGTGAGGTCTGTAAAAAGCAAAGATTCGAATATTTGGACCATAATCAATCAAATCTAGTGGATATTCTTAACTGTAATGTTGACATTATCTATATGTGATTGAGAAAGAAGGTTGTTTAACATTTGCTCAAGCAAAAGATGGTCTTTTTTGGTTATAGAGGTTCAATGAAAAGTTAAAGTCTTATGAAAGCTACATAGAAACAACATCTAGACAAAGACTTTATATACACCATAGTCCATCCAAAAAAGCATATCCTTTTTCAGATATTTGTGAGCTTCACGAAAAGTGAATAATTAATTATTTTTTATTCCTCATAAATATCCTAATTTCGGTGTAGCCTGCCCTTGACCGGATCTGAGAGAAAATTACTCAAGGTACACGTAGGTTGATCTAAACAATCCTAACCGTTGAACCAAAAAAGAATAATTAAACATCCACTATAAAAGAGATTTTTCCTCTGTTATTTGTTGTATTCTTTAACTTTAAGCTACTAGAGAGAATGTTTCATTAAATTCAAGCCTTCTTTTTCATTTCCGTGATAAAGAACTGTCACAATTACAAGTCTACAATCATATGTCTTTTAGAATAGTTATCTTCGAGGGAAATTCATAGAGTATGTTAGGGTTCGAACTGAAAATCTCGAGCTATTATAAGATCTTTATATTAAAGTTAGTCTCGCAAGGTTTGGAGATACACTTAAAGTAGATATAATATATGCTACTATCACACTCATACAAAATGCCTTTTTTCTTTTCTTTTCTTTTCTTTTTTTCACCCTTCTAATTGGACATACTCATAGAAATCTACAAAACATTGAAATGCAAAGTAATGTATGGTTGCCCCTTTTTAGGACACTCCTATATAAAACCATTAGCTTTAGTTTTGCACTTGAAACTATGCAATATTCACGAGAACTTCTAGGCATATAATCGAGCATTGAGCTCCATCTTGCTTTATATGGTGGCACGTTCGTGCTATCACTATCTTTGGTAAATTTCTTTAATTTAAAATTACAATTGGGTATAAATAAGTTGTCAAGTCAAGTATCAAGTCGATCTCGAGTAACCTAGCTTTTGATGTACTTTTTTAAAAACTAATTAACCCGACCTCCCAAACCCCTTGTTGAACCTCATTCACCCTTGAAATCGAACTCCGCCCCTTCTCCCTCATTATATATACATTTTATACGTGCACAATTTCAAAAAATTTCATGCTTTTCATTTTTTTTGTGACATTTTTATTGTCACGGGTTTCTGTTTTTCTTGTAAATTTGGATTCGACATGGATTTATCTGGATGTCGTGGTGTTGATGCAGTTTGATTTGGCCACATATATGCACAAGTAAATTATATATGTTTTTTGAGCAAACGGGTATCGAATTTATACTATTTTTTCAATTACTAGCAGCCCCACCCATCGAATTTATAACATTTTATTTTCTTGTGCACTTGTTTGTGACATCCTTCCTCATGTTTCACTCTTTTATCACTTTAAAAGTGAGATAAAAAATTATTGAATTTTATTAGGTAGTAAAATAAATTTAGATAAATTTAAATAAATTGCGCGTAGTTAGCAGGGGAGTAAATACATAATTATAAAGAACACGTGGTAGACTACAATTGGAAGAAATCTTTTGTTTTTATTGTAACTTTTTGACTCTTTATCATTTATAAACACTTAAATCCGATAATCGCTAATTCTCAGAGTTATACAAAGCTAAGTGAAAATCCCAACTATCAATGGTTGTGAAGGGGACATCTCACTACAACTGAGAGTTTTGATGTACTAGAATCATTTATACCTTTATGACCATAGTTTTCATTTTACAGTCATTTCTTAAGAAAGAAAAAATTATTTTCAAAGTAAGACGTAGAAAAAGTCTGTCGAACTTGTTTACAAAACACTTCTTTAAATAAAAGTATGGTATCTTTATAAAACACGCTTTCTATTTACAACGTGTTTTATAAATACACTTCTATATTAAAAGTGCGGGTTTAAATTGTAATTGTATTTAACAATCCCAAACTAGAAGATAATTTTAAAAATGGAAAAACCTCTTTAAAAACACAAAACTCCTGAAAATATTTATACCCATAAAACAAACCAACAATTCAAAGCATTGGATCCAACGAGTTATATTTTTAACCGTAGTAAATTTATTCATTTATATTTTAATCCCTCACTTATATTTATAATCATTTCAACCACCTTCTTACATACTTAAATTATAACTAATCTATAATATAAAATAGGGTAAGTTTAAATAAGTCTATTCGACAATTTCAAATATACTCATTCAACAATCACCGACATCTCTCTCAAAACCATTCACATTATGACACAAATTGTCCTAATCACTTATATCTAAACCATAGTAAATATTTTAACCTAGTTAACATCTTTATCACAAGAAAAAACGCTGGCGAGGAATATCGCTAGTCATAAACAAAGATTAAAAAGGGTAATATGACAAAAGCCCTGACAAAGGGTGTGTATATATCCAATCCCCATGAATAGTAAGTAGCATAGGAGAGACCTACCAAGGCCTACGTAAAGCTGGGGTGGGGAGAGTGTTTGTACAGTGATAGGGTAGGGTACCCTAAAACCTATGGGGAGTTGGGGGGAAGTGGACAATAGGTAGGGGTTCTGTTTGGTTGGTACATAACTGTGGGGACCGACTTGGGCGTCTTTCTGGGAAGATAGACCTGAGATCTTCTTGTCCCCATTTTCGTACCCTTTTCTCCCACACACCCATCAATGCAAATCCATGCGCAGCACCTACTATGTCTTTTGCACTTATCTTTTTGGGGATAAATGAACAGTTCAGTTTAGCATTGCATACTTGCGCTAAACTAATAATAAAACGTATTAATCTGTTAGGATAATTTTAAGGGATGATTGAATTTCAAAATGATTAAAAAATATCTCCTTATTTAAGTAAATATACTTACTAAAAGAACCTTCCTTTGAACGTCTTGTCAAAATAATAAACCTCGGAAATTACTGTATGAATAATATAAAATTTGTAATTGATTTTTGTGCGATAAAATTAGTTGATTTGATCGCACAAGTTTTTCATTATTTTTGTACGTAATTCATCATTGCATTATTTTTCTAATTGATTGGCAATAGACAGCTTTCTTTGTTTTTACTGTTTTTTTTATCGAAGATAGTTAGTTAATTTCAAACCAGCTTTGTTCAACCAGTTTTTGTGGAGGCTCCTTTTATTTCTATGTTTCTTTTTTCTTCAATTCCATTTTTATCTCTTTCTTTTCCGCTACACCAAAAAATTAAAAAAAAAATTATGGACCAATAATTTCAGTAAAATTGTTACAAATATACCATAAAAGACTTTCTTTTGGCTCCTCTTGCCTCAAAGAAAACAACACGAGACAGAGAGGGGGACGGCTGACGGTGGATCGGATTTAGAGCGGGTTTTGATTGATTCAAATTTGAATCCGATTTCAAATGCCGAATCAAATCTAATCTGATAATTCAAAAAAATTTATTTTTGTGATCCATATTTGAATCCATTAATAATTTGGAATATGATCCGATCCAAATAATTTAATTAATTAAAATTTAACGGATTATACCTAAATTTTAACTTAATTTTTTAAAATAATCACTTGATTTTTTTAATATTTATATTAAAATATTAAATAATTTGAATCAGATCATAATCGGATCGGATATATATATATATATATATATATATATATATATATATATATATATATATATATATATATATATATATATATATATCTATCAAAATTCGAATCGTAAAATATAAGATATCAAATTCAAATTCGGGTTCAGGTTCAAATTATTATCTAGCTTTTCAAATTTAGATCGGAATTCGAATCATAATTCAATCCATTGATAGGCCTAGGGGTGGTTGGGGGAAGGAAGGGATTAATTATCAAGCATAAATTTTAGAATAAGGTAAATTTCATTGACACTTCCTGGATTTAAGTTATATTTCACTGACATCCTTTTTATTTTTTAAAATATCACTGCATATCCCTATTAATTTTTATTTGTTAACAAACTTAATGGAGGACATAATTTTACATAATTACCCTTACTGGGACTTTCATTTTACTTAATTATCATTTACTCAATTTAATACAAAATTAATTTATAATTTTATCAAATTAACATAAAATTGACATTTAATTTTGTTTGTTTATCTAATTAATATTTAATTTTATCAAATTAACACCAAAATAATATTCAATTAACATTCACATTCATCAAATTAGCATTCATTTTATCTAGTTAATATTTAATTTTATTAAAAATAATATCAAATTAATATTCAAATTCATAAAATTAACATTCAATTTTATCATAATCACATTAAACTTCATGAAATTACCAAATTAATATTCAATTTGATCTAATTAATACTAAATTAACTATCAATTTTATCAAATGAACATTAAATTTTATTATTTAATTTCAGGAAACTAATATTCAATTTCATCAAATCGATATTTAATTTTATAAAATTAACACCAAATAAATATTTAATTTTATCAAATCAATATTCTGTGTAATCCAATTAGCATTTAATTTAATTAAATTAACACTAAAATGATGTTTTCTATTATTTTAAAGGTAAAATTGACAACTCATAATAGAATAAGTCATCACATCACACTATTTTAATTTGTCATTAACGACATTAGATGATAAGGGTAGTTTGTGAAATGTGTATATAAACTATAAGGGTATGCATTGATATTTCAACAACCAAAAAGAGTTTTAGTGAAATATGATTTAAATCCGGGGGTGTCGGTGAAATTTACCGTTTAAGTGGGATTTACCAACTTTTTGGCCTTTTGGGCTTATTAAGATAAAAGAAGTAGTGACGCCAAATGTCAGTGTCTGGCACCCAAGTTCAGTTTCTTGTTCCACATAAGTATTAAGTAATGACTGACTAATTAAGTAATGCATTTCATTTAGCCTTTCCCCTTTATAAGTGCTGTTTCTAATCATATCTAACTGCATAAAAAAGTTCTTTCAAGTGACAATCATCATTTTTTTTTGTTGATAGTGTTTCCTACAAAATCTATTACCTTGGAAAATCTCCTCCATCTACCTAAGTGATGGAAACTGGTGTGGGTCCTATTATATGGTCTCACACCAATAAACTCCTTATATATATATATATATGTCTCTGTGTGTGTGTGTGATTTTTAATGATTTTAACTTTTATAAAGAGGAAAGGAAAAAAGAAAAACGATATGTAATTGGTAAGACACTTCAACAAGTCGTGTTTGAATTAAGGTAGTTCTTGGATTATTCTGGCGAACCCAATTGACTGAATTAATTCATCATATGGAAGATCCAAGCTTATAGCCAATGTGTTAAGTCTCTCACGATTTTGTCATTCAAGAGCTACCAATCCTTTTGCAAATTGAATATTTGATTTTTTAAATCCTACGGTCTTCTTTAGGGTTTTTTTTTTTTCATTTGCCTGGAAGGGACAAAAGAAAGATCTTGTTATTTCTTCAACAATTTATGTCAACGTTTTCTTCTCTGCTATAGATGAATTGTTCTTAAATTGTAATAGTTGATTGTTTATGAAAAATCCGAACTTATTAACCTATAAAAGATTTAAAAAAAAATGAAAACTTTGGGCCTACCACAACAACACTAGTGGTTGAGAAAGAATGGCACATGATGGTGCTCAACTTCATCTAGTAATCAATACTCATCACTCACCAATGCATCAATGTTGATCCTATTTTAAAGATCTAATATGCAATTTGATTAAAGGAGCTTACCCATTCAATGAAGAATATGATAACCAGTAGACTTAAACGAGGAATGTTAAAAGTATCCAATGACAAGGTGACACAATCTCTTGTCGCATAGACAAACCCCCCAAAGTTAGGAAAAGAAAGATAAATAAATGTTAGTAGACCTCCTCCATGGACCATTAACCTGAATTGTTAAAAAACATATTTAAGTAGAGAGTAGAGACATGAAATTGCAAAAATAAAAAATAATTAAAAAAATGATAATCTTTGGCAAATTCTTAGACTTAAAGCTTTCTTAAAATTGAAGAGACTGGTTTCTTTTTCAGTAAAGTTGTCCGAATTTCTTTTGAAAAAATCAATATGCGTATCCTACAAGCTATTGTTGTGGTAATGTCTCATTGGATATGAGCATCAAATGGAACTACTACATGGTGCCTTATAAACATTAGATATTTTCTCGTTAGTTTAGGTTAACTTAGGGGCAGAGTCAGGAATTTACTGAAGGGGAAAATGTAATTAGAAAAAAATCAAGACTAAATTAATATACAAAACAACAACACTAGTTTTCATTTAGTTTAAATAAAATCCGAATAAAAACTATAACAAACTATACAATTATTTAAAAAATTAGGGGGGCAAATGTAATAAATTAAAATAAAATTATAGTAAAAACTAAAAAGTATGACATAGATGAAGAATGGGCTAACTTCTCCAAGATGTATGGGCTATTTTGAATAATAGTCCTCGATCGGCAACGGGCCAGCTCAACCCAGGTTTTTTGGGCCCATCCCCTCCCCTCTTTATGATATTTGTTTAATCACCGTCATTCTCTCTGTTAGACCTTAAGGTTGCGGTTTCAAACCTTGTCATCCATCTCTCATGTGATAGGGTATGACCCAAAAAAAAATTAATACAATTAATTTTTATATTCAATTTTATAATTCATGTACTTTTTATAAATTTTTACTTAAAAATCTTTTTTAAAAGCCCATGTCAGGCTCGAATACTGGCCCATATTTTGGCCTTTGGGGCTGGCAATGGGCCATGTTTTTTTTTTGACAAAATTGGTTGTCGGTACACCTTGAAAAACTTATTTGTCTTTAAGTACTTAGCTCATACTTTTAGGTTATTGAGTTCATTGACACCTAAAATTTCAGTTATTAAGTATAGATTGCAGTTTTAAATATTTTCTTATTACTTAATTGCCATTTGTTTGATTCACGCCTAATAGTTTGTGTTTTTCTTTTGTTTAGGATATGTTTCATTAAGATAGATAAATTGTTTAGGACTACGTAAAGTAACATGTTCAATTGTATTCAAACTGTGACAAACATAGAGTCACATGTTCAAACATATATTCAATTCAGATTGTAGGTTCCAGAATGTAAATATACACACATATATTCAATTACCATGTTGTTAGGGGGTATATTAGGTATTTGTTTCTCAAATGGACTTTTAGCCCAAAAAAAAAATTCCCGCTTACACTTCTAGCCCAATAAGTATTAAAAAATGTACCGACTTTCAAAAAAATCCTACTTTTTTCTCTCGTGATGGATCGAACCAACCAACCAGTAAGGCCTGTCCCATGGCGGGCTCAAAGCCTGACCCAGGCTTCCTTGGCCTGGCTCGTTACTGAGGCCCAAGTCCGCATAATACATATTTTTTCTTCTTTAGACCAATTTAATATAATTAAGAATAATTTAGACAATTAATTTTTTTTTCTAATAACTGTATTTTCTTTCAAACAATAAAATGAAAATTTTTAAAACTTTCTTGTAAGTTTTTTATGTTAACCAAAATATATGTATGAAAATATATTTTCTTCCATTTTTTTTCTTTCACTTTACTTTCCATCATTATTTTCTTCATAACCAAACGGAACTTAATATATGTTAAGCTATGCTTTTTTTTGGTACACAGCCTATGCTGGATGCTATCTAAATGATTAGCAATATATGATGTGCATTACACATGAATAATTTAAATAATATATTTTTATTTTTTTTTAAGCCTAGTTATTAATCTATACATGTATTATATAGTAATTTGAATTATTAGAGTTATTATTTTAATTAAAAACCTAAAGTTATAAGAATAAGTACAGCGAATGGCTAGAGTCCGAATGTTATACGTAAAAAGAGTTTTGATAGGACATGGAAGGAAAAATAATGACTTTAATAAAAATATGTGAGGTATGATTGACTTAATATTATTAAATAGGGATGAAATAGAAAATCAATTTTTTTTTACATATGCAAACATTTATAAGTAATATAGATATAAATACATATTTCTCAAATTGCCGAAAAAATACATAAACTTGTTGTCATGTATGAATGCATAAAAATAGAGGAATGTTATTAGGGACTTAATCAGGGACCTAATTCAATTCAACTATTAGATTAGTTATAAATTTTAATATTATGTATAACCTATTTTCAGGGCGAAGCCAAGATTTCTTCTTAAGGGGAGCCAAATAGTGGCAAAACAATATATTTTTATCAACGTGAATCATTCTATAAGATCGTTAATGCCAAATGTTTACATGCATAGAACATATAAAAATTAACCACACGGAATCGTGTAATTATTATTTTCTTAGTTAACTTAAACTAGTTGAATTATTAGATATAAAAGTCAAATCAATTGCACCATTAATAATTTAAAATAGTCTAAAATTCATAGAATTGTACAATATTAAAATTTAATAATTTATGTAAAATGTTACAATTTTAATTGTTAATGGTTCAATGTAATCAGATCAATAGTTGAGAGGATAAAGTAAAATCACGATTATAATTTAATGTATAAAGTATAATTTTAAGAAATTGAGTGACATATAAAATGTGATCAAAATATAGATTTTGGGATATAATATATAATTTTAAAAAGTTGAAAGGAGTCATGACCCCCTTGGGCCCAGGGACAACCCAACATATGTGGGAGCCCTAGGAGAAATTTTTTAAAGAGGCCCTATTAATATATTTTATAGTAGGATAAATAATAATAAATAATTTTTAAAAATTATATATGTTTATTTAATTTTTGTTGTTTTTACTTTTTGAGATTCATAAATATTAATTGAATTTTTGAATTCAAATTTTATACATTAAAATTCAATTAACAAAAGTCAAATCATCGACCAAATGTAATTAGGTGATAACACACTTTTCATATACCATAAACATTGGGCAAGATAACAAATCTCAGTTTGAACTCTAGGGCGCTAAATGTTTTTATAAGGAATTCTAATACAATAATATTACTTGTATTTAATCTAAGAACCTAATTTTGACACTTAGAAA
This sequence comes from Ilex aquifolium, assembly GCA_951799425.1. NCBI lineage: Eukaryota > Viridiplantae > Streptophyta > Magnoliopsida > Aquifoliales > Aquifoliaceae > Ilex > Ilex aquifolium. Next base: position 3,357,337 of record OX637392.1, read on the forward strand.
ATTGTAATTATTCGATTGCTAGTGAATTTATTCAATTTAAGTCCCTATTATTATTATTTAGATTATAAAAACAGTTCAAAAGTATCATTTACGTGGGAAAATTTTGATTACAATCAGAAACCAAAAAACCCCTAAACTCAGGTGGGGGACAGCCGACCCAACTCAAAGGAAGATAGTTGATCATCATATTTGTTGCAACTCAATGAGCTGCTCTGTTCAGAGCTCTTGGTTCGTGTAAAAACCTTAAATTTAGGGCCTTTGAATAATGCCTGATATCTTCAACGAAGACACAGATTTCCCATGGCGAAACTCCTTCTGTTGAACTCGGCCTAATTACCTCCAAACAGTCACTTTCAATGGTAGCATACTGCAATTCTAAAGAATGCACAAGAAGGCAAGTTTGTCTAATTGCATCAGCTTCAGAGAAAAGGCTAGAAACCACAAGAATTCTCTTTGCAATACCATCAATCAAAGCCTCATTAGAGTCTCTTAAAATTATCCCCCCAGCAGCTTTCTCCTTTTTAAAAGCACCGTCACAATTGAGTCTGATACCTCGTTGCGGTAAGGGATTTAAGCTCTGTTGATTGAAAACAGGGTCAACAATATTTCCTTGAGATCTGTTGTCAAGCAAGATCACCTCACTCCAAAGCTTCTGAGCTCTTAGAATCGTAGCCATGGCATTGGGAACTTCAGCATTAAAAACCTTCAGATTTCTCGTGTTCCAATAGCCCAGACAATTGTTGCCACTTTCCCCATGATCTTGAGTGCCTCAAACTTACCCTTGATAATCTTTATCAAAGTCGAGGTCCACTATGTCACTGTTTGTTATGACCTCAGCTCCATTTGAAACCCAAGTTCAATCCCAAACCAAACCTTCTTTGTCCATTCACATAGAAGGATCCATTGGGAATGAATGGGAAGACTGTAGTAGTTTCTTCATTAGCCGGAAGGAATTAGTCTCCAGAGGGAACTACTAAAGGTGTGTATAAGCCCTACACACTGTGTATGTTAGACTGTCCCTCCAGTTGAGCTTCACTATGAACTAATAGACTAAAATTAGCATATAATGAAGGATGTATTATAAGTACGGTGAAACCAATATCCCAGATTCGATCTAGTCTCTACAAATAAGACAAGTAGAAGCTTTAACACACCTTCTCTTAAGCAAGTTTTCACGAGAAACCAATGCATTATTACATGCCTTCCACTAAAAGTGTTTGACCATCGGAATCGTCTTCATATGCCAAGTAATGTACCAGATCTTTGGATGAGGATAAAAAGAAGAACTTGCCTCCATGCTTGTAGATGAATTTAAGCTTATCGCCAATGAATAGCCTGATCTCACAGTGTAAATTCCTTTGGGTCTTGGATGCCATATTTTCCTATCCTTTCCTGCAACTTTAGGGTATAGAATGGCAAGAATTGCCTTGTTCTCTTTGTCGTTGAAGAGACTCTTTATCAAGTTGGAATTCCACTCTCCTGGTGGTTGAGAGATAAGCTGGTTAACAAATTCAAGATCACATGCTTGAAGCTTGATCAGTAAAGCCATATCCTTAGCAAAATGAGGAATCCACTTGTCTTCCCATATCCTAATCTGATTGCCTTCCATCACTTGTCATATAAGTCCCTTTTCCAATAATTCCCTCCCTTTAATCAAGCTATTCCAAACACATGATGGTCTTGGCCAGAATGAGTTGGGGTTCTGAATCCACCTCCAACATTGTTTTGCTAGAAGTGCCTGATTAAAAAACCAGAAGTCCTTGAAGCCCATTCCCCCTCTTGCCTTAGCCTCTGCCATCTTATCTCATTGCTTCCAACAGATTCCTCGTTTCTCCCCACCAAAAATTTCTGACATATTTGTTGAGCTTTTTACCTCCAGCTTGAGAAAGGAGCAGATTCTTTCATCTTTGCATTTTCTTCAGAGCCATCTCAAGAAGAAATCCAAAAACTTCATTTTTAGATCTCCCCCAAAATAGAGGATGGAAGAATCTGCATATTGTTGATTCATTTCATCAGAGCCATAGCATGCATAATGTTGATTGGGAATCTGCATAATGTTGATTCATTTCATCTGTCACTTTGCATTCCACAATCGCTAGAACTTCTTCAAAATCTCTCTGGCCCACTGTTGAGAATAAGTTTTAGAAATATTATTTAATGTGATCATTTAGCTCCTCCTCATCCTCTAGACAGATATCATCTTCAGTCTTCAATCTCAGAACTTGGTTTCTTTGCTTTCTTTATATGGTTGTAAGATGAAAAAATCTCGTATTTTGGTCTCCAGATTCTAGCCAATTGATTCTTGATCTTTGTTTCCAGAATTGTTCTTCTCTTCTCCTAATCTTATCAATCTCAACACAGGTCTTAGCTTCCTGCCTTAATTTTTCAACCGAGGCTTCCTTCATGCAAATTAATTAATTCAGAATTTAACTCTGTAAGGATCTTTCTATCATTTCTGAACTTCTATTTGTGCCATCTTCTAAGTTCCTTTGTACACTCTTCTAATCTCTTTATAATAGTGGACATCGCAGAACTATTTAACCTTTTTTCTCATCTTCTTTTGATGATCTCCTCACATTTAGCATCCTCCATCCACAGTGTTTCAAATTTAAAGATATTTGGCATCTTCTTCAAACTTGGCTCCAAATTTATGATAATAGGCAATGGTCTGACCCCATTCTAGCTTCATGAATAACTTGCATTTGTGGGTGACTCATATTCCATTCTAAATTAACCAAAAACTTGTTAAGCCTTTCCTGTACATTAGCATCCCCTGTCCTATTATTAATTTAATGGTCAAAATGCAATAAATTCTCAAATTAAACCCAAAAATTAAGTCTAATAATATGGGAAATTTGGGGCCTTAATTTTTTTTCTTATTTGGGGGCCTTAGGCAATGGCCTAGTGCATAGCCCGACACTACTTGGGCCATAACATGACTCCATCACTACATACTTTCAGTTTAATGATTGTATTGAATTAGATTTCTAAATTAGATTCAAATAACGATTTACATAAAAAAATGTCTTATGCCTTCATAAATAAAGTTAAAATGAAAAACAAAAAAAATTATGCATGCTATCGAGCTACGGTGGCCGGTCTCAAAACTTAAGAATAGTCGACGCAATCCTTAACACCTTATAGCAAAAAAAACCTTGTATACAATTACCTTCCAATTTTTCACCCTACCCAACTACCAACCCAACCATACCTTATCAACATTTCCTTAAAACTTATAACTATTGACAATTTCACATATATAGTAATAAAATGTATAGTATGTTATAGTTCTGTCCTTGTATTTAAGTTTAAATACACGGATACCTTTTTGAATTTTTGAAATATATTTGTAGTCTCATATGGTTCATATAATAGACACGTTTGAGATATCATCAGCGCTATCATGTATAGATGATTTGAGAAAGTAAAAAAAAAAAATAGTTTTTTTTTGAATTTTTTTCGTTCAATTCAAGTAAATCTATCACTTTTGTCGAACAAAAATTGACAGGGGGATTTCAAATATATTTTTGAAAAATCGAAGGGATATCCTTTTATTTTTGATATTCTAAAAGGTTGTTACTGCAATTTCCCTTACATGTAAGTCCATTCATCCTTGGACCTGAAAGCAATAAACAACCTTAAAGAAATCACTAATTAAAAGTCAACATAAACAACTACATAAACCAACCAAACTTTTATTGTTGGAAGAAAGATTAGAGTTAGAAGAAACCAATAATACATTTTGATTTTCTGTTGGGGGACTCTGTTCTTTTGCTCTACACTCACATGCCTAGTGTACTCCTCAAATCTACCAATGACCTTCAACCACATAACACGATGGAGGGCAGTTTTGTCATTTCACACCCTACAAGCACACGGTTTAGTTGGTATCAAATATCAAACCTTGGAAACGGGAAAATTATGCATGGGCTCCGTTTGGTAGGAATGATGGAAAATAGGAAGAATACACTTTATATCCTTCAAGGAAGGAAAATAAAAATGATACACTTTTCTTCTTTTGTGTTTGGTTAGATGGATAAAAAATAAAAATGACTAATTTTTTTTTTTGGTGCTGGCTGATATTAGGGGTGACAATCGAGTCGTATCGTGTCAGATTCGTGTTTAGTCATTACGGGTTTGTATCGAACATTAGTCAAATCTAACTCAACTAATTTAACTAATTGTGTCGTGTTCATATTCGTGTTGACTAACATAAATTTTGAATAAAAAATTTAACTCTAATATTTTATTTTTACTTAATTGAATTTATGTTAATATTTTTTCTACAAATTAAAAATTAACTTAAATAAATATAATAATTATGTCAATACTTAATAAATAGTTACAAATAATTAACATTTTATGTCTATAATATTAGTTAAACATGTTAGTTTCGTGTTACCATATAAACAAGAAAATAGAGAAAGTGTTTATTTTTAAGTAAACGGGTTGATGGTGTCAATTTTGAGTTTGACTAGTTGAACTGAATATATGAGCCTTTTATATTTATTGTTCGCGTGTCAGATCATTTTCAAGTTCGTGTCATAAAATTCGTGTTGAGGTTGAGTCGTGTAATCGTGTTGAGTCGAAAATTTTCACCCCTAGTTAAGATGGAAAAAATATTTTTTTTTAATTTAAATTTTTTATTTTTAATTTTTAATTTTTTTAAAAATATATATATAAATACATATTTTATAATTATATTTTTATATGAAATTAATATATACATAATATATATATGTATCAAAAAATATATAGACAAATAAGACACATCTCAATACAAATAATTAATTTTTCATCAACTTTTCTTCCAATTTTAGAGAGATTGATTTTGATGAGTTAGAAGGAAAATTAATCCATCTACTTTTCTACCTTTCCTATTTTCTTTCTTTACCAAACATGATATTTTATTTATCAATCCAACTCTCCTTTCTTCCGACTTCCCTTCCTCCCATTTTCCGTCATACCAAACGATTTCCTGGTTACCAACTTAGCACATAGGAAGTACCACATTGAACTAGAGAGATAGAGAGTGAGAGAGGTGTCTGCATGCATAATTGCATTGGGGTTTCCTCTATTTGGGTTGGCATAATCGCCCATTGCTTTCATCTTGGACCCTCCGCAGGCTGTGAAAAGCGTACTAACCAGTGTTTTCTGTATTTCTTCCTCTGATTTATTGTTTTGTTAATTGCTTCTCTACCTGCACATGTGCTGAGTTGTCATGGGCTCTATATACGCTTCTCACATTCTTCTTATTTCATCAATAAACTAAAGATCCTACCTTCTCTTCTTCTTTCTCTTTATTCAGGTTTTCTCTATATTTAATTTCGTTCTCTTTCTATAATGGCAAATGCATCTGGGTTCTTTACACCTACAGTCCCAAGTCTTAGAAAGAGGATTAATCCAACATCTATAGGCATATATCGATCGGGGAATTGTTCCTCTGAGGGAATCTTTAAAAGGGTACTCTGCTCCAGCACCATTGAAGGTGCGGAGAAACTTTCGACTTCTGAATCTCGAGCACCCAGGTATGTTCTTTTATGTGATTTCCTCATTTTCTTCTTTTAGTCGATAACTAAGGGTTTTCTTTAGCTATACTGGTAGTTTAGGATATCTTGTTAATGGGTTTTTTATGCAATTGGATTTGAATTTGATAGCTGTGTCTGCTGAAATGAAAATTGTTCTATCTCTTGGAAAAGATTTGGAAATTTGTTCAATTGGGTGCACCTTGATTGGGGCGATTTTATTGCAAATTTACGATGTTGAGTCCTTCTAGGATAGTTGGACTAATGGGATGGTGTTTGTTTTGCGAGTTATGATTGCGTTGGAGCCCTTTTCAGCTAGTTAACCCTATATCACTCTGATTAAGCATCTAAGTTGCAACAAGAATTATAGGAATAGTGTTTCCTGCTCTTGCATGAGCACCCAGTACCAAAATGATTCATACACGACATTTTAGAGCATCTCTAGTGGAAGTTGACTTATGAAGTTTGTCTTTGCCATAGTGGAATGCTAATTTATTATGCTGGCTTGCATATTTGGGGGAATCGTATAGATAGAGCTCGCTGTATTCATGTTGGGAACGTAGTTATGTGGACATACTAGGCGCATAGCTCTCAAGTAAAACACTTGCTTTTTGTAATTTGAGAAAAAGGCAATTTGTATAGACCATCGGTTTGAACTTTTGACAGCAAAGGATACATTGAAATTGCCAGTGAATATAGGTACTTGAATACTGTGGAGAGAGAAGGACAAAAGAGAGAGCACAAATGACACTAAAAATATGCAAGGAAATGTTTTGGTTACTGTTGTGTGAAGGTCCATTGTAAAGTGGTCATTCTTCTTTTTTGGCTGCACTAAAATTGGCTATTACAGTTGCTAAATTGAAAAAACAAGGGGAAGATATTCTGGTATTTGATGTTGTATGGGCAAAGGGGTGGAGAAGATGTTATATATGCGAAGGGGTGGAGGAGACTGCAAAGTACCTCTTCTTAATTGTGGGATCTTTTGGGGACTATGGTTCCTTATTCTGTTTGTGTTAGGATTTGCTTGGGTCATGCGACTCATGCCTAGGTTGTCAAAGAGGTGTTAGGTGTCAAAAAGGGGGGTGTGCTAAAAAATGATGAAAAGGATTGGGAAGTAGCCTGTCGTGCGTTACGCGGTGTAGAGGGGGAAGAATGGAACAGATGGACCTCTGAAGGATTGGATTCTTATTGACAGATTGACGCGTTTGATGTTTAGATCATTTGGTATTGTTTTTACTATTATTGGGAATTAAGGAGGCTTATGCACCTTGCTTAGATTCTCCTGTTATGCATGATTTTATTCTTCCTGAAGATCAGTAATTGGCTCCTTTCATAGATATGGTGTGTCAATGGGTTGCATCTCTGTTGTTGGCATTTTAGGTGCATACTTCTCAACAGAATTTGTTTCTTTAATTTCATTTGTACCTGCTAAGAGTAGCATTTTAGGTTTCCGGTCTTGTATGTGTGGTTTTACACCAATCATTGAGCTAGATTCATTCCTGGTTTGGCATTATTTTTGGCTAATATAAAGATTAAAGCTTGCGGTTTGGTGTAATTGCATATTTTATACTCGTAATTTTATGATCCATATACATGTTTTAGATATTGAATTATCTATACATATAGGAATATTTCAACATATGCATGTGCGAATACAATGGTATTTTTGTTCTGGAGCAGATTGTTTGAGCTCTGCTATGTTGTTAAAGGTTTGTTTTTCAGGCCCACTTTTATAAGTTTCATTTGGAGGCATTTCATATTTTATCTTTCTGCATAACATCTTATTTATTATTTTGCGGTTGTTTGCTACTTTGTCCATTATTTAATTTTTAAAACTCGCGTACTTTAATTATGAATGTAGCATGGAAAATTGGCATGGTAATTTGATTCTTTTTTGGTTCAAGAGAATTCACTTCATATGAGAATTTAATTTGATATCTGAAAGATTAATTTCTATTCTATTTTAAAAAATGAATCTGTACAGGCTCGTAAGTAAAGGCTGCAAACTAGTTGGTTGCGGCTCGGCTGTACCAAATCTCCAGGTTTCCAATGATGATCTTGCAAAAGTTGTTGAAACTTCTGATGAATGGATATTTGTTCGCACTGGAATTCGCAATCGACGAGTTCTTACAGGTCAATTTTCCTTGCAGTGCATGCTTGAGTATCAATCTGGTGGTGTACTATTTGAGGTAGCTTTGCTTGTTACTAACTCATCGTGCGCTTGGTTTCAAGCAAAGAGATAAAATAAAGTGAGTGTTAGATGAAGGAAAGTCCTTATATTTAGATGAAATTTAACCTTGTGTGGGTGGACTTGCTTGGTTAGCTTGGGTACAATTGTACATGTAGGTGGCCACTTTTCTGGTTTGGACTTAAATATTTGCAGACTTGGTAATCTGGTAGCTGATAAGTTTTTAGCCTGAACCACAATAATCTACTTGTTAAATTTTGTGTGACCTGAAGCTTCCCAGCTTTGATGGGCTGACCTGGCCAAAACCCATGCCAACACTAATGTGCTTGAGCCTTAGGTTAAGCTAGTTCAGCAGATTCCTCGCATTCTTATTGTGTTTTAACAAATTCTAGCGTGTAATCATGAATGCCAGAATCATCCTTTGTGGCTTCTATTACATTCATAACTGGACATTTGGGCCTTCAAAACTTACTATCTGATGTTTACTTTCCAAGGGTATATTTCATTCCAAAACTGGATTTGGTCTGATGTATTGTTTTACAGGGAAAGATAGCTTGACGGATCTGGCTGTGGAGGCAGCAAAGAAAGCTCTTCAGATGGCAGAAGTAGATCCTGATGATGTGGATCTAGTTTTATTGTGCACATCGACTCCAGAGGATCTATTTGGCAGCGCTCCTCAGGTATAGGCATAGGATGATGTTAGCCCAAACGAATTTGAACTCACAAACATGGTAGTTAAAAAATCTTGACAATGAGCTACATGAATGTATTCAATAATATATGAACGAGATGTTCTGTGTATTGTAATCAATGTAACCTTTTCATTGGCACAAGACTGTAACATGGTGTGTGTGAGTATATCTTGTGAAGATAAATTTTTATAAACTGCTTGTATGTGTGTTTTTTATATATCCAGTCATCACAAATGAAAAAGAATAGCAATATAGCAATGCGTCCGTGCATTCTCTCATAGATATGTTTATTGACAAAATTTCCAAGTAATCACGGGAATAATATTTTGTCTCCTGCATGGTTCGATGATGCGTGGGATTCCTCAATAAATTTTCTGAAGAACACCTGGTTTCTTGAAATTGCACTAGCAAGAAAGTCGATGCATTGGGCACCATATATTTCACATCTTCAAAGGAAAAGTATACCCTGTTGAAGTACTATAATGAGCGTTGCAGTTGATATTGTATTCTTGGGGAGTTGACTGATAAATCTGGATCAATTACCAAGTTGGCTGTCTTGTTTGACTTTGGATGTTCAAAAAGTTGAATTCAGTTTCCATACTCTCTGGATTTGGAATTCTCAGTAACTTTCATAGCCATATGAGCTGTGGCTATGATTTCTTCTCGGAACATATGTTTAAGACACTTTGGCTTTGCTTTTACGAGATGTAGATTTTCCCTTGTAAAAGCAGTGCTTAGATACTGTAGTTAGCTGTGCTATTACTTTGAGAATGTGATGTTGTGCCATTATTTACCAGCTTGTAGTGTTGCCTTTACACTGATGATCATATGAGCATACAGTTGGTGACTGATTCTTGACTGAGGTTTGGGTGTTCATAACACTAAACTGATCGAGTTATCTTGTCAACAATACTTCTCGTATCCGTTGAATCCTTTACCAATTATTATGAAGTACTACTGCCTTATTAAAGTAATTCATCTTCTACATGTATCAATTGAATTACTTTATAGTTCACCTCCTTGATATTTCCTGACATTTATCAGATACAAAAGGCACTGGGCTGCAAAAGAAATCCATTGGCTTATGATATTACAGCTGCTTGTAGCGGGTTTGTGCTAGGCCTAGTGTCAGCTTCTTGTTATATTAAAGGTAAAAATTCCTTTACTTTGCTGCAATTAGATTTTGTTACTGGTTTCGGAGTTGCTTTTTTTTCAAATAAATAGCATTTGTTTCGAGTGTCATAAAAATTGAACCCTGCTATTGTAAATTGCAGGAGGCGGATTTAATAATGTTCTTGTGATTGGGGCTGATGCTCTTTCTCGTTATGTTGATTGGACGGATAGAGGGACCTGTATTCTCTTTGGTGATGCTGCTGGTGCTGTACTTGTACAGGTATACTTGTTATTTGGTCATTCAATTGTGCTGTCTGGGAAGCAGATAATATCTTTGTCATTGGAAATATCACTTAGTCATATTTATTGGTGTCCGGTTCTCTAAATAAGGGTGTTAGGGTTCTTTTTTCATTTGGATAATGCTTGTGAGTTAGTGTTTGTGTGCCCCTTCAGCTAAGTAGTACTCTAAGTTGGTCGTTATCGTACTTTCGCATGTTGTAAATAGCATATGTTGATTTTCAGATGCATCATTAGTCCTGGGCATATAACTTGATTTTCAGAATTTGGATATCTTGATTCATAGACATCGTTAGTCCTGGGTATAAAACTTGATTTTCAGAAGCATGACAAATTATACATATACTAGTAATTCCCTTGTTCTAAAAAATGCCATGACAGCACCTTTCGGGGTAAAATGCTATGATAGCAATGTATGCATTTTTTCACCCCGAAGAGAAGAACAACATTTTTGGACAGCATTTATCATAGTTCAAAGTATCGGCCGATACTGATATGAGTTGGCTGAGTCGTATCCGACTCGGCACCTTCCTTGACGATATTGTTACATGATACGTATAAACTCCGAGTCTTGCACGATTCGGCCGAGCTGTATCTAAGTCAGTCTTTGAGTTGCTGAGTTATTGTCACCGGATCCGTTGATACAATTTCACGACGCCGCGGTATAACTTGAATCTCTCGTCATATTTAACATTTTCATTTAAGTTATATCGCCCGAAACCGTGTCATGACACCACGACCGATGTATCTCAGAGCTCTCCGAGTTGATGGCCGATACCACGACCTTGAGGCATGACATTTATAACTAGTTCACAGAGTCATTGACCACTTGTCCGAGTGGATATTTGACTAAACTACGAATGGATAAGCACTTTAAAAGCTGTCTGCTGATTCTTTGTATTGTTCTATAAGTTAATTTCCTATACTCGGAAACCACACTAGAGCATCCATTGGATGAATCTCACTTATCTTAATAACTAGATAGTTTAACTAATCTACCTTCTATACCCCCTCGGTCCTAACTTTTGTCAACTACACCTCTTGTTGCTAGGAAGTAGTGGTTATGTAGATAGTTGATATTAAAGCTATTCTGCAGGCGTGTGATAGTGAAGAGGATGGTTTGTTTGGTTTTGACTTGCATAGTGATGGTGATGGCCAGAGGTATGCATAATGATCTTGAGAAAATGGTTCTATGGGTTATTTTTCGCGTCAATGAGACAAAAACTACCTTTATTTGTAGGCACTTAAATGCTGCCGTCAAGGAGAATGAAATGGATAGTGCAACGGGTTCTAATGGTTCAGTCTTTGGCTTCCCTCCAAGGCGCGCCTCTTATTCCTGCATCCAGATGAATGGTAAAGAGGTCTTTCGCTTTGCTGTTCGTGCTGTGCCTCAGTCGATTGAGGCTGCGCTAGAAAAGGCTGGTCTCACTGGATCTAACATCGATTGGTTACTGCTCCATCAGGTATGAGACATAAAATCTACAAAGGTGATAAAACTTAGTTCTGACTTACATTACATTGATTACACATACAGACAGATTCTGAAGCGAAATCCACTCTCGATCAAATGTCATCTGTACTCACCGATCTCTTTTTTCCTACTACTGCTGCCTTTTGTTTTCCTTTGAACATTTTGATGCGGTTATAATGCCATTAGCATCCCAACATTTATTATGAAAACTACTTTCAATGTGTTTCTAGTATAAGTCTTACAAGGACTCGCGCATTGTTCCCTTAGCCAAATTCTTCACCACGCTATGCGTAACGACCCCTAAAATCTCTCATATGAACATAGCCACCCTGAAATGAATTGGTTATACGCAGGCCAATCAGAGGATCATTGACGCGGTGGCAACACGTTTAGAAGTCCCATCAGAACGTGTAATCTCCAATCTGGCAAATTATGGGAATACAAGTGCTGCATCCATTCCGTTGGCATTGGATGAAGCTGTCCGCAGTGGGAAAGTTCAGTCAGGCCATACTATAGCAGCTGCAGGTTTTGGAGCTGGTCTTACATGGGGTTCTGCTATCATTAGATGGGGATGAAACAACCATATTACCCGATGATCAGTTACAGAAAAATGAAGAGGAATCCCCATATCCTGCTGTTTTCTCTATCTTGCTTCTTATTTCACTAGTCATGCAGTTATTTTGAGGTTGCAATCGCATAGTTTTCTTCAATTTCCTTTTGTTTATTGAGATTGTTATTGTTAAAATTTGAAACTTCAATAAAATTTTATTCTTTTTCTTCAGTAATAAATTCTATTGTCATCTACTTTCTGTAATCAGCACCGTTTGCATTTACATTCCATTAAATCACAACTTAAACCAATGATTGTGCGGGCTGACACCCTTATTTGCATTGTTGTGTTGAATGGGTGTTGCCTACCTGTTTCACTACTCAGGATCCTATGAACAATGGATACGATTACAGTATCGGGACCGAAACCATAATGAAATTTACACATAAATAAGGGGTAATTATAGCTCATTTGTCAAGTAATTATTCAAAAATGTCAAGTACAACTCATTGTGGTCAAATTAAGTCTAAAAAAATGGGGATTGATCCTAAATTGTTAGGGTCATTGTAATCTGTTTATTTTGTAGTAACTTTCAACACGCTGATAAAATGTATCGTATATAAACAATGGAACAGTTAATATAAAACTGACAAAAACACATCAAAACTGCCATATTTAGATAATTTATTACTAGTGGGAATCTGGATTCAAAATTTCTCTAAACATCCTTGATGAATAAATAGTGAAAAGAAGGGTAAAAAGTAATCACAACTACAAGGAGGATAAAAGGATGCAAGTAGTTATTGAGCTGAAACTTCTTTAAGTCTAGAACTGATCCTCTTTAGAACACCCTCTATTGCAAGATCAAATGCATCCTTTTTGGCCCTCAAACCCAGTGAACTTCCATGTTTTCTATACATAACTCTAGGCATCATCTCTAAAACCTTCTCTCTCATCCTCCTAACTTCAGCTCTTGGGATATTCATCAACACATCCACAATGCTAACCCCTTTAAACACTACATCCTCTTTGGGAATGAACACTGAAAACTCCTCATACTTCTCCTCCGGTAGATGCCACCCATACTGCTTTTTTGCTGACAATTCCTCGAAGAAAACTGGTATACATCCAGCAAGAATCGAATCAAATGTGGAACGCCTAGTCGGTGTATCCCCCGGTGGCTGCAAACAAAAACTAGCCTGCAACATTGGCCTCATGAACCTAATTGGATCATGCTCACATATCCCATTAGAACAATCCACAAACTCACACAATTCCGAATACCCACAACCATTAACATTCGTGCTAGTACTATTCTCGCATTCTAATCTTATACTTCTCCTTATATTCGGATTAGCCGAAATTCCACCCCCACCAGCAAACAACATCAATGTAGTACGCCTAGACCTCCTCACCCTACTCACCCATGATTCAAAAAGAGCCATATTCGGAGGATGAAATGAAGTTGGATACGGAATTGCATGTTCTTGCCATGGATAAGCTCTTGCTTCCAATGTTAATGCAGTAACATTATAGAACTCCGGCAATTCAAAAAATGAAGTGCCCCAAATTGGTGGATCATTAGATAAAGGTTGGCTAAAGTCCCAAGCTGGACGTGCCATCACCAAAAAATGGTCATGGCCGGAATTTTTCCTCCATATTTCCGGGGAATCGAAATGATACAAATATTGAAATAAATCAAGCCCGTGTTCGAAACTTGAATTGACTTCAGGTCCATAGAGGTATCGAAGGCTATCTATGCCGGCATAGTAGGGGATGTAGATGGCGTTGGCCAAATTGGGATCGGAGGTTATACATGGGTATTCGAGCATTCGGCGGTGGAAGACGAGTTCGAGCATAAAAGGGTCGGTGCGGTACCAGCTGTGAGATTTGTTGTGGGTTTTTTGGCCGAGGCCGTGGTTGGAAATGTAGGGGCAGAAGTTGTCGAAAATTGGGTATTCTGAGCAGTTGGATAAAGGGTCGAGGTTGAATTGGGGTGGGACGCGGCGGATGTGGATCCATTTGTTGGTGCATTCGGATTCAAGATCGAAATCTTGGGCTGTAGTGGTGGCGGTGATGAGGAGGAGGAAGAACAGGGTGGCGGCGGTGATGGGTTTGGTGAGAATTGAAGATTTGGGTGGTGACATGGTGGTGAATAGCGACGTTATGGTCGGGGAATGAGAAGGGTGGTTGAGAGAAAAAGGAGGATGAGAGAGAAAGAAGTGGGGAATAAAGGGTGGTTTTTCACCATTACTGTGTGTGTTTTTTGATTTTTTGTGGGGGATGTGACTGGTTTTGAACTTTTGATTTCTATTTTCTTATCTTTGTTCAGTGGAGATTGAGGTATATCTCGACGGCTTATTTTGGGTTTGTTCTCTTGTGGAGAGAGATAGAGATAGAGATAGAGATAGAGATTTGGGGGAAGTGAGAGGAAAATAGGGAAGCAGAGTAACTGTAAAAGAAAAGTTAGAATAACCAGTTCCAGTTGGGGACTGGGCGTGTTGACCACCGCCATTGTCGTTCGGAGAGAGTAACAGCTCCCACCGAATGCGGCAGCGTTTCGTTAGATACTATACTTAAAAATTCAGTAACATTATTTAATTTTTTAAATAACACATTTGTATTTGTCAACCAACTATTATATTATTGCAAAATTAATATAAAATATAGTTAAAAAAAAAAGAGGTTCAGGTATACACAATTTTACACCCTTTTTGCGGAGAGGCTATTTTTTTTTTTACTTGAATTCTTAACTGTCAAGTTACAATGAAATAATTTTATCGTTGTGTCGATGCTCACTCTTCAAAATAAAGTTAACAAAACAACCTAAATCATTCTCTTACTTTTCAATTTTGGAGCTTATTTTAATCCCGATCTGGATATGATCCTCAAACCTATCAACCACACTCTTATGCATTCGCCACCATCAATCTTGCGATGCTAAATGCTCTATCTATCAGCATTATGAGAAATGTTGTGTTGCTCAAACCAAAATTGGAATCTTTTATCTCAAATGCATGTGCACTATATATTGAATGAAAAAAGATGATTTTTTGGAACCCACAAAATGATATGTGTAATGTACATATATTTAGAATATGAGATTTGAATTATAATTTGGGCAGAATAGCGGTGCTCCAGCACCGTTACATTATCTCTCTAGTCTCTCCCCCTACACACACATGTTGTTAGGTGTAGTGAAACAAGTCTTCCCATTTGAATTTTGAACTTACTCTGGTCGACAATTAGCCAGAATAACATAACTGTTTGACCCATTGAACATCTCAAAATCTCTTCAAATTTGGGTAATGGGCCGCGTCACCACGCACTTAGAGTTCGGACTTGGATCTGCTTTTGGGCTGGATAGATCTCAGGATCCATAATCAGTGACCAAAAGTGATCTGATCTCTTTTCAACTGATCCTCTTTCTTTCACAATTTTAATACGGTACCGTACCATATCCTTTTATCTGTTCCGTCACGATTGAGGAATAAAAAGTTCGGTGCAGGAATTACAAGTATCTACCCTAGCCATCTACCATCAGGCCTTATTCAAGAAGAATCAATTTTTTTTCTTAGATCTCGTTTTAGACGGAAGCATTATAAAATTTTTCATAATCGATCAATAATTTCACATAAACGATAAGCAACCCATATGACAAAAAAAAAAAGTTGAATAAGTATGGGAAAAAATTAAAATTACAGCCAACTTTGTGAACCTAAATGAGTAGTTTAAGTAGTAATAGAGACAGAGTTATAAATCCAGACGTTTTGAATTCGAATCTTGACAAATTCTTTGGGGTCAGGTTATGAGGGATTTATCCATTATGAATTCTCGAGAACTGACATGGATGACTTGCTTTTGACTGAATCAGAGAGAACTAATTGAAATACACGTAAGCCGATTAGAACACCCGTTATCGTTGGACCCAAAAAACAGTCAACTTTGTGACAGCCTGAATCATGTGTTTTCCAGCCCAACCGATCAAGAGGGCCTTTAGGTGGTATAAGCCCTTTCACATGCTCCCGCAATAATCTGACCAGTAATCACCTGAATATTCATTAGCTGCTGCTCAATGTTATCACCTGAAGGACATGCTAATAATTTAGACAACAACTGGGATTATATCTATAAATATTCCACATGCTAATAACAGTTGCTTGTTACATTAATCCAAGAATAAGATAACATACGTTCTGATGAGCGTTGACCCCGTTAAGTGCACGGAATATACACTTCATCCCCCTTTCTCTTCTTTTCCTATCTCTCTACCCTTCATACAAGAAGTTAGGAAGTTAATTAGACAAAGAATTTTGAAATTAGAGGTGAAATATATAGAGGTAGTTAGTATAGAGGTAGTTAATAAAGAGTGAAAACTTCTCGAGCCTTATCCCAACGAAGTGGTTGTAGATATATAGTTAGATAAGCGCGAATTATCAGTATTATATATAGTTGAGCTGTATTACAAGCTAGTTATCATCAGTGTTTTATATTAATTAACACCCAGTGGGTCTGTCAAAGAAAGCCTTCAGCAACTGAGAGTTTGGGTGTTGGGACACTCAAATTTCTGATCATAATAAACTTCATCCGGATAATCGTGTGACTAATATGATATTATTATCAATCCAGGCAACTATTTCTGTACGTTTTGGGTACCAAATACTAGCAGAATATGTGGATCTATAATACTGTTTTGGGAAGTTTATGAATGATAGATCTGTATGAGAAATCAACTTTGTGCCGACTATTTATATAATCTGTCCATGTTATGATCAACAGAGCTCAGAAACTGTCTTCTTTGTTGTTGTTATGATTATTCTACAATTAAGATGACTTCAATTAATGTATCTTCAATGCTACTTTTGTCTATACATCTTTAATACTGCACCATAGAAATTCAGATTTCTTTTTTTTTTTTTTGGATATTACGGTGAGGGGGTGTCGATGCCAACTTACACCAAACTCGACTAATCTCTCCCTAGTCCAATCAAAAATCAGATTTATGACATAAGGTAAAAAGTGTGGAGAAGCTTTCTTCTTTAATCTTTATTTTGCTCACAATATGTTTAACAATATCTTCAATGCAACTTGCATGTTTTTTGTGTTTTGGTTCAACGATCAGGGATGTTTGGGTCAGCTCACGCGCACCTCGACTAATCCTTTCTCCGATAACTTTAACAATATCTTCAATGCAACTTGCATGTTTTTTTTTTTTGTTTTGGTTCAACAGTCGGGATGTTTGAGTCAGCTTACGCGCATCTCGACTAATCTCTTCTCCGATCCGGTCAAAGACAAGTCATCCACGTCGAAACTAGGGTATATATTCATGTCCTGAAGAGGGTTAATCAGATCTCCACTATTCCATTTACTAATCTTTCAACCAAATTATTTAACATGACTCATCAACTCAATACAACAGTGTCATGAAATATTATAAATATGAGTTTAGCAAAGTTTGTCCCTGCTATTTATTTATTAAATGCGTCTAATGAATATATTCGTTTTGACACAAAACTCGGTTATACACGATAAATAGACTAGATATGAGCTGAACAAATTTTGACATGATGTGATTCATTGTCATGTCTGGTTAGTTTTAGTTGGTTAGTGTTTTTTGTTCTCTCTATAGGCCAGCTGAATATGTAATTATCTCATGCTAGTTAGGTTAGAGCAATGTTACAGGTACTTAATTTTGGGACTTAATTCAATACAATTATTGAATTAAGTGTGAGTTTTAATGTTAGATGAAACTCATAGTATTGTTCTCTGAGTTAGAGAGGAGTTCGCTGACCAGACCTTCCATCTCATCTATATATTTTTCTTCATTATTAGTTGCATGTTCTAATTATGAATTGGAGGTAGAAAGTCTTATTGTTAGTCATAACATGATGTTTCGTAAATTAGGTTCAAATAACATTTTTCGATAAGTTATGACATTACAGTTAAGCGTCAACCACTAAGACATTATTGAACCAAGTTTAGATGACAATAATGCAGTAACAAAGAGTTTAAACATGCTGAATGTGGTGTTCCCTGGAATCTGGGATTGGGGCACCATTTAGAGGACACTATGAAAGCCTTAAACTAGCATTAGAGAACCTTGAATTAATACGAAATACACATATTAATTACTCACATGTGAGCATTCGACAAGATGAAAGTGGCCGACAAGAAGATATTCATTGAGTTAATTTGAATTTGTGAATAACAAAAGCTACACCAACCTTCCAAAACACATGGACCATCCAAAATATAAGCCACCATAGCTAGTTTTTTTATTTATTTATTGGGGTACTCCAGTGAACCCTCTTAGGCATTCATGGAAACAACACATTTTAATTTGAAGAAAAGACCATGCCTTAGATATAGATCAAGTGTCACTTAAGGCAACAATCTTGTAGATGACAATACCAAAGAAGCAATCTAAAAGAGAACTGCAAATATTACCACACACTAAGAGAATTATATCTATAATATAAAACATGACAGGTTTCAATAAGTTCATTCGATAGTTTCAAATAGACTCATTCAATGACCATCAACATTTCTCTCAAAATAATTCACATTGCACTGTATCTTTAGGCACAGATTACTCTTAATTCATGTCATAAACCATAACAGTCATCTTAGGGGTCTCGCAATTCATGTATTGAAAACAATTTTTCCACATGCGAGTATAAAATTATAATAACTAGATTCTTTTATAGTTGTCTATTTTTTGAAGTTCAAGTTTAAAATATGATTGTACCTTATAAAATCTTAACTATAGGGTCCGTTTAGTTAGAAAAAAAAGAATGATGGAAAGTGAAAATGATAGAAAGTGAAGTGAAAGAAAAAAAATAATAGAAAATATATTTTCATGCATGTATTTGGTTAAGATGAAAAACTTGCGAGAAAGTTTAAAAAAAATTTCATTATATTTTTTGAAAGAAAGAAAAGTTACAAGAAAATTTTTCTATTTGTTTAAATTATCCATAGTTATATTAAATCAATATTATAAGTGAAAGTTAAAAAATTAAAAAAAAAGTGGCTCGTAACCTAATTTTAAGACAAACACTAGCACGAAGGTCTTTGGACTAAATTATATGGTTAATCAAATCAATACCAATATTTTTAAAATTAATAAGCAATAAAATATTTTAAGAAAAATAAGGGTAAAATAGGAAGTTAGTTATTGATCATAACTTTCTTACATTTCTTTGTATTTTTTACAAGAAAAAAAAGTTGGTTAGTTGTGAGAAAATTCAAGAATGAAAAAAAATTATTTTTTCCATTATTTTCCATTTCGTGCTAACCAAAAACATAAAAATTTTAAAAAATTTCTCTTTCTTACATTTTTTACTATTCTTCTGCTAAACAAACAGATCCATAGAGACTTGCAACCTATAGAGGTTGGGCTCATCATTGACAGATGTGGACTATCAAGAAAGGAGAATTGACTAATGGAGCGATTGGAAGAAAGGACAGAGACTTGTGACCTTGAACAACCAATGTAGCCCTTAATTGCTCTCTTATGCTGGTTTATATGGAAATCATGCAATGAGTAGATCTATCATCACAAACAGCCAAGTGATAATAGAGTTATCTCTCAGGCAATTGAGCCTTTTTAGAGATGGACAAAATAGAACATGAAGTTCTTGTCCAAGGCAACCCAAATTTAATTGAAACTGGATGGTCACAACCTCCAATGGGTAGAATAAAGATCAACTGAGTATTCTGCGAAAAGAGCAATAGTGCAGCGTATGTGGTAGTGGCACGCAATCATGAAGGACTGCTTGTAACGGGAGCTGCGACGAGGATAAAAGTCTCCTCAGCTTTGGCAACTGAAGCTTGTGTTGTGCGTAGAGCTTGTTCAATAACACTCAATGAAGGTTACAGAGAAGTTATCACCGAATCCGACTCGATGGCCCTGATTCATTGCATCAACCAAGGACCAACAACAAGACTAAGAGAAATTGGAGCCATTCAACAGGATATATGACATTATATAAAAAGTATAGCTAAAATTATTTTCAAACACACAAGGAGATCATGCAACTCAACGACTCATACTCTGGCCATGCACTCTAGGCAAGGCACCCTCCTAACTGGTAGTCATTTCCCCCATTGCAACTAGCAGGGGCGGAGCCAGACATCTTCTTCAGTGGGGGCAACTTAAACTATATTAATATTAAAATTTAAAATATTCACAAAAGTATAATTTTATTAATAAAACACCAATTAAAGACACAATTCATATACATGAGCGATATACAAAAGGAGCCAACAAAAAAAACTCATTATAGATTTATCTATAAGACCTAACAAAAAAATTTTGAACCGCAAAATTGGACTCAATCATATATTAAATTTTAAGAAAAATTTTCTTAACTAATTCAAAAATTAATTTGTTCAATCACAAACTTAATATTCATCATTAAATTTTAACAAACAATCGAAACTAACTTAAACTATAATTATTCTAGTAAACTAAACTTAGGTATATGCAGTACTTAACTTATCACAATAAAACTATTCAAACTACCAAATCAAAATAATTTAGTCTAACTATAATGGAGGACTACAAGTCTCAATTCCAATTCTACAAATAAAAATAAAACAAATGAGACGACTACAAGTCCTAATTCCAATTCAACATATAAAAATAAAACACTAGAGAGGACTACAAACTCAAATATCAATTAAAAATATAAAAAAATAAATCATAGAAGAGGACAAACCCCAATTTTATTTCAACATAGAAAAATAAATACATGACTATAAATTCTAGTTTCAATTCAATACATAAAAAATAAAACATAAGAGATGATTACAAGCCCCAATTTCATATTTTCAATTCAACATGTAACAAATAAAATACGAAAGAGAGCTACAGGCGCTAATTTCAATTCAACTTTTAAAAAATAAACCACAAAAGAGGACTACAAACCCTAATTTTCAATTCTAACATATAAACATAAAACAAAGAAGAGGACTATAAGCCCCAAATTTAGTTCAATGTATAAACATAAAACAAATGAGAGGGCTAACCTATTTCGTAGCATATTAGTTAATCTTTAAATGCCCAAATTTTTGATATCATATTCCATTGATATTCACAAGTGAGACTCATATATTTGTCAAAATAACATAACTACCATTAAATCTTTTAAAAAAAATTCAGTGGGGACAAATCTTTAATAAATTCTAAATTTTTTAAAATTATACTTAGTCCCCAAAATTTTTTAAAATTCCAGTGGGGGCAGCTGCCCCCACTGTGGATCCGCCACTGACAACTAGTTTAGATCCTCTTCAAAGAAGTTAGAATAGATATAGGGTAAAATTACGGTGTGAAGTTTCGTTTTTTTTATTTTAATGAAAATTATAATTCGACAAAAAAAAAAAAAACGGACCCATAGAGAATCGAAACTAACTTAACCAACTAATTGCGTAGTCAATGCATGGCAGCAAAAGTCCCATTAACCGAAATGGTTGGGCACCGCCCAATCAATGCCGTGGTTCATTGGCCACCTGATTTCTAGATTCTTAGACCTAATAAGTAGTAACTAGTTACTATCTTACACCGCCATAGAATTAAATATGAACCAACCCTCCCCAGGGTTGTACCTAGTCCAAAAGTCAGTGCCCTTTTTCTAGATTGTGGGGTCGGAACTCGACATGAACTGTAGAAGGAATTGACGCAGGGGCAGAGGTAGCTTAGGTCCGGGGGGGGGGGGGGGGGGGGGCACGGGCCCACCCTCAAATTTTTTATATGTAGTTATATATTGATATTAGTATATATTAAATATTTTAATTATACCCACCCTATGATTTTCTTAATGTATCAATTACTATACCCAAATAATTATGAACTTTTGGACAAGTTTCGGTCAAGTTATAAACATGTCTTTGATAAGTTTTAGATATATAAGGATTATTCATAATGTTTGAAAAATTATGAGAGTATTCTATTATTGCACAGAATTTAAGGTCACTATAATAAAATATAGTGTCATTTGTAAGTAATCCATAAAACTTAAAGTCATAATTAAATATTACAAAATTACTTAGAGATAGAAATTTTAAAAAAATTGATATAAATATATTTATTCAATAAGATTTTGTTGGTCTAAAATCCAATGACCAACACATATATAGAACGATAATGAAAGAGACCGAGAAAGAAAAAACGATCAACAATTGTGCAACCTATAACTGTTGTATGATCTTCCGACGAGATATGTGATTTATCTCTATTTGAGGCAAAAACAGTCGATGATAATTTTACGACATTAAGACACATGAAACTTTTTAATCTAGCATTGAATTGTCAATTTTAGTAGGGATTAGTGATTTTGGTACAAAAAAAATAACAAAGACTACTATTAAAACTTGGTTGGTTTATCGAATTGATAATAAATAGATACGTGATAGCATAATTACACACACACAGATATATATATATAATAATAATAATAATCTAGTTATTGTGCAAGGCTTTCAAAGAATAAAAACCTATCACACTGTCCAATTTAAATAATTTTACATAACCTTCTTTAGAAAAAATGGTAATTATCATTTTTTAATAAATTTTAAAATATTAAATATGATGTAAGTAAATATAAATATATTATCTTATATCAACAACAAGAAAAATTAAAACTTATTAAATTGTCTAGTGCCCACCCAAAAATAATTTTTTGACTCCGCCCCTGAATTGACGGGTTTGTTTGTGTTTGATTTTAATGGGTTTAAGGAATTGCTCGTACCTAGACTAGGTTGAACCTATTAAATAAATAATTTGGCACAAATTTGCTCTAACTTATTGTATAACACGATATAAACTTGATTATACATAATTATAAATAACTAAATTATATATAATTTACCATGATACGATTCTAATAAAACACGACTTGTTAATAAACTTATTTCTCTCTCTCTTTTTTTTTCCTGATATAAACTTTTGAGTTGGGTGAGAGCATTTTCAACCATGACTCAAATTTGAGTAAAAAAACTTGATTTGGTATAGAATACTTCAATGGGCAAACTCAAATATCTACTCAAATCTTTTAAAAAATTTCATTATTATCTAAAAACTCATTTTTTTATGTCATTCAAATCATAATATTTGATAAAATAAATGAAACTTTCATCTCTCCACAAATGGATAATTCAAAAAAAAAAAATGAATATGTATACAACACTACATGAAAATAAAGAAATCATCCCAGAATTATAAGATTATTCTTAACATGGGCATGATCTGAAGAACACAAAAACATACAGTTTTAACAAAAATGGAAGATTAAATAAATAAAACGACAAATTTTCTAAATTTGTGGGTACCGGAAGTTTAAAATTTCAGGAAGAATCGGTGGTCTGAAATTGTACTACCGATAGAGTTTAATTCGAAAAAATCAAAGAAAAATTTGATGGGTAAGCTTGGGATTTATATAATATGAAAGATGGGTGAGATTAGAGTTTTGAAAAATACAAGAAATTAAGAAGATGGAAGATGAAAAGCAAAAAACTTACTTCAGGCCTTCAAATGATTTGTGAAAGTTTCGGTGGTGGTCAACGATGGAAGCAGTGTAGTAGAGAAAGGCAAGAAGAGACAGAGAACAAGTAGTCAAAAAAGTTTTTTAGTTTTTGATAGGTTAAAAAGTTACCGTTAGAAATTTAGTATAGAATTTGAGTCTGTTTCAATTTAGGTCCATAATAAGTTTTGCTTTAATTTGGTATAGGTTTGAGTCCAAGATTGAAGAAATTTTTTAAATCATTTAAACTCAAATTTAAATTTGAATTTATATTTAAGTTAAAGTTAAAGATGCTCTGATGACGCGCTTTTTGGCCAAACACACAAAACACGTACAAACAGCGTCAGCACCGGGTGGAAAAGCTCGGAGCCATGTCACGGCCACACCATGATATGTGACTTTTTTTGTTGGAGTCCCACTAACTGGAAGGTACACCGAAGCTCAGATGGTTTTGGTCAGTCAACGTCCAACTTGGAGCCACGTCAGCAATTAATTTTGGTTAGTCCACATCCAACATGTAGCCACGTCAGCAATTATGTCCTCTTTTGATCAATGATTGGTGGACTGTATTGGTTGCTTTTTGGAGGGTCTGCGGGACCCACTTTGGATGTCTTTTATAGTCACGACAAGGTTTACCCCCGTGTATCCGACGTGGCTACATGGACACTCATCTGTTGCATATGTTTGTCTGTACCCATGAGTGTTACTTTTCTTATTTTCGATTGCTTGTGGAAGGAGTAGATATTTGAGGTAAGGTTGGTTCACGTCATTAATATTACGTAGTGTTATTAATTAATAAAAAATAATTAAATAAAAAATTGATTATAGTATAATAATAAATTTAATACCGTATTGATATTTATCATTTTTATAGATATTTTTATTATTTTTGTGGTATAAAAAAAATAATAAAATTAGTTATCACAGTAGTGATAAAAACATTCATAAAAAATGATAAATTAGCTACAAAAGTGATAATTTTTTTTGTTGTAAAAATATTTACAAAAATTATAAAAATACCCATAAAAACAATAAATTTTAGAGTTATGATACTAAATTTTTTTATTCGATAAGGTAATCAAGTCTTAGTAGATATTTAGTACAACAGGATATCATGTAATCATTAAGAACTAGTAAACCAATTAATTCTAAATTTCTATGCAGTTGCAGTGATTTCCATTATAACCCACCGTTACTTATTGGCTGTGGTGTTTATTGGAATAATAAATTAATTATGTCTAATCATAATTTATAATGATTAACAATATTATATGTCAATAATAATACGATGCGACAATCACATTTTATTCGGCCCCTAATTATCACTAAAGTAATTAGATCATTGAAACTACCAACTATATGTTTATTTGAATCAGCCAAATATATGTTAATAAAATTTCAATCCGATTTCAAAACAAAATGACTCCCAAAAAAAAAAAAAATTAAAACTCGAATTAAACACGTGGCTTGGATGTTGACATTCACATTGCTCAGGCATGATAATTTTCAATTAGTCAAAAAGTAATTTGAATTATTGGATGGATTAATATATAATAACATTTCTTTTTGTGCTCTTTTGCAGTGGTCCATGAGTTAATTATATTAGAATAATGTTAAAGAAATGTTATTTAACTCCCACGTTAATTTGGAGGTGTATATGTCGACCAAACTTTTTTCACGCCAAAACGTCGTGGAAAAGAAAGAATATGTTAGAGTAGCTCAAGGGTGGGTGAAGGGGGCGACCCGGGGGGAGATTTTTTTTTTGGTTGAAGGGGACCTGCCTATATGTATTTTCCAGAAGTTTGAACAGACCGAAACATATTAACTAAGGTTTTCACGAGGCTCCATCGATGTAATCCAATCACATTTGATGTACGATGTACAACATTTTTCTTTTGAATCAAAATCAGAAATTTAATACAGAAGGTGTAAATTGAAAAAAAAATAAACTTTTTTGGGGTACAAATTACAACTATTTAATGCACTCGCGAGCGTATGGGTAACCCCACGCCGGGGAAAACGGACGTTCCTCGTGATTGTAGCAGATTCCGTCGATCTTTTCGAGAGAAAACAACTAACCGTATCTCTCTATTCATTACGGTTCAAAATAAGAAAGTCGAGAAAACTGAAATGCCAGCTCGGATTGTGGGCCACGTGACTCCTCGACACGTGAATCAGCGGCGGACCAAAAGTTATACTGCTTTTACAGGGGGCCCAGTGTCACGCGCTCCACATCCTAGCCTACCACGTGTCACAATATTCATGTCCTTGGACCACGGGGAACCCTCTCCACCAGACACGTGTCCACGTCATGTCGGTGTCATTTATCAAATTAATTAAACACATACACCATAAATTTAGTATAATGCTATTTCATACCCAAAAAAAACTTAATTTGAATATTTCATTGATTATAACTTTAAACTAGACTCCATTTAATATTAAAATATATTATTAATTTAATGGGTATTATAAATTTAGTTCCAAAATTAACTCTAAATAGTATTGTTTATAAATTTATGATTGTTGAGTTAGTATTTTGTTTATACAGTACTAGAAGTAATCCGTGTCTGAAAGTACAGTGCAGTGTGAATAATTTTCAGAGAAATATTGGTGGCTGTTGCATGAGTCTATTTGAGACAATCGAATTAGTTTATTGAACCTTGTCTTATTTTGTATTATAGATTATAATATTGAACTAGGTTCGTGTTTTATACAGTTGGATTGAATTTGTACAGATCAATTTATTATGTGGATCTACTAATTTAATATTATACAATGTTAAACTTGATCTCAAATCGAATTCGAATAACTCGTCTCAATTAACACTCTATTATACGTGAATTATAATTAGCAAAAAGCTGATTTGGTAAAACCAGTGAGCGGGTGCGTCTGTTTCAATTCAACAACCAGTGAGCTGCCTTGTTAGCCACGTCTTTTTTGGGTTATCAAACGCTATAAATACCCAGCCTTTTCGCCCCTCAATTTCCTCCCTCTCTCTCTCTCCCCACGATTTTCTTCAGCTTCTTTTGCTATTCTAGGGTTTTCTCTGTTCCTGCCGCTATTTTGGAGGTAGATCCATTTCTTTCCCCATATTTTCTGGTTCATTTTCTATTGGGTCTCGTTTGGCTCTCTTTCGTTTTTTCTAATTCAAATACTTTTGCAGATTTTATGGGTTTTGGGTTTTGAATCTGTGAGCTGCATTTTTTAGAACCGGTTGAGTTGGTGTTTTGTCGGGAGATTTTGTCTTTCATACAGGTATTGCAGTTTCTGATTCCTTTAGTTCTTTTTTTTTCTTTCCCCTTTCAAGATAAAGAACTTTCTTGGGTATATTATGCAATGCTGTTGGAGTTAGGCAGACATGCCTTCCGATACACAGCTTGAATGGTGGGTTTTCTTTGTTGCTAGTTGCTACCTATTATGGCTTTTCTTTATAGGTTTTTTTTTTTTTTTTTGCGAAGTTGTTAAATTTCTATGGCTTTTCTTTATTTTCTTTTTGGGCCACAAACCAAATCAGAATCATATTTCATCTTCTTATACGTGAGAAAGAGTTCTTTCATCTTGTTATAGATTTGGACGGCATATATTTCTGATGAGTTAGATTTCTGAATATTATAACTTGTCTGTATATGTGTATTTAGCTGTATCTGTGTTTATGTATGTGTATACATATATACATGTATCATGATTTGAAACACAATTGTCTAATTTTTTTCTGTCTTTTAGTTATTAGTATATTGTTTTGTCGGTTGCTGATGACTATGGAAGATGTTGGAATTTTGATTATGTGTCTTAATCAGTTTTGGTGGCTTACCAGTTACCATGGAATTATTAAAAAAGTCAGCAGATCCAATGTTGGAATTTTACTTGCCGTGTAGCATGTAATAACATCATTTTTTAAAGTCAAAGATCTAAGGGAGAATTGGAGGCCTGTCCAATTCCATATTTATCCAAAAAGCCGACTATTTGGCCATAGAGAGAATTAGTTTTATTTTTTTTTGAATATTAATTAGTTATGTTTTTAAGTTCACAAATATTTAGTTAAATCCTATATGTGTGAATACCCATCTGGAATGGCAGCCGTAATCTAACTGAGTGATCTCCATTCATGAATATTGAGTTATTGGTTGATCATGTTTTATCTAGAAATGGTTAAGCCTATAGATTTCTCTTTATATGTATTCCTCTCTCTCTCTCTCTACACACACACACACACACACACACACACACACACACACACACACACAGAGCTGGTAAGGTTTCAAGTTTTTGGTAGTTGTAGAGTTATGTCACTACACCAATAAGGCAATAATATGGTTGGACTAAATGATTAATATTTTTGTTTGTTTCCAGTCTTGTTTTCTTTTCTTGTTTAAAAACAATTGGTTTTGCTATATGTGTTTATGGTTGCTCTAATTCAGAATTGATAAATCAGGTTTCCAAGTAAAATGATATTTTTGTTCTTTTGGGTTCATAGCTCATGGGCATGTTTTATACCAGGAATATGCTTAAATTAATAAATGTTGCAAGTTAGGGCATTCAAGGTGTTATAGTTGATTGTTTATCTGTGTTTATGGAAATTCGTTCTTTTGGGGAATGAACTTAAGCTGCTAAATAGTATTTGTAAGACTAAATCTAGGTATCTAGTAACTTGATGCATCCCTTTTGAGTGAGGTCAAAAATATGATTTACAGAAGCTACAATCCTCTTGGTTTTAGATTAATTTGGGCAAGCATTGAAGCTGGGATTTAGGTTCGAATTTCTATTGTAGTGATTTAAGCTCAATATTAAAGGAATTATCCTTACTAATTTTGGGTTTGAGTGTTTTTGTGTTGAGTATGAGTGTATAGATTGTCCTCCACAACAATTTGGATGGCAGCCCATATCTTATGTATAATGTTTTTGATTCCGGGGGGAGATCAATTTCTGTGTGGAATAGAATCGACCCCAAGCTATGCCGACTGGTGGCAAGTTTAGTAGAGATTTGGAACATCATGGAATAGAGATCTTTTTTCCAACCTTATACCTGTAAAAGGCTGATGGAAACAATTCAGATACGAGTAGTTAGACAGCATAGAAGTTTTGCAGCTTAGTTAAAGGAAGATTTTCTTGACATTATGCTTGAGTCTCCAATCTGTACAATCAAGGACCAAAGTAGGTATTAGATCATGCACGTTGTTCTGTGCATATTAGGCTACCACTGGAACAGCAACAACTACCACTGTTATGGTCTTAATTGTTGACGTTGTTTTTTCTGTTAAGGTAGATGTCTGTTCAACATGCATTGATCTATTCTGGTGATAGAATTGCCTTATCTTCATCTCGGACAATATACTTGTTAGTATCTAATTTAAAGAATATTGTTTTTCCAAGAAGTCCTTCTAGCTTCTATCCATTCTTATACTGTCTTTTCATAAGTTGCTCTCATGTAATGGTGTTATACGTGTGACCAAATATTTCCGTGATTAAACTATGCTTTCCTTCACTAAAAAAATAAGTAATAATGTTGCAAAAACAATCATAAGTCATAATGTTGCGAAAATTAGATTGTTTAGTCCCTGATTGTTGTGTTGCAGCCAGCGCAGACGTTGATTTTGGTAGTATTGGAGGCTTTATATGACTGCTTTACCAACGGGTTTTAAACAAACAATGTTCAACTAGCTGGTATAAATGCAGTATAGCTTTGGAGATGAGGTATGCTGCAGTTTGATTATTTGTGTTCATAAAGAAGCTCCTTTGTTGAACATCATATAGATAGACATTTAACATTTTCACTACTGCGTTATCAGACTTCAAGAAGCCTGCGGTTGATGGATTGCTCACGCAACAGATGTGACAAGAAAACTCTGAAGAGGTGGTTTTTCATTGACAAAAGAGTTGGGTAAATGAGTTGTTTCTATCCTCTTGCCAAGCTGCAGTAAACCATCATAACTCACACAGACAGTTTATACCCGTGCAAGTAATTTGGATGCCATGGACTTGAAGTCGACAAAAGCTTCTCCCATTCTCACTGATGCTGCACCCATTAACAAGTCCAGACTAGGCATTCATTCTAGTCTGTTGCCTTACTCACAGTCTGGACCATCGTTCTCTACTAGCGTGCTAACAATTCCACGAAAGAAGCCTAGCAAGCTTGATGATGTTCGATCCAATGGTTGGCTTGATGCCATGAAATCTTCTTCACCTCCTCGCAAGAAGATACTAAAGGATTTTAATGTCGAGGTTGCTTCAGATGATAGTGATGTTGCTTACAACTCTTGGATGGTATGTTTGGTATCTTTTTGTGTCTAATAATTTCAAATTCCTTCCACTTAAACAGACAACGATTATTTGACAAAAAATTGCTGGTTGCGCAGGTCAAGTATCCATCAGTCATTAATTCGTTTGAGAACATTGTAAATTGTGCGAGGGATAAGAAGATAGTAATGTTTTTAGATTATGATGGGACTCTTTCTCCAATTGTCGATGACCCTGATTGTGCTTTTATGTCTGATGATGTAAGTGTCTCTGTGCTTGTCGTTTCCATGCATGTAAGTTTCTTCTTTTATGCATTTTCATTGTATGTCTTGGTTGAATAAAACAATTCTTTGTCAGATGCGTTCTGCTGTTAGGAATGTGGCAAAGTATTTTTCAACAGCAATTATCAGTGGAAGAAGCCGTGATAAGGTGGATGGAGGAACTTCTACCTGAAATGATACTTTCTTGAAAACTTTAAATTTGATTTTTGTTTAATTTGACAGTATTGCAATTTTTTTAGAATGCGATTAGGATCTGATCAGAAAAAAATTTCCCCAGGTTTTTGAGTTGGTAGGACTAACAGAACTTTATTATGCTGGTAGTCATGGAATGGACATTATTTTCCCTGACAGAGACAAATTGTCCACTCACCATTCAACTTGTGTTAAATCTGCTGACCAGCAGGTGCGAGATTACAAATCCTTTCAGAATTTTCTCTTATGCTTGCACCCCCGAGGGGATAGCGATTATGCTTTGTTGAATTCTTCTCTCTCTTTTTTGTTTTGATCTCGAATTCGTCTCTTTCAAACTTCATATTTTGGTATAACTATTTTATTTTCATGTGTAGGGCATGGAGGTAAACCTTTTCCAGTCTGCTAGTGAATTTTTACCTATGATTGACGAGGTGTGTAATTGTTTTGGATCCATTACTATGTGATTAAAGGAATCAGCCACTCTCAAATAACAGGAAGAAAACTATTCTCAATATTTTTGCAGGTTTTTAGAACCCTTGTCGAGAATACTAAAGATATCAAAGGTGCAAAAGTTGAGAACCATAAATTTTGTGCCTCTGTACATTACCGTAATGTAGATGTCAAAGTGAGTAGTGCTGGATTATTTATAGCCTCATGATCATATTAACTTGCAATGTTCTTTATGCTGGCTAGTTTGGCTCAGAAGTAGAGGAGTTTATATTTTTTTTGTTGAATTTCAGAGTTGGCCTACAGTTGCACAGTGTGTTCATGACATCTTGAAAGATTACCCTCGTTTACGACTAACTCATGGGCGGAAGGTAATTACTTAGCTAACTTTTGGTACCAATGATAACTTTTGCTATTAAATTTTTGAACTTCCACATCCTTATATACAAATACAACAATTGACTTTCTTCTCCTTCATAGGTTTTAGAGGTCCGTCCTGTAATTGAATGGGATAAAGGTAAAGCAGTTGAATTTCTGCTTGAATCACTGGGTGAGTTAACTTCTCTGTCCATCACAAATATGTGCAAATTGTATTGGTTTTTCAATATCAGATAGTCTCAATCTGTTTATTTGTACAATTACACGAAATTTTGCAGGACTAAGTAATAGTGCCGATGTGCTTGCAATCTATATTGGTGATGACAGGACAGATGAAGATGCATTCAAGGTATTAGCAGCACTACCGCCATTCCATTGGTGATTCTGTGTGGCTGTTTGTCTATTTATGGACGATATATTTGATCTTCTAAATTCTAATTGCCAATGTATTAATACTATACCAGGTATTGCGGGAAGGGAATCGAGGGTATGGGATCCTAGTATCATCTGCCCCGAAAGAAAGCAATGCATTCTTCTCTCTCAGGGACCCTTCAGAGGTTGAAACCCTGATTTTAGTTAGATATTCTATTCTGTTTCACGGTGGTGTTCATGTTGATTTTCATATCATCTATCTTTTACCTATCCAGATTCAAAGATTCTTTGACATTGTATGCAGGTCAAAGAATTCCTGAAGTCCCTTGTGAGTTGGAAGGAGCAGAATGCGTTATAAATACATAGATGAAGAAGAGGAGCACAAACGTGATCACGAGATAGTCCACATATTATTTGTTATAGGTATCAATAGTTGGTAATAAAGGCAGGCAGGTCAGGTAGGAGATGCCACATTCATATACAGTTGAAGACTCCAATT
The DNA here is from genome assembly GCA_951799425.1 of Ilex aquifolium. Taxonomy (NCBI): domain Eukaryota; kingdom Viridiplantae; phylum Streptophyta; class Magnoliopsida; order Aquifoliales; family Aquifoliaceae; genus Ilex; species Ilex aquifolium. The sequence continues at coordinate 3,389,098 of OX637392.1, forward strand.
CTTTGAAGTTTTAATTATTCATTTTTTGAAGAGTTTTCTTCTATACCTGTAAAGCCTGTTTTTTTTTTTTCGTGGACAAGGGATCATTTAATGTTCCTCTCTCCTGTTGGATTCTGTTATGAATATCCATGTTATTTAACATAAAATGTCTATTATGTAAAGGTTGTAAGTTCCACAATCTCAATGTTTCTTCTCGTGGCTCCATGTTGTATGAATCAGTTTCATTTGTAGTTGTAGATATAGCATAGAGAAAGGAAATTTAGCCAAGTTTCATCGGTTTCTTCAAGGGTTGGTACCTTTAGATCTTCAATTCTGTGCCTTGGATGGTGAATGGAATGAATCAGTTTCTTGACTTTTTACTGAGGCAAGTTGGTGCACTTACCCAGTTACCCTGTTCTTTGATGAATGTAGGAGTGTTTTTAAGCATGATAAATACCCAGTGACAAGTATGGTGGCTGATCTAGAGGCCAATTGATTTAACCATCTTCAGATGCATAAAACTGAAGCTGGTATGGGGCGGGGCGGGGCGGGACCCATAGTGTTTTTGTTATGTAACATGGGGTGTGGTCCATTTTTATGGACTGCTAACCAAGTACCCTAACTCATTCCTATATAAATTCAATTTCCGAATCAGACTTCTACCCAAAATTAACTGCTAACATAGTTAGGCAAAGTGCTGTTAATTGATGATTTGACTCGAAAAGTTTCTCGACCGGGTGTTGTAAGAGTATGTGTTGAGATTGTTTTTCTCAAGAAAAATCCTAGGTAGATCTGATCAGCCGATCAGGTGATGGGACAAAAACGAAGGAAGATAGCGGAAAATCATTTATGAAAAGACACTAACATGGCCTTATATGAAAGCCTGGCGGAGAATGCGATGATCAGACTCAACCAAATTATAGATAGTGTTAAACAAACTTGTCAACAATTTTAAATGCTAATTTTTAGTACAAGCCTATAACTATACATACGATCTATTTTTTAATATATTCAGAATCTAATATATATATAATGAACCTGAAGAATCAATTAACTATATTTTAGTTGATCACTCACTATTCGTCCAAGTTTGTTCAAAAAAAAAGTTTGTTCTTTTTAATGATTAGGTGAGAGATAAATATTTAAAGTTTGAGTTCATTTTGGTTTCACTTATATAATATAACTAGTTATTACCTGTGCCTGAAGGCACAGAGTAATAAAAAATGGTAAACAATAAACATATTTGTTTTCATTTTCAAAATTAAATCACAAACATAAAGAAGAGATAAAAGAATTTAAACATCGGTTTGTAGTAGGGGTAAGAGGTGGTGGGGCGGTAGTGGTGGTGGTAGGAGACGGTTATGGTTGTGATGGTGGTGGCGGTGGTGGTGGCATTGGGGGAGAGGGTGGCGGTGGCGGTGGTGGCGGCGGCGACAACGACGACGGTGGTGGTGGCGATGACGACAATGGTGGTGGTTGTGGCCGCGGCGGTGGTGGCGACGACGACGATGGTGGTGGTGGTAGTGGTGACGGGACGACAACGACGACGGCGGTGGTGGTGGCGGCAGTGGCGGCGGCGATGGTGGTGGTGGTGGCGGCGGCGGTGGCGGTGGTGGTGGTGGTGTCGGTGGAGGGGGCGACGACGGTGGTGGGGGTTGTGGCGGTGGTGGTGGTGGCAGCGGGGGTAGTGGTGGCGGCGGCGGTGGCGGCGGTGGTGGTGGTAGAGGTAGTGATGAGGTGGTTTCAAACATTATTTTTTTTTTTAAAGTATTTATGAAAAATAATTTCTAGAATTACTTTTAAAAAGTCATTCCAAACACACCCTTAAGGACCTATTTTCCTATTAAATATAGAGTGTTAATATTAGCCGTTAGATTAACTTTAAAGTAAAATTTAAAGCGATCTCAACCGCGAATAGCAAAAGTCATTTTGTTTATCTTTTGATATTTGAATTGTAAGCTACTTTATTATATAGATATTGAGTAAAATATATTCAATTGTGTTAATTAAAAAAAATTACTTGGGGGGTTCTATAATGTGTGTATGAAATAAATACAAATAAACATACAATTTTGATTATTTTTTAAACCATTTTTACTCAAAAGGCCAACTTTTGCTAGGCAGTTGATGATTATGGACAAATGAGGCCTCCGGGCAAAACTGAAATGTATGGTGGGGTGGGTCCGTAATTTCTAGAGCTTGGCAAGGGTACTTGTACTTGTCGTCTTATATTATCCGTTAATAATAAATACTTGTACTACTTGCACTTAAACTAGCCATTTTCCAATTTCGTACTCTTTCACTCCCATTGTGTATGTACATATAAATACACGGATTTATCTCTCCAGTTCAACCAAAACACAATAGACATTGTCACTTTCTCTCTATCGAAATGTCAGCTTCTTTGCAATCTCCGCCATCCTCAGCTCTCTCTTCCTCCTCAGCTCTTCAGGTACTCCTCTCTCTCTCTCTCTCTCTCTGAAACACACACACACGTTTTATCAATGTGTCAATCTGATTGTTCTTTGATCTAGCAGAATAGGAGATTGGGATTCGCGGTTTACTCCACGAGGCCGAGTTTCGCATTCAAGTCGCAAAGGTCCTTTCCTCAAATCCGAGCTTCCACTGGCTTCTCTTCATCTCTTGACGCTGGTTCTCTCTCTCTCTCTCTCTCTCTCTCTCTATTAAAGTTTCTGGTAATTTGGATCGCAAATTTCCTTTGGATCAATATTTTATTGATGCTATTAGGTTTGAGCACTGAATTGGATGCTGTGTCAAGCTACAGTGAGATCGTTCCTGATACCGTTATTTTCGATGATTTCGAGAGGTAAGTTTTATCTGTTTCTCAAAATTTCCCTTGCTTTTCTAGTTGTAGTTCAATCTGAACGTTATAATTGGTTTATTGTTTGATAATAAATTTTGAATTATTATTTGAAAAATATAGGTTTCCTCCCACTGCTGCTACTGTGAGCTCCTCTCTCCTCTTAGGTATCTGCAGCCTTCCCGATACAAAATTTAAGGTAAATATTCAGTTCCACGAATATATGTCTTTATGCATGCCTATATATATACATATTTGTATATATTCTATGCAAATTTTAGACTAAGAATTTTGTGCGGACAGATGTCCTATTTGATTGAATTCACGTGTATGAGTGTTCAGTCGCTTTCTTTATTTTTATTCATGTATTTATTTGTTATTAATTTCTTGTGTAGAGTTCTGTTGATACTGCATTGGCAGATTCAGCGTGTTATAGGTTGGAGAGTTCTGATGGACGAATGTCCTGTTTCATCAACAAGGTCAATGTCTTTCCCTTTTGTGATGAAATGTATGTGGTTACTCCTTTTGATTAACTGTGGTGCTGATAATTGATCATTGAAATCGATAGGCTTTAGTAAACGTTGGTGGTGATATGGCAAAGCTAGTCCCTGGTCGAGTTTCAACTGAAGTGGATGCTCGTCTCGCATATGACACACATGGCATCATTAGGAAGGTATTGATTCCTACACTTATTTTAATTTATCAGAGTATGCTATACATTTGATTTCATTGTCTGATTGTGCTTTTTTTTTTGTTCTATTAATTTTGGAGATTTCCTTACCTGTCATTGGTCACTCTATCTTGGTTTATGGAGAGAAACATGGTGAGTGTATGATCCTCGTTGAAGAGATTGAAGAGGACTTGGGCTCATTGCCCCCCAGGTCCTTCCACTTGTGAAGAAGTTTCTGTCTTCAACTTAATAGCAGAAGCAAGTAGAGCTTGCTTGAATAAACGTAGAAATTGTATTGGATAATTTTTGAAAAAATTGGGAAGAGGAAGCAGCTGATTAAAATGAATGGGGAAGAATGCTCTCTGTGATAGCCATCCCAAACAGACCCTAAAACATCATGGAATTCTTTCTTGTTCAAGAACACCTCAAAATAGTAAAACAGAACATAAAATACGACATCGATCCAGATCGTTTGGATCCAACGACTTATGTTATTACTTACATTTTAACCTTTTAATCGTATTAAATTTGCATTTTTATATTTTAACCTTTTAATCATAGTAAATCTGTCTACTGATAGTTTAATATTTTAACCATAGTAAATCTACCATTTTGCATTTTAATCACAATGAATCTGCTCACTTACGTTTTAGTGACCTGTGTTAACCTTACATACTTACGCATTTGCATGGGTAAACCCAATACTTTTACAATATGAATTAAAAGTTTGCGTGAACTTTAGTAAAACATTTAGGTCCAAGGAACCAAAGCAGTTGAGATGTAAATGATATCCAGTACAAGGAGATATCAGATTTTAATGAAAGTTGTGCATTGAGGAAATCATGAATGAATCCATCAGTTAATGCTCGTAAAAAATCTATGCAACCATTTGCAATTGTGAGCTCACCATCTCTTAAGATGCTCCTTATCAAACTTCCTTACAATCTTACACCGTTCTTGTCTTTGTCATTTTCTGTGATTGTGAGCCTATATGAAATTTGCCTTTCTAGCAAGTTGCAATATGAGAGGTATTCCTTTTGTTTTTTTTTTTTTTTGGAGATGATCCTTTCTATTAATACTGATTACCGGTTGCCTTGGATGCACTTCTTGATGATGTGTTATACATGGATGTTTATAGACACTATTGAAGTGGCACAAAAGACTGCATATGTGTTGGCTAGGCAACTGTTGATTTTTTAGGAGTTGTGGCTCTAGATAGAGTTGAAAAGCAAAGAAGAAGTCATTTGCCAAAAAAAGTTGAGATTAAAGGCAATTTTTGGAGTTGAGAATGGTTCATATTTGAAGTTTCAGCATCGAGTGGAGCTACTTATTAGCTATAGTATCTGACTCGAAACTTTAAACACTGTTTCCTCAAATCATGTGGTAACAGCAACATTGTAGAACTGTCCATGAATTTATTCAGTTTGCTGTGTTATTTTTGTCTGTTTATCCATTTGTGTGTATTTCAAGTGAAACGCTATGATTAGATATATTTAAAAAATATCATTATGAGAAACAGTTTACCATTCTGTACAGGTGCATGACCTATTGAAATTGTACCATGAAATTGAGATCCCTCCAGAGCGTTTATTGTTTAAGATTCCTTCAACTTGGCAGGTGAGTATCTGAAGAGAAATATGTATACATTAGTTTCTTTGAGAAATATTTGACACATGAAAGCTTGTACTATCTTTTATGCTTTGTAGCCTGTTTCCGTTGCTATCCCTTGTTTTCCCCTCTCTTTTGCAGGGAATTGAGGCTTCAAGATTGCTGGAGTCTGAGGGCATACAGACTCATTTGACTTTTGTTTACAGGTACACATCTTAAGGGATTTTTTCCTTCAGATGTTGTATGCTCTGGTATGTCTGTAGCAGGTTATATTTTGATGAAATCAAGCCCAGCAGAGTACTTCATTTCTAATACTAATGACTACATCGATTCTCATGATTGGGGTTAAGCCTATGCTCTTGGCCTTGCATGTAGTAGAGCAAATCTGAAGAAATCCACTTAAATCCCTTTGTGTTGTGTTTAACGTTGACACATTCGGGGTGCTCTGGACACCATTATGTGAGAGAAAGAGAAAAGGGTTTCTGCCATATGGCTTGCACGAAATATGTGCCAAGTTTCCAACTCAATATGTCCAGTGTATGTTATGAAACAGGATTATGTGTCAATCACAATGTTTGGGATGAAGCTTTATTTGGGTGTATAGAGCTAGATCTCATGCATTTCTTGTTGCCTCTTCCATATTGATTGGCTGATCAACTTGGCACCCTAGTGCTTTAGTAATGACTGCAATTCCCTTTTGGCCATAGTCTTGTGTTTCATTTATCTTTTTGGATCTAGAAGCAAGCAAGTGATTGCTTCCTTACCTTTTCAAGTCGCTCTATTTTGAGCTAGAATTGAAAAGAGCCCATTAATAGGCCTCTCATTTTATCTGTTGCCGTCCTGCCTAATCTATTCTCACAGCCTTAATTGGAGAACTGCAAGTTTTACTTTCAGCATCTTCCACTATTGTAGGAACATTCTTAACAGGCGGGTGTGGTACAGAGAGCATGCCATGCCAACACTGGCCCACATCCCTTGCTATCAATTTCTTTCTAAAAAGAAAAGATATGTTTAGTTATATATCCAAACAAGATATAGAAATTCCTAATAGATTACATGAAATCTCAAAGAATCCCATGATTCAATATTTTCTATAGCAAAAACAACAGAATGTGTTACTCCCTTTTCCTTATAGGTACTCAGTTTTTCTGCCGCAGTTTTAGGGGAAAAAAATTTCAAGAAAAGTTGCAAAGTTTGTTCGAAGTGTGTGTGAATGTTACCTGGATTGTAGATCGTTTTGGTACGTGGTATGAGTACACGAAATGATACTTTCTTAGGTACGTAGTGCGATGGTAGTAAGCTTATTTGTGCTAGATTTCCTATTACTTAAAACTATACAAACATAGTCAACTAATTTTTATTTTATATTTGTGATTCATGTTTCAATTCGAATCAATTAGGGGTTAAGTCTTATAATTTGGGGCCGGACATTTGGGTGATCTGAATCGTGAACCCACCCCGTTTTGTACTATCTAGATCATGAGTCGTCAAGGTTTAGCAATTTTTGGTAACTATGTGTGTGAATAAATGCTGCTGAGTCAGGAGCGATACTTTGACGAGTTGGTATGCCATAAATTCAAGCTATTTTCTGACATGCTGTCATTGTCATTTGATCGACAAACTGAATTATTTGCTCATAAATAACAATCTAAGCTGGCCTCTCTTTATCCTGAAATTTTTGTAAGATGATGATAATTTCCATGTATTCAATTTGCTTCAAGTATCCATTGACAATTAACGTCCTATTATATCTTTAGTGAAACACATTTAGAGAATGGAGTGCATTTCATGCTTGTTGCACAGTCATTAATGATGTGGTCATGCCTTCTCAGTTTTTGTCAAGCTGCAGCTGCAGCTCAAGCTGGTGCATCTGTTATTCAGATTTTCGTTGGTCGCATTAGGGTAATGTCCTATTTCTAATGAGTAATATAAGTATTTGAGGATTTTCAATCTGGTGGAACTGATAAGGCGTACATGTTCTCAGGACTGGGCACGCAACCACAAAGGTGACCCCGAGATAGAAGCTGCTCTTGAAAGAGGAGATGATCCAGGTTTAGCTTTGGTAAGTTGAATAACTGATGTTCTCTTATTTATGGGATTATCATCCATGAGGGTCATTTCTTCATCTGCATGCCTAGTTATGTCTGTACAGGGTAGATTAAAATCAGCGGCTAATTTTTCTTCATCTGGCAAATTCCCTATCAAATTGATAGGGTGCAGTGAATTTCTCAGTGAACTTGGAGCTTCCCCTAATCCCCTATATATATATATATGCGTGTCATAAAGGAAACCGCTTTCTGAGAGAGGAAAACACTTTGTGTTTTAGAGTACATAACATCTATTTTCTCAGGTTGCTTGAGACTCGGTTCCAAAAAAAAAAAGGTTGCTTGAGACTTTTGGCAGATCTTTATTGTGGCAATTTCTTTTTTCCTCCATTTTTTTTCTGTGACTTTTCCTTGAGAAACTTTGTGTAGATTTTTTTTTTAATTTGAGAGGATTATATTTCTGTTGATCAATTGGATTTCATACCACCTTGCAAAAAGTTCCTAGATGTAGAGAACCGAGTGAAATCCAAAAATATACCAGCAATATGTATGTGGCTAGCATTAGGTTTTGAAAATTTTGTTGGACTGGACAGCAAAGACGCATCTTGTTCTGCTGCTTCACCTAGTAATTTGGTACCAAATGATTTTTGTTTGTAAGGTACTACGAGGTTTCTATTGTCCCTTTTTAACCAAAAACCCTACCTCCGTCCTGCCCCGAGTCCCTGGCAAGGGTACTGCTTCGAACACATGACAATGTTTTTTGTTAAACTTGTTAATGATTTTTTTCCCTGTAATTGACATTATGAGCTCTTTTTTCTTTTTGGTTTTCTTTGAGGGGGGTTTTGGTGGTGGTGGGGGGGGGGGGAGCTTCTCTGTGTAGTTGTCAGAGTCAACCTACTTTGTCTTTTTTTTTTTTCCTTTTAAATTTTTTATTTTCTTCTCATTATCGGACTATTTGGTGCTTCTGTGCCACTCGAATAATTATTCCCCTCGTGTTTCTCCAAGCCAAGCCCTGTTCTTTTTGGCATTCACCTCGGCTTTTAGAGCCTTTGAATTACTCCTTTTGAAGGTATAATGTAGTTATTCATGTTCATCGCTCATGACTATATCATCCTGGCAAAATATCTAGTTCTGCCTTGCTTTGCATTACAATCTTAGATTTCTTGCAGGATGTTAGTAATTTGGTTACACAGTTATAAGTTGCTAACTATTTTGTTGTTTATTATTTTATAATTTGAAAACAATATTTTTAATACCTTTCAGAAATCGTGATAAAAAAATATCTTTTGAGAATAAGTTCAAAGAAGTAAGACATTTCATTCTCTTTGTTCTTTTATTTTTCTCTCCGAGACACTGCCGATTTTGCTGGACTTGTAGGAATTCAGTAATGTCCCTCAAAAGTGACTAGGGTAAGAACCAAGGATTGTTCAGAAGTCGGCATGTATTCTCTATTGCAGGTGACGAAAGCTTATAACTACATTCACAAGTATGGACACAAATCGAAGTTGATGGCAGCAGCAATTCGGAACAAGCAGGACGTATTTAACATTCTCGGGTAATTATTACTTGGCTTCAAACCATCTTGGAATTTCTATAAAGTGTGATCTCCAGAATAACCATATGCTGCTCCTCAAGCTTTATTTCCGCTACTCAGCCAAAGGGAAAGCCTTATTTTCCTCCTTTTACAGGATTGACTATATCATCACACCGGTGAAGATATTGCAGTCCCTCAAGGATTCTGTGACTCCTTCTGATGACAAATACTCTTTTGTGAGAAGGCTATCACCACAATCAGCTGCTACCTATAATTTCAGTGCAGAAGAGGTCTGCTTTTAATGCAATTTTATAGTTTTTTCTCCCCCATGGCCAACTTAATCCGAACAATAGAGGTAAATTATGGAAGGGACTGTCGTTTGATTTGTGAAAATACCAAATAATGTCAGAAGTGGTGGCTTTTGCTATAAGTGGATGGAAACTGATGGTGCATATATCAGAGTTGTACCTTCTGCTTTAATAGAAATTTCTCTGTACCCTTCGTTGCAGATGCCTCTCTGATGTGAGACATCCAATTCTATATTTCTTATAGATGAGCCTTGCAACAGAGGCCTCGCCCAATTTTGCTTTTGGATGCATTTAGACTTTTATGAGTTCAGATTTCCAGTAAAATGTTTCTCAACTTGAAACAAATTATCAGGACAGTTTTGTTTTTACATATTTCTTCACTCAATTTTCAATTTCATCATTCAAACCGGTAATTCCCCAGAATGTTTGATGGCTGATCTTCTGTCATGTTTCAGCTTGTAAAATGGGACCAGTATAGCTTTGCATCAGCCATGGGGCCTGCAGCTGTGGAGCTTTTGACTGCTGGAATGGAAGGCTATGTTAATCAGGGGAAGCGGGTTGAGGACTTATTCGGGAAGATATGGCCACCCCCAAATGTATGAAATGCTCTCACGTATCACAAAAGGAGATATCACCTGCATCAAATAAGATGACAAACTCTGACAAGACGTGCGGTTCATTATGTGTTTTACGTCTTTGTTTTCCTTTTTCTTTCTGGTTTATTTTTTTCCTTAGAAACCCTCTGCTCTTGTTCAGTGAAGTTGGCTTTTCTCATCTTTAGCAACTAGTTTTCAGAATATCCCTTGATTTAGCAATAGATCTCCAGCCAGTTCATGTCTTATCATAGTTGGGGGATGGTTTTTTCAACATGTAGTCATGTTGTATTTGCTAGTTTTTTCAACATGTAGTCATGTTGTATTTGCTAGTGCATCTTTGACCATTTCATTTAGGCTAAGCATCTAGACACTGGACTAACACAATGATACTGCATTTTCATCGTTGCCGGTCCCTTGCTAGGATTCTGAATATGTAGATAGAGCATGCTAGGAATCCCTTGGAAACATCATTTCTTCTCTGTTTGATCTGCTAGTGAACTTCATTGAGGGCTGCCTTGTTTTATGGGAGGTCTCTCCAACGACGGGCTCCCGACTAACGAATTTGGCGTTGGGCCAGTGGCGACTCTCGTATGCATCTGTCCATGGATAATGACCCCAGGGCTGGATTTCTCTTTGGACCTTGTCGTCCTAATTAGCGCAGTTATACATCAGGTAATTATCAGAATAAATCTGTAGGAATCTCCTACTCATTATCACCCATTCTTTAGGTGAACTTTGATCCTCTTACCCATCCGCTAGGATAGCCAAGTTTAGTCAAGTGTAAAACCTTTTTAACACTAGCCAAGCACGATCTGAATATTTCCAGTGTACTTTAGGGTACATCATGAATAAAGCTTGAGCTCATAGCGTGGCGTTATTGAGTAGAAAGATTGTTTAGGTGCCCGGACCACATGCCTTTTAGTAAGGTGGTACCGAATTAGTATGATTCAGGCATCTTTCATCTGCCAGATTGTGTGAAACTTTTTTTTTTAGTTTTGCTGATCTAAGGATTTTATGAAGCTTAATGGTCAAGGGAAAAAAAATAAATTACAAACGAAAAATGCGACGTCATTAATATCAAGTGACGTTATCATCTAATAAAAACATAATAAGTGAATATGTAGATCTCACAAATTTTAGTAACCACCCCACCCCTCTACGGCATTTGGTAATCACTTGTAAAAATAGGTCTACTTTGTTAACCAACCTACTGTTTCGGTTCTTCAATGTGATCCTAGTTCTATTCAAATTACAGACTTATCTCTACATGATAAGAGTGATCCTGATACATCTACTCATGATAAGGATGCTTAGGACTCGATATATCCACTAATGGTTAGGACAAGAATGCTTAGGATATTTTAGTTTTGCTTAGGATTAACTCTGTTTTGATTCTACTGATTTGTACTCAATCTTTTTGTAATCTTCTGTTGTATCTATATAAATAGTGAATGGTATATTGTTTTGGTATTGAATACCAAAACTTCCATAATTATCTTTATCAAATCTTACATGGTATCAGAGCATTATCTCTTACCACAACTGAATTGTATTGGCTCCGCATGCTATTTTGCGACCTACAAATTCCACTTTCCTCACCTCCTGTATTATGGTGTGATAATGTTAGTGTGATCGTTTTAGCATCAAATCCGGTTTTTTATGCTCGTACCAAGTATATTGAGGTTGACTTCCATTTTATGCGAGAGAAAGTGTTAAACAGGGATATTGTTTTTAAGTACATTAACACTGGAGATCAAGTAGCTGATATATTTACAAAGGGTCTTCCTTCAGCTCATTTTACTCGATGTCGAGACAAGCTGATGGTACTTCTTCTCCCCTTCAGCTTGCGGGATCTCACAAATTTTAGTAATCACCCCTCTACGTCATTTGGTAATCACTCGTAAAAATAGGTCTACTTTGTTAACCAACCTACTGTTTCAGTTCTTCAATGTGATCCTAGTTCTTTTCAAACTACTACTCATGATACTTAGGACTTGATATGTCCACTGATGTTTAGGATAAGGATGCTTAGGATATTTTTTTTTTTTTTGCTTAGGATATTTTTGTTTTGCTTAGGATTAACTCTGTTTTGATTCTACTGATTTGTACTCAATCTTTTGTAATCTTATGTTGTATCTATATAAACAGTGAATGGTATACTATTTTGGTATTGAATACCAAAACTTCCATAATTATCTTTATCAAATCTTACATACTTTAGTTGTGTTTTCTATTTGATGATAACATCACTTGCATTGATGATGTGGTGTCAACATTACATTGAATATTTACTCTTAAAAGAGAGATCGGTGATCCAGTTTATTGCAGCACTCTGTTTTGGGGAGTAAATGCATGTGAAAGCTTGTGAGGAACATGGTTCTGCATGTGGTAGCTGGAGAGTAATCATATTGATGAATGATACATAACCTATAGGAAAAATGTACGGAATTTGGTTCAGCTTCTGTTGTTTCTTCAATGTTGTATTTCGTTTTAAGATTAAAGATGGGAGTAGGAGACAAAACACTTCTGAACTTAGGCACTTAAAGGGTGGAAAATATTCTGATCCATTTATTGCATCCACGTCCTGACATTCCAGGATGGATGTTCATGTGCCCATCTCCTATGGAGAGCTCATAATCAATAGGACTAATTTTCTTCCTCTACTCTCTTGGTGGAAGTGGTTAAATCTCCCGACCAAAAACACGAAATAAATGATGTGACATTATCATAATAATGTTAATTCTTTAGGGTCAGGTTATGAAAAATTTATCCCTCATGAATATTCTAGTCCCAACGTAAATGACATGTCTTTGATCGGACAAGCACGAGTAAGCTAAATCGGACATCCTTGATTGTTGAACCAATTTTTTATTTTATCATAATAGTGTTGTTAATTTATCATAGTAGTGTTGTTAATTTCATTTTTACACATTTAATATTTAAATTTGTCCTATTTTAGTAGGGTCACGTCATTTAATCTATGTTTTTTGTCTTTTTTTTAGTCAATGTAACACTAGTGTATGTTTTCCAATTAACACAATTTTGACATCTAAATTTTGAATTAGTAATTCTTCAAGTAGTAACGCTTTGTATTCGTAGGAACTAGGGGTGTTCAAATTTCTGACTAACCGCAAGTTTCTACCCGACCCTACCCTACCCTACTGAACGGTTAGCCTCAAAAATCGGGTAGGAATGCGGAAGAGCTATCCATTTCCGCATTCTTACCCTACCCTACTCGCATTAATTTTTTTTTTTTTATTTTTCTACTCGCATTAATTAATTAATATGATTTTAATGTATTTTATATGGTTTAAACTTAAATTAATTGTTATTGTATTTGTGTAACAATTATGGTGGATTGATGTTCATACTTTCTTGTGTTTTATTATAATTGTTGTTGTAGTTGTTTTAGATTTTAGTGTTATTGATTTATTGTGTTGTTAAATTGGTGTATTCAAAAATTAATAATTACAAAAGTGTTTATCCGATTTCCTACCCGACTTCCTACCCGATTAATCGGGTAGGAAGTCGGGTAAGAATACCATACCTGTCGAGTAGGGTAGGTCAAGAAAAAATTCTTTCGCAAAGTATCGGGTAGGAAGACGGAAGAACATATTTCCTATCCGTAAGGTAGGGTGAACACCCCTAGTAGGAACTAGTCTATTGCGGTAATATTGTTTAGTTCCATTCGATAGGTTTGTGATTTAAATTTTTTTCTTTTTTGATATCCTATCAAAAGTACGGAATTCCTCGTCATAGCTTTTAAGCCTTTTCTTTGGAGCCGGACAAATTCGACATAATTAGACATGAGACTCTCGTTCTGTGCATGAGGTGTCCACCGCAATTTACTGAAAAATTCAACATCAAATTTATTACACTATGTTGGTGGTTTTATGGGTATCAAAATAGGACCGACAAACTTAACGGTGGGTGCTAAATTTGTCTTTCCCTTAACCTTGTGAATCACATGCAAAGATCTCTCTCTCTAAATTTTGTCTCTCCGCTAACCTTGTGAATCACATGCAAAGATCTCAAGATCGATCTCTCTAAATTTTGTCTCTCCGCTAACCTTGTAAATCACATGCAAATATCTCTCTCTCTAAATTTTGTTTCTCCGTCAACCTTGTGAATCACATGCAAAGATCTCTCTCTCTCTCTCTCTGATACAGCCTTTATTGAAGTTAAGACCCAATATGGCAAATGGGAACATGACACACTCCTACCTGTCATTTGACCATTTTCATCCAATCACACCTTCTCTTTTTTTTTTTCTCTCTCTCTCTCTTCCTAGTTTCTCCCCTATAAAATAGATTCTCTCGTCATTTCTCCGTCAACGAGTCACGTACGATGGTGTTCTCAAACCCATTTCGTTCCGACTCCGAATCTGACGACACAAACACCGCCCTTCCATATTCTTACAGACCCCTGTCGGATGAAACCAAACCCACCGTCGCTCCGTCCAAACGCCGGCGACCCATAAGGGTAATAGTCCTGTTATTGACTGGGTTGCTGGCGGTTGGTTTGTTGGTGGCCTTAATGAGTGGAGATGGATTGGCTTCAAATGGTGGAAGTGAGATGGTTTCGGCGTCAGTTTCAACGACAAATACGTCGACGTCGCCGGAGAGGATAAATCCGGTAGCACGGGGAATAAAGGAAGGTGTCTCCGCGAAGTCTTTTGTTCCATTGTTGGGCGTGCCTCAATTTCCATGGACCAGAGAAATGTTGGCTTGGCAAAGAACTGCATTTCATTTTCAACCAAAAAAAAACTGGATGAATGGTATGTGCTTCATATTTCATGCAATCTAAATGTGATGCTATTTTAATAATTTTTCAAATTCTGATCTTCTTTCTCTTGTGGCCTGTTTTGGATTTTTTTGACTCCTATTATTCTTGTGGGGGATTCTGCTTCACCCTACTCCAGATCCTAATGGTATGTTCCTCTCTCACTCTCTCTCGGTCTTGACAATGGGTGTACAAATTTCCCTAGTTAAAATCAAATGTCATTGATCACTTTGGATGTGGACTTATTCTTGGTTTGGACAAAAACAAGACAGGAGAAGCAGGTCCATTGTTCTACAAGGGATGGTATCACGAGCCTTTGTTACTAATTTTCATATTTTACCTCCATTGATAATTCCTTTTAAACTATGACAGGTCCATTGTTCTACAAGGGATGGTATCACTTTTTCTACCAGTACAACCCAAATGGAGCAGTGTGGGGTGACATTGTGTGGGGCCATGCAGTGTCAAGGGACCTAATTCACTGGCGCCACCTTCCAATCGCAATGGTTTGCGATCACTGGTACGACATCAATGGTGTATGGACCGGGTCCGCCACCATTCTCCCTGATGGCCAAGTGGTCATGCTCTACACTGGATCAACCAATGAGTCTGTGCAGGTGCAAAATCTAGCATACCCTGCCAACTTATCTGATCCTTTCCTCATTGATTGGGTCAAGTACTCCGGAAACCCGGTTCTTGTCCCACCACCCGGTATCAATATCACGGACTTCCGTGACCCGACAACTGCGTGGTACAGGTCCGATGGCACGTGGCGACTCACCATTGGATCCAAGGTTAACAAAACTGGCATTTCGCTATTATATGAGACCAAGGACTTCAAAACATATGAGCTCCTGGATGCGGTGCTCCATGGTGTCCCGCGTACGGGTATGTGGGAGTGTGTGGACTTTTACCCGGTTTCTAAAGTTGAGGCAAATGGGTTGGACACATCAGATAATGGTCCAGCAGTGAAGCATGTGGTCAAAGCTAGTCTTGATGATGATAGGAATGATTATTATGCACTTGGGACTTATGATGACAAAGCGGTTTCATGGATCCCGGATAACCCGAAGGTGGATGTTGGAATCGGGTTGAGGTATGATTATGGAATTTTCTATGCATCAAAAACTTTTTATGATGAAGAGAAGAGAAGAAGAGTGTTGTGGGGTTGGATTAAAGAGACCGATAGTGAAAGTACAGACGTGAAGAAGGGCTGGTCGTCTGTTCAGGTAAATTTTTCATATGTTTTGAGGCTGCGTCAGAATTTTTTATTTTTTTTGCTACAAAGTGTCATTCCTCGAACTCTGAATTGACCACCGTACTTCGAGCTAATTTAAGGAAGAAAGTTATCTGAATCACGCGTAACATGAATTCAACTACTTTACTAAACAAGCTAAAAAATCTGATAAAATTTGTTTATTTTGCGATTTGAATGATTTTGAACCCAGTTCAAAACAAGAAAAAATAAATAAATGATGACTCTCGCCTAAGTCAAACTCGAGCTATTCGAATCATTTAAGAGACCTAAACTTGTATACTATACTTTGTGATAGGCACATCATTTGGTTAATGAAAATGTTTATATGTTCATCTGGTGATCCCAACAGGCCATTCCAAGGACTATATTGTTTGACAAGAAGACTGGTAGCAATTTACTTCAATGGCCGGTGGATGAGGTCGACAAGCTAAGATCCAGCAGCCGGGAATTCAACAAGGTTACCGTCGAATCCGGGTCAATCGTGAAAGTCAACGTGGACTCAGCCGATCAGGTCCGTAATTCCCTCTCCAAATTGTAAACTTTGGTAGTAAATTTCATCAGAGACAGATAACTTACAAGGTTCTCCAATTGACAATGTAACAGTTAGATATCATGGCCGAGTTTGAGATCGATAAAGAGGCCTTGGAGACTATGAATGGAACCGACGACGTCTATGATTGCAGTGCCGCCGGTGGAGCTGCTAAGAGAGGTGCATTGGGGCCATTTGGTATCTCCGTTCTTGCTGATAAGGACCTTTCTGAGCAGACTACGGTCTACTTTTATGTTGTAAAAGGGACTGATGGCAACCTTAAGACTTTCTTCTGCAGTGATCAATCAAGGTTTCTTCTTCTTCTTCTTCTGTTTTGGTTGCAAGCATTCAAGAATTGAAGTTCACGTCAGTTTTCTCAAGGGAGAACTATTATATCTTCATAAAAAAACATGATTAAGTCATATTAGTTCTAAGTGGTAATAGGGACGAGCTGTAAACTCTTGAGTTCGAATTTTAACAATTTCTTAGAGTCATGCTATGAAGGAGTTATTCCTTATGAATACTCTAGTCTCAGCGCAAATAGTTTGCCTTTGTCCAAACCGGGGGAGAATTAGTCGAAGTACACGTAAGATAGTCCAGAAACTTTGGACTGTTGAAACATAAAAAAAAAATTATATTTTTTCTTGTGAAAATTGGCCCAATCGACGGGAGAGATTCAAATGAATGTTATCTGAATCATGGGTCGAGATATGATGCACGAGCAGTACAATACTTTATTAGATACACAGTTCAACGAGAGTAGACTTACTTAGTTGGTACGGTATTTAGGATCATAATTTATTTTAGAACCATTTTCTAGATCGTTTTCACTACAATATAACATTATATAACAGTACATTCATAAACACACAGTCAATTACTTTTTTTCCATTGGAGTTTGATTTCTTATTATCTAAAATTATATATAATTATACATCTATACATACATAATTAATGTTTATTTTATATATCCGATACATGTTTTAAAGTGAATTGATTTGGATTTAGTATTATAATTTATGGTCAGACATTTAGGTGATTTAAATTGTGAACCCACCCCATTTGAGATCGTTATACCTAAAGAGTTTAACTATTTCTGGTAACTATGGTTATAACATCCTTACTTTGAATTTAATATGAACCCTTCTGAATATTGCTCTTGTTTATATTCTTTAACTTTGATTGAACTCGCATTACATAATTCAGATTGAATTAGGTTCAATTTGAGTTTGAATTTGGTTTTACCTGGGTAATACATATTGTTTCTTGTAGGTCTTCTGAAGCAACCGACGTTAACAAGGCGATTTATGGGAGCACAGTTCCAATACTCAAAGGCGAAAAATTATCTATGAGGACACTAGTAAGCTGGACCCTTCTATTTCACCTTCTTCTTACCTTGCCAAGAATTATATAATTGCAACCATTGATTTGATGCATTGAAAATTGTCATTCAGGTGGATCATTCGATTGTCGAAAGCTTTGCTCAAGGTGGAAGGACATGTATCACCTCAAGGGTATATCCAACTAAGGCCATCAATGGAGATGCTCAACTCTTCTTATTCAACAATGCAACTGAGGTCAAAGTTACTGCCTCACTCAAGATATGGAAAATGAATTCTGCATACATACACACCGGCCCGACTGAGATGAAACTGTAAAAAAAAGTTCAAATCTTGATCAACCCCGACTCTCCAAAATTGTTCCATGTTCATTTTGTGCCATATTCATTTTCTCTGTTTGTATTTAAATCGGCTATCTTAGTGAATATAAAGAGTGGAGTAGATGTTCAATTTTCTCTTTTCAATTGATTCAATGTAATTGGAAGCTTGATTTGTATAGAATAAACAGGGGTTCTCTGTCCCTTGCAAATGGCAAGTCTTTTTCTCTTTATGTCCATAGATTAGTGCATGTCCCATATCAAGCTGTTAGCATCAGTTCTGTTTTTTTTTTTTGGGGAAATAAGATGTATATCATTGCCCACATTTTTACATGAATATAACCTAAACTTTTAAAAAGTAAATCATAAGAGGGAAAAAAAAGGAAGGATTGTATTGAATTTCATGCATAAGGCAGTCTAGTGCACGAGACTGTCATCACTGCAGGGTCTAAAGAGGGTCAAATGTACGTTACTTTACATGCATGCAGAGAGATCAGTTTTAGGCCTTCATCATACCAAGTAGACTTAAATAAACAAAAGAACAGTTCAACCTCACTGATAGCTAATATTATTTCTTTTTTATCTTGGTTTGCTGCAATAGAAAACCTAATGGTGGTGCAGAGAATGTAGTATGATGAGGAAGTGGTAGGACTCTAGTTTGAGTTTCAGAATCTCCAGACAAATGTAGCCTAGATACATTGCAAAGTGGCCCTTTGAAGGCCCATTGCCACCCCCTCATGAGTGTATGGTGGTTGATGTATTAATGAGAAAAGTTGATAAAAGGTGTGTTGGATAGAGTTTGAATCTAATTTAGAGGTCTTTTTTATGAAGATGTTATATTAAAAGGAAGCAAATATAATATTGAGGAGCATAAGTAATAGCATTTGCTCTTTTAGAAAGTTTTCTTGTGGAGAGGGAAACCATGATGATGTAGGCAAGTGATGCTGCAGAGAGTAATGACACAAAGAATGGAATCTGTTCATGACTCACTGAAAAAGAAAAAATCATACGACAAGCTTATCTTGAAACATGTTTTTGTATTTCGTTTTAGTGTATTTCGTTATATGCTGCAAGACTTATAGAAACACACCCATTTTCATTGTCGGTAGGCAGCAAATTCTAATATTATTTGAGAAACAATTTGACTATCTTATTCTTTCACCATCATATGTTCAACCTTTTTCTCTCTCCTAATAACGTGTGTTTGAAAATCTTACGTGCAATCTCAAAGTCTTGAGTATCTGCCGACTGCCAGTTCATTTGAATTGTATAACTAAAGAGCTTATTATTGAAACAGAACCAAAGTGAGAGTGACAGCAGAGAAATTTTATGTCTTCACTCATTGTAATTCTATTTTTTTTATGTGGTTTATATGGCCTTTTGGTAATCATTGAGTTGGCAATTGGAACTTGGATTATAATTATATCATGCCTTGTAGTATCTGATGGATTATTTGAAAATGACGAATTGTCTTTAGAACATCTCCAAGGGAAATGTCAAATATTATATGTTAAATTTAAATTTGAAGTTCTATGTGGTAATTTAACATATAACATTTGATATTTTCACCTTACACTCTAATCAATATGTCAAATGTTATATACCAAATCTATGTGATGCATGAGTAGGAAGTTGAGATATACTAGGATTTAACATGAGAGATGAAATATTTGACAGTATGTCAAAATTTGATCAACACAGTCAGCATATGACATAGCACAATTAGCATTTGACATAGCAATTGGAGGAGGGGTTGCCAAAAAAAGTCGTTAGAGTTGTCCAGTTGAGATTTGACGACTCGGTTGAAGTTGCTCTTAGATGCTATACTAGTGGTCCATCATTGGTGATGGAGGTGGGTTGAATTCATATTCGCTCTATTACATTTTTTTTTTTTGATATTACGGTTAGGGATATTCATGTTAGCTTTTGCGCATCTCGACTAATTTTATCTCCAATTCGGTCAAAGACAAGTCATCCATGTCAGATAAATCCCTCATGATTTGGTCTCAAGGGAATTATTAAGTTTCAAACTCAGGATGTCTGTGTTTATAGTTCATTCTTATTTCCACTAGGCTACCCCTTTCATTTGTTAACTTATACATGCTCGGTGATGTATTTAGTGAAATTAGGTAAAACAATAATAAAAAAACATCTAAATAGGTTAAAAAAATGATGAAAACATCTAAATCGAATAACCCACCAACACCTTTTTATCTCCTCATTTGCCCCCATCTCTCTCTCTATAGCTTCGTAACATGGTGAGACAGGCAGCAGAGCGAATGGTGTCGCCGACAACTGTATAGGCACCAACAATCATGATTACTAGTTTTGATTTGATTTTAATTTTTTATCTTTATTTCAATTTTGATATCCTATTTTGTTTTATTTTCATGTCGATTTCCAATTTGATTCTACTTTCAGTTGAATTTTTTATTTATGTTTTGATTTTTGGTGAAGAAAAGTGGAATTGAGATTTGTTGATGTAGGCACAGTGAATGCCAGAGTTGGGGGATAAAATGGAATTCCGATAGAAATTTTGAGTTGTGTTGAAGTTGAATTGTGAAGGTGTAATGGCTTGTATGGTGTAGGCGGCGGGGATGTTGTTGGTGGTGATGGCACAGTGAATGCCGGAGTTGGGGGTGACTGCTGGAGTGAATGTCAAATTTAATGGTGATGGAGATGATGGCTCCGAAGTAATTTTGGATTAATTGTTTTTTAAATTAAAAGACAAATTGATGGGTGTTAAGATCATTTTAATGTAACACTTAACAAAGTTAATTGTGTTTTTAGTCTAACAACTACAAGGGAGTTAAATGTCATTTTAAAATCTGAGGGAGGTGATGTGCAAATGGATCAAATCACAAGGAAGTTTCGTGGGTATGTCGGTAAATTTCATGGTGGGACCAGCCATAAAGTGCCATTTTTGCCACCTCGACACAATCAAATCTGAACCATTTTCTGAGCAACGGCTTCATGTGTTTCGCTGACACCTATAATCTTTGACTCTTGATCACATATGCTCAATCTCAGTTGAGCGCAACCTCACTCCAACCTTGGATTGGTCAAAACCTGAACGTCAACAATAATACCAATGACCTCTTCAGCATCAACCAATAGGATTTGCCCCTTGTTAAAGCTGGCGTGGGCTTAAACACAGGTGATTACTACTCCAAATCATATTTTAAAGGAGAATCAAACGGTTGTTAGGTTTGCTTTAAAGAAGACATCTCGACGAAGAGGACAACTATACCCATAAATAGGGTGAATCCACCGTCTGGGGCCCATTTATTTGCTAAGCAATGGCTGGCAATCATGTGGCGCTTTCAGAAAATCTGTACGGTCCTTTAGGGGGAAGGATAGGGTGCGGCCGATCTCATCTGTTTTCATAGGGCCTTTACTTTTAGGTTTCTAAATAATTTTTTATTAAAAAAGATTACCGAATGTGTACAAATAATTTTTTTTAAAAACACTAAACTACCATTCTTGAAGAATTTTTTTTGATATTTGTCCAATTGACAAGGAGACCCCATGACATTACAAAAATAGCACATCGACACCTTATGAGTGTCACAAGGTCCCCTGCATTGACGGACTTGGTACAATTATATTTTTATTCCAAACCAATTATCCCATGCCCCCATCTCTATTTCTTTGGAGCCTTCCCCGCCCCTTTCTCCACCCTCGCCACCACTCACATCTAAATTCTTCTCACTAACAACCAATCTTACTATCACCCGGCCCTCCCCACCCCAATCCCAAGCGCCCCCTCCCCCGTCTTTCTCTCTATCTTCTCTAAAACTTATCTGTAGCCTTTCTCACTAAAAATATTGTGTATTATTTAGTTAATGTCATCATTTTCATCAGGACTAATAACATCAATTATAGGCAGAGGTGTGGATGAAACATGTTATAAATGTTAAGGATTCGCTGTGCTATTTTTGTAATGGTAGGGAGTCTTCGTGTCAATTGGGTCAGTGTTAAGAGGTGTGGGTTATATTTATTCAAAAATTTAAGAAAGATGTATTAGAGGAAATCTAAACATAGTAGTTGAATAGTTTAACAATTAATCAAAATAATTTGGAGTTGTGGATGTATCTATAATATAAAATAGGATAGACTTTAATAAATTTATCAGACAGTCTCAAATAGACTTATCCAATAACCACCGATATTTCTCTCAAAATTATTTACATTGAATTTTTTTCTCCCAAATTCATCACTCCTCACTTACAATGTTTTCAAGTACGGGTTACTCATAGTATATATATAATTTAGACCACAATCCTACAAATTTCACTCAATTTTCGAAAATATTCTAGCATTAGATGGTGTGACTTAAACATGTATCTTCTTGTTGAATTTCACTCAATTATCTTTGTATCATTCTAAAAATTATAGTACGAAATGATTTTATAATTTTTTTAAATAATTTATCTTCTTGTTGAATTTCAAAACAAAAGACAATAATATAAGTAGAGAGAGCACTTGTAGAAAACTCTCTTTGGGACGCCCACACCATATATTTACTCAAATACTTTTTTTTTCTGTTTGACATAAAAGTTAGTCAATATTAATTGTCGGAAGGAAGACAACGTCAGTCAATTTGAACTTTGAAGAGTGTAGAGTGCGCGTGTGCTAGTGTCTTATGTTCAACTGTGCACTGGCCCTTCGCTGTCATCCTTCCCCACCATACGCGCGACATCACACACTCTCTCTCTCTCTTCGCATGCATGCCTTCTGAATGATGATTTGTGGCTAAAGGGGCATGGAAGACCAACATAAAGCTCGAGATCAATCCCCTTCCGTTCCCACTCTCTCTCTCTCTCTCTCTCTCTTAACCCCACCCAAGAAAACTCTACCCCCAAAACAAGCGCCTATCTCTCTCTCTCTCTGTGTTAAATCTACAATACCATACCCAAGAATACTCTAGACACATCCATTCACTGTTGTTCTCTCTATTCTGCTCTTTCTGTTTTGGTCTTCTTTTCTTCCTTTCTGATAATGTAAACACATAAGAGCAAGGTAGTTGGTTCTTTTGGCTTTGAACTAAACCCAGAGGTTGAATACATGGGTTCGTGCAGCTTTCTTTCAGTGTTCTTTATCTACTGTTCTTTGTTGATTAGCTTGTGTTTGGCTGAAGATCCGTTTGTCAACTACGATTTTGAAGTCTCTTACATTACTGCTTCTCCTCTTGGAGTACCCCAACAGGTCTCACTTTCAGATCTCCTCATCTCTCTGTTCTCTTTGTATTCTATTTGTAGATATGTTATGGTATAAATACAGATTCTTCTATGGGTTTAGTGGGTTTGACGAATAATTCATGGGTTGGTCTTAGATTTTTGAAATTTTGAGTCTTTATCTACAGATCTAATAAATGTGCTACGATTTTATACAGAGCGAGTGTTCTAGTGTTGGATGAACTTTTAGGGTTTCAGTTTTTGAACTGCATTGCTCTGAATTGCAGGTTATTGCTATCAATGGCCATTTTCCAGGGCCTACTATTAATTCGACTACTAACAACAATGTTGTTGTCAATGTACACAACAAATTAGACGAAGAGATTCTCATGCATTGGTATGGTTTACAACAATCTTTTTGGGTATTTGATTTGAAAATTTGGTCTCTTAAACTGTCACTAATGCTTTGGAATTCAATGGGTGAGACAGGTCTGGTATTCAACAGAGGAGGAGTTCTTGGCAAGATGGGGTGCTTGGGACAAATTGTCCAATTCCTCCAAAGTGGAATTGGACTTACCAGTTTCAAGTTAAGGACCAAATTGGGAGCTTCTTCTACTTCCCTTCGCTCCATTTTCAGAGAGCGTCGGGTGGTTATGGTGGCTTTATTATTAATAACAGGCCTATAATTCCAATTCCTTTTGATACCCCTTATGGTGATATTACAATATTGATTGGTGATTGGTATACCCGGAACCACACGGTTAGTTTGCGAATGCATTGTCAAAGTATATTCTTTTTAGGTGCTTGTTGAAGTTCAGGGTGTAATTGATCTAATGTTTCGTTCTGTTCGGATTGTAGGCTTTAAGGAGGACCCTTAACGCCGGTAAAGATCTTGGGATGCCCGATGGTGTTCTTATTAATGGGAAAGGCCCTTATAGATATAACGATACTCTTGTCCCTGATGGTATTGATTATGCAACAATTGAAGTCCACCCAGGTGAGTAATATGAAAGGCATTGTTTGCCAAGAAATGTGTATGAATTTTTATGTATTTATGCTAGGAAGCACGGACACTTCATTTTGGGCAGAGTGTCGGTGTCGGACACGTCTGAGACACGGACACGCTTCGGACACGCTCGGACACGTTAAAATGAGTGTCCGATTTTTTTGTTATTAAATTTTTTTTTGGACACGTTGGGAACACGTGACCGACACGTTCAGGACACGTTAGGACACACTGGGGGACACGTTTTGATATTTATTTTTAATTTTTTGAGAACTTTTCAGATAATTTTATAATTAAGAGTTGTTTTTATAATTTTAAAGGGTTACAAGTCACAATCATAATATAAAAAAAGTTATAATCATTACATTGAACATAGGACATGAATTTAATATAATTTTAGATACGAATACGAACTTATATACAAATGGAACAGTCTTTTAATATGAAAGTAATGTGAGAAAAAATGGGATTACAAAATTGGAGTTCTTGGAATTTGATGAAAATTAGTATTACGAAATGAAATATTTTTTAAAGTAAAAGTTGTAGAAGTCATTGATTATTGAATCATGGATGTTAATGTTGAATGTGTATCAATATATCTTATATTATACTTTTTATGCAATGATATCATGGCGTAAATTTTTAGAATTAGGGAAATGATGAATTAAAAGATTATTATGATAATATTTTTATTTTATCACATGATTTTATATAAATATATATATAAAATACATATTATTTAACTATCGTTAACGTGTCCGTGTCCTACTTTTTTGAAAAATTTCGTGTCGGCGTGTCCGTGTCGTGTCGTATCCGTGTCCGTGCTTCTTAGTATTTATGAAACACCATTTTGGAGTGAACCTTTTTCGTGTAACACCTTATTAAGAAGCAACACACTGCATCTAGCTTTTTACCTTCCAATTTTGTCAAAGAATTTGGCTCCTGCCAGCTTATAATTAATTGTATAATTTCTAGTTACTTTTGGGCTGATGACCGCATCTGAGGGTCTTGAGTGCTTGTCTGGGTGTATCTGTATTTGGCGGACAGGCGGAGTATGCAAATGACTAATGAAGGAAATGGGTTTGTTTTAAAAAAATGGCCACTAATGTAGAGCTTATTATGTTCTATCTGTAGTATGGGGGAAAGGGCCTTTTCTGTGTTTTGTCATTAAGCGTTATGCTTTAGCTGGAAGCAAATTTCTTATGTTATACAACCATGTGCAGATTCGCATACAGCACTGCACAAGTATAGTAAACAAACAGCTACAAAACATCCTTACCTTGATCTTTTTTGGGTTTTGCATTGAAACGCATGTTAATCCATGTAAACTAAACAAAGTGAATTTTACACTTGCTTTAAATTATTGCAAATGTTACCATGTTGTGCAGGCAAAACTTACCGTCTTCGTGTGAGCAATGTTGGGATATCAACCAGTTTGAACTTCAGAATTCAAAACCATAACCTGCTTTTGGCAGAAACAGAGGGTTCATATACAGTGCAACAGAATTATACTAGCTTAGATATTCATGTTGGACAAACATACTCCTTCCTGATAACCATGGATCAGAATGCAAGTACAGATTACTACATTGTAGCAAGCCCCAGGTTTGTGAATGAATCACTTTGGCAAAGAGTTACAGGTGTTGCCATCTTGCAATATTCGAATTCAAAAGGAAAGGCATCTGGTCCCCTCCCGGACCCGCCAAATGATCAATATGACAAAACCTTCTCAATGAACCAGGCCAGGTCCATCAGGTTCGTTTGTAGTGTGGCTTGGTTGCAGTTCAATTTAGTCATTTATTTGTCTGCATCTTTAACTATACAGCACCTTCCTTCGAAGCATAATAACAAATTCAGGAGGAATTCTTGGATCTGTAAATTAGCATAGTGCCTGAGTGATTACAAATAAACAAATGAATTATGCAAATTTCATGAAGAGTTGGAAAACGGTGGTTATGTAAAGATTGATCAAGTATTAGCAACTATGCTGGCAAAGAATGTATGCAATTTGAACTTTGAAGGACTGGGAAGTGTGCATTGGAGATAAAATATGCAAGAAAGGATCTTTCATGAATTATTCTGCTATTATATGTTGCAACTACCTAAGATTTCATTTTCCATTCTTCACGTATTTGTGACTAACGCGTTAAAGATATGCAATAAACCTGATTATGTACACTTAACACATTGCACTTTCAAATCATATGAAAAAAGGTATTTCTATTATAGCTAGCAGCTTATCAATCTGTCTCACTGATATTGGCAATCTTATGGATTTATCTAGGTGGAATGTGTCTGCTAGTGGTGCCCGCCCAAACCCACAAGGTTCTTTTAGATATGGATCCATCAATGTGACTGAGGTATATGTGTTGAGAAACACACCGCCAGTGATGATTAATGGGAAAAGGCGGACAGCACTTAGTGGGATCTCATTTGTCAATCCCAATACACCAATCAGACTTGCTGACCAATACAAACTGAAAGGAGTCTATAAGCTTGATTTCCCTAGTAGGCCTCTTACAGGCTCCCCTCGGATGGAAACATCAGTAATTAATGGTACATACAGGGGATTCATGGAAATAATACTGCAGAACAACGACACCAAGGTGCAAACCTATCACTTGAGCGGATATGCATTTTTTATGGTTGGGTAGGAAATGTTCTCCTTCTAAACCTAATTACTTGTACCTATCTGGATGATACATATGTTTCCTTCCAACTTGCTATTAACACTCTTCACTATGACAAAATCATTGCAGGATGGATTTTGGTGAGTGGACAGAGAACAGCAGGGGCACATATAATAAGTGGGATGGAATTGCTCGCAGCACAACACAGGTACCACTTTGGAAATTATGCACTTAGTCCTATCTGGTTCCTTGTAAAGCCTTGATAATCCCTTGTTTAAAGATCATGGTTTTACTCTTGAGTATTCAACTTCTGGCAATGTGTCATGTTGGAGTTTCTTTGGATTGTCAAACATACTGGAGATTTGGTCTGGATTTGTTTTTGTTTTCACGAACTTCATTTTTCTGACTGCTATATTAGATTGCCCATTTTGTTAGGTGGTCATAGTCCAACAACCTCGGAATAGGATATTTTGGTTTCTATCAAGCTAGTTTACCAGGCCATGAAGTTAGAATAGATGACAGGATCCTCTCTGTAATGAAAATATTTAGTTCTTTGGTTTGGTACCATTTTCCTAAAGTTCATTGGTTAACTAGTGATTCGACAAAATCTTATTCGAACTACAGGGGAATCGAATTCCTCCATTGGTTAACTGCTCGCATGAAATATTTTGAATGGAATGTTTTGAGAGTACTCCCATCGTAAATTTGCTAACTGCTTTTAAACTGTTGGGTCCTATCCTATGGAGTTCTGTTCAAGGATTAAGTCTTAGTAGCTATTTGAGGACACGATTTTCAACTTTATATAATCCTTTTTTACTGCTCCCTAAAAGCCTAAGTACTTGCTCAACTGACTCTGAAAGCAACAAATATGGCCTTATTTTCTCTATGCCTTCTATAGGTGTTTCCGGGGGCATGGACAGCAATCTTAGTCTCCCTCGACAATGTTGGAATCTGGAATCTGAGAACTGAAAATCTTGACTCGTGGTATCTCGGTCAAGAAACATATGTCCGGGTTATTAATCCAGAGGCTACTAACAAAACAGAGTTGCCTATCCCAGACAATGCCCTCTTTTGTGGTGCCCTCAGCAAATTGCAAAAGTATGTATCAGACCCCATCTTTGTTGAACATTTTCTGCCTTTAGTCATTTCTAATGACTGACTTCGATTTTACATTGCCGCTTTATTGTCAGGCCACAGGATATTTCTTTGGCCGCACCAATTCTGGGCATTGGATCCAAGCTATTCTTTACTGTTCTGATGGTAATATATACACTGATTTCACTATGATGTGTCCTCTACGATGCATATGGGAGCCCTGGTTTGCTTAGTGAGATTTGTGGTTGGAGTGTTTAGGTATTTGTGTATTTCTAGTCTTGTTGATATGAACCATTGTTGATTTTTGACATGTATGTTTTCTATCCCATTGTACTATTGCTCCCGGGGATCGATCCATTTGGAATTAACATTCTTTTATAATTTATGTAGTGATGACAATTCATCAATTTTCGATGCAACTTCAACCATCTATAGTTTCATGTCTTGAGTGATATCATGTTTCTTTTGAGGAATTTCTACCATATTAAGAAGGAAAGCAACCTTCATAACAAGAACATGATGGGGTTTAAACTTCTTACTATTAGGTACCTATGCTTTCGTGATGTAGATGTGAAAGTTGCGTGAGTTTTGTCTCACCGTGTGCTCAATTTGATTTTTGTTCATCACCATCAGCCCCCCTTTTATCATTTTGAACATTTGATTTGAGAGGGGAATAAACTTGACTAATTTGCACAAGAGATAGAGAGCTTACATGGTATAAATGCACTTAGCTTAGTGTCGCAAGGGTCAAATTTCACTTGAATTTTTGTCTTCTGATGGTATTGAGATCTAACACTCGGTCTCAGTCAAATTTACACAATCGCTCACATAAATAATATATCGAATATAATATGGTCAAAAATCAAACACACAGAGACACATGAGGTTATAGGCCAAATGACTCAACTTCTCAATAAGTTTAAAAGATTTTTGACTAGTGGTTTACTTACAAAAACTATATATGGCGGTTACAAGCTCAACCATATAGGTAATGCTGACACCAACCAGCGTTAGTCATCTTAACCATGTAGTTGATATCACCAACTGTTAGGATTGCAACCACCAATCAAATTCGCCCTCAATGATTGTGGGTGGTTCTGCCACTCCATCACAATCTGCTGATCATGGTTGGTTAGTTATGTCAGTTCCCCACAATGTGTTGATCAGGGCTGGAGCAATTGTAACCATCGATTAACTCGGTTATCAATTGCACGTAATTGCTCTCGAATGCTATGCACATGGCAACAACTATTCGAAAATGCCTTGCATGATGTGCAAATACCACCACCGTCTCACCTGATGTACACATGCCACCAGTTGCTCATAACTGCCTCACATGATTTGCACATGTCTTTCTTGTGAGCTCACAACACCTGATTTCTCTTGCCTACGTGTTAAGTCATGCGCAGTTTATGACTTGGTCTTCTAAGCTTGCAATTCTCCACAATTGGATCCCACCAGCTAAACATCGCTTGCTTGATTATGACCAACTTTACCATGCATGTGCTGCCTCCCTCAACCATGTATGCTGCTTCCACCAACGACGGATCCCCCTAATCATAGGACCCACATTTCTCGAGTCTTGAACTTTGCATGCATTACCCACACCCATGGCAAGCATTCTTGAGGCCATGCCTTATTTTGGCATGCTAAGGTTAGAGGGCGCAGTCAAAAAAAGCTATTGCCACTAGAACTTAAATAAACATAATTTTGTTTCAATTCAATGCATCCAGCTAAGAGGAACAGGAATAGGATCAGTCTTAAGGGTTGCCGGCCTTGCATCTCTTCGAGGAACACCCTTCTATAATAGCATTAGGAGACAATTTCCGAATGACAATAGCATACATCTTCTAAACCGATGAGTCGTAATAACGGGAGCCTGAGGTATAATCATTGCATACCACTTGGAACTTTTGTCAAACACCTTTGATACTAAACTAAGTACATGACCAAGTCCTTAAGAAGCCATCTTTGACAAATGGGATGCTTAGGCAAGCACACCCCCACCTTGGTTAAGGCATGGGGCACTCTTGGGTGAGGCATCTACACGCCATAGCCATGCCAACGACCTAAGGAGGTAACACTTAGATAGTAAAGGCTTTAGTGGTTAATGCTTCGATGTTTCAGGTTTGAGTGTTGGAATAGACGTGGTTTGTCTTGATATGCGTGGTTTATAAGTGATTTTGTACATTTTGAGTTTACACATTTAGTCATGAGTTCAAAGGATATGTAGTGGAGGTAATTAGGGCCGAAATTAGTTCTTCGCTTGTAGGGCACTAAAATGGATTAGATTTGCGGACCCAACATGCTTATAGTACAATGGGCTTGGTCAGGCAGGCTATACTACTTGCTGACTAGGCCCATGGCCCTTTTTAGGCCCAGTAAAACCCATGGAAAGCCCTAATTTTAGGTGATGAATTTGCAAGTGAATAGATTGTGCTGAAACAATTAAGCTACTAAATGTGTGCCCGACAATACATGCCGAAAGAGATTAGCGGTTGGTCTAATAGACACCATCCTAATTATTGAAATTTAAGGATGTGGATTTGAATAAGATCCACTATCAATTTGATGATAACAATGGATTAATATGATTGAATTGAAAACTTGATGCCCTAGACTTTTCACCTTCGAAAGTAACCCATAAGAAATGAGCAATAATAGGTAGGTTTGTCAATGGATCAAATTCTGATTCGAATCCAATTAAATTGAATATGAATTAAGATTTTTTGATCGATAATTCGCATCCGAATCTGATATCTTATATTTCACGGATTTGGATATGGATATACCTATATCCAATCTGAATTATTTATATATTTTTCTATAAAGAAATTAAGTGATTATTTAAGTATAATTTGTTAGAATTTAATTAATTAAGTTATTCAGATTGAATCGGATTTCAGATTATTAACAGATTCGAATATAGACCACGAAAATAAAATTCGTCAGATTATCAAATCGGATTCGAATTGAACTTTTGAAATTGGATTCGAATTGAACTCTTGAAATCGAATTTAGATCAGTCAAAATTCAATTCAAACCTAATCCGTTGTCAGTACATGTCCCTTCTTTTTGTTGTTAGATGATGCGTTGCCAATGGTGAAACACCAAAAGCAACGGTCTCGTTGCTTTTTGATGATACTAATGATAAAATCATAAGCTATGTTTATGAATTTATCATATAATTTATTGAATTTAGCAATAGCAATAGATTGAATGAACAAATCGTGGTATTAAAGTAGGTCGAGATAGCGATAATAGATTGATTGATTGATTATACATTGGTTAATATGCTGTAGATGGGAAATAAAACACGAAATTGTTTTTGAAAAACACCACTATGCAAACTAGTTAATTGCTAGCTAGCCAAAAGATACATTTCTGAGAAAGGTGAGATGAAGGTTCTTGATGTTTTCGAAGCAAAAGTAAACAGAAGAACTTACAGAACTACATATAGTACATACTAGAGAAGTATCAACCAATCTAAAATTCTAGTTTCATTGGTAGAGAAGCTAAGAAGATGCTAAACGGGGTAGGTTGCCTAGCATCTGGACCACAACATGTTTTTCTCCGACGAGTGAAATCAGTAGGCAAGTTTTTTTTTTTTGGTCTGCAACCAGGAGTCAAAGAAGACTACAGAGAGAGATAGAGAGAGACCTAATACAGAAATGAAAAGGCAACAGCCCCACTTCTTAGTAGGGAGAAATGCCCACGTTTGCTGAAGCAAAGAACCCATCTTTCATGAGAACATCTTCACCATTCTACAGAAACCCAAAAACAAACACAAAGGTTAGATATACGAAGAATGTGCCTTTGTTCTCACGGGTTTTGTAAGAGAAGACAGTACACATTATACCTGTTGGCGGACGTTAGCCTTCTTGACAATTTGATCAGGCATGAGACCAAAGTGAATATGTGGAAAATGAGCCCACTGAGAGAGAGAGAGAGAGAGAGAGAGAGAGAGAGAGAGTGATATTCAACATAACAAAGGAGTGGGTAAGAAAAATGAAACCCTAATTTTGGAAAAAATACTTGGAATATTAATTTTTCATACATTCTTAGCAGCAGCACTAAAGGCTTCTCTGTGGCTAATATCGGGATTTCCTGCCTTGATGCGTTGGATTTCGTCCCTACAAATGGATGGATGGGTGTCAGGACCATTCATATACTAGCTACCTGCGCCTATTCAATAGATTTTTTTTGTCTATGTAGAGATATATTTCACACACAAACACACACACATATAGAGGTAGAGATTTGTGAAAGCTTTTTCATGATTACTTACCTGATGAAGCGGTTGTACGCGGAGGGGACTCTCTGTCTCTTCTCCGGAGCTGCAAATACACAGACAAATCAAAATCACTTGTTGACTTTTCGTGTCACTCTCTAGTCTCTATAGTCTAGACTCTACGGATAGTGATTTCTTTAGACAGGGAGGACGAAAGCAAATGGTCTCATTCAATTCCCATAAAATTCTTAACTCTATAAAGGATCTATCAAAGGGTCTCTTCAGCTGATAGAAATCATGCACAAAGGGGTCAAATCAATGTATAAGGAAAAAAGAAATCTTCCTCTTTAGGGAAAAGGGTAACAAAACAAAGGGAAATTCTACCAAAAACCTGCTACAAGTTATATCAGTCAGAATAGAAGTTCTTGTATCTTGCGAATTTTCAAGAAAAGAAATAAAGTATGAGAATATGCAATGAATCTCACGTCTGTTAATAGCAGAAGGCCTTGAAAATGAGAGCTCATCAAGTCCTCCTCGAGTTGGTAGGCCTAATTCAGTTGTGTTTGGCTGATTAATCACAAAGTTAGGGTTTGGATTTGGGATCTCTTCCTGCGACGTGATCATAAAAAAAAAAAAAAAGAAGAATAAACTCATAAAGAGTGCCCAATATTTTAAAACTGGGCTGATAATGTAAGAGATTTTTTTTTGTGTAAAACATGTATACCATGAGGTTGTGGGAAGGAGAGAAGAAATTGTGGCCTGAGTGAAACTGATTAGTTGAAGGCAGAAGCAACCCACGCATGTTCACCGGAAGGAGGTTGGTGCAGTGGCCGCACCGAACTGTGACAGACTTGAACAAACTTGTGCAAGGAACACTCACCTACCATGAAAGCACAGAAAGCCCAGAATCTTTTAAGATTAAAAAATAACAAAAATAAGAAAATTTTCGAAGAAAAAAAGAAAAAACACCAATTGACTGCAAAGTGGGGCAAAAGGACAGAAAGAACAATTTTGGGTTTAGACTATACCGCGAGGATGGTGTCGCAAATGCTGCAATGAACATAACACAGCTGCTCCGAGGGAGGAAGGTGGTCCAATGACAAGGTAGAAGAGGAGGACATCTTTGATTTCCTGTTCTTTTAAAATCTATTGGCTTCTTTGATTGATTGATTGATGGCTTGACAGACTAACAACCACCTTGGATCTGCTTTTCTTGATTATGAGTAGTGAAAGAAAGGAGCAAATAAAGAGGCAAAACGAAGAGAGAGAGGAGGGTTGTCTATCTGATGCAGTAGATCTAAGAAGCCAGAGGGGCCAAAACCCTTTTCCTCTATCAGTTTCTTGGTCTTGTCCGTAGGTCGGTTATGTATGATGTGTATGTATGTCCATGCGCATGCATGAGATATGCATACATGCACATACATAAAAGAAAGAACATGTGGTTGGCGTTCCCGATGTGTTCTTGAGAGAGAGAGAGAGAGAGAGAGAGAGGCAGGCGGCAGATGTGGGGGAGAGGAGCTAGAAAGGGACGTGTGCATGGGGTGATATAGCTTTCACTTACTCACCTGTTGTTTTCAAAGTTCAGAGAGAGGTAGGGCTTTTGCATTACCAAAAGCCAGATGTTGCCTCGCTTTTCCAACCCATAACCCTCTCTTGTGCCTCCCGGACAATAACCCAATGTCCCAAACACTCCAAAACCCTCCATCCTCCGCCTCCGCCTCCGCCTCATTAGGGTTCTTACAATCATCACATGTATACATCTACATGATTGTACATATATAGCATGTACACAAACTAAAAGCTTACTTTAAATGATTTGACCACTCAATCTCTCTGCTTTACACATACAGATACGTATTTAAATCAGTAAATACCTTTTCAGAAGACAGAGTACCCGCTTTACCACCTTTGTCCTTTCCTAAATTTGTAT
This sequence comes from Ilex aquifolium, assembly GCA_951799425.1. Classification (NCBI taxonomy): domain Eukaryota; kingdom Viridiplantae; phylum Streptophyta; class Magnoliopsida; order Aquifoliales; family Aquifoliaceae; genus Ilex; species Ilex aquifolium. The sequence continues at coordinate 3,422,954 of OX637392.1, forward strand.
TTTCTTTCTGGGTTATGTTAGCTACAGCCTTCTCCTTCACACACTTCTAGGGTTTTCATTTCTAATGGTAGAAAAGATAGTTACCAATTTTCTAATTTAATTGTTTAATTTTCTGTTTTTCAGAACTATCACTATCCATTCCCATTTTAGTTTGGTTTAGGGTTTTCTCTTCCCCAGAAAGTTCCTTAAAGTGTTTGCATTCATTCACTCAAAGATGAGAGTGGGTGGTAGGGTTGGTACCGTGCAAGTCTTATGAAAAATTGAATTTGTCTCTGATTTGAAAAAAGTTACAAAAGTTTGTTGCTCTTTTACAGACCATCGAAATGGTATTTTCAAATTTCGAAACATACCCATCAACAACTTGGCAAGGAAGTCAGACAGAGAAGTCTGAGTGACATCTTTGGATGGTCTGTAAAAGAAAGTAAAATTTGAGACTAGTCCAGTGACAATTTGTCGATTTTGCTCCTTAATTTGGAACTTGGAAGGCACACTACAACCCGGGCAAGATAGTTCAAGCGGTAATCGGGATGAAATATTTATTTTTCATAAATATTTTATTTTCGATGTACGTGGATAATTTACCTTTAACTGGATCAAAGGAGATTACTCAAAGTGTGCGTAAGATGGTTCTAATACCCCTTATCGTTGATTAATGATTTTTATGATTAATGATTATAAATAAATTGAATAAGTTCCGTGGGTATAAATTATTGTTCGATTTTTTCGGTATCTTATCCTAATAAGAGATATCATCAACTAGACAAGCTATCACATTCTTTGAATGGTTATACAAAGATAAATGTTATTTGGATATAATTTAGCGATGTAATTCAATTCAACCATTAAATTTAATTTTCTTTCATTTCATTAAAAGTGTTCAAATTTTCGATTATTCGAATATTTCGACCCTACCTTACCCTATTAATTGGCTGTAGGAAAAAATTGGGTAAGCCAACGGAATAAATTTTGGTATTCCGCAAAAATCGGGTAGGAATGTGGAATACCCATAAAAATTCCGTCTTCTTACCAAATTTTTTGTGTGTTAAATTTTTTACATTTGAACATTGTTAATGTATGCAGAAACCACAAACCAGAAACACTATTAATGTGTTAAAGTATATTTTAACATTTTTAACATTATTGTGTTGATTAATTGGTGCAAATTACTTAATTGAATTGTTAAAATAATCTAAAAATTAATAATTAAAAAATATTGTGTTCACCCGATTTCCTACTCGACTTCCTACCCTATTGTTTTGGACGAAATTCGAATAAGAATCGGATAAGATAGGTCAAGAAAAATCTCTTCCGCAAAGTATCGAGTAGGAAGATGAAATATTGATGATGCACAAATTGGTTTGCACCACCAGTCAAGTGATCAGTAATTAATGCAGACAATAAAATAGAGAGAGAAAACTCAACACAAGCAACACACAATTTAAGTGGTTCGGTCAAGGTGACCTATGTCCACTATGAAGGGCTTTGGTTGCCGGGGTGTTTTATTGCCGTAGAAGTGTGGAGAGCAGGTGAGAGCAATGAGAGCTCAGGTGGGAGTAATGAGAGCTCATGTGAGATACAAGATGTGAAAGATACCCCTCATGTGTAGACGAGACTTACATTTTATAGTCGCCTCTATCAATAACTAAAACACTAATTTGGTGGAGCTGACGCCATCTTCTCAACGGATGAGTCGTGCTCCCCATAAGATCCGGTCAAAGGATGACGTGGTAGTTGATTTCTTCTAAGGCGGCGTGGATGAGACTCTTGGGATAATCCTTACTCCAAGGTGGATAGAATGAGGCTCTTGAATGACCCTTACTCTAAGGTGACTTGAATGAGGCTCTTGTGATGACCCTTTACGCCAAGGTGGCTAGGATGATGCTCTTGGATGACCCTTACTCCAAGGTGGCTTGGATGAGGCTCTTGGGATGACCCTTACTCTAAGGTGGCTAGGATGAGGCTCTTGGGATTACCCTTACTCCAAGGTGGATAGGATGATTCTTCCTCCCTTTGTGATGTAGCTCCTCGAACTCTGATAAGCTTGATTGGATATGGATCTCATTTGGGCTGGACCCATTGAATCTTGTCTAGTTAGACTCTTTATTTAGACCGGACTTATAACATGAGTTGGGCTTTTGGGCATGATCCATCAAATACCATAATTCCTACCCGTAAGGTAAGGTGAACACTTCTACATTTCATAACTCTCAATCTCTCTCATCTTTCATTTTTTTTCCTTTATTTCATATTTATGTTTTGACAAAAAAACATCTACAAGGCTATTTCCAAGCTCATTGCTACTAGAATTAAGGAAGTGATCCCTTATATTGTTGATCAAAGTCAAGCTGCCTTCATCCCTGGCAGGAGGATAGGTGACAACATCTTAATCTCTCAAGAGTTGTTTAGAGATTATCACAGGAATCAAGGAGCTGCAAGGTGTGCAATCAAAGTGGACTTGAGGAAAGCCTTTGATACCATTAATCGGGATTTCATAATGGATACTCTTGATGTTATGGGGTTCCCTCTCTTGATTAGAAATTGGGTTTGGCAATGCATTTCAACGCCCAAGTTTTCTGTTAATGTCAATGGTGAACTTGCAGGGTTCTTTCCTAGCATGAGAGGATTAAGGCAAGGAGACCCTATTTCCCCCTACCTTTTTGTGATTGCTATGGAGATATTATCTCTTACCATCAAGCACCATATTTCCTCGTCTGATTCCTTCAAGTTTCATTGGAGATGCAAGAAAGTTAAGCTCTCCCACCTCATGTTTGCCGATGATATTTTGCTCTTCTGTCACGGGGATTTAGCTTCTACTATGGTCTTCAAAGACTCTTTGGACCAGTTCCAAGCATTATCTGGACTGCAAGTTAATCAAGCTAAAAGCAGCCTCTTTATGAGTGCTATTCACAATGAGGTTAAGGATCAAATTGGGCACCTCTTTGGCTTCACTTTGGACCAGCTCCCTGTCATGTATCTAGGCATTCCCCTAATCTCCACTAGATTGAAATCCCTTCATTGTAATGAGCTCACTATCAAAATTGAGAAGAGAATTAGATCTTGGACTAATAGATTCTTGTCATTTGCTGGAAGACTGACCCTGATCCAGAGCGTTATCAACAGCATGCAGACCTACTGGTCTGCCCACTTATTTCTCCCCTCGCAGATAATTGAGAGAATTGAACAGCTTATGAGAAGATTTTTATGGAAAGGGACTGAAATGAGAAGCACTAGTGCTAAAGTTTCATGGGAGGAGGTTTGTAAGCCTAAGGAGGAGGGAGGGCTGGGAATCAAAAGGATTAAGGATTGTAACATTGCTATGATGATGAGGTACATTTGGTTGCTTTTTACTGACAAGCAAAATCTTTGGGTGAAATGGATTCACATTTATCACTTAAGGGGCAGAAGTTTCTGGAGACTTAAAGCATCTCAATCTAGCTCTTGGAATTGGCAGAGTTTGCTTAAATTAAGATGCTTAACCAGGCCATTCGTTAAGCATGTGATTGGGAATGGGCAAGCTACAATGCTTTGGTATGATAATTGGCATCCTATGGGGCCTCTGGATTCATTTGTCAGTATGAATGGATTCGAGGACCTTCACCTCAATGTGGAGGAGCATGTTAGCAGTATTATAAACAATAGCCAATGACAATGGCCACCAAACTCCATTCTCATCCAGGCTGTGGTTAACTCCATGCCTACCTACCTACGCAATCCTGATAATGAGGATACTGTCAAGTGGACCCCCAATAGCAGATTGGGTTTCAGCTCCAGATCTGCTTGGGAACACATCAGACAAAGGGGATCCCCTGTTTGCTGGTTTAAGTTGGTATGGTTTGGGAAATCCATTCCTAAAATGTGCTTCATCCTTTGGCTGGCAATTAAGGGCAGGCTCAGCACACTTGATCGATTGCAATCCTATGCTGCTCACTTGGGAACAGGTTGTATTATGTGCAGGAATTTTCCTGAAACTATTCATCATTTATTCTTTGCTTGCTCGTATTCCTCTAGTGTTTGGTATGCTATTCTCTCATTTGCTGGAGAGAGTTGGCAGCCTAAACCTTGGGATGACTTTGTGGATTGGGCTGCTACTAAATGGAAGGGTAATTCGATGAAGAGCTTGATTTGCAAATTATGCTTGGTTGCCACAGTTTATCACTTGTGGATGGAGAGAAATAATAGAAGATTCAGAAATCAGTACATGGATTCTTGCACTGTTACACGCCTTATACTGCAGACAGTGTGGAGTCGACTGGCTTCTCTTAAATTCAAGACATCATGTAGCAACATCCATACAGTTCAAAAGTGGAGTCTTCCTCAGAGCTGTCTCCTTTAATCCCCTCCCCTGCTCTTGTAGATTCCTTACTCTGTTTGGGTGGTATTTGTCTGGAAGTGATCAATCACTACTTCCCTTTGAATCCCACCTTGATGGACTCTTTGGCAGCCCACCTTGCTGTCTTTTGTGTTCTGATGCAGCCCACCTTGCTGTCTTTATGCTTCTGTTGCTGCTTGTTGCCACTGTTCACCTTACTGTACAGCTGGTTTCTTTGGCAACTGCAGCTTGATGTTGCTGTCTTTTGTGACTGTAAGGCTGGTTGTTGTCTTTTGTTTTTCATTGCCTTTACACCTTTGTAAATGTTTACATATGAAATATATTTTACTTTTCGAAAAAAAAATAGCATTTTCTTTAGAATTTTTTTTTTGTTATGTTATTTGAACAATGTATTTAAAATAGTTCATTTAACAATAAAAATATGTTTACCTATTATTTGAATTGAATTAGATTCCTAGATACATATAAGATCACTTTTGTAATTTTTCTCAAATTATCACTAATATATATATATATTATGTGTGTGTGTGTAAATCGAAAGAGATCTTAAAAATCGACTACAACAAAATTCTATCCATTCACACTTCTAGGAGAGAGGGAGAGAGAGCATGCATTCATCTAACTTTGCCTCGCACATGACCCATAATTTCACGTAGTACATGTCATTCATTGTGACAGCATGCATTCATATGGTTGCATCTTAGTTAGTGGGAAAGCAAAGCTATCCCTGTAACTCTTGCTGATCTCTCCAGCTGATCTCTCATTTTGTTTGTGTGTGTGTGTGTGTGTGTGTGAGAGAGAGAGAGAGAGAGAGAGATGGGGCGCCTGGGAAGCACCCGATGAAGGTGTCATTGAATTCGCAGAGATGTCTGATATTTTTTGGCCAGTCGAAGTGAGTTTAAGAGAGAGAGAGGGGAGAGGGGGAGGGGTGCCGGAGCTTTAGCTCTGAGATAACCCCGCACATGGTGTCCTTGTTCTGTGTTGCATGGAATGGACACAAGAGACATGTTTTGTTCTTTTTGAACCACATAGCGGCATGAATATGGACGTACTCCCCACAAAGGGGATGGGTTAGAGGATAGTACAGATTGGCCTTAACTTTAATCAGTCAATCCCCTATCTTGTTTCAAGTTCAAAATTATTATTTTTTTTTGGGTACATCCGAGAGTTTCTTGTTTTAACTACAATAATACAAAGGTATATAATTTTGTCCAGATATCTATATAATAAATTATAATACAATTCAAATCTTAAAAATAAACAAATGATTTTTATTTTTCACGGTTGAGATATCTTTAAATTTTACTTTAAAGTTAATCCGACGGCTAATATTAACACCTCAAATTTAATAAGAAACATAGATTCATAAGGGTGTGTTTGAGATAATTTTTTAAAAGTGATTCTACGACTTATAACTTCTCATAATTACTTTAAAAAAAAAGTAGTATTTTGAATTGTCCCACCACCCCCTACCACCATCACCACTACCACCGTCGCCACCACACCACCACTTCTACTACAACAACTGCCACCACTACCACGACTATCGCCACCCCACCACCACCACCACACCCACTGCCCCACCACCACCATCACCACTACCACAACACCCATCGCTCCACCACCATCGCTGCCACCCCATCACCATCTTTTCCACAGCAACTACCACCACCACCATCACCGCCGCCACCACAATCACTGTCATCACCCCACCACTGCCCCACCACCACCATCCTCCCTACCACCGCCCCCACTGCTGTCGCCACCTTACAACCACCACCACTATCCCACCATCACCCCTACCCCTACCACCATTATCATTATCACCCAAGGCTACCACTATCACAATCAGTCGTCATCACCCATCACAACTATCACTGTTTCTCATCATCACCACTGTCGTCCACCACAACTCACCCCCACTATAACCGGTGCTTAAATTCATTTATCTTTTTTTCTATCTTTGTAATTTGATTTTGGGTGTGAATACAAATATGTTTATTATTGACCTTTTTTTTTTATTACTTCGTGCCTTCAGGCACGAAAAATAATTAGTATATATATGTGTAATGTACGTAGTGTGTTACCAATAAGTAGAGTTGAGTGAAAAGTCTAAATTGAAAATGAGTGTGATTCTAAACTTCTTGAAAATCATTTTTAGTTTGAGTGTTCGATCTCGTCCATTAATTCAATTGTATTTTTAGCCCTCTTAATTCCAAATAAAATTGTATCAAAATAATTAAAGTAATTCTAATAAATTGGTGTCAGGTACTCTATTCTAATAAGAGTAACTTTGGAGCAATTCCAACATGGTGAAGGACTCTACTGTTAGTCCCACTGCCTCTTGATGCCTCGTGGTAGAAAAAGAGGATTGGGGTGTTTGTTTTACACGTGGTTATAAAATTGTTTTGCCAATCAACAGTACCTGAATTTAATTTGTTATGTTTGGTCGTGGCAGTGACAATAACAATGGATTATCTACCTATAGAAAAATGTTATTTGAATTTAAAATATTGACTTAATTTGTTAACTTAATCGATCACAATCATTGAATAGATAGTGAGTTCTAATAAATACTGGGACCCACTATTAAATCAATGGCAGTAATTAATCAAGTCAATAAATTAAGTCAACATTTTAAGTTTATGGGGTTGTGGCCTCTTTGCCTGTGGGCCCTATTAAGATCCAGTAAGCAGGCCTGACAAGGCGGAGGCCTGTTAGCGATAAATTTACCTCCCAAAATTCACAGAAAAAAATAAGGGTAAATTGGAGGTGAGAACCGTTTTTAGGTATTATTTGGATATAAGTTTCTTGTTTTAATATGTAAGTATTTAAGTATAAAAAATTATAAGGAAGTACACTTTTTAATTTTTTTTAATATTACTTAACTATTCATGTCTTGATTCATGCATAACTGATATAAAAATATTTAAAAAGATTCTTAATAGTGTTATTGTGATATATACAATTGTTTGAATTTTAAAATACTAATATCAATTCATTTGACATTATCTTTTTGAACCAAAATTTTTCTTCTTCAATATTTCAGTTTCTTTGAATAAACTTTTCGTTTTACATAGAATGTAGTAATTTTTTTTTTGCTGTAGCGAGATTTTGGCTTCTTTTGCACCATTTCAGAGTTTCGTCTTCTCTTCTAACTTGACGAAAATTGCTCAACTGGACGCGTTGGTTTCATCCTTTTTTTTTTTTTTTTTTGTAGCGAGATTTTGGCTTCTTCTGCATCATTTCAGAGTTTCATCTTCTCTTCTAACCTGACGAATATTGCTCAACTAGGCGCATTGATTTCATCTTTTATTTTTTATTTTTTTTTTATGAATCGAATTCTTTTTGAAAACAATATAACAACATAAAAATCAATGTGACAAAGTACTCAAAAATAATGTAAAAATATATTAAACAATGTGACAAGTTACTCAAAAATAATATGACAATATATTAAAAAAATGTGACAAGGTACTAAAAAATAATGTAACATATTAAATAATGTGACAAGTTACTCAAAAATAATGTGATAATATATTACAAAAATATGACAAGATAGTTTTAATATAAGAAATATATATATATATATATATATATATATATATATACAGAGAGAGAGAGAGAGAGAGAGAGAGAGAGAGTTCTTATCTTAGAAAGAATTTAAAATTAAGGAATTTTGAAAAAAATAGTTCTAATATAAGAAAACCCTAAAATTTAGGGGTTTTAGAGAGAAATAATCTTAATTTGAGAAAGATTTCAAATTAAGAAATTTAAAATTTGTTTAAGTTTTGAATTTAGTTACTTGTGCATATATGTATATATATATATATATATATATATATACGTTTTAGAATAATAATCGATTTCCATATTTTGAGAGATGATTAGAGGGATACTTCAGACTTTAAGAAAAAAATAGGACTTTTATCCCAAAATTTTTTGAAAGAGACATTTCTCTCAAATAAGAGTTAAAAAAATTACCAACTTCCAAAGTTTTCAAAAAATAAAGAAACAAAAAATAGGCTCATCAAAAAGACCTAATGAACAGTCTGGCCTAGCCTAAACCATTGATAGATCAATGATCCACTGGCCTGGTGTAGGGGGCACGGGCCGTTGACGGGTGGGGTGGCCCGAACCAATCAACTGCGTCTACAACATGTTAGAAGGAAGAGAGAAACAGCTCCATTTGAGACTCAGCCTCTTCCTATCCTTTTTCTCTTCTACCTCCCACTCTCTCCCTCCACCTTAATCTGTCTCTCTCCTCAGTATCCAGTAACAGAACCTTATACACTGACCCACACTTCAATGGCGAATCTCTCTACTGCCCTTAAAAACCATTAACATCGCTTCTTCATCGTCGACTTCTCGTTGTAAAACTATCAATTCTCTCCAATATCCTTCAAGGCCCTTGCCCCTAGTCTGTTGGCTAGAAACAGAAAATGAAAACCATAAGGTGAGTTTCAAAGGTTGCAGCGTAGATACTTCTGTCAGTTTCAATTATTCTCCGAAACAAGAGCACAATCCCAGCATTAAGTACACTTGAAATGCAGAACACAAGAAGTCGAAAGCACTGGTTTTTACAGCATTGGCAGCTGCAGTAAATACATTGATCAAGATATGGAAAAGTAATGGGCTCTTTCCACTGGACGGGGCAATGCATTAATGTGATTTGTAACACTGTTGAGCTATATTACTCAAATATTTCGGGTAATAGAAGCTGAATAATGCAATATAGCAAATTTTACAGGTAAAATTTCAGCTCTTACATTAGATTAACCAGTAAATAACAGTAAGATGATTTAGCTAAGCTTTCACACAATCTATTCTACTAAGATGATTACTATTTCCTCCACATGCACGAGGGAAGCATCCAACAGCTGAATCACTAATTCATAGAATTTTTTGTGAACTATGACGCCCCATTTTGAAACTACTCGCTCTATCCACAGGCTGAGAGTGAACTTTCTCTTCCGACACATTTTGAAGCTTGAACATACCTGTGCACCTCATTGCATCAATACAATCAGTACTGTCATGCTCTGAAGTTTCAAATTGGTTAATGGATTTAGCATTATCCATGGCTTTAGGAGAGCCAACATCAGTTTCAAAAGGTTCAATCTCATCGTCCGAAGCACCAGCAATGTCTGTCTTGTCTAACGAATTCCCAACCGTAGCAACAGAAACCACAGCGTTGTTCAGTACCCCAGTAATTGTTGAAGGGACTTGCTCAAATGCATCTGGAAAATCACGAACTGCTGTCACCTTCCTTCGTGGAAAATAAGGTTTAGGCACATCATTGTGCCACATTTTCAAACTACTTGGTCTATCCACCTGTTGAGAAGGATTTTGATCTTCCAGCTTATTTTCCACTTTCAGCCTACCAGCACTCAAGATTGAGTCAGTAAAATCAGCACTTTCATGCTCTGAAGTTTCTAATTGCTCAATGGATTCTGCATCACCCAAAGATGTTTGGAACATCGTACAATCAAAAGAGACCATTGATTCCACCTTCTCAGATTCTGAACTAGAGGATAAGATATGTGTTTCATTATAGGCTAGATTTTCTTCAAACCAAACGTCAATTTCAAAAGGTTCGACAGAGTCATCATCATCTGAATCACCAGCACTGACATTTCTGCCCAACAATTTCTTATCTGTATTAGCAGAAACCATATCTTCCTTTGGTATCAAGTCGACATGCATATCATATTGCACAAATGCCTCAGGAAAGTCGCGGATTCCCAACACCTTTGGCCTCTTTAACTTGAATGAAACATCAGATGGAGCAAATTTACTATTTTCTGACAGCTGCCTCTTTAGTTTCTCTCCATCAGAACCAGTACAAATAGTAATAGATGAGACCATTCTTGGGTATTGATGCCACACAGCACACACCTATTCTCAACCTTCACCGGTCAATTCCTGTAACCAAAAAGAAATTACTCAAATTAGCATTAACTAACTCTAAAAAGGGGAGGGTGAAGAATACACTACCAGTAACACAATGTGAAACTTCAATCAAACAAAAAATTGAACACAACCCCTTGTTAATTTACGTCCTATGCCTTCAAAACAAAAGAACAATTACGTGCTTATAACGTAAAATTTTCGAGTGCCATAGGACTCTGCAAAAGAATTCTATTTGCCTAAAATTCCCATCAATCCTCTGTAGTATTGTCAAGCCAAAGACATAACATGAACTAATGAACCTAGAGCATGCCTATCCAGCCAGATTTTTTTTTGAAAATAGCATTCTACAACAGCTGCTTGCTAATGGCAATCTCATACAGATGTGCAAGCCTATGATGTTGCCATGTTGAGACTGAAATAAATTGTTATACAGGTCAAAAGTTCAAATACTTGGCGGGCAAATTACACATCTCACAACAGCTTTGAGATTGGCTTAAAGATTTTTATATTACTGGAAGAATATATACATACACGCATTGGTATCTAGTAATTTTAACAAAAATAGTTGTCCTTTCTCTTTTTCTTTCTTGTTTCCTCGATGCCATGCAAAAGTCAGGCTTTCATATTCAACAAAACATACCCAATAGACAGACAATATTTTTTTTTAGGGAGAATTACATCTAGATCCCATGAGGTTTGTCACTTAATCACTCAGACCTCTGATATTTAAAATATTACACACAGACCCCCTGAGGTTAGTTACTTAACCACTCAGACCTCTGATATTTGAAATATTACACACAGGCCCCTGAGATTTGTACGTGCCTAACACTTAGACCCCTGCCATCAATGTCAATTAGTATATCCGCTAGTAAATTATATTCAGACCCCCTGAAGTTTGTAGGCATATAATACTTAGATCTCTCAAATTTAAAATATTATACTTAGACTAAAAATACTCCAATGGAAAATAAAATATCAAATATTATAAATTTTAAACCAAAATTCATGTTTTATTGTATCATTTATTGATTTTTTTAAAAAAAAAAATTGTAATAAGTATACAATTATACTATCAATTGAAATAAAACTAAAAAATTAAATAAGGGGTCTAAGTCGTTCATAATATAACATGAATTTTACAATCAAATTTCATGTTCTATTATATCATTTATTGAAATAAAATCGAAAAAAAAATCTAATTTTTTCTTAAAAATCATAATTAGTATGCAATTATACTATCTATTGAAATAAAGTTAAAGAATCAAATAAGGGGTCAAACTATAATGGACTTAATATATTATAGCTTTTATTGGGGTAATTTTGTAGTTTAATTTAGTTGTTTAAACGACCAAATTAAATTTCAATAAATAGTTTAATTATATATTAATTATGATTTTTTAAGAAAAAAGTTAGATTTTTATTATTAATTTTATTTCAATAAATGTCATTATAGAATATGAATTTTAGTTATAAAATTTAAAATATTTGATATTCTATTTTCGATTGGAGTATTTTTTGTTTAAGTATAATATTTTAAATTTGAGGGGTCTAAGTATTACACGCTTACAAACTTCAGGAGGTCTAAGTATAATTTACTAATAGATATACTAACAGACATTAATAGCAAGAGTCTAAGTTTACACGCGTACAAACTTTAAGGGATCTGTGTGTAATATTTTAAATGTTAGGGGTCTGAGTGATTAAGTGACAAACCTCAGAGGTCTTGGTGTAATTCTCCCTTTTTTGTATTGACAAATCATCCCACCCACTTGTCTTTTGTACTTAAAGCTACAACGAAATACTCGGGATGCACGCAATCACCCAATATAAACATCGATTAAATCTGATTTTTTTGTTGCCGATTTGAACTTAACATATACAGATTTATGTTGGTTTACATATTATCCTTTGTTCAACCAATGAACTTGTTATGTTTAAATAGTTATGCTCTCTAATTCTCCATAAGTCCGAAGGCTTTTTAATCAACACTTGGGTTCATAACAATTGATACTAGAGTAGACATCATGTCATGAGTTCGAGTAACGGAAGGATCAAACTATAGGTTAGATTAAAATGTCTTAGTATTAAGTATAGGTATAGTGCTATCGCGCTGGTAGGTGAGTAGAGTTATCAAAAAGAAAGTGCTACCGTTGGACCATTGTCGATAGAGTGCGCCACTGAGGACGTCGACTCTAAACGTGATGAAATGTTACGTTCAAATAGTTACGAGCTCTAACCCGACAAATTCTGAAACTTTTAGATCAAGGATTGCGTTAATAACAGAACCAATCCGTGTGGGTTCTATACTTCTATACCAATACATGTGTGTGGGTGGGTGCAAGAAAACTAACATAAGATAACATCAGAAGTAGACTTCAAAGGATTGACAGTGACACAAAACCAGAAACAAATGGGAAAAAGAAATTTCGGTATCATAAAGTTATAATTGTTCGATGGAAGGACATGATCAATCGTATACACCCATGATTAATTATGAAAATATCGATATCGATATCGATCTCAATCTTTCATAATCCATCATTATACCTTTTAAAATTATAATTTATACCTCCAAAAAATTATATCTTTTTTTTAAAAAGTTATAATTTTTAGAACGATACTACCGTAGCCTTTTACGAAACAAATAATCAAAAAGAAGAAAAAGTACCGACAATGAAAAGAATCTAACCTGTCTTTAGAAGAAGGGTCTCTTTCCTTCTTGTTGATCAGGCGTGGCGGTGAGATTTGTGAGCTCCAACCCTCAGAATCGGGAGGTTTCACAATTACCGAGAAGAAAAAGAACTATATGGCAAAAAGGAGTGTTACCAAATTAGGAGTAAATAACTAAATATGGATTCGAACGTAAAGTATATATTTACGATAATTTGAGCGTAAACAATCCCTAAAAGAGGAAAGAAAAGGCATAAACAGTCCAATATATGTAGTAGGGTTAGGGTTTTGACTTTTGATGCAAGTTGATACCAACTACAATAAGAATACCCGCATGGGTTAAGAGTATAGTTGCAGTGGGACTACCATTGCTGAAAATAATACCGTTAACCACCCCCAAGTAAATGGAAAATTTTTGGTCTCAAATGAAAATTTAAAGATTGTTTAACTTTGTTTTTTAATATAAGCTATCTCTTCACATGATATTTTTGATGTTTTATAATCAAAATTATTTATTTGATTTCTATCTATATCCTAGTCTTTTGATTGATTTCGGAGCTGTTTTTTATTTGGGTTAAATTTTTGCTTGATTAATTTTTGAAAATTCACAAAATAATTATAAAATTGTTTGGACCATATTTTATAAATTTTGGTGAATAAACAATGAAAAACATCTATCCATGAAATGAATTAGCTAAGTGTTTACCACATGACATTCATCTAATAAATGTGGGAAAAGATAAAGTCAATCGGCGTGACTTTTTAAATTTAAATAGAAATAGTTACTTGAAAGCCCCTATTTTAAGGGAATGAACAATTACTCTGAAATTGAAAAAAAAACAACCTATCAAGACTCACTGGAGCCTTGAAGTGAAGAAGCCAGCAGTTAAAACAAGGAATAAAACGTAAAGAAACTACCGAGAAACTAAAGTAACCGTATTTATAAAAGAAGTATTAATCACAATGAATTGACACGACCAAATTCATCAAACATCCATGACTTTGACATTCTGAGGAGTAATGTTTAGGTTAGTTTAGGATAGAAAATAGTGTTGTACTTTGAGGCTAATTTATCAATCTTTTGTAACCAGAAACTTATTAAAAATTAATAAAAGTATCAATTCTTTCGTTAATCACTAATTTATTGTTTTTCACTTACTTTGAGTTAGTCGACTAATCTTATTCAAAGAAGTCTTGAAACAAGACAATTTTTTTAAAAAAAATTCAATAGTATTTTATTGATAAAAGCTAAAACTTTCAACCAATGGGGGACATAAACCTTACCTAATAAAGAGGCAGAATAAATTCTTTAAAAAACTAAGAATTTTGTAAAGGGAAATGCTATTTGGACCTAATTTGGGGACCTTATTTAGGGACCTAATGGTATACAACCATTGGATTGGTTGTGGGCTCCATCTAACATTGAAACTCACAACTAATCTAATGGTTATATTGAAGTCACATCATTAGGTCCCTAAATAAGGTCCCCAAATAAGGTCCCACATCTTCTTGAAAATTTGATTTTCGGAAAATCTTGAAGCACCAACAACCGGCCATGTGAAATAAGACAATTCAACTCAATATCAAACAGTCACTTAAAACCACTCTTTTAAAGGATTATACCCGTCGATTGCTGAAAAAAATCTTTTGTGGACACAACAATAAAGTGAATAGGAGTAGCTCATTGCCCAAAAATTTTTTATAACCTTAGTTGTTCCATTAAATTTTCTCTCTTGAATATGAGGCTTTTTCTACAATTTTCAAGAATGTCGCATTTTTTCTTATAAAATTTAGCCAACACAATTTCCTTTATATTTACATTCATTTTCTAAGAGTTATTTAGTTATAAAAAATAAAATTTTAACTTTTTTTACATATTTCAGTCGATAATATAATTATATTTGACCTTCGAATTGAATTTCAATTAATGGAGTTTCCACTCAATTTTTTTTAAGTAGATATATTTTAATAATTATTTAGAACCATCTTTTTCATTGTTGGGCCACCCTATGGGTTCAAACAAAATACTTATGTGACGGAAACAAGACTTGATTATCATCCACCTAAGTCACTTAATGATTCCAATGCCATATAATTGGTTAAAATTTAGGTGTTAGATGAGTTAATGTTGATAATTCTCTTATCATTTATATACAATTAGCAATAACTGTGTGCGTGAAGACACTTTGTAACACCAAAAATTGAACATTAATCGTACAAAATTAATATTTTAAATAATAATATTTGTTCTTTAATTACGTAATTTAAAATTAAAATGAACAGAGAGAAAATAATTTGATCAAAGTAAATGAAAATTGAATCAATTTTAATCGTTGTCGTCTAATATTAGATAGATTAACTTTAATATTAGATAGATAGGAGGGACTGAATTTGTGTTGGCCGAGGACATGGAAAGAATATGTTAGAATATGACCTCATGGATACATTTGATATGTGAAGTTATAATTGTTTTTATAATTTTAATTTGTGATAAAATAAAAATAATAATTATTTTTTAACTTGGTTGCCACTATAGAGATGGTCCCCAGATCTGAGTAACAGGCTGAGACAAGTAGATAAAGTAAAGCTCAACGAAATGGCATGTCGGACATCAATGTGGGCAACTCATGATTAAGCCTCCATTTATTTGTGTCGAGAAATAAAGTTTTAGCTCAATTTGTATAACTTAAGCTGAAAATTTTAAGTATGTTTAACACGTATGTTTCGTTTGATATGAATTATGTAAGTAGGAGGGATGAAAAATAGAAGGAATACACAATCTATCATTCAACGAAAGAAAGTAAGAATAATACATTTTCCTTCCTTTATATTTAGTAGGATGGACGGAAAATAAATTTGATTAATTTTTTTTTTGCTTGGTAAGATGGAAAAGAAAATTTTATTTTATTTTTTATTTTAATTTTTTTTTAAAAAGTACAAATACATATTTTATCATTATATTTATATATGAAATTAATGTATAAATAATATATGTATATATCAAAAGATATATAAACAAATAAGATATTTCAACACAAATAATTAACTTTTCATCCAATTTTGGAGGGATTGATTTTGGTGAGTTGAAAGAAAAACTCATTCATCTACTTTTTCATCCTTCCTAATTTTTTCTTTTATACCAAGCAGAGTATTAGGTTAAAGGGTTCGGGTTAAATTTTGATTGGATATTTTTTAATTGATTAAGTATTCTATATAAACCGAGTAAAACATGAATAAACTTTTCATTCTGTCCAATTTGTCAGAATTGCACCACTATGAAAAAGATTGGTGGTGGACCTTTCTCAACTGATAAGTCAAGTCTCCCATACTTATGAAGGAAATCAATCAAGTTGCTTGGTTTTTACTTGTCCTTTTTTTCAAGTGGACCAGCTTGCATCAACTCAATCAAATGCCCGGAACAGTAGTCGCCCAAAAAAGGAAATTGCTACCCCCCCTAAAGAGCTGCAATCAGGGAATGTTCCCTCTTGGCCTGTCAAGTCCCTTTCCTTGGACATTGTTTGTGGTTTCATCTAGCCAAAAATTCAGCTCTCATCTGTTTCAGTAGGAAGAAAATTCTATTTGTTGTTAAGTACTTACTGCAATTGAGGTCCATATATATATATATATGTTTCGGATATTTTGCACTGGTTAGTCCCGACGCTAATAATCTTTTTGCGTTGGGCAAAATTTTTATTTCGCAAACAATGCCAAAGCAAAAAAAAAAACATATTTTTTGTATTGT
Organism: Ilex aquifolium; assembly: GCA_951799425.1. NCBI lineage: Eukaryota > Viridiplantae > Streptophyta > Magnoliopsida > Aquifoliales > Aquifoliaceae > Ilex > Ilex aquifolium. The sequence goes on from OX637392.1 coordinate 3,439,612, forward strand.
CATGTGGGTCTGGAGGAGAAGATGGTATGGTATCTATCAACTTGCATCAAGCAGATGTTACATTTTTCCTTCTTTTTTTTTTTACAAGTAAATTACACTATCACTCCTTCAATTTTACTTACGTTATACTTTACCATCGGTTAATATCAATAAAGAAGTACCTGATTTTACTAATTTCATTAATAGTAAATACGTTTATTTCGTAGTTACCTTCAATTTCACTTCCACAAAACAATCCATTTGTTAAGTTAAATACACTTCCATCCAATGTGACTCAAATATATGTTAGATGTATAGTCAAAACATTGTATATTTATCGCATACATTAGATCTATACTGTCATTCATCTCAAAAACATGTAAAGCAAAAGATAATTTATTTCGTATTATATTCTATGGGCCGGGGTTTGACTACAACACTAAAAAAAATTTAGTACCGTACCACTTAATTATCACTTGTTTGCGTGTTTATATTATTAATTTTTAAATTCACTTACCACCTTGTGAGTTTACTTATAATATTTTTACATGGAACTTATTATTTTTTAGGGTAATATTTATTTTCTTTTTGAAGTATCTTTTATCTTTATCGAAAAGTAAAAAAAATTGTTACCTATTGTCTATCTTTCCACACACATGTTGTATACATGTAAACAAACACACAAGACACCAGACATATATACATACATGTATGTGTATTTTTTGTATCTGAAGTTCGAAACTGAGTATTAATTAAGTACAGACAAGTGAGGGCTCCGGAGACTGTGGAGGTCTGGGATCTGGGTGGTAAAGAAACAGACAAATGATGCATGGTCACATGGAGTTGTAACAACTGGACAATGATGTCATGTGATCTTACTTATCCTGCAAACAACATATTTTATAAACCCTAATTATACAGTCACACACTCATCCACACACTGCATCAATGCGCATGACCTGCTTGTTCTCGACTTTTCAGTTGCATTCTGAGTCCATTACAGTGATTACACCACTCTCTCTCTCTCTCTCTCTCTCTCTCTCTCTCTCTCTCTCTCTCTTCCTGCCTGAAAAATGGAAAAAAGGGTTTCCTTTTATGACAAACTGAAGGAAGAAATAGCTGAGGAAAGCTGTGAATCAATCAAATTATAAATGCCCGTGAGCAAGTCTTCACATGACATTTAGTTAGAAACAAGCACACCATTTTTGAGATTTTAAAATGTTGTTAAGAACACTGAATGAATCTGACTCATTGAATAACATAAACTTTTGAAGACGTCTTAGTAATAAGGAACTAATGTACGAAACTCTCGGGTCTCTCGACAGTGTGGACTCTAATTTTTCTGAAAATACACATTTGGAAGGTTGCAATTTTGAGTTGGACTCATCCCAATCCATACCCTATGTCAGATTCTTCCCACTAAGCGTGCATTCCCCAATCTCCCACTGGTTTCTATGAGAAGAGTGAGAGATTGTGAATTATGAGTCCATGGGAGCACGCCCAATTATTGTGTCGCCTGTAAGACTTGCATTGCTTGAAAGGGACTTTCATCCTTGACCTCAGCCAAAGTAAAAACAGCCTTCAGGTCAAAAACAACCTGAGAAGGACGTCATTCATGTTCCTTAGAACCTTATTTCTATTCAATAATTATGGACAAGACTTTTGATCTTTTCTGTGGAGTATAAAACCCTACTGGTGATATTTTAAGTGTACTTCCACATTTTCCAACGCATACATGCCGTTTTTACTTCGACCCTTCGAATTCACAGCAAGAATGAAAACATTTGCCACGTTATATCTCTCAGTCCTTTCATATACGTTGTCTTCTCTCTCCGATGTTGAAAGTCCTGTGAAGAGCTGCTGAGACTTGATAGCACTTTGGCTCTTTTGTAGTACTTCTCAACAGTATGGGCCTCTGGCTTTGCTGCACATCTTTCATTCCTATTGATGATCTGCAACAGACAGGTAGCCGCGTCTATAGACTCTATAGAGGTTACAGAAACTTCTCACTCCATTTTTCGTATACAGTAGTTGAGTTCAAACTCAAGGTAAGTAATTCCTTCCCGTAGCTGTAGCTCGGATGAGAATTTGGACCGGCTCAAGCGTTAGGCGAATTAGAAAGCCTCTTCAACCTTGGAAAAAAGTCCATATTTTCATTAGTTTACATCATCTTTGAATTTCCTCTAAATGCCATCCCCGCAATGGTGTGTAGAAATGCACAGAGAGGTGCCATTTTGCTTACTCTTTAGATTAATTAGCTTGTATGTTGTGGTACAAACGTATGTGAGTGGAAATTAGAGAATTTTCTTCTGCAGAGATTAGATTTATAGCACACTTAGCTTCATGCACCAAAATATATTCAACACTACAAAGGAGGAAGGACTAGTTCAGGCAATGTATTTTGGAACATAAAGGAAAGAATTCTCTGGAAAGGAAAAAAAATAAAACTGGTAGGCAATTGTGCAATGTGCACTGAACGGCTAGGCTTCCTACAAGCACGAGAATTTGAATGCATCTTCTTCTCTGGCGAACATACTAATTTTCAACAATAAACACTTTGAACTGATTCAATTTAAAAGTACATAATTATGACTGTAAAGATTCAAATGGTGTTGACTTCCGATATTAATTGTTTCATACTCGACTCAACAAAGTATTGTCCCAACATTTTTTGGGTCGGCACTATTAGTTGTTTCATCTGTTCGCCAAAAGAAGTAGATGTGGAAGTCTTGTTTGATTTGGTTTTTCATCATAACAAGGTATAGCTTTGAAGGTGTTTAACAATTGCAATGGTAAATAAGTCTAATGTTTATGTTCCTTTCATCTTTTTCCTAAAAACCCTAGACTAAAAGCAAGAGAAAAAGAAAAAAGAGTAAATCGCTCATAACATTGCAACTACATTCTCCTGCATAACATACGGGTGTTATTACAGAAGTGGCAAAAATATCAGAGAACACTCATGTGGCCGAAAATTTTGTGCGTATTTAACATACCACTTGTTAGTATTATGTGGTGTCCATAATTAATCAAAACTCGTACATTTTTCAGAAAAATTATCAGACAATATTTTTCAGAAAAATTAACTCGTGTCTATTATGACACTTTTTATTAGTTATGCACACCACCTAACATTGTCAAGTGATGTGAACTTATACAACATTTTCTCCACTTGGCAGCATAAAACATTAATTTGAAAAGATGTCAAGTTGTCATTTCAACTCAACTCAACGAAGGTTTTATCTTAAATAATTGAGGTCACGTACATAAATCTTATTCCTCTATTTTGCTCTATCAAAAATTTCTACATAAATAAAAAATTGCTATGGTAGAGAAAATAAAATCTAATAGTCAAAATAATAAACACCTTCAAATGCATATTAAGCTGCGTAAAGGAAAATACATACAACACTCCCTGAGTCAGTACCACCAACTGTGGGCATAACAATTCACTTCCATTACATATATTTAGTTACCAATAGACCTTTCTGGCATAACTAGTTGCCTGGTATATATATCATCACAAGGTGTAGCATAAATCCAACAGCTAAAGCATTACCATTTAGTTTTATTATGTACAGCAATTCGCCAACCATCCAAGACTTCTTTCCTTTTAATCTGTATTTTCCTATGATTAGAATATGTTGCCTCCTTACTATAATATGCTCTCACTTCCACAGATCAATTTGGCAGCTGGAGCTGGATATTGCAGCATATTCTGAAGCCATTTCTTGCCTCTTTGAACCATTTATTAGCATGTTCATGTTTTCGGCTACTTGAAAGGATGTAGACGCCTTGGTAGCATCTTCCTGGCTGAGCTGAGATGCAACAAATTTGTCAAGCACTCGCCAATCGGTCACTTGATCCACAGCATGTTCATTGTTGTTACTGTAAAGCAAGTTGATATCTAGCTGATTGCTTTGCTGCAATTGTTCTTGTGCAAGTGTTGAAGACTGCAAGTTATTCCTCTCAAAATTATATGGGACCATTGAGTTGCAGTTTACTTGCGCCATGGACTCCGCGACTTTTGGACTCTCTAACTGAGGAAGCTGGTGAAATGACTCATGTGGCATTGTGTACTGCAACTCAAGCTCTTGCTTGCAGGAATATTGATGATGGTATGAAGTATAAGACTGATGTATTCGCCTCGGGGAATCGAAGTCTGGCATGAAAGAAACTTGGTCATCATACCAATATGGGGACTCATGCTCTCCTTCCTTCCTTAGTATTGGCATTCTCTTCTTGAACACCCTACACACAGCCCATCCTTCTTCCTGGTGCAATTACAGAGATATTCTTTTTAGCATAGGCACTCAATCAAACAGGAGGTCATGATAAATCCACACAAGCACGTAACAATGCATTATTTTTTATGTTATTAAGCTTAGCAAAAGGATAATAGCTAGTGATATCATCAAGGGAACATTAGGGTTGTTGAGGAGTATCAGCTACTAACAATTTTTATTGTACTTTTTTGAGTAAATATTTTTAAAAAAATTGGGCAAATAATTTATGTTGTAATGTAATGTAAGGTGAAAAGACAAGCAAGATATATAAGCAGTTAAAAATTAAAAAAAAATTAGAAACCAAAGAAGTTTATTTGTTCAAATGAAGACTTCCAGAATTTACTGCAAAATTGTTGTTTATTGTGCTTTAATGACGACGTCATTACACAATATGTGTTCTTCTATGAGATAAATTCACAAAAAAAAATGTATTTGAGTAAATCCGAATTCATTATTCGGCCATATTTAACATTTGTGAAATCTACCAATTAGTTGGAACTTTCCAATCACAATCATATCAAATAATTGTTCTTTATTCTCTTGCCCCCCACCCCCAATGTTATCCTTTGTGGATTGCAGCTGGGTTGTAAAAAAGGTACTCCTCAAGTTTCTTACTTTGGTGTTCTATCTATATTGACACTTCAAGAACTTAATTAATTACACATTGAACAATGAAAATCCGTTTTAGATTCTATGTTACCATCAAATCCCTCTACATGAATGGTCAACAAAACATGAATCCCTTCGTAATAAGAAAGCACCATTGATACTTGCATAAGGGAAACAAAATTTGAGGAAAAGAGTGTTTAGTTAGCCAAAGTATAAACATAACTACTTTTGAGATTATTTTAACACAATTTAACGTTGCGAAAATGCTATTATAATTTGGATATATACTTACCTGAGTAGTCCCATTTTCATTTGTTTCTAGTCTATACTCGTGCATTATCCAATCTGACTTTTGTCCATTTGGGGCTCGGCCTTTATAAAACACCAAGGTCTTTCTCATGCCAACCAAACTATGCTTAGAGTAAATAGCCTTATCTCTGCCTGTAGCTTTCCAGAATCCAGCTTTTGTAGCTCTATTAGTGCGAGTTCCAGTTGGATACTTCTTATCTTTATGGCTGAAGAAATACCAGTCACTTTGCTCCTCAGTTCCTATCTTACAAAGCTCTGCTCAAATTAATGAAGAAAAAAATGTATTTTAGTATCTACTATCTAGCAATCGATGAATCGAATTAAATGAAAAATAATGTTGATAAAGGAATGCTACCTTGAAGATCCCATGGCTCGATTTTGTAAAGATCAACATCTTTAATGACATCTAGATCAATTCTTTTCGAAGCTACCTTTTTTCTGAGGTAGTAATCGACAAGTTCTTCATCCGTGGGGTGGAATCTAAAACCTGGAGGAACATGTGAAAATGTATCCATGCTATCTCAAGAATGGTTGACGACCTGCATTTGAGAGTGCACACCATGTCATATTGCGGCTTTAATACATTGCTACATAAAAGATAGTTTCATATAGTGTGGGTGAGGCAAAAAAACCCTAGATCTTCTACAGTTTCTATTCTTTATCAACGTTGCAAGATAAACCTTGTACAAAACAATAATGGTGCACAGCTGCACATGCAAACTCTTGAATGAAAAACAATATTATTTTTCATAGGGGACGATTTCCGTGAAGAAAGCGCTAAGGAATATGGTAAAGCATACAGTTTTAATTGCAAATTCTTGGAAAACACTTCTAAAGTAGATAACAACATTGAAAAAAAATCCAATTACTCGTGTGTTTAAGAAGTTTAATAGGTCCACAACAATTTTCATGCTTATTCTTCACAACGTTGGGGACCTAAATTACACAGCTTTCATTCCCCACGCTACCCAAATCAGGCAAGACCAAACCATGATTGTTATTGAATTGGATCACGACTTCGTCGTCTTTAAATAAACCTGCATATTTTTTGTAACCATTGAAGAATTTCATCAATCCTCATATTCAGTTTCTAATCTCCTCATTCATGTAATTATTTTCATTGTATATCAGCCACTCCAAATAGAGACGTATAGGTTATTGAAATTGATATCAAGTCAGTTCTTTTTGCTTTGGTCTTCTTATTTTCTTGTGGTGCCTCCAAAGACAAATGGAATCATAATAAGCATGAATTAGAAGCATGCTACCTCTATTTACTTGATGCTCTAGACTAAACCACTCCAGTTTGCTTTTAGTTAGAGGCATTAAACTTGAATGGAAAAAAAGGTAAATGAAAGTGTTTTCTGGACTCAAAAAGAGAATGCTAACTAAGAATAATGTGTAATCAAAGTTCAATACATCTCTTGAAATATAGAGGTCATGTACACATGAAAACAGATGCATAAAACAATTATGGCATATCACAAACATTTACTAAGTAACTGAATCGAGTATAATCAAGAATGATTTGTTACAATATGGATTACTGCTAACAATTTTACAAGTGGTTTAGATGATTCTAAATTACTTTATCAAACGCTTCTGCACCCTTGTTTGTACTATCTTGCTCTTGGAAAAAGTTTTTCTAAGTTAGAAATCAAAGTCCATTTACAAATAAGATAAGATCCAGCTAGGATAAGGAAAAGCAAACAAAAGACAAAAAGAAAAGGAATTTGAGATTATTTTGCGGCTATTATTCATACAAAAATGTTTGAAATTGCAAAAGTAATTTTAAAGACGGGCACCCCATTAGAGACATGGACAAAATGGGAGTATAGAAGAAGAAGAAGAAGAAAATTAAGAAGGCATAAATGTAAATCTAGTTATATATATCTATAGAATTACAAAGAAGTAGGTAAACAATCAGATCATATTTGGTCATTGCATACATATATGGATTAGATCGGATCGGACAAATTGTGTATTAGAGATTATAATTCTAAACAACATAGTTGCAGCCAAAGCATCCGTAGAAGTGAACACAGTGCTCTAACCAGAAGAATGGTTATTAAAGATACACCATTAAGATCGAATGAAGCCAAACCAGAAGGCAAAAGAATTAAAAGAAGAAAACAGTCAGTATGTAAAAAAACCACCTTGATGGAAAAATAAAAAACAAAAAAAGAAAACACCACCTTGATGATCCGGCACAGTGTCCCCTAACCAACTGAAAATCCCTCCACCGATCCGGGTGAAGCCAATCTTGTTTCCACCAATCAGAGAAGAGATAGAGTAACTTTTGAAGCTCTCTCTTGCAACTTTTGAAGCCCACTGAAGCAGACAAAAAAAGAAGCCAAGAGAAAATGTTGGACAAAAGTTCTTCTCGGGAATTGAACTGAAACTAAAAAATATTTGTACCCAGAAAAGATGTTGTTTAGTTGTCAAGAAAGATCAGATCCCGAGGGAAAACAGGGAGGAAAGGAAACGTTGGAGGGATGGGAAGAGAGGGAAGGGATAGGGTTAAATAAGAAGTAAAGAAGAATGAATGAGCATACACACACGACTCAATTAACTCATGCCATCTCTCTTATTCCTTGTCTCTCTTCCTGATATGTATTTTTTTCTTAATCTCTATATGCATATATCACCTTATCTTGTCAGTGCGAGATTGATTGCTGGAAAAGCTTTGCACCAGAAAAGGAAGGCGGAGAAAATGGTGGCGGTGAAATACTCTACCGCCCTCCCACCAGCAACTGATAGAGACCAGAAAAGTGAACGTAATGTTCTTTCATCTATGGAGGTGCCACAAAGAAAGAGAGAGAGAGACAGAGCTAGATGGTGAACGTCAGAAAACTGACGGCATGGATCACTTGGGCTTCTTAAAGACACACCAGACCAAAAAGAATGTCTTACTTATTGAAATAATAATTGCATTTGCAATGGCCAACAAATTTTGTCTTAAATCACTTGCAACAGTTGGATTATTGGGTTTCATTATTGATTTAATGGCTGTAATTAATTTGATACAAATTTTAATACACAAATTTAATACATAAAAAATTAACCTTATACATGTAACCTCACTCGTAATTAATCAAGTAAATTATTATTTAAATTTAATTTATTAATCTTATTTGTTGAACTAATAGTAGAGTGTATTGTCAATTCAATAACAAAGAATGATTACTCATTAATCAATATACGATATTTTTTTGACAATCTAATCAGATGTCCTCCGAGTAAAAGTCATGCTTTCTTTGAAAACCCCTCTAAATCCAATTTAACATCTTCCCAAAGAGGAAAAAAAAAACAGAAAAAATAGTATTTATACTAATTGATTTACTTTACTTGTTAACTTAATTTTTATAATCATTCGATAGGCAGTGAACTCTAATATTTTTTAGGATTTACAATTAATCTAATAATTATGATGAATTAAATTAATAATTTATATAAAAAAAATTAAATTCCAAAATCATTTTTGAAAAAATAATCCTATACTGAGATTATTTCTATTAAAAAAAAAAGCATATGCTTAAGGAAAGAAAAGGGGATAATATTTCGTCCAAACAAAGTGTAATAGAGCTAATTTCTCTCCTAGTCATATAAAACATTAGACATCAAACTTACAGAATATGAGTTGTTCTTCTGTTTTTTTTTTTTTAAGTTACGCGGCATCTTTTTAACTTATATATATATATATATATATATATATATATATATATATATTAAAGATTTATCTTGACAATTATATAATAAATGGGAAATAGAACAGTTCTTATGCCTAGGAAAATTAAAACATGCCGGGATACAAAGAGAGAAACAAAGGTCGCAGAGTAAAATATCTCAAGTCCCTTCAAGAACCACTGTTTTTGACTTAAATAATAATAATAATAATAAAAAAAAAAAGGGCTCTGTCTTTTCAATTAAAGACAATTAAAATATTACTGAAAAAGCTTTTTAAGGTAGGAGGGGTTTGAGGCAATAAAATAATAGTTGGAGTCCTCACCTGCAAGCTCACGCCTCCTCCTATTGGTTTGGGTCTGCAATTTTATAAATTTTCTCGCTCTTCCCAACCAGTATGACGAGTTGTGGACCCCACTAACCGACCCTACTGACTTGGACGGAGAGTGTCTCTTTTTAAAAAAATGGTTGGCTCAAGCCGCTAGCCGCTAAATAAATGGCTTGAGCCCAGGCCCAATGGACACGAACTGAGGCTGTGGTGCTGTGTGGGCCCCACTTAAACCAATGATGTGCGTTTGAGCCTTCGGTACGTGGCGGCTTATGGTTCGGCGTGGGCTAGCCTTTTTATCATTAAGCTCACTATTTTTCTGAGCAGGCCTGTTGTGCTAAGTGGGGCCCACATGGTTATCCCGTTTTTAATGTGGGACCCACCTTCAAATTGTATTATTTCCTGCGTGGACACGTTTGCATAATATTTTATACGTTGCTTAGTGCTTGTGCGTGCCGATTAGTTAATCCATACCTTCACTTTTCTTCCGTAATCGTATGTTTAAAAAAAAATAAAAATTATAAGGAATTTAAATTTGTGCTGACTAACTAAAATCGATAAAAAAAGTTATTCGAATGAACAAATATGATATACTATAATTCATATACGATAAAATTGACTTAAATCAAACACGTTTAATTTAAATAAATTTTATTATGACTCAAACCCGATATAGTATTCTATTGCCACCCGCAATGCAAATGTTATTGTATAAATTTTTATCTAAGTTTTGTATTTCATACTGCAAAACAAAGTGTAGAAGTGAAGCAAAAACCATACACGTGGTACAAGTGTCATCTTGGCCTACATACCCCACACATCATGCTTACTAGGCATTATACAAAATGGTGAGAGGTTAAGTTGTAGATTTCCACTGGGATGGTATATTAAACCATGATATATACGGTAATTATAGAATATAATTATACCTCATTATAGAATATTAAGAAAGTCAAGATTATCATTCCGACCACTGAGGTTAGTTAGTAGGGTTTGGTGGTATCTTCATTCTGTCTTCATAAATAAAAAAAAAGGTATTAATATGTACACAACTTTAATTTATACAGTAATTTAAAAGGTATATGATATTTATAAAGCATTAGACTACTATTTGGGAGGTCTTAATCATTTATTATCAAGGTAGTGAAATTTCTTTGTTGACATCATTTAAGGAGATGTAGCCCTGCATGTGGGTAACATATATGAAAAAGCAATTGGAAAATTTTAATTTATCTGATCCTTTAATGTTAAGGAAAATATTATGTAACTCAAATTTGTAACTCAAATTTTTATCACAAATGAAGGAGGATCATTGGATGACTGAGTTTCATCAACTTTTTTAAATGGGACCCACTGATCCAATAGTCCTCCTTCATTTGAGATGTGAATTTGGGTTGCAGATTTGAGTTATATAGTATTGCTCGTATGTTAAAGTGTTGAAATAACTTTAATCATCTTCATAACGCCGGATGAAATGGTAACAAAATATAATGCAAGTCACTTAAGATTGCTGGACAAAAAGTTCAACCACAATACCACTCAACATGCTAGAACATCATTTTCCTTAGTTTTTCTTTTGTGTGTGTGTGTGTGCGTGTGAGAGTGACAGAGAGAGGGAGAGAGAGAGAGAGAGAGAGAGAGAGAGAGAGCTTCATTATGAAGATACATATATTAGAGGAGGACTGTGCACGCAAAAGGCATGGTCAAAACACAACCATCACTCACAAAACTAGCTAAACAGGAGTAGGCATTGTCCCTTGTTCATGAATGAATATGAAGTTTTATTTGTCGAAAGGTGAAGTAGACGAAGTGGTGGGCTGGGACTCAACCAATGGTGGATCGATCCTTCTACCTTTAATCATTGCTTATATAGACTCATCATAGTTTCGGTTCCCCACGTTTCAGCTAGGAAAGGTGGCCAAGTGTTTCACTAACCTAATGAGAATTTGTTAAAAAGAGAAGGGTTGTGACTTGTCTCACCTCTACTCCATACTTCCCATTAATTACTTCGTTAATGAAGCAGTTAAGTGTCAACAGTTCAAGTTAGTATACTTTCACATGAAATAAATTTGTGCACATCTAACCTATCTTAGACTTTATAGTAACAAAACCTCGAGCACTGGATCACGCTTATATTAACGCAACAACTAACTATTCAAAATATTCTAATAAACAACTAATCCAACTAGGATAGTTTGTAAATATTGTCCTACTTGATTCATTTTATCCCATTGTTAATGACAGTGTGACTCTCAAGCGAGAAACAGTTGAAATGTAATTAATTCTCCACTGTTTTCTGGATACAAAACTAATGAACCGAACAATCAACGAGGTGTAAACTTGAATACCAGCCCGATATTTAACTTTTGTGTTTTATAACTTAGCATAGTTTGGGGGAATCAAGTCATTTTCCAAGAGAGTATGTATATCACCTGAGAAGGTTGTGAGTATGGAGTAAAGCGTAGGCAATCTCAATAGATGTAGGCCATACGTTTCACATCATATTTGTACAGACAGCAATAGTGTACATCAAGGAAGATGACTCTTTACCGGCTTATTTCTGCAATGTCATCGTCATCTGTAATTTTTTTTTTTTTTTCATTTTCTAATGATAATTGGATTGCCAAATTAGTGTGCATCGGACTGCTTCTAAGAAGGTTAGAGAAAAGTATAATTACAAGTTTATGCAATCTGCTAATGCTGTAGCCCTTTGTACCCCTCCCCCTTTTGCAACATGGTATGAAATTTCTTGGTTGTCTTATGAAATTTCTTGGTTGTCTTAGTCTTAGACCTTCAAATATGCTTCCTCATTCTTGTTGAACGTCATCTATCTTAAAAACATAAATTGTTAGAGATAGGTGTAATGTTAGTATTTATCTAATACTCCCATCATATGTGACCCCTTTTGGGTGGTCAGTCCACATGTAGAACATCATCTACCATAACAACTTTATTGGTGTGATTTGAAATCAAGACTTCTAGACTTTGATACCATGTAGAACATCATCTACAATAACAACTCTATTGGCTACTCCCAAGAGCATTCTAACTGGTCTGTTCCATCAAGGTCTCCTAGTCCCCCAACATGTGCAGCCCCCTTCTCTGAACCAATGCAAACTCAACTGTGATGGAGCTCTCCCATCAACCAATGCAAAGCGCAATGCTTTTGTATCGAGTCTCTACTCCGACGCAGCTGCTGTTGGTAAAACCTGTCTATTGGCAGCCTGCTTGCAACTTAACGATGCCACTATTGAAAATGACTGTCAAGGCCTCATTCTTCTCTGCATTGGGGGGAACACACCACCCTGGGAAATCTATGCTTTTCTGGAGGACATCAAAGCGCTGGCAGGTTCATATAAACTGGATTTCTCTTTTAAGCCTAGGAGTTCTAATAGTGTTACTCAGTGGGTGGCCAAAGCTAGTTTAACTAGTTCATTACTCTTAGACTGGTTATCAAACCCACCAAGTAAGTTGAATGCTTTGTCACTATCATACTGTTCAATATCTTCTGCTGATTAATGAAAAGATATGTGTATTTCCTTATAAAAAAAAACAAAAAAGAAGAAATGTAACATAAATATTTATCTAATAATTCTCTTTTCTAGCTACGAGAACAAGTGGTGAAAGAAACTACATTTTTCTTTTTTGAATAGTCACTGCTAAAAGCTTAATATTTAGTGGCAATTTGGGTATTGCAACTGAATGTTGAACTTTTAGTGGCGACTGCAGATATTCATCGCTAAATGATTTTGCATGTTGCCGCAACTCAGCCCCAAGAAAAGGTCGTTGTGTTTTAAAGAAATGAATGACCACCTGTAGCCTATCCCCCACCCAACTACTCAACTACCCTATCGTTAACCCCTTTGTCCCCCCAACCATCTTAGACAATGTATAGACTCTGCCTATAAAAGGCAAATGAATTGAACGGAAGAAGTGCGAAAGAAAGAAAGAAAAGAAAAGAAAAGAAAAGATATAGTGTGATAGTGAAGATCAGTACTTCGATACATTAAGTTTCTGAAAGACTTACCTTCTATATATTTTGTGTGTTACTCTATTTATATTTTGTTATTATTTTATCGATTTCGCTATAGTCACTTGAAGAACTACAAAAAAATTGGACTTTTAGAGAGAAGTAGCTAAGGCTATGTCATAAAGATGCATAGAGTAGGAGTAATGAAATCTATATGAGGAAGCATGACATTGGAGATCATGAGGAGCTAAACATTAGTGTAAATTTGGTTAAATTAGTCACCTTTTCATGTCCCTAAACGCACCCTATATAGAAGTTAGAGGAAGGGAGCAAGCCCGAACAAACCAAAAAACAAAAGGTCAAAAATACAAAAAAGAATATAGCTTTAAAAGCACTACAAATAACAAAAATTACAATAACATAACAAAAAGTATTCAAAATGAATATTACAATTACTCACAATTGCACTGAGTTTGAGTCTTAACAATCCTTAGAGTTAGATCATGAGGGATTTATCCTTCATGAATATCCTAGTCTCAGTCTGAATGATCTGTTCTTTGACCGAATCGATGAGAGAATTAATAGAAGTGCGCATAAATTGGTCCGAACACCCTTGACCATTGAACTAAAAAAAATAGCACTCAATGCATATGATTTGTAATTATGTAAATTAAAATTGTGCTACAAGCTTGATTCTTAAAAAAATGTAATTGAGATAATATGCTATGTGATATAAAGAACAATATTATGATATTATTTATAACATGTGCATTACCATGACAGACAATTCATCAGATATATTGAGATTCTCTTCATTATTTTTTTACACTATTTTACTCAATGATAAACCACCCACCATACCACTAAGCGTTAGATCAGTTGGTGAGAGACTATTCTAACTTAACCAAGGTCCTCGGTTCGAGACTTGGGAACACAACTGCGTTCGATAGGGAGAGTTTTGCCGCCCTTGTGGTCCTACCCGGCTCAAATCCGAATTAGTCGAAGCCCAATGTAACTTACGGATACCGGATGGTCTGACCAAAAAAAAAAAAAACCACCCACCCTGTAGTCACCTAAGATCCATTATTTGTGGATAAGTCTTTCATCCATAAACGAATTTGAGTGAAAGTCTAATGAAGATGATGTAGGTTCCAACAAATAATGCTAGATTGTATATATTTTTCTTCCAGCACCATAATGATGGATGGTATATATATTTAGCACGTGACCATTTATTGTTGCAGAAAGAGAAGAAAGAAAGACTAGCTTACCTCACGCCTCCATGACACCTCAACATACCCTTGTTTGGTAAAAAGTAAAATAAAACTAAAAATGGAAACATATTCCTTTTTCCTTCGTAAAAAAATAAAAAAAATAAAATTATTTTGATTATTATTCTTAGTGGTGGTTTTATAAAGAATTTTTTTGTACTATTTTCCTGCTAATTTCATTTTTATAATAGACAGAACAACTGCTAAAATAAATACCATCACTGTGAATCAATATTTTTTGTTCTTTAAATAGAAGAGATTCAAGTGATCAGTTGAAGAAGGGACACTATCATGTTTAATCACTGTTGAAATTGAAATAACACTAAGAATATGAGGTAATATATATTGATGATGATGGATTTAAGTCTGGGTCGTCCACTTAGAGTCCAAAACACCCAGTGAGCCCATTAAAGAACAATCCAAATGGTCCATCTGCATAACGCCCGCCGTATCATAGGATTGGACCACAGTCAAGGGTTGTGGAAGCGCAGGATCGTCCAACTCAGGATATATACCAGCTCGGTCCCAACAAGCTTCATGGCAGGTACCTACTCAGGGATGAGGACAAAAAAGGAGGGAACCACAAAATCAGCCAGAAAATGAAGAATTGCAAAAACCTTAGACAGCCAGATATATACATAGAAGACAAAGTCACTGTAAAAGAGGGATCACCATAGACAATCTAAAAAATACTCTGTAAAAGGCTCGCAGCCAAATGATACATTCTTTTCAAGTGATATAACCCACCCGAAACAATAGTCTCCATTACAGTGGACGTAATCTTAGTCTTTCGATTGAGGTGAATCAATTATATTTTTATCTTTGATTCTTCTTCAAGCTTTTAGCTCACACTATCTGCACCACAAGCTCCACCGGGCCCAAACCCCTTCGTTGTTCTGTAACTGGATGAAAAGATTTCGAGCACTATCATATATATAATAAGAGAATATTGTGCAAAATTTGATGGTCTGAGAGCACAGCGTTTATAGCCTGCGAATAATGAATTATGGTGCCCACAAACTTTAGCAAGAGTCTTCATGGAGGGGCATAGCTAAAATGTTAAACCTTCATCATAAAATCTGGTCAACTGTTCATCTGTCCTCTCTGCCACACAAACACACATGCACAAACAGTAATCATCATGTAATGTTTGTTGCTAAGAACCTATTGCAAGGGAAGCCATGATTACTTTTTGGTTTATATGTCCCCCTTCAAAATAATAATGCCAATTATGGCAATAATAATCAGATTAATTATGAAATATATAAGAACAAATAAAGGTTGAGACTTGGGAGAGTGGAGTTTGGAATCATTACCATCACATTCATTTTCAATCCTACAACATGGTGACAGGTGAGATTTGGCGCAGAAAGTAAGACAGTTTACTATTGAGATAAGCTTCTAGTGCAGGTTATTTGAGTAGTGACCCACATGATATCATTATGCAGTGAGTCAGTGACTGCAACTGGAGAGAGAGAGAGAGTTGTGAAGACATCATATATAGCAGCTTGTTCTTGTCCCAGAAAGCAGTACAGTTTATGTACCACTAATCTTCTTACGCTGCGTTTGGTACGCAGTAATGCCTTTAAGTAGGAATGGAATGGATATGGGAATGGAATGAACATGAGAATGGAATGGAATGTGTATTACCATTCCAATGTTTGGCAATTAATTGGGATTAAGTCTTGGAATGGAATGCCCATTCCATTCCAAAGTTTGGATAAAATAATTTCTATTGGAATGGAATGAAATTTAACCAAAATAACTTTTTATCATAAAATTTCCAATTTATTCCATATTTCAATATAATGAGGACTTCTATTAATTTTAAAACTTGACAAATTAGATTAAATATGTCGTAAATAAAGTCACAAAGAATCACATAATGAAACAATTCACTAAAAAATAATAAAAATCAATAATAAACAATAAATAAAAAAAAATAAAAATGTGATACTTTCATCAATATCCTACATAATCCTTTAGGAATGATTTTTTTTTTTTTTTAAGAAATAAAAATTTTATTTATTAACAAAGCAAATTTACAAGAAGCAAAAGTAAGGCACAGACGCCTTAACGGAACAACCAAAGCAAAATAAGGCACAAACGCCTATCAAAATAAACAAAAACAAAACTCCAAAAACAAACAAAACTTGCTCCTAATCCAAACTCTTCATAGCAGCCACTCCCATTCAAACAAATCAACACTTCATGCAGGCAATCCTTCAACAACCTTAGCTCTTATCATCAAACATAATCACCTTCATCTTTCGCAAAACAGGCAACCCATATATGTCTCAACTCCAAGGGAAAGTAAGAAAAAACCACTCATTGAACAGATAAAACCAACAAGATGCATTGCTCTAATAAATCAATGATGAAAGGGTTAATCAATTTCTTAATAGCCATTGCTCTAATTTCAATCTAAAGAAGAGTAGAGAAAATGCACACCTTCCAGTTTTATAGAATCAGCTTGATCCTTGACTTGGGCCATGTTAGATGCCCACTTAACAGCAGTTGTCCCTGCAATATCCATGTTGTTAGAACTGTCTGCAGAGCTTCTATTTGCAAACGAAGAAAAGAACTGATGTAGCTATTGAATTAAGTCCGGGGCGTAAAACTTAGTAAAGTTGCACAAGAACTTAGTAAAGAAAATTCAATGTACGTCCAAACCCTGCCTACTATCACTGGATTTAGGACTGCTGATACAACTGGTCCTCCACAAGGTCATAATCTTTCCCTTTGCAGCTAGATACTCAAGTTCTAATATCTTAAGAATTGTAGTAACATCGTATTAGTCCACTAATTTAGTTAGATACTCAACTTTTTTCATTTGGGACTATCATCGAACAGGTTTCGGACATTATCGATTTCCACTAATTTAGCTTTGTTGCCCAATAGATGAACCTCTTGCAAAACTGCACCCAGTTCGGGTTCATGGCTGTTAGTTTGAGGTACTATGAGACCCTCATGTCTTGCTCTGATAGTAGCACAAGTAGTGAATTGAACATGGAAGAGAAAGCATTGGCGGACAATTCACCTGGATTGGTGAAGATGTCCATTGGCTATAGTGGCAACCTGGAGCAAAACTGGAGGCAACAAATTTGCAATCATCATGCTCACCTCAGATTGGTTGCAGAAGTAACCATTACATTTCTGAAACCCCAGTAACTAAAAGCAGATAAAAGAACACACACCAAGAATCACACCACCAATTTGTTGCCAAGAATCAAATAGCAGTTGATTGGAAGAGTATGAAACCAAGAATCAAATAGTATAACAAAGTAAGAAAATTTCTCTTTTTTTTCTCTGGTATTTTCACAAATACCTTGTCTGCATTGTAAAGCATTTCACTAGGTCTCTTGTTAGTCACAATTTGCCAATCAATAGTGAATAATTATAGATCAATTGCATTGAGGAATTACCTGAAATTGGTGGAAAGGTCAGGTCGATCTAGTCCTGGCCATCGATATGGTCTCTTGCATCACAAAGAGATGATAAAGAGGCAGAGAATGGAGGTACTGCCATAGTTCCGGTGAGGGAGGAGTAGTCATAGAGGTGAAACGAGCACAGAGAGAGAGAGAGAAGATGAACAGTACGCAGAGGTGAGAGGAGAACAAAGAAGAGGCAGAGAGTCGGGACGATCGGGTTTTTCGTTTAGATGAATTGGGTTCATTACCGACTGATTTGGGAATGGGTAATACCATGATTAATTTGGTAATCATTAATCTTATATTTAGTGGGATTAGTCATTCCAACAGAATGGTTAGGAATGGGAATGAATTTTCGTTACCATAAACCAAACAATGGAATGAGCATTACCAAGTAATGATCATTCCATTCCCAAAGTCTAATACTACATACCAAACACAGCGTTAGGGATTCAATGTGGAGAGTGCACAAGATAAGGCCATGAGTATTGTGGGGGTAGGATCCCTATATAAGGCTAATTTCCCCAAACTCTAGGAGTAGACTACGGTACATCCAAAAAAAAAAATCGGTACCATATCTCTAAAATTTATTATTTTAAAGGATATTTTTATAACTTTTGTCGGTCATTTTACAATCAAAAAATTTACCACTTTTGTGGTTGATTTACCACTTTTATGGGTGTTTTTACCACTGTTGTGGATATTTTTACTATATTTGTGATAACTATTTTTACCATGTTTATTAGATATAAAAAAAATTATCACTTTTGCGGGTGATTTATTACATTTGTGAGTGTTTTTACAATATTTGTAGATGTTTTTACCACTGTTGTGGTAAATATTTTTACTATTTTTTTGGGTACCACAACAATGGTAAAACTACTCACAAATATGGTAAAAGTTACCACAAATATAGTAAATGGAGGTATGGTACCGAAAATCCCCTCGGATGTACCGTAGTCTGCTCCCAAACTCTATTCACATTTGGAACCATAAAGTCTATACATCTCTAAAGGAGTGAAACAGCTGTGCCTCATCATTCTTCGAACACTATCCCAATTTTACATTTATGCTCCGTTTGGTATGACGGAAAAATTGAATGATGAAAAGTTAGAAGAATAAAAAGTTAGAGGGATAGATAAAAAGAAGAGTATGTTTTATGACCAATATAGTAGTCCCATAAAAAATAGGACTCTATGCGTCTAGTACTTTCATGGGCTAAAATGTGTTTGATTAAGTGATGCAATTAGCTCTAGAAACTCTCCCAAAAAATGAAACACAAAAAAAATTGAGGCATATTATCGGTAAGTGTAAGAGTCAGAGTGTTAACTTAAGCCGTATTGTTGAAGGATTCAGTGAACATCTTAAAAGACAGTAACACAAGACAATTCAAGAATGGTTGTAAGCATCGTGGATTTTTTAGTCATAAAAACAGTCTCTGCACTTCTTTTTTTTTTTTTTTTGTCATCTAGATTCTTAACTAAGATTTTGCGTAAGCTATTTGAATGTTAGCTGACCTATCCCTCACTCATACCCATAACCCTGTGACTATCTCATTGTATAAATTCAATTGGGTTTTCCGTGCAAAACATTTTTTTTTTTTATCTTGATTAAAAGGTAAAATACAAATAGGCTGTGTTACTGTAATTAAAATATTAAAATTTAAATCGTAATATAAATTATTAAATCTAAACGATCTAGATGATTGTGATTTGTGTAAGTAGAAGTACGTGTTTTATTATATAAATATTGAGACAAGAAAATTGCTTGGCCCAAAACTTCCATCTCAGACTCGGCCATGGGCTGTTTTCTAGACCCAAAAGAGATGGACTTGTGCCTGGAAGGAATTCCAAAGTCGAGACTTTAGTCAAACTTCAAGCTCATCAAGTGCCCCATTCACATTAGAGCATTTAGCATCCAAATATGTGATATGCCAATATGTTTTTTTTAGGATGTATCAAAGTTTTTTTTTTTTTTTTGGCTACAACATGTTTAGATTTGTGTCGATTATTTTCTCGAGCTCAACAGCTATCACCGTAGCTTGAGCTAGGTAAAACATATCCCAAATGGTGGCTAATCCTTAAAGAATGTGAGAAGAGATTGAACCTGAGACCTTTAAGTAATCAAAAATCAAAGAACAGTGTTATAGGGAACCTTATTTGAGAACTTTTCAAAATCAAACTCAATCACTAAACCACCTAAAGTTGGTATCATAGTCTTTTCCTTTGTGGGAGGTTAGGATTGAAAGCCAACGCTGTTCATCATCCAACTACACATTTAGTTTTTGCACTTTATCAAGTGGTTAGAGGTCAGTTAGGGAATGGTTTAGCATCCTATATTTAGTCATGTAGATCTATCTAAAATTTAAAGGTATTGTTATTTCTTAGATTTTGGTTTGCAAACAAGATGTTGAACTTCATAAAGTCTGATTTGAACTAATGACAAACTTATGGTTGTTAAATGACATGAGACGTTCGAACTGGTTTTAGTTTTGGCTCATTCAAACTTATATGTGTTTAAAAATATATCTGCCCAATATAATGGAGTTTAGAAGTTCTTATTCAACCCGGAAAAATGTGCCACTTAACTCGGTAGGTGTGACATTATTCTTTTATTATATGATCTTTAAACAAATTTTTTTTTTTTTTTTTTGAACAATGACAAGTGAAGTATTCATAGGTTCAAAACTCAATCCTTTTCGATTAATTAGAAAAACAAAAAAATCATAAATGCTAAGTGCCAAACAGGTTTCTTTTACGGATATTCTTTAGAGGAGCTTCAAAAGACTCACGTTTCTCGTCCCATCAGAGCTATTTCATGCAGTTATGCTCTAAATGGGTCTGTTACCTCCAACTTTTTGAACCCCGCTTCTCTCTCTCTCTCTCTCACACACACACAGAGGCGGAGCCACCCTTGGACCAGGGTGGGCACATGCCCCTCCTCTTTTTTTTTTTTTTTTTTTTTTTTTGACATTAGATATATATTTTTTAAAATAAAATTTAGATATATTTAATTGTGTCCACCCTCAAATTTTTTTTTTTACATTAGATATATATTTTTTAAAGTAAAATTTAGATATATTTAATTGTGTCCACCTTATTATTGTATTATTGTCCTATCGATTAAGATAGACGACTACTTAAATAATAATTAATTTTTATAATGTTATTAGAACTAATACATTATGATATTAAATCTAATAGTGAGTCCCTACATTTAATAACGTCTACTATCCATCCAATGGTCACAAACCATTGGATTCCTACTAATTACATTTTGAATTTTTTTTGGTTCAAGATATAAAATTAAATTTCGAATTAGATGAAATTACTATTATTCTTAAATTTTTAGACACAGACATGTCTGAATAATTTTTAGACATATCGCGGTCATTTTTCTAAATTATAGGATTATTTTGTTATTGTATAGAAATGAGCGTAATCATGTAATAAGTTACAGGGTATTCAATGAAAGATTGTTATTACCATTTTGTATATAGAAAAAAAGCATTTATTGATATCATTAATTTGTAATTCTTTTAAATGATAAACAATAATCAAATTAAATTGTAAAATGATAATAATTAGTCTCATACGAAGTTTTAATTAATTTACTTTTATTTTTTGTTTGTTCATTCCATGCAAATAGTTTTTTAACCTTATGTTTAATGAATTTTTACGCATAATTATAGGAAATATGAATTTATGAACTTCTGTAGTCAATTGAAAAAAAAATAAAAAATACTATTTACATCTAATTTGATGACATAATTCAATGCACCCCTTTGATTGAAAATAAACTCATATAACATTAAAATTTACAACTAAAATAACAGTTACATTGAATTAACTCCATAATATTGATTTATTAATGTGCTCACCCTAACGTATTTTTCTGGCCCCGCCCCTGCGCGCGCACACATATTACTAACTTTCGTTGCTAAATCATTTGATTTTTGTTGTAATTTCTTACTTTTTTGGATTCCAAAAATATGAATAGACATATCCCTCACTTTTTTTTTTTATTATTTTAACGATTTTTTGAGGAAAAATGGTAGGCGAACCTAACTGTAGGCAGACATATATGCCAAACGAGATAAGCATTTTGAAATGGGGGAGGGGCACGTGTGTGGTTCATTGAAGACTTCCATCATCTGTAGGAGATTGCAATATTCTCCCCCTCCCCACCCCCACCCCCACCCAAAAAAAAAATGTGGGTAAAAAGTAAGAATATTCCAAAGTTTATGGTTCACCGTCCCACATGACCAAACCCAGAATATTGATCGAGACTTTTGCAGGCTAAGCTTGGAGGGGATCATTGGATTTAGAATGCTTCTTCTGGTGTTGGCTCAGAAGAAAACAGAAAAAGAAAAGCTTTGTGGTGAAATTTTTATGCTAAATTTTCATCGAATTGTGAAGTTTTTATTTATGACAACAATAAAGTATAAAAAAAAGAAATTTTTTTCTTTAAAAGTGGAGTAATATTAGATTAACCAAAAAATGAGATAAAAAACCGAGAGTAAAATCTCCCATTCATTACACTTTTTCTTTAATTCCGTTCTTGATGAATTATCTACCATATGTTTAAGGTATAATCTATTATATATAAGTGAATTTCTCACTCATTAATGATTTATAAAGAAAATAACGAAAGAAAAACATATTAAAAGAAATCTAAATTCCAAAAATAGATATCAAATGATATGATATTATCTTAATGAAAAATATTTAAATTTTAAATGTGGTGGAAAATCCGAAAATGTGTTGCACTCAACAAAGAAAATTGAAACTTGCGTCAATGGTAAGGGTGGCAATCGAGTCGTGTTGTGTCGGGTTCGTGTCGTGTCAAATATTAGTCGTGTCGAACATTAGTCAACCCTAACCCAACTCATTTAACTAATCGTGTCGTGTCGAGTTGACCTGTTTATTTTCGTGTCGTGTTCGTGTTTGTATTCGTGTTGATCCACATAAACTTTGAATAAAAAATTTAACGTTAAAATTTTATTTTCACTTAATTGAATCTCTCTTCATATTTTTTCTACAAATTAAAAATTAACTTAATAATAACAATAATAATAATGAGTAATAATATCTTTTTTATACAATAATTATGTCAGTGTTTGATAAACAGTTACAAATAATTAATATTTTATTTCTATAATACTAATTAAATATGTTAATCGTACATCGCGCAACCAAATTAAACATCAAAAGTAATGGAAAAAACAAGCCATCAGAGTATAAAAACTCATACATGCAACGAAAAGGTCAGGTCAATCTCCTTCGTGTTAAAAACTTCGTGTTGACGGGTCAATTTGGATTAAGCGGGTTGAATCCGAACACGACCCATTAACACTTCGTATTGACAGGTCGTGTCATACACGGGTTTGTACAAAAAAATAGTCAACTCAAACTCATTTATTCGTGTCGTATTCGTGTCGAGTTATCGTGTCGTATCAAAAATTAACACTTGTTTAAGACAGAGTGAAACTATTTGCCAGAAATAAAAAATTAATTTAAGTTTTCCATAAATATAATCATCTGCCTTAAATTAAAATAAAGTTTTCTATATCCCTCTCCCGAGACGACGTTTAGTTGACCCCTTGACCCCCCACCTCCTCTCTCTCATTGAAATTTCTCTAATATTGTCGTTTTCTTCTAAGATCTCAAAGTCCAACGTGTACGGACCAATTCCCTTCTCTCTCTCTCTCTCTCTCTCTCTCTCTCTCTCTCCATGATTTGACTCTCCCCAAACTCTTTCAAAAAGGCTTCACTGAAATCCCCAAGCAAAGGAACCTGATTCCTCTTTCTTGTTCGAATCAAATAATCTTTCTCACTCCTCCACTATAGGCACCGCCATCATCACCACCACCTCTATAAAAATCCAAAACAACACAACAAACCAAGCTATTTATATAAACCCAAAACAGATTAATTACAGTTTGCATATACCACCACCACATATATATATATATACTATGACAGTCACAGACCCTTAGGAAGTTAGCCTGTTTTGTGATAAACCCATTTGAGACACCATCTTTTACAACAAATCCTCTTGACTTCTTCAACAAAACCATGAAAAAAACCAGAGGCTTAAGGCTTAAACACAAGCTCGTGAAGGTATGTAGATGGTTCACCCATGGAAGAACAAAGCCCAGAACCACCTACGTACGATTGAACCCGCGGAGCTGTACCTCCAGAGCCATGTCGATTCTCTGCAACTGGAGTCGTTACCTGAGAGATGGAGCTAAAGATCTCTGCTTCTCAAAACCCAACTCGGGTTACATTCGGGTTGACCAAGAACCGGCTGAGACAAATCCGGTGAGTGTCCCAAAGGGACACTTGGCCGTGTACGTGGGAGAGAAAGAAGATGACACGTGTAGAATATTGGTGCCTGTGATGTACTTCAATCACCCTCTGTTTGGGGACTTGTTAAGAGAAGCAGAGAAGGTGTACGGGTTCGATCATTCGGGTGGAATCCAGATACCCTGTCGGAAATCCGAATTTGAGTGTGTTAAAATGCGGGTTGCCGCCTCCGCCGTAGACGGTGGAGCATGAGGAATAGTCATTAGATGCCAATTTGGACCACCGTGAGGTCCGTTCCTCAGATATTTTCACCCCTGGTTTTGTTTTGGTGGTTGGTTTTTGTCCTTTTTGTACTGGCATGAATGAGATTTAGCTGTAAATATTGGTTTCTTTGTGTTCCAAACCATAATTCTCTTTTTGTCTCCTTTTTTTACTTCTTTATATACAAGTACCTCCTTTTTAAATTTTTTATTTAAATTTAATGCCCAAATTTTTTTCACCTTCCATGAATTAAATATAAATCATGAGTTACAGATTTTTTTGGGACCTATGGGGATGAAAGGAGTGTGATTAAAATAAATAAAATATGATTGTATCACCATGAAGCTATCTACAACTACAACTCTAATGTGTCAGGTTAGGGAAAGTGTTTGTTGAACAAAAAATAAAGATTTTTTCTACAGTATTTCTGATTGATTTTTTTTTCCTAAATATAAAATCAGAAAACAAGAAAATTACATTGAAGGTCAAAAATTAAACTTATTTTACGATCATGTACACCTTTTATAAGAGATTCAATGGAAACCTCTTCCAAAATTAGTCAGGTTGGGGTTGGGGTCGGGGTCGGGTCCAAGTCTAGGGTCGGGTTCGGGGTCGAATCTAGGTTTGGGGTTGATTCTATGGGTTTGAGGTCAGGTCCAAATTTAGGGTCTCGTTCAAGTCCAAGGCCAAGGTCAGGGTCAAGCCCAGGTTTGGGGCGTAGGGCTGTTAAACGATCCAGGCGACTTGAGTTTGGCTTAGTTTTAACTTAGTTTGGGCTCACTCACATTATAAAATGAGTCGAATCTGAACAATTTTTTAGGCTCGTTTAGTATTTGAGCCAAATTGAGCCGAGCCTGAACTATTCACAAACCGACTCGTTTTTTCTACTTCTACATAATATACATATAAATTATTACGGATCTTAAGTTTATTTCAGTAAAATTAGCAAAAATTTTAAATTTGTATGTTTTTGTTGTGATTTAAAGGTTTTTTATGCTCAGATTTGTTTGCATTTTTGTGAAATTTTTTAATTGGATATTTGAAATTTGTGAATTTGAATTGTTTTTTGAATGACTTGTTTTTGTTTCGAGCTCAACTCGGATTCAGTTTGAGTCAAACTTGAACAATATTTTGAGCTTAATAGGCAAGCCCAAACTAAGCTTGAACAATCCTTGAACAGCACGAGCCGAGCCTAAGCATAGCCAAGCTCAAAAGGTTCGACTCGATTAACACCCCTAAGTGCGAGTTTGAGGTCAGTAGATTTAAAATATTTTGTACTTTTATTGTATAGATTTTCAACCATTCGATCAAAACAAACATAATTCTCAGGCGATTTGAACCACAAAAAATAGAAATCATTTCTTATAATTTTAGAATTTGAAATGTCTTATACTTTATTATATAAATTAACCATAAATTTTGAATGCAGTTGGGTTTGAGGGCAATGAAGTTAGGGGTGCAACTTGAGCGGGTTAGACAGTCAACCCTAGCCCAATCTTTGGTATATAATCTTCAATCCTAACTCTAACCCTAACCCTACCTCGGGTTGAGGAACTCAACCCGAGCCTAGCCCGAGTTTAATTCGGGCGGGCTCGGGTTGAATTCGGGTTCACTGCAAGAGAGACAGAGAGAGGGGAGAATAATTACAAATTCATAAAACAATCCATATATTTCATTCATAACAGTGCACGATTATTGATCATCTACTTTCACACCAAAAAACTAGTGATGTCAAAGTACAATCCCAGAAAACATAGAAATTAGACCCATAAAAACATTAAACTTAAAACATCACACTATCACCACTAATTATGCATAACGCATAACAGAATTGCAAGCAACAAGAAACAGAGGACAATTGAGTAAAAATGAAAAAAAAGTGCTAATGCTTTATAGATATATAATTATTTTTTAATTTGTCGGGTTCGGGTTGAAATCGGGTTGCCGATACCTCAACCCGAGCCCGGCCCAAATTAAATTCGGGTTGAGGTTTTTTGACCCAAGCCCAACCCAAGTATTAAAAATTTTAGCCCAAGCCCTAATTTTTTCGGGTTGGCTCGGGTTAAAATCGGGTTGCCCAACCCAAGTTACACCCCTAAATGAAGTTGTTGACCTGAAGGTTATTAATAGAAATAGGGAGGTAAGTATAGCTGGTTTTTCTAAAAAGTGTATGCTTTTGTTTGAAGCAAAACAACTCAAAGCAATCCGCAACGGTTGGGTCAGAGGTTCAGTGGCCAAATAATGAGAAAAACGTAAACTTGTATGTCATGAGTTCAATTAGAATACTGGTCGCACAAAACCGTGCTTAATCAATGAGCATAATTTGTAGTGCATACATCTCAAATTTACGTTGCAATCTTTAATCAAAAGCACTTGATTAAGATGATTCTTATAAGAAGGAGAGGACATACAAAGGGTATCGGTAAAATGAGAATGATAAAAAAAAACCGACAAAAGGCCATAGAAAATCATAACAATGATACTAAAAAGTTGATTCGGACACTCTTGTCCGTAATAAAAATAAAACAATAATATCCTAGTTTACAATTCTACTTGAAAGTTAAGGAAGGATGATACATTTGACTAGGTACTCCCAATAAAAAGGGAAAAAGGTTATTTGAATTTAATGTAAAATTTTAATTTAGTAACTTAAAACAATATAATCAGTGAATTAGAAGAGGACTTTATCTAATTTTAGAATTTATAATTAATTCAATGACTATATTTTATTAGGTCTCTAAATTAAGTTCTTATAGTATTGATCATAAAAAAATCTAACAAAAATTGGGATAAAATGCTTTAAAAATTGACTTAATTTGCTAACCTAATAGTTAGGCAGTGGCATGGCCCAATTGCATTATTGTGACGGTGACTGTTTGAATTCTTTATTACTATTCTATTATTTGACGCATCATTATTTTAGTAGATTATGTTAGTTTTTTAGATAATAATATTATTCACACAATTATATTGGATCATGTCACTATAAAATTATTAGCCAAGTAAATTAGGTTTTTTTTTTTTTGCCTCAACAGTATTACTCTCCAATTAATTGGGGTAGGAATTGGAAATGGGACGATGAGATAATTTTGTAACGAATAATGCTATTGAGGCTTAAATATGGACCTAGTTTGTATATCAAGTGATAGAATTTCATCGAAGTTCAATAATTTACAATGACAACAATAATATTAGATCATATCATTGTTATACGATTAACTCAATAAATTATATATATATATATATATCATCATTGAATTACTAACGAATTTAGTATTAAATATATTTTGTAATCAATTCAATAATTATAATGTATTATATTTTTAAATTATATTGTCAAATTATATGATATTATTATATGTTAAAAAATTTCATGGGTGCAAAAAAAATTAGGGATAGGGTGGCACTTGTGTAGAAATTAGGGGTCCAACTCATAGAGTAAATATTGGGAATAAGGGTGAAACTACGTCATCAATATCACGTGAAGTTACCAATTATTATAAAACAACAAATATGATTGGTGAACTCACTATTCCAATTTCCAACGTGACAATTATGAGTAATGTTACATGGATTTAAAAAATGTACTTGATAATCACAACTACTGATTTCAGTATGAGTGATTTCACTATGGGTCACAGTATTTATTGATATCAACTACCTATTCAATAATTGTGATTATCAAATACATTTTTTAAGTCCGCATTTTAAGTCCAAATAACATTTCTCAACAATTATTACACCAGGTGGGTATTAGTATTTATTAAAACAGTGAAGCCTATTAAATTCATTTGATATTATATTATTGATTGATGAGACTACGTAATATTAATGATGTGGTATCCCGTTTCACCCAATATTTTATTCAACTCAAGGCGGTGTAAGTTAACCCCAATGGGGATTAACGGGTTGACACCTCAATCCAAATTTTGAAAATTTCAATTGGAACTCAATGAATCCCAATTTGTCTTGGACTTTCCCACTCTATTCATAGCTAGGAGTTTAAATTGGGCTGAACTGGAGATACATAACATGGGTATCTCAAAATCGAGTTCTATAGGGAATTAACAGTGATTTGTATATGAAATTTAAAATACTAATATTAAGCGTAACAGTAGTGTGTTTCTCTCCTCCTCCAAAACTATAGGTGGTTCTCAATCCGACAAACAAATTAGGATATTCAATCTTAGGATATGAAGTGGAGAGAGGATTTAGTCTGTCTATTTATAATAAATCTAATATGTTCTCTCATTACGGACCCCAATTAGGCTAAAGTCTACATTTTATCGTCTCAACTACATTATACTCTTGTATGCAATTAACTAACTCTGCGGTTGATACGCGGTAATACTTTTCAATAGAAAGAGGAAGAGTTTAACTAGGTATAAAAAGTATTTCTTGCATGGATACCTCACCCTAATCAAAGAATAGGGGCTTCACAATCTCTCACCAAACCCCCATTCCAGTAATATTCCTATCCAAAAACCATTTGGGCAATCCACACAAGGCCAAATAGTAACACAACATACTAAATTTAGTGATCGCAATTTCACATCAAAGTGGGTTATTCTCAATCAATTTTTTAGCATGAAGAAGCACCAAAATATTATTTTCCATGTAAACGATATGCATCCAATGCAGGGATCAAAGTTTCTTCACTGGACTGTCAAAAAGTGTCAAAACTCCCATCAGAGTGAAGAAGCCTAACATAATATCTGATACTGCCTCAGCGAAATCTCTTTTTAGCCCTCCACTGAGAAACAAAATAGCAATAGGAATGAATAGACTAGAAACCTAGGAATACATGAATATAAAGCCTGCCCTAACACCTATGTCAAAAAGAAAAGCACATATCTAATGGCTTAAAACTCATATATCCCCTCAAATTAAACCCTTCCAACACAAGGAATCCAAAGTTATTTTACCTAGTATCTTCAGCAAGGTGCTACGAGATTTTTTTCAAAATTCTTAGCTGATTTTTTTCATTAGCATGCCTTGGTTGGGATCCTCCAAAAGTTCCAAATTCAAGACACGAAAAGAGATTTTCATTATTGGATCAGTTGGGCAAAAGTGGAAGAAGCGAAATATGCAATTGTGTGAATCACAAGTGTAAAACCATACATAGTCTACGATACACAGTTAGGCAAGTGATGCTATTTCTTACATGCCTCACACTCTTTTTGTTGTAATTTCAGAGGAAGTTAATGACAATGTGAATACCCATTTCTTTTTTCAAACTTATCTTTCAGTACCACCAACTAAAACCATAACCAACGGTTTTGTAACTCATAACTCTATATGCACTCAAGCAAGCCTAAATCACTTAATATGAAAACAATACACCTGTAGGCTAACTCAGCTTCCTTAATTTGAAAACCATTTTCAGATTAAGCAAGAAAATTAGCACAGTAATGTAGGATTCAAACCCCATTAAAAACATAATTGTAACAACAACAATGACAAAATTATAAGGCAAAAGAGTACCTTAGCGATCTTGATTTCGTCTTCAAGTACATGGAATCAATTATAAGACAGTAGCAACGCAGTAGGTTCAAATGGCACCAGGAACATAAAAATCACCCAAAAAATATCCTCTATAACACAACTTTACAGCCACTTTCTTATTTCTATTAGGAATATCATTGAACGAGTTTTGGGCATCACTGCATCCAAATATATATATGAATGTAAAGATAAACTAAACTATCTGAAAACACAAAAAAATGAAGAAAAAAAAAATACCAATCCTTCTCACCTAATATGATTATCAAGTGAAGTACAAACACATACACTCGGACACAGAGGACCACACAGGGAAGGGTTGCATCTGAGAATTATATCTTTGGAAGTTATAGATCTAAGAATAATTGACTAAATTTACAGAGAAATTACCTAATATTAGGTCGCATCTGAGCTATTACACGTCGATCCTGGTCACCAATGTGACCTTTAGCTGCATACAAAGATGAAGGAAAGACAAAAAGTGACTGGGAGGGGATAAGAGGAGACGAGAGTAACAAGAGACTGAAGAGAGATAGTGTTAACAAGTGAGAAGAGAAGAGACGAGAGGAGAGGAGCGAGAGACTGAGAAGCGAGAGGAGAGAGAATGTGAAACGAGAGAGACGAGGGGGATCATGAAAACTGATCGTGTTTTTTTATTGGGGCATTTCGGGTGGATTGGGAATCAGAAATACCATGTTAAATTTGATAATGCTTAATCCCAAGATTTGGAGGATTAACTATTCCTTAGGAATAGGAATCAATTTTTATTCCAGCCAATCAAACATAGAAATGACCATTACCAAGTAATGCATATTCTATTCCTACACTTAATACCATATACCAAACGCAGCGTAAGAATTTTTTTTTTAAAGAAGCAACACTGTTTTATCATATTCCATATGGAAAACTACATGCCTAGTTCAAACAGTATAACCTATGACGGAAGGATTCCACTGCCCCATGTCATACCCACTACATGCAACCATACAAGCCTCCTCCATAGTTGCCTGAGATACCCCATTATTACAAAAGTCAGCAAATATGTCCGTGCGTTCCATGCCAACATCACCAAGCGCTCCACAATGTGTCTCAAAAGTTCGAATCTGTTAATCCAAGTCCAATTTAATTAGTAACTTCCAAAAATCATGTGAACAATACATATGAAACAGACTAGTTTTTGTTACCATTGACTTGTGACACTCCCAGTCATCTACAATGGGCGAACCCTTTGGTCTAATAGAACTGAAGTAGGAATGAAGATCCCCATCTGCAAAAACAAATATGCTAATGACTTCCGCACTTCCATCCAAGTGTTTTCTATGCATAATTCTATCCTTTATCTCCTTGAGAGTTTCTGTCTTCTCTTCTGAGCCATCTTCTGATCTCTTGTACTGCACAACATGACAACAGACAATATCATAAAGTCACCAATTAGTTAACAATCCAATATTGATTAATCCAAATCACAAAAAAATCTTCCTAGAACATCGTAAAAGCCTACTAGAAATGCTTCCAAGAGAAACTTTTGAAATTTAGACTTGTTTGGATCACCAAAAGAGAATATGACAATTCAGAGCATGATTGAACATGCTAATGAAGCTGGCATTTTCCTTTCCCTTTTTTGGTTGAGTTCAATTTGGAATTTGGCAAATTGTCAAGCCATCAAATTTGGCAAATTGTCTTTCTTTTGTTTGCAATTTCATAAGCAATCAAAAGTAATCTTGCAATCTCCACAGAAAGAATGCAAAAGACCAAAGCTCACCCTTTCCCACAAATCCTCATCCCTTTGGCTAACAAGATTCATGTGCGTGTTGGCATGGACCAATGAGTCCGACCGGTTCGGCCCACCTGCTCTACCAGTTTAATCGTTAGAAGCAGAACTAAGGTAAAATGAAATATAAAATGGACCGCTCACAAAAACCCACAACAAAGTTAGCAATAAAAAAAACAAGAGGAAATCGTCTATAAAGCAGCATATAAGGTTTATGTTCGCTTTCATACAAATTTCTCTCCGAAGCTTCTTTCTTTTTTGTTCTTATTAGAAAAACCAACACGAGAGGAATTAAACTCTTGGGATATCAATGGCACCAAAAAAGATACTGAATCAATACATTAGGGGATTTTACATATGTAGCATCTTGGGAAAAAAAAAAGCAACTAAAGTAGATTACAATATGTAGAAAATGGCGTTGTGAGTTCACTTAAACCTTTACTTGTTTATTGCCACTGAGCGAGCTATTGAACGATATTTTTGAACAAAAATTAAGTTCTGGAAATCTAAATCATTTTCTGCAACTAAAAAGGAACACAAGTGATCCAAACCCAACATTCTAATGTCACAAAACAACTGAAATCCAGGCAATGTAGAACTAACTCCAACATCCACCTTATGATTAACCAAAGTCAATAACCTAGATATGGTTTCTGATCACTACATATGAAATTCCTTATCCAAGCAGGCTGTGAAAAATTAACCCTCCTTTACTTGCTTTGAAAAATGTAGCAACTAAAAGTAGGTTTAAACTTTGTACATAAACCCCTTTCCCACAAACACGAGGTCAATTCAATAATTCAGTCGATACGTATTATAAAAAAGGAAAGAAAAAATCTGATAAAAGAGATTAAAACGTTTTCATTATAAATTACCTTTCGACAATGAGCATAACATTCCCACAGCAAACAACATCGCGATCATAAACACTGCCAGAACAAAAAAAAAATCACCGGATGATGCTTTTTCATATAGAGAGAGATGCAATGGCGACAAATCACAAAACTACCAAAAAAACCTAGAAAAAAAAAAGTTTTATATATAAAAAAAAACAATTAATCTTACTTGAAAACAAACATACACCAATATGAACAGAAAAAAAAAGAGCTGAAACAGAGATAAAAGTTTTCGTCTCACCAGTGCTTGTTGCCATTATCACAGCAAAATCAACAAGAAGAGAGAGACCAGAAAACCTAGAAGAGAGAGAGAGAGTATGTGCTCAGTCACAAGGAGGAGATGGAGATCAACAAAACTACCTAGAGTTTATATAAGGGATGTTTGGGTGTGTAGAGAGAAATTACCGCCAAGGTGGTTTCCTATATGCATTTATGCATTTGGGGAGAAGTGAAAAGCGAATGGAATGTGAGATTCATTTATTTATTTATTCGGTACCAGCGAAAAGAGGTAAGGTATGGTAATGGTAATGGTGGGACTATGGGCTGGTTGGGTGGCCCATTTTGTTGTGGGCCTTATGGCTGTTGTTGGTGGCAGCGTGCGTGGTATGAGCGGGGCCGAGATTCCAACGTAGGGAGCAAAATAAAGAATAAAAATATCTAAAGTCCAAAATAAAAATTTTTTAAAGATGCAAGACTTATTAACTATTAAAAGAAATATAAAATCAAAAACATTAGACTATATGGACAAAAAGGGGCACAAATAAATTTTTTATTTTAACGATTAAAAGCTCTTTAAAATCGTTTATTTTATACTTAACTAATTTAATGTTAAATTTCTCTGCATAGTTGAGATCATTTTTATCTTGTTGAGAAATTAATTTCTTTAAAAGAGTAAAAAATATTTTTGGTAGGTTGCATGCCACTAAATTACCAAAAAAAAAAAAACAGTAAAGGTCAAGTATATAATTAATTTTAGAAAAGGACAATGTATTAAAAAAAATCATTGTCTTTGATAGATATATGGATTTGGACGTTTCATATTTTTTGTACTCAGTCCAGACTTTAATCATATGCTTTACTGGATAATATGGCAGTAAGCCACTATTTATTGAAAATATCTAGCCATATACAAATATTTTAAAAATTAAGGGGGGTAATGTATCACTATACACATGTTGTGACCTTCTAACATACACATGCATTGGTTGTGGCTTTTTGTCCGGCGATGCTGTGGTAGAAAGAGAATGGATTTGGCAGTGGCTGTGGGTTTGGTATGGGAGAGTTGAACGCAGAGTAAAAAAGTAAAACGACAAGGGACATGGAGAGAGAGAGAGGGAGATTGACGGTGATGGGATTGGAAGTGGAGGAAGAGAGCTTTATTGAAAGAATCAATTGTATTTAGGATTTAATTGAAAATTAAAAATTATTAATTTTATAGAATTTTTATTGAAATGGTGATGGGGCAATTTCAAAATTTTATATAAAAGGAATATTTATGTGATCAAATTTTAATGATATGTTTAACGGAACTTGATGACAACACAAGCGTACTATATGTTACACGTGCACACATTTCAAGGGCTCGTAGTGTAATTTATCAAATGTGAGGTGTCTATCTAATTAATTAAGAAATTTCAAGATAACTGAGTGTAATTTATTTATAATATTACCACTGGGAAGTTAAATTATTAATTTATAAAACAATATCAAGATTGATCATCTTATTATCTATTGTGATACAATGACATAAAATTTATTTCAAAATATTTCTCTGCACAACCCCTAAAATTAGATAACTCAGTTAACACACTCATTAATACCAAATAATCTCATTAATCCTCACATACCTTTTTATCTCTACATTTTTGCTTATTTTTTCTCTGTTTAAATATAAATATTACATAATTAATATTCAATTATTGGTATTACAGGTAGGTTTGTCAACTAATTGGATTTGAATTCGAATACGATAAGCGGGATATAGATTAATATTTTTTACTAATAATTCGAATAAAATTCGGATTTAAATATACACATATCCAATCCAATTATGATCCAATCCAAATTATTTATATATTTTTACATAAATATTAAAGAAATTAAGTGATTATTTTTAAAAAATTAATTGATATTTAGGTATAATTAGTTAAATTTTATTTAATTAAGTTATTCAGATATGATTTTCGAATCAAATATTTAAATTGTTAACGAATTCGTATATGAACTACAAAAATAAAATTTATCGAATTATCATATCATATTTGGATGAATCTTTTGAAATTGAATTCAATTCATTGTAGAGCATCTTCAACCCACTCTCTATTTCTTCTCTTTTAGTTATTTTAACTAGCTAAACACAAAAATTCATCTCCAACCCTCTCTCTATCCCATTCTCTATTTCTCATTTCACCAAAATGACTCTCCAATCTAAATTATCTATCTACCCCTTTCTCTTTCTATCTCTCTATATATATGTTATAATTTTTTAAAATTATTGAAAAGTTAGTGAAAATTGGGTGAAATAGTTAGTTAAAATAGAGCATGGTTGGAATGAATTTATAAAAATAATTAGTTAAAATAAAGAATATAATATTTAAATATATTTTATTTAGTTATTTTATAGAATTGAGTTGAAAATGCTCTCAGATGACAAATTACAGAATGTCAGACACGAAATTATTACTAAGAATATAATAATAGGCCGCCTCCATTAAAACCCCTAGACAAATTAGTAGACATCGCTAAAAGAACTGACAGCTCAGATTCCAATACGCCCTCCAAATAACCCATTTGATCTTCAAAGTGCAACCGTCCAGTTGTGCCCACACACAGACATTATTATATGTCGAACATAGAGAGACTAAATATGTGACATTACTTTAACAGTGTTATTTGATGTAACTGTTTAATAAAAAATTAAAAAATAAATAAAGTGAAATTTATTTTTTTTAAGAAAAAAAATTTACTTCTTTATTTTGAGGTAATTTTATATTATAGATAATGTGGTTATTAAATTTTATAGTATGCTTATTTATTTATAAAAGGAGAATTACACTACATACACTATTATTACCACTCCGAAATTTATTTCATTAGCATAGAATAGATGTTGTATTGATTTGTTTGTGATTTTGATATTAGCTAATAAAATAAATTAAATTAATAAAAAGTAATTTTTATTACTATAATTGGGAGTAAATATTTTATAACAGTGATATTACATCAACTCTGCCACATGAAATCATCAGCTGATATATACTTCGAATTGTGTTTGTTGGTGTTGCTATACTTTTGCAACTATAACATGACGTAGGGTAAAACATGTTTGTTAAAGAAATTATTTATAAATAAATCTAATACAATTGAATAACTATCTTTTACGTGTTTTATTATAGTTATTAACAATGCACCACGTGCGTTGCACGTGAATAATTTTTTTCAAAAAAATTAATAAATAAATATTTGGTATATGTGTACTTGAATTTGATGAGTCCGAATTTAATTGGGCCAAGTCCAATAAAAATAAACCAAGAAGCCCAAGTGATCAGGACCCAAAGAAGAGCCAAGGGAAGTTGGGCCAACCCATCAGGAGGGAATCCAAAAAGACATCAAGATGTCGACGCCCAAAGCACCAAGAGCCAACGCCCAAAACACTTGGGTCACCGCCCAAGCATCACCCAAGGATCGCGCCAAGCAAGGCACCGCCCAAGGGCTAGCCCCCTGGTCCTTCTTCGTCCTCCTGACTCTAATGCAAGTCCAGCCCACTCCAATTGAAGTTCAAGCTAAGGATCAAGCCCAATCCAGCATAGGATCCTCCTCTGAATAAATAGGAGCACGAGAGAAAAAAATATCGAGATATGTATTCAATGAGATCAAATCCTACCATAATTGTACTTACCAAAGTAGTAGAAGTCCTCTCACTCACGTCACCGCCTCACTATACTTATATAATGTAAGTCCTCTCCACATAGAAGGTAGGTCCTTTAATGACCTTGAAACCCCAACACATCTCTCTACACACATTACTCTATCTCTCTCTTAGCACTGTAATACTCTTAGAGAATACTCTCCCGGTGACTTTTGCTCATAAATAAAGATCTCCGGTCACCGCTGCCGTTCCCGAGAGTGGAATAAGTCACCTGAACCAAACCACTTTAAATCTGTGTGTTTGATATTACTCATTATTTTGCTATTGATTGCTTGTTTATTGCTTATTAATTACACTCGTTCATATATTCGATTGTTGATTTTACGCAAATACCGATTTGTGCATTATCAGAATTAAGTATTATCTAAAATTTATCAGACTTATTTTTTCATCGCTCATACTTGACTATAGAATTTTTAAAACATTTGTATGTTTTTAAGATTTGTTATTTTGATTTTAAGAAAAATGATAAAAAAAAAAATCAAAGTTCTATTTGTTCTATAATTTGTAATTGAAAATGATTGTTTAGTGATGTTTGAAAATTAAATTTTTTAAAATTAATTTGATTAAGATTCTGCTTAGTAATCATTGAATAAAATAAAAATAATTATCAATATACCAATCGTATTGAAACCTTAATGAATTTAGAATTAGCTAGGTCAACTGAGATAAAATTTAATATAAAACGTTATAATATATATTATAAAGTATATTAAAATTTTTAAAAAAATTAAGTTTTCACATAAAATCTTAACACAATTTAAAAAGTCTACTGCGACTAAAAAATCATGTAAAACTATATATACATTATTTTTTATCTTAAAAATAAAATGGTTAAACATTTTGATGAAAAATAAAATATACATATCTAGTAATATAATCTGTCAAAAAATTTCATAAAATTTACATTTATACATATGGAATATCTATACTACTAATAAAACTTATAATGATGCATATATTTTTTAAAAGTAATATAATCAATCAAAAAAGTTTCATAAAAATTGACATTTATACAAAAGGAATATATAATTAAAAGCGATCTTAGATGTAATTTATAAATTTAATGCATATAGAGATGATGGTAATTTAGATATTAATGGTGGAAGGATAATGTGACATTTTTA
Source organism: Ilex aquifolium (assembly GCA_951799425.1). Lineage (NCBI taxonomy): Eukaryota > Viridiplantae > Streptophyta > Magnoliopsida > Aquifoliales > Aquifoliaceae > Ilex > Ilex aquifolium. The sequence goes on from OX637392.1 coordinate 3,477,266, forward strand.
ATTTTTTATGAGGGTAAAATAGTGAATCAAAAGTTTTCATGTTAATGTATTTTTATTAGCAGTATAGATATAGATTTTATTAGTAGTATAGATAAGTTGATAATTATTTTTTTTTGTTGAATTATCTCAATTAATCTCTTTTTCAATTTAATTAAAAATATATCATCTAAACCATAATTAAAATATTAAAAATAGACTACTCAAGTCCAAATTAGAGTATTATTAATGTCCATAATTAACCCAAAGCAAGCTTTTTCGGGGAAGGCTGCAGTGAAAAAAGGCGCCGACAAACCTGCGAACAAAAGCAGGCACAGCCAAGAAACCGACAGGTACCTCCCGGCAGGCGCCGACTTGTCGAACTGTACGGCAGTGATAGCGACGTCTAACTGTTCAGAGTAATAAGGCATCTTTTTGCAGACGTGTCGCCGTAAACGTATCAGTCAGTACGGGAGATCGTTTCTGGAAATGACAGAGCTGCGAATTCCGTTTCTAGTCGTTTCATTCCCCATCCAATCCTGGAGTGGGACCCCTTGTACTTTTTTTAACCTCACCCATGATTCACTTTTTCTTCTTTTTTTCTTGTCTGTCTTGTAGTTCTTTTTTTTTTTGGTCAAGTGTCTTGGTAGTTTTTTTTTTTTTTTGAGAAACGTCTTGGTAGTCCATGATAGCTACTTTTCTATGTATTTTTAATCAGTTTAATATTTTTTATCTCAATTTTATTTTAAAATATTTCATTCGTGTTATTTTAGTCTTTATATAAACAGATTATTAAATTTTTTATAGAATGATTACGTGCGTCTAAAAAAAGACACGTGGTTATTTTTGTCAAAAAAAATTTGACGGTTCATCTATATATGAACCAAAGTGACATAAATTAAATATTTTATAGATCAAATTGATATAATGACGACTAAATTGATAAAAAATATATACTTTAATCACTAAAAATCCTATTAATAAAACAAAAATTGATACCATACCTCTAAGTTTTATGAATTTTAAAAATTTATGAGATTAATGGTATGGTGGGTCGAAATCTTAGTCACACCAATCGTCATAACCTAAGCAACTCTATTTCTTTTGGAGCAATGCTACCATGATTAACTTATTTTTTTTTCATTTTTCATCTTACTTGGTATATTGAACGCCTTTTTTTTTTTTTTTAACCTAATCTGCAGGCTGGGCCTCTCATGAGACTTGGCCCGAAGCATTTGCTCGGGCCAGGAAGCTCGGTCAGGCTGTCACGCCGAATCTTCAGCCACGCCAAATCAATGACGTAAAGAGTAACGGGTACTTTAATAGCGATGAGGGTTAATTATAATGAAGGTCCCAAAATATAAAATTTATCTTATTTTAGTCATTAATATTTTAATTATATTATTTTAATTTTTAAAGTATTAAATATATTTTTATGAGATTCTTCAAATAGACAACGCCTAAATTATTAACGTTTTTTTTATCACAAACTTATGCTATTTTTTTCAAAATTAGGGTGTATGGAATTGCGTCGACTACATGATCATAGGTATATGTTGCCGGTATTTTGTCACAACCATAAAGGTATTCAACTTATTTTTGTTTGTAAACTTTAAAGATCACACAATGTACAATTAAATGTCGCCAATTGTTGTCACAATAATATATAACTGAGAAATGCTTAGCACCCATAATCACCTGCCAATGCACCCCACTAATTATCTACCAACTCATTCAATTTTTTATTTTTTTTAAAAAATAGTTTTTAACACCATAATTTTTCATAATTCTTTTATCACCCAAACTTGTTATATTCAGTATCTAACTTCCCAGCAGAGAGATAAGAGAAAAAAAAAGAGAGAGGAAGGCAAAGGGGATAGTGAAGGAATGAGTATAAATTCCGTGCATGGGTTGCACTTAATATTAATCTATTCTAATCTCTTTTCATTTTTTTTTCTCATTTTTCTCATTTGCACACGGGTGGATACGTTGTGTGCACAACCATTACGATGCGTTTGGTTTGTGGTATTAAACCAAGGGAATGGAATGAGTATTACTTGGTAATTAGCATTCCTTTGTTTAGTTTGTAGTAATCAAAATTCATTCCCATTCCCTTTCATTCCAAAGGAATAACTAATCCAACAAAATATGGGATTACCCATTACTAATTAAAACATGGTATTTCCCATTCTCAATGACTCAGTAATGAAGCCAAATTCATAACCACGAAAACCCGACTCCTCCCGATCCCACTGTCTCCTCGACTTGCACCTCCCTCCCCAAATCTCTCTTCTCTCCTCCACTCCTCTGCTCACCTCTCAACTCTTCTCTATCGAGCCCCATGCCATTCGACCCCTTCTTTCATACCCTCTTACATACTCTCTGTCTACTTCTCATCGGTTTTTGAAGCAAGGGGCAAAATGGACGACAAAGACCATCATAGGCTCGACGAGAACCAACTTTGACCATTAATCTCAACTTATTCCTTACTCATAGTCAACAATTGCATGTCTGTGAGTAGCTTTTATTAGTTAAAGTATGATATGGTATGCTGGGATTTGGATAATGTTTTTTGCATTCTAGTGGAATTTCTATGTGTTCCTGTTGTCTTGATCAATGGGTAATTGTTGTGCGTATACAGTTGCATTAGTTTTTTGAGCTTATACAGTTCACTTTGTTTGGAAATCTATTGGGCAACCAAGCTAAATTAGTGGACTCGGTAATGTTCGAAACTTGTTCGATGATAGTCCTAAATAAAAAAAGGTTGTTTTATAGAGGGTATTTATTGGGTCAATTCTTTAATTCATGATGTGAATCACAGAGGACCGGGGGATGCACTGTTTTCCTTTATCGATCATTGAATGCTTCTGAAAAACAAGAAATACAAATTGGATAAGTTGGTAAGGAAAACTGTATGTTTGATTAGCTACGTACTTTACCTGGTGTCTGACTTAATTCAATAGCTACATCAGTTCTTTTCTTCGTTTGCAAATAAAATCTTTGCAGACAGTTCTAACAACATGGATATTGCTTAATTTCGATTAAGTGATAACGATTCAATATTAATTTTTTATTAATTTCGATTCAATTCACTATTGTCATTTAACACATAATCTATATAATAAAGTAGCTAACTTTGTTTGTCTTGAGCTTTTCGCGGCTCAGATCATTTTCAGGTTTTTGATCCTACGATCCTAATTAATCTACATTCTTACAGGACTCTTCTACATTCATTTTATCTCTCCTCATTCCCATTCATATTATTGGAGAGATATCTACATTATTATAGGACTCTACTACATTCTTTTTTATCTCTCCTCATTCCCATTCAAATCATGGAAGAGATTGGCTTGGACGGTTATATAGATATATAATAAAAACAAAATATATCTAAAATCTATTAAAACTCTAATAATAAGGATTATCTCTAAAAAAATATAAGTTCATTAACATAATATATATATATATATATAAACGGGTCGTGTTCGGATAAGACCTATCAACCCGTTTATCCGTTTAAATAAATTTAATATAATAATAAATTATATATATAAAATAATGAATGAGTAAAGAAAAAAAAATAAAAAAAACATTTAAAAAAAAAAGTAAGGATATCAGTAGTAGGAAAAGTGAAGCTTTGAGCCTTGAGTCATTGAATTGTCTTTTGACCATTTTCTTTGAATCTCACATCAACAAGGAATGAAGAGGGGAGACTTCAGTTGCCTATAAAAAAGGTAGTGGATTTCTCATTTTTAACCAATCTTTGTAGTGTGATTTTCACGTAAGCTGTTGGCTGAAATTCCTTCAATTGAGGAAAGTACAGTTGGAAGCAAAGAAATGGAGTGTAAAAATTTATTAAAATAATATATTTTTTATTTTTTTTTAAATAGGTTAAACAAGTCGTGTTGTGTTACCTATTTATTAAATAGTTCGTGTTAAAAAAATTTACCTGTTTATTAAACGTGTCGTGTATGAATTTATATTTTTTTCACCTGTCATCCGTTTAACTCGACACGTAACCGGTTAACCTGACACGATTGACACCTCTATAAAACAGCACAGACTTCAATAAGCCCATCTGACAGTCTTAAATAGACTTATCCAACAGTCACCATTATCCCTCTCAAAACCATTCACATTGAATTCTCCCCCTCCAATTTCATCACTTTTCACTTACATTATGGCTCAGATCGCTTGATGATTATTGATCCGACAATCCTAATGCTAAATTCTCTCTCCCAATTTTTGAACAAGACTTTTATTCCTTCCACAATTCTAAGACTTCGATATCTCTTATAAGTCTCTTTCTCTATCTCATATTACACATTAATTAGGTCGTTAATTATAACTCTATATAATTACAGATTATTTTTAAAATTTTTAAATAAACAAATGGACCTTAAATACAGATTCTTTGTATCAAAACAAGTTGAATGACTATAATATATGTCATATTTTGTATAAAATTTGTGATATATCTATATATTAAGGGAGCTACCATTGTTTGTCTTGAGTTTTTTGTGGGTCAGATTGTTTTAAGATTATTGATCAAATGATCAAAACTACTCCTCCAAATTTTTTTTTTCGCCCAAAAATTACAAGAATCTTTTCATTTTACTAGATTATCGATTCGAATTGATTATGATTAGGATTCTAATTGAGCTGAATTTGATTGTCAAGTGTAAAATATATATTTTTGTTTAAACTTAACTTTGTTTGAATTTTACGAGTATTCAAAATTGAAATCAAATTGAAATTGATTGTAAAAATAATAAAGAATAATTAAATTAAAAAAAAATTATGGTGTCACGGGAATAAATAATAATTTGTTTGTAGGTTTAAAATATAAGTGTTAATTGAGTCGAACTTAAATTCAATTCTCGATTTGTCGTAATTATGGTATAATAAGCGAATAATATATATAATTTGTGATATATCTATATATTAAGGGAGTTATCATTGTTTTGTCTTGAGTTTTTGTGGGTCAAATTGTTTTAATATTATTGATCAAATAATCAAAACTACTCCTCCAAATTTTTTTCCCGCGCAAAAATTACAAGAATTCTTTCATTTTACTCAATTATCGGTTCGAAGTAATTGTGATTAGGATTCGAATTGAGTTGAATTTGATTGTCAGGTATAAAGTATATATTTTTGTTTAAACTTAATTTTGCTTGAATTTTATGAATATACAAAGTTGAAGTCAAAATTGAAATTAATTGTAAAAATAATAAAGAATAATTAAATTAAAAAAAAATTATGGTGTCATTGTGAACGATAATAGATAAGAATTAGTTTGTATGTTTAAGATAGAAGGGTTAATTGAGTCGAACTTAAATTCAATTCTCGATTTGACGTAATTATGATCAAAACTCGAATTGCGCTAAATTTGACTGTCAAGTATAAAGTACAAATTCTTACTTAAACTTAAATTCGATTGAATTTTATAAATATTTAAGTTGAACTGAAATAGAAACTGATTTTAAGTTCTTAACAAAATTGTTTACATTTACTAAAATTCATGTGAAACTTTTAAATATTTTTCTCACAAAAGTTACACAAATTCACATTGGAAAAATAGTGCAGAGATAATATTATAAACTTTAGGTAGAAACCTGTAGAAACACAAATAGTTATAATTTTTTTAAATTTAAAATAAAGTTTATTAAAAATGTTAAAATCGTAGATATTTGATCAATAATAATTATATTTTCTCAGATTTTTGAATTAATATGTTACAGTAGTTATAGTGTGACTTTCGTTATATAAAAGTTTAATTATATATGTTCTGCATATAGATTGAATAATATCAATTTGATCGTTGTATTGTTCAAATTATATTTGACATTGTCTTTATTTATGAACAAATATTTGTAATTTTTTACAAGTAATATAGTGCCTTCAGGCACGGGCAATTACTAGTATTAAATATTAACGAATATCATGTGATATCTGATATAATTTTTTTAAAAAAATATATTAAGTATTAAAAATACAATAATTTTATTACCCTAACAAATCTTCACACCTTCATACATAAGTTACACATTATGCAAACTCTTATCATTAATATTTATTTTGATATTCTTAATTTATCATTATGCATTAAATGGACTGCCTTAACCAATAATCCCACTTGAGTAGTTATTTGTTTACATATAAAAAGAGTTGTAGTTATTTGTGTACATGTAGGGTTGATTATTAATTTTAGTGGGACCTATTTATTTATTTATTTTAATATTATTAGTTGGTGATACAAAATCAATATTATCATGTGATATCACCGTTATACTGAATATTTTCTCGAAGTAGTCTATGAATCCCCATAGGATTATAGAATTTTTACTTGGTTTTGCAAGTATGAAAATCAAGTATATTTTTAATTTATTGCTATGACTAGGTGGGGGGTTTTATTAGAGAGAAAAGAATCATAGGGTTGAATTTTTGATTTGCTAGTACATGTATCAATTTTAAATACGATGCAATTTATAACCGGATAGATTAGTATTTAGATGTTTGACATAATCAACTACAAGAATGGGTTTAAAATTGATTGATACTCGATATAAACTCAAAATAATAGACTCCAAATATGCAATTCGATTATCACTCTAAATTAATAATTTAGTTATCTCAATATTACTATCTTTATTCAAGAAGAAGTATTTGAAGGTATTCAGGCCTCCTAGAAATAATTCTTTCTGTCACATATTCCGCCCTATATGCATGAGTAATTAGCAAGATAAGGGATTGTTTGATAATACTTAAGTTTTAAAACTGAATACTTTAAGTATTTAATGAATTAAACATGTTTGATAACCTAAACCTCATAATATTTAATATTTTAAGCACTTCTTAAAAATAAGCTAAAATTTTAAAGAGCAAACCACTTATTTATCACTTAATGCTGAAAATATTAGTCAGTAAGTATTTTATCAATTTCTCATAATCAAATATATCCTCAATGCATTTTACATTCTTAATTTTTCAATACCCACCATCCACCACTACCACCACTCTCACCACCACCACCACTACCACCATTGTATTGTCGCCATCACTACCACCACCATTATGTCACCGCCACCATCACTCACTGTCAACACCACTACCATTGTGCCACTGTTACCACCACCATTGTGCCACTGACATCACCACTACCGCCGCCACACTACCATTATGTAACCGTCACTTCCACCATTATCATCTTCATTGTCATCACCATTGTATCATCGCCACCACGATCGTTGTCACCACCACCACCATTGTGAATAAGGTAGTTAAGAGAGATAGTTAAAAAGAAGGGTAAAATTAAAATAATAATAATTTTCAGACTTCGGTTTTTTATATTTGTCAAACAGTTTGATTCAATTTAATACTTAAATTTCAGTTGATACCAAAAAAATCTACGAATTAAAAAAATTCAGCATTCAACTTAAAATTCAATATTCAATTTTCAATGTTCAACTATCAATTTCATCAAACACCAAAGTCTTAAGCTTATAGATTAAACTTCGGACCAATTTATCTACTAATTGGGTTGCTATAACCTATAGTCACTTGCAAAAAAATAATATTCACTTTCTAACTTCTCTCGTTGTTAGTCTATATTATTGTTTATAATTATAATACTGCCTCGTGAAAAACTGGCTTTGTTACAATACAATTTATAAAGTCAAGAGTATAATTGACAAAATGAATACAAAATATATTGAATGCTCTTTTATGAAAAATTATGAAAATTGGGATCATTTATGTGAGATCCTGGTGTCCCACATCGGTTAGGGAGGGAAAAGTTGTTGGGTTTATAAGTAAGTCCCTCGCCTTACATGTCATAAGGCCTTTTCCCAGGGGTATTGGGAGAAACAAAACCGTGAGGGCTAGTGGACCCAAAGCGGACAATATTATGTCATGTGGAGGGTGGGGTGTTACAATTTCAGCACCAATGGGTTATGATGCTGGATGGGTCGTGACCTGTTGGTACTATGGCGGGTCACAATTTTTGTCTATCACTGGGGTAGTGATTTTATTATTATTATTATTAGTAGTAAATTTAACTTAATAATTTTTATAATCAATAATTACAAATATATCAAACTAACATCTACGACTATTAAATAATTTTAATATGGTATCAAAATTTTTTCTGGAAGGTATGTATGTAACATAACTTTATCCAAATTGAATAGTCTTGCCACACATAATTTATGTAGGGCATTAATATTTGCAAGTCCAAGATAATTCTGCCTACTTAGGTGCTTTTTTTTTTTTTTTTGAAGAAATAATGATATTACTTATATTTAACTAGGGTAATCCGTGTCTAAAGACACGGTACAATGTGAATGATTTTATGAAGAATGTTAGTGACTGTTAGATGAGTCTATTTGAGACCGTCGAATGAATTTGTTGAAGCATGTCCTATTTTATATTATTTATTTAAAGACTAAGCAAAAGTGCGTAAAAGCTTCCTTGGATAAGTTGGTTTGGGGTGTGTGTAAAGAGAGAGATAGTTTCTTTGGATACATCTTAAGAAATCTTGAAGTTGAAACACCAACTAGTTTCAATGCGGAGAAGAGAGAGGAGAGAGACGTCACGATACAGTTTGAATTTGGCTTGCAACACACATGTATTTGTCTTTTTGTTGGAGGGTATTTGGGGGTGTGGGTATTAACTATTAAACGGATTAATTTTTGAGGAAAACAATTCCCAAAGAAATATTCGTAAATTTTTGAAAGAATTAAAACTAATATACTTTGAGAATGAGTGATGAATCATTACTCATTCAGTCTAACTGAATAACAGAGAAGCAGAAAGCAAAGAAGATTTAGAGAGTGAGAGAGGAAGAAGATGATGAAAATGATTGGAGAGATTCATTTACATATAATGGATTGGATCCAATACTCAATATTGCTGGTGTGAAGCTATCATTGTCATAACCAACACTCTAACTAATTTTGTAATTAATTTGTTAATTAGTTAACAACTAATTTCTAACTGTTTGGTGATGGCTTGACTATGTTTGTTAATGGTTTGAGTCACATGGTTTACACAAACCATGAAGATAGTTGTTTACTTGTAAAGATTACTTACTAAGTTTAGAATTCTAAGCATTGCGAAAAATGGTTACTTAAGAATTTGGGTCGGCAGGTAGAGGATGGGCTTAAAGACCTTGTGATTAATATTCTCTAACCAACCGTTAAAATATTATTTGATTTTTTTTTTTTTTTTAATAATCTGGCAATTCAACTCAAGCACTTCTAGTTCTATTTTTTTTTTTTTTTCGCTTTTGAAAAAAAGGTGAGAACAAAAGAGAGGACCTAGAGACTATCTCGATAGGCCGTCGCTGGTAAGATTATGAGGTCTCTGACCGTGCCTATTATACATCTCGGGAAAGAACCTAACTAGATTAACATAGCAGTCAACCACCGAGTCCCAATGTGAATTCCAAAACTTGAACCTCCAATCTCAGGGTAAAAAGTTCGATCAGTACCCTATTGAACCACTCACTTGCTTTCTCAACAAACTTTAATATATATTAATTTCCTTGACACTGGTAATTTCTGAAAATAATCCATTCTAATGCCCCAACCAATCCTGTTGTAGGATGAGACATTTTTTTCACACCAAAAAGCCAAAAAAAGTTTGAATCCAGAGAGTAACATTATAACGTAGAAGAAATACCGGTGAGAAATATCCATAGTGCACGTGCCGTTCTATCACACTTTTTCTGACTCCAAAATTTTGTAGCATATCATTCCTTCCATTGAGGCGTTCACTGCTATTTCTCACGCAAAAACAAACCCCTCTTAAGCCTTTCTTGCTAAATCTCCCCAAATCCACCCACACCCACTCCAAACCTTTCTCTCTCTGCAGACAAACCCACGGTAGGTTCTCTATACTTTTGTTGATTCTTTATGATACCTGTTCACAATGCAATGTAAGGGCGGCATAACACAAATTGGAGCCTAAAACAAGAAAATATTTTACAGAAATTTACGGTATGATTTATTTTCAAAGTTTTAGTGGTTTTGGGATCGAGCAGGATCAAACAATAAATTAGGTGTAATTGTGAAGTCAATATCTTACAGATGAATAAATTAAATAAAATCTTAAAAAAATAACAATATACCTAAAAATACGGACAAAAAATCAGAGCAAGACAATGAGACTAGAAGGGAGAGAAAGAGTTGGAGAGAAGCGGTGAGAGTGGAGGAAAAATTAATGAAAAGAATTTGAGAGAGATTGTTACTTTTAAAGCTAGAAGTCATTAATTTTAGATTTTTTTAGAAGACTTTGTTATATTTTAGGACGTTCTATATAGATTTACATAAACTTGTGAAAATATTGTTACATTTTAGAGTTTTCTATAACAATTTAGATAGACTTGTGAAATATGTTTGACCTTTAACTTGATCCTTTCAAAAGGGCCTCAGAACTTGAAGTTAAACAAATGGCTGAAAATTAAATTGGATCTCTAAATTTTTTAGGCTCTAGGCGACTATTTTAATGGTTGGGCCCTAGGACCGACCCTGTTGTGCCTCTTCTTATTTAAAAAATTGAAGTATATGTGTATCTTGCAACAATTATAGTCTTTGCTCATCCCTCACTGTCAAGTCTTCGTCCATGAAACCGATTAAGTGAGACAAATTGATTACCAGATGATGCGCAATGATTAAAAGTAATATATGTATTATTTTATGTTTTATGCATTTTTTCATTAACCGTTATAAGATGCTATTACAATAAATATGTTCAATATTACAATGTGGTGTCACATAATTTTTTTTTTTAGTAATTTAGGCATCTTTTAATATATTTTTTTTGGGGGGGAGGGAAGGGGGAGGGGGAGGAGGAGGAGGGAGACTTGAACCCTTAATCTCAAGAAGGCAAAGCTTTTACAAGACAAGGAGTACCATTGAATCAAAGGCCCATTGGTCTAATATATATTAAACATTATTGAATTTTTTTATATTAACTAGTGTTTATTGTGGATCCTTTATGAGAATGAACAATTTAATTAGTTGGTATTTTTGTGTTTAAATGAAAACAAAATTGAGTTTAATAAATGGTGTTTTTTTTGGAAGAGATATACTTATTATATTCTTTTATCGAAGTGTTAATCAATTTTTATCCTTTAATAAATGTGTATGTGTGAGGTGCACTGCACTTTTGGACATAAATTTTAAATTTTATTTTTTTGACGTAATCTTTCAAGAGTTTTTTTTTGTTAGGCAAAATTATAATGAATTTTAATATTTTATCTATACTTTAATATTGAACTCTAAAATTTTGGGCCTTTTTTATATGTGGGGCCTAAAGCCCATACTTTTTTGGCTCTACTGTTGAGCTAGCCTTGTCTCTGTGTTTTTTGCTGTTTCAGTGAGTCAGTGAAAATGGCGACAAGTACTGCTAATGTCGGACTCTCCACAATTCGTTGCATTCCGAAAATCTACATACTTCTGTTCTTGCAACTCGTCTTCATTACTATCATTCATTTTGTGCCCACCTCTGAATTTTTACTTCCACTTCACGCCACTGGCGGTGCGTGTCTCTTCATACTCTTTCTCTTTCTTCCATTAATAAGTAAGTATGATTTTATTAATCTACATTGTGTGTATAATGTGAAATTAATTTATACTAATTTTTTGTTGATTTGTTGAAGCGGTGTGGCCACTATATGTGCATCTGAAGAACAGTCGAGCCAGGAAATTCTTTGTTCTCGGACTGTTTATCTTGGAAATGATGATGGTGTGGGCGATGTTGTACTCCTTGGCGGACGGTAATTCCTACATATCTCACACTCATAAATCATGTCACACGTCTCACACGGCCAAACCACACTTCAACGTGACAATTTCAAAAATCACCACCAGCACAAGCCAAAGTCCTACCCAGATTTCAATTGATTGGGTTTCCGTGAGCAGTTAAATTGACGACTAGGGATTGCATAGGTTAGTGAAGGGTCTAGACTCTAGACTTGAATCCCAAAGGTGACTAGACATTGACGAGCAGAGTACGATTGGAATTGAGGGTGATGCTGCTACTTCAAAGGCCATTGGATCATTGACAGAGTGCTCTATGCTTTCGATGGCCTTTACAGAGCTCTGTGCTGCCGATGGTTTTTATGCTCTAGGATGTGTGTTTTTGCTGCTATGTTCTGTATGTGTGTTTCAATGTGTGTGTGTCAATATATGTGTGTGAGAGATAGAAAAAAGGAAGTATAGGTTCTGGCGGGTGAAGGGAGAGAGGCGGTGGAGTGGTGGTGGTTTTGTGAGGGGATAACAGCGTTGAGGCGTGGGAGACAGGAGGAGAGAAAAGAGGGTGATATAATTTTGTTGTTTTTAAGAGATTATAATTGTATTTTTTGTTTTTTGATCATGTATATTCCGGGGGGAAATGTCTTTACCTCCTACAAAACCTATAGTAATGCAAGGGCGGCCCAACACAAATTAGGACTTAAAGCGAAAAAATATTTTACAGAAATTTACGGTACAATTTATTTTCAAAGTTTTAGTAGTTTTGGGATCGAGCATGATCAAACAATAAATTGGATATAATTGTGAAGTCAAGATCTTACATATGAATAAATTGAATAAAATCTTAAAGAAATAACAATACAGCTAAAAATACGAACAAAAACCAGAGCAAGACAATGAGACTGGAAGGGAGAGAAAGAGTTGGAGAGAAGTGGGGAGAGTTGAAATAAAATTAATGAAAAGAATTTGAGAGAGATTTGCTACTTTTAAAGCTAGAAGTCATTAATTTTAGATTTTTTTAGAAAATTTTGTTATATTTTAGGACTTTCTATAAAGATTTACATAGACTTGTGAAAATATTGTTACATTTTAGAGTTTTCTATAACGCTTTAGATAGATTTGTGAAATATATTTGGCCTTTAACTTGGTTCTTTCAAAAGGGCCTCAGAACTTGAAGTTAAACAAAGGGTTGAAAATCAAATTGGATCTCCAAATTTTTTAGGTTCTAGGCGACTATTTTAATGGTCCGGCCCTAGGGCCGACCCTGTTGTGCCTCCTCTTATTTAAAAGATTGAAGTTTTTGTGCATCTCGCAACAATTGTAGTCTTTGCTCGTACCTCACTGTCAAGTCTTCTTACATGGAACCGATTAAGTGAAACAAATTGATTACCGGATGATGCACAAGGATTAAAAGTAATATATGTATTATTTTATATTTTATGCATTTTTTCATTGACCGTTATAGGATACTATTACAATAAATATGTTCAATATTACAATGTGGTGTCACATAATTTTTCTTTTTTAGTAATTTAGGCATCTAATATATATTAAACATTATTGAAATTTTTTTTATATTAACTAGTTTTTATTGTTGATCCTTTATGAGAATGAACAATTTAATTAGTTGGTATTTTTATGTTTAAATGAAAACAAAATTGAGTTTAATAAATGGTGTTTTTTTGGAAGAGATATATTTATTATATTTTTTTATCGAAGTGTTAACCATTTTTTATCCTTTAATAAATATGTATGTGTGAAGTGAACTGCACTTTTGGACATAAATTTTAAATTTTATTTTTTTGACGTAATCTTTCAAGAGTTTTTTTGTTAAGCTAAATTATAATGAATTTTAATATTTGATCTATACTTTATTATTGAACTCTAAAATTTTGGGTTTTTTTTTATATGCGGGGCCTAAAGCCCATATTTTTTTTGGCTCTACTGTTGAGTAGGCCTTGATTAGACAAACATTTATTGTTAGAATTTCGACAATCTAGATGTTAGTTCAATATGTGGGTTTTTTACTTTGCCTATCAACTATTTGTAGAAGCAACAAGAATATAACAAACTTGGAATAATTAATGAGTATATAACAGAACTAATATTGAATAATAATTAGGAGTAAACAAGAAAAACAAAAATTTTCATGATTGGTACATGTAAATATAATTAATTTTATGTTAGAGGAGGTCAAAAGACAAGATATATATAATGGACATTAAATTTGAATGTGTTAGTAGGTTGTGAGTTTTGTTTATAGCCGTTTAGTAAACATGAATATGAGAAGTCTCAAATAGTTAACTAATATATTTATGTGCAATTGAATTGTAGTAGTTATCTTTAAAGGAGAAAATAGTTATTAAAACATTAGTGGGTAAAAAGAGAAAACAATAAGTTTTTTTTGTTTAAAGTACTTTTATAGTAGTAGAGATTAATTAGATATGAAATAAACTTGATTTCTTTATTCTATGCCATGTTCCCCTATATTCTTTAAGGGCATATTAGAAAATGCTTAGATGATAAGTCGTACAATTGCATGCTACCTCGTTAAACAAATCAAATTAGGTTAACATGGCATTTTAATGGAAAGTGAGTATATTACCTGTTGTAGTAGAATTTGAGTAATCGAGCTGACCACTATGTCGAATTTAGGAAGTGTCAAGGGTATTGTAGGATAGTTATCAAGTTATTTTGTTTTATAGTATTGAGAGTGAAATGAAAAACAGAAGAAGAACAGTTAGATTACTGAGCATGACCACAATGGATACATTAAAATAGTTGGAGACTAATGAATTCCTATTTTGTTGTAGGGATGCCAAATAGTGTTCCTATTTATTCTTATCCTTTGATGAAGATTGAAAAAGAAACATGCTTCTAAAACGTACAAAAAGATGGTATGTATTTCTTTGTACTTCCACAATTTCATTTCATTTTTGGCCCATATTGTAACAATAACAACAATTTTATTATGATTTTGTAGGTTATGTATATAGAAGCATGTCACAGTGGTAGCATGTTTGCAGGTTTTCTTTTCCATGGAATTTGTTTTTAGAATAAAGTCAGGCGCCCTTTATTTTGGTCCCATGTGACCAGCACAAAGAGACAAGTCTGGGACTTTCTGGTATGTGTTGGATGCCAAAGAATACTTTAAAGGTTAATTTTACCTATAATATGAGACTAGTTAATACATGATTGAGTGTGATTGGCCTAAACTATGATACATAATGTCTTTAACATAATTGAATTATCTCAACCATATAGTAAAGAGACTCAAGAAGATCAATTGTTTGATACCGTAAAAAGACCCAAGAGGGTCAATTATTTGAACCGACGCAAGGTCAACTAATTAGAATTAAATGTGATGACTACAAGAGGAATCAGAGTGTACCACTTGATTTCTAAGGTGATGAAATTCAACATCAGATGACGAAATTAATCTTTGTGGTTTATTTCAATATATATAATCCGGTTTATTTCGCATGTTAGAACTTATCTATCGCCTTAGCCTGTATCACACTTGATACTCGATATTTGTATGGATCTTAAACATGTTCGGCATTAATCTCGCACATGGGAGATAAATTATGAAACATGGTGCCTTTTAGATGATATATAATTTTTACAATGGTTTGTGACCAATCTTGATCCAAACACAAGTACTCGACCAATAGAGTCAGCCTATGAGAAAGAAACCCAAGAGGGTCAGAACTCGATATGACAAAGAGACTTAAGAGGGTCAATTACTTAATTGATATTCAACCGAAGAGATCAACCAATGAAAATTAAATGATATGCATCTAAAAAGAATCGGAGTGTACTGGTCACATTTATCTCACATTAATGTGAAAGTCCTCATAAAGAAGCATTGTGTGTTTGACAAATCTGCTGCCTATAAATATACAACACTGTTTCATGTATTATGCATTTTTGTTTTCCAATACTTATGGAAGGCTGAAAATACTCAACAGTTCTCATGGTAGATGGATTATTTGAGTAATTATCTGTATGCATATGTCACTGTTTTATTTATTTTCATTTTTGAAGATGTATTCGATATTTATGCAATTAATGTTGTCTTAGCATAGTTGATTTTTGGCTGGGTTTTCTTTATTTACTTATTATTTGATGCGGTTGTTGGGTTATTTAGTTCTTAATGGGTGTTTAGACTTTTGACTTTGAATATTTATAGACATTTTTCTTTGATACAGTGACAACAAGATTAGGTTTTTACATATGGTATTGAAGTTGTATTTTGATTTCGAATTATTGCATTTGAGATTTTCCAATTAATTCCTGTTTTTTTTTATTAGCGTGCACACAAAACATCCACGGGCACAACACTCATGTACATTGACTTTGTAACTCACTAAATAGCAGCACTTATATATACTTGTACTCACCGATTAACGCAGCAACACTTATATATACTTGTACTCACCGATTAACGTAGCACTCACACAGCCCACGCAACACTCGTGTGTGTGGAAGTATGCTTGAGGTTGTGTGTAATTTATTTTTATTCGAGAAAAATGAAATTGATTTTTGTTCCTTGCATTATTTTCAATGTAGGAGCTGATATAGATGTTAATTAAATGTATGCATTTGGAATTATGGGTTGGATTTGATATATATAGATCCAAAATTTCTCTAATGATTATTGGGTCGCCTTTACGTGGTTGCAATAGTTGGTAAATGGTTGTGTTAGGCAAAACTATGACGTGATAATTACACTTTTGGTAGTCCTTTTGGATTTGAAAATAAATTGAATATATATGTTGAAAATTTTGTGGTCCCATTTTTAGGGAAATCTTTTGCCAAATTTTTTTAAAATATACTGAGGGAATAATTTTTTGTCTAATGAATTTCTAATTTATACTAATTGTTGTTTTGTTTCGATTACGCGGCGTCTTTAGGCACAGACATAAGATCAATTAAACTAATAATCATTTTTTCAGTTTTGTTTGGATTTTGGACTTATATTGTAGAAATTTTTATATGGCAGCTGATTATGGATGTTAATTTAAAAATACATGCATTTGGAATTGCGGGTTGGATTCAATATATACAGATCTATATGGATAAAGTTGAACTTTATTCTATTGTTGGTATTGCTATATTGTGATGGGAGTTAATAAATGATTTCGTTGAGGTAAAATTGGAGGGTGATATTGAATCTAATAAATGAATTAGGATGTATTTTCTTTAAATTCATATGTTTTTTAATAATAAGTAGATTTGTACCAATTATGTACACATGCTATTTTTTATGTTATGTTTTTAAAGGGAACTCTGTCATTTTTTTTATATTGATTGTGAATTTAAATTGATGTAAAATTGTGTAACTAAAAAACAAAGAAAAATAAATTACATGATTAGTGCTTAATTTTGTGTTGCACTCTCTTTAGGTACAAATTTTGTCATTAAAAAAAAATGGTTATTGAGATTTGATGAAATGGGCTCAATTTTTATATTGCACCGTGTCTTCAAGTACGAATTATTATTAGTACTACTTATAAATGTCATCATCTGAGAAAAATTAATTTTTTATTTTATCCCTAATTATTATGATAAAGTCAATGATACCCACCTATATACTTTCATCTAATTTTTATTTTTTTACTCCTATTTGACTTTCAACTTATTTTGGACTCTTTTATAAGAATTTTTAAATTCTTTTGAACTCATTTATTAATAATGCAATTATAAACAATTTTCTATATCTATATAAAGAAATAAAGTCATATATATATATTAAATTATTATACACATATAGTTACTAGATTGAATTTTTCATCAAATATATATTATATTTTATTTTTTGGTATGCAATAATATAATAATATTTTAAGGGATATAATCAATCTATTTAACAAAATAAAAAGAGATTCCTAAATAAAGGATAAATTAGGTACTCAAAAAATTATAGAATAAAGTAATAATTAAATTTAAAAATAATTAAAATACAAATTAATTATTTGATATCTAATTTATTATTTAAATTTATTTACGTGCAACGCACGTCATGCATTACTAATATAAATAAATATATAGTGATTAACGAGACTATGCTTGCTTCTTGTGTTTAATCTGAACTATATTTGCTTCTTGTGTTTATCCCTTGATTCACACTTAATGGAAGATTTTTTCTATAAAATTTGAAATTCAAATTTAAATTTGACATTACTACCATTTTTCTCTCTCTGTAGCTTGTTTGTTTCCTTGACGGACTCCATTAAACCAAAACCAAAACATTTTGAAATTCAAATTTCACATCTTATTTGTCTTTGTTTTCTCTCTCATCATTTTCTCTCTCATCTATATTGCGTCAAGCTTTCTTGAGATTCTCACGTACTTTTGGCCTCTTCTGGTATCCACGACTCTATTCCTCGTAGCTGTCGTCGTCTTGGGTCAAATATCTTCATTGGTGATCGAAGTTTCAAGTGAAAAAGTTGGTGAAGGGATCTTAGATTACATTGCAGGCCAACCAAATGGGTTCAGAGCCGGAGGAGGTGAAACGGTTGATGTCGGTAGTGGTTGTGGTGGTGTTGGTGTTGGTGGAGTTGAAGCTCATGTTTTGGAGGTCGTCGGAGAGATCTTCTAACCATGGCTCCATGGTTGTTCTGTGTAGGGCTGTTAAACAAGTCAAGCTTGAACATTTTTTTAGGCTCGTTTATGTGTAAATAGTTAAACGAGCCAGCTCGTTTATGTGTAAATTAGGCTTGAATTAGGTTCGAATTCAGCTCGATTATCACCCCTAGTTCTGTAATGGTGTGTACTAAGAAGAGAGAGAAAGTAATTTTAAATGTTTTAAAGAACGAGAGATGTCTCGGAGATTGAGTTGGTGTGCATGTTACTATTTTTTTTGTTTTTTTGTTGTGCATGTTACTACTTTTTTTCATATTACTATTTTTTGTTGAATATGTTACTATTTTTTTGATAAGCATGCTATTGTTAATATTGAATGTTACTATTTTTCCGAAATATCAATATTCAATGCTATTTTTTTTTTTTTGTTGACCAGGTTACTATTGTTATTTTTTTTTAAATATTAATATTCAATGCTACTATTTTTTATTTTTTTAATGTTATTATGTTTTTGTGTTTAAATGGTACTATTTTTTATGTTTGAATGTTACACTTTTTTGTTTTTAATGTTAGTATATATATATATATGTGTGTGTGTGTGTGTGTGTGTGTGTGTGTGAGAGAGAGAGAGAGAGAGAGAGAGAGAGAGAGAGAGAGAGAGAGAGAGAAATAAATAGTCTATTTTATAAATGGATATAATAGATAGATATAAAAGAGAGATAATTTTAATGTTTGTCAAACTCCTAAAATTTAAGAGTTGTTAGTTTTCAAATTTTTTTTAATTAAACATAACTACTGACTACTAAGGGTATTTTAAATAATGAAGATCAAAATAAGTTTAATATTAAACAAGTTTTCTTAATTGACTTATTATCAAATAAGTCCACAAAGAGGGATTGACCTCCAAAATTTTCAATTCTTTATTACTTTCATCTAATTTTTATTTGTTATACTTATTTAACTTATAATTTTTTATATTTATGTCTGTATTTATATAAAAATAAATAAAATCTGATAAATTCCTAATGTCTACCCTCGTGAACGTGATATCCAAATTAGGGTCCGAATGGGAAAGGGGCTAGAATTATAATTTTAGGTGGTGTTTGGATCACCATAGAAGGATTGGATTGGATTGGATTTGAATCCGAACCCAATCCCATCCAATGCAAAGTGGTTCGGATTTGAGGATTATAAAGATGGGATTCAAATCCTATCCCATCTTTGGATAGGTTTAATTTGGTTTGTGGGCCCCATTAACATGTGAAGATAAAACATACTAAAATGACCATTTCACCATTGTGTAAAATAATGTGATCCAATCATATACCATGTTTGGAATAGATTGAAAAAAAGTCCAATCCATTTGTATTGTCTTTTTTACGAAAAAAAATATGAATCAATAACTTACACATTGTTACATAATATTGCAATATTAAAATTTTTAATTATTTTATATAATTTGTACAATACACTTTTAATCACAAAAATCATATGCATCATTAAAAAAAAAAATTCCAACACAAAAACAATACACATATCGATACAACTCAAGTCCAAGTCGTTATTTGTTTATTTCTAGAAAATCTGAAGTTTTGTGTTTAAAAATAAAATTTAATTGTTTATTTTCAATAAATAGCAAAAATAATCCGAACCATATTATAATCCAAAATGGTAGGGCATTTTAATATTATTGCATGAAGCACTAGCACACATGCTGTGAATTAAAAATATGTTGCTTTAATACAAATGTAAATTTTTTTTAGATTTCTTGTATAAGTAAACAAATGGATGATAAAAAACTTTTTAAGATCTTAAAATTTTAAAATGTAATGAGACGCAACACCACACTACAATTATTATATTTTAATGATATCCAAACTATTTCATTCAAAGTTGAGGTAGACCGAATATTTTCACACACTTACTCTCAAATCATGAGCTTCCATGCTACTTTCGGTCAATTGTGAGAGAATTTATAACGGTAGCAATTTAGTTCAAAAGTATAATTGAGTTATTTGCTAATTTTTGAATAATGACGGGGATAAAGTGCAAAAACACCAAACCACAACCGCATTAACTGAATTTAAAGTAGGTTAAATTGGTCATCTTCCCTTGCAAACCGTGGAGAGAGTTCCAGATGGTTCCAAATCTGCATCAGACTAAGACAAACGCAAATACAGATAGAGAGAGAGAGAGAGAGAGAGAGAGAGAGAGAGAGAGAGAAGCATCTAGAAAACATTAGAGATAAGGCAGCTGAGAAGGCCTGATACTAACCCTTCTCAGTCGCCTGATATGGAGATGAAGGGACATGTAAAAAGAGAGCTCAGGAGTCTGTTAACGCGATCGATCAGGAAAATGAAGGGGCAATTGATAAGTGTTCTGTGTAATGAGATCAAGTAATCAACGAGACGGTGGGTAGTTACATTCAGGAAAATTTTATGCAATTATTGTCCAGAGATTTCCTAAGGTGTCTGATTTTTCTTTCCTCCTTCAAACCAGAGACCACGAAAAATCTTTCTTCACAATTCGACAATTCCTTGTGAAGGGTATTTTAGAATTTACACATCTAATCCTTCTTCACAATTCGACAATCCCTCACAGCAAAAGGGATTTTCTGAATCACATGCAGATGGGATTGTAGCCTTCAAACAATTTTTTCAAAACCAACGAAAATCCAATCTCAAACAACTTACCCAAACCAAGGATAAATGGACCTCATTCACAATTCTAATCCAACCCCCCTATAATCCTCCCATATCCTGTCATCCAAACACCACCTTAGGGATTTGTGGTCCCAGAAAATATGGGGATTGGTGCAAATTCTTTCTACAAAGCAAACCACGCCCTTAAAACCCCACTTTTCCTTATGATTAGAGGTGTCAATTATATCGGATTAAACGATTGCGTGTCGGATTAAATTGATAACAGGTAAAAAATATATAAACTCATACACGACACGTTTAATAAACGGATAAATTTTTTTAACACAAACACAAACTGTTTGATAAACAGATAACATGACACGACTCATTTAATTCCAAATTTAGACACTAGCCCAAGATAAAAGCCCAAAGCCTAAAAAACACTAAAAGTGACGCTCTTGGCTTTTGAGCTGAGGCAGTCTCATGTGAGAGCATAGGATACTATAACAATTTATAGACATGAGATGCTATCAGCATCTCCTGCTTATTCGATGTGAGATACGATTCAAAGGCAAAAAAATGTCTTTCAAAGAGTTCTATGTTGCTGTCTTCCCAAGAGTTGTGTTCAGTGAAATAAATTTAAATATTTTATCATGTATTTGTGTATAAAGTTTATTTTTAAATTTATATTTTTTTTAATAACTTTTATATATGTAAACTTTATAAAATTAACAATCTAACAATTTTAGATGGCTTATATATTTTTTGTGATTGTCACTAAAAATAAAAAAATTATGACTATTTTTTAAAAATAATTATTAATTTATTATTATATTAAATTTATTTAAACGGGTGATAAACGGGTTGACAGGTCTCACTCGAACACGACCTGTTTATTAAACGTGTCTGATGAGTCAACCCGTTTACCACTCAAATCCATTAAATTTTCACTTAAACCCGTTTAATTCGTACCGATTAGTCACGTAGTATCGTGTGTGTATCGGACTTTGACAAGCCAGCCTGCGACAATGTCTCTCTTTCTCTATACTAGTTTCTGTTTGTTTCTATCTGTGTTGATTTTTCTGGAACGATGTGATAAAACCAGTGGTGAACAGAGGTGAACAGAGAAGAAAATGAAAGAAGAGAGTAGAGGATTGGAGAGGAAGAAATGTCTTATTTCACTTACTTCTCAAGAGAATATTACAAGAAGTATTTATACACAAATCCACCGTCATTCAAGCATCACTTAAATCTAACTAACTTTGTAACAAACTGTAACAAACTAAACAGCTGGCTCTCTGTTTGCTGACATGTCTTGTGTCTTCAACAGGCCCCCTCAAGATGGAGAGTGGATGTTTAACACACCCATCTTGCTGAGGAGAAGATGAAATTGTTGTATACCAAGTGGCTTAGTGAATACATCACTGAGCTGATGAGCAGAGGAGACATGAAGAGTCTTGACCACTCCTTCTTGAACCTTATCTCGGATGAAGTGACAGTCAAGTTCAATGTGTTTGGTACGCTCATGGAACACAGGATTAGCTGCAATGTGGATTGCAGCCTTGTTGTCACAGAAAATCAAAGCAGGTTGAGGATGAGAAATCTGGAAATCAACTAGCAGAGCAAGTAACCAAGTTAATTCACAACAAGTAGAGGCCATGGATCTGTACTCTGCTTCAGCAGAAGAACGAGACACAGTTGTTTGTTTCTTGGACTTCCAAGAGATAAGAGAAGGGCCAAGAAAAACACAAAAGCCAGTGATGGATCTGCGGGTGTCTGAACAACCTGCCCAGTCTGCATCGCAAAAGCTTTTGAGATGCAGATCTGAAATGTTGGGGAAGAAGAGTCCTTGTGCTGGTGTAGATTTGAGATAACGCAGCACACGATGAACAGCATCTAAGTGTGATTGTCTAGGCTTATCCATGAATTGACTCAAGATCTGAACTGCATAAGACAAGTCTGGTCTAGTGAAAGTCAAGTAGAGTAATCTGCCTACTAATCTGCGATAAGAAGAAGGGTCTGCCACCTCAGGGCCAGAATCTTTATTGAGTTTCAAATGTTGCTCCATGGGAGACTTTGCTGGACGAGCACCAAGAAAACCAGAATCCTGCAGAATTTCCAAGGCAAACTTTCTTTGACATATAGAAATCCCTTTTGAGGACCTTGCCACTTCAAGTCCTAAGAAGTATTTCAAAATGCCAAGATCCTTAATCTGAAATTGACTATGGAGAAAGGCTTTAAGATCATCAGCAGCTGAAATGTTATCTGTAGCTATGATAATATCATCCACATAAATCAGCATAGCTATGAAATAAGAATCAGTACTCTTAGTAAAAAGAGAGTAGTCTGATTTTGACTGAGTAAACCCATGTCCAAGTATAGCTGCTGAAAGTTTGGAGAACCATTGTCTTGAAGCTTGTTTGAGCCCATAAAGGGACTTATTCAAACGACATACTTGATGATCCTTTGTTTTGGCATAACCAGGAGGAAGACTCATGTATACTTCCTCAGATAGATCACCATGAAGAAAAGCATTGTGTACATCCATCTGGAATAGGTGCCAGTTTCTAGCAGCTGCGATAGCCAGAAGACACCTGATAGTAGTGGCTTTAGCAACAGGTGAGAAGGTTTCAAGATAATCTAGGCCTTCTCTTTGAGTGTATCCCTTTGCCACAAGTCTGGCCTTGTATCTTTCAATGGTACCATCAGCTTTGTGTTTGATTTTGTAAACCCATTTGCAGCCAATGGGAATTTTGTCCGGTGGCAATGAAGTGAGGGTCCAAGTATTGTTAGTCTCAAGGGCATGTATTTCAGCTTTCATAGCATCACGCCATTCATTGTGATGAATGGCTTCATGAAAAAACTGAGGCTCATAGTTAGATGAAATGGTGAGACTAAAAATACGATGCGAGTTGGACAACTTATCATAAGATAGAAAATCAGAAATGTCATGTGCTTTACCTGACACCGAAGACAAGCTGGATGGTTGTGAAGAGATAAGATGGCAGTGATAATCCTGCAAGTAACTAGGAGGTCTCCTATTTCTAGTGAGCTGTTTAGTAGTATGAGGAATATGAGAAGGAGAAAAAGAAGAATTTTCAGATGAGGAAGAAGGTTCAGTGGGAACACTATGAGTTTCAGTGGAAATACTATTTTCAATGGTTTGATCAGAAGAAGTATCAGCAACTGGAGTAGGTATCACTGTGGAATCCTGAGAGAATTGAAGGTTGTTAGAAGAAAAAGGAAAAATGGACTCATAGAAGATGACATCTCGAGATAGAAAAACAGTCTTGGTAGTAAGGTCATACAACTTATAACCCTTCACACCAGGGGGATATCCAATGAATATGCATTGACTAGCCCTAGAGTCAAATTTGGACCTGTTATGAGCAAGAGTAGCAGCATAACAAAGGCAGCCAAAAACCTTGAGATGAAAATAATTGGGTTTTCGAGAAAACAAAATTTCATATGGAGATTTTCCTGAAAGATTTGGGGTTGGGATGCGATTGATCAAATAAGTAGCAGTCAATACACAATCTCCCCAGAAAGAAGGAGGTAGTTGAGCTTGAAATCTAAGAGCTCTGGCTACTTTTAAGAGATGTTGATGCTTCCTTTCTACTACTCCATTTTGTTGGGGTGTTCCAACACAACTAAGCTGATGTATAATGCCTTGAGAAGAATAGAAAGATTTCATTGCAAATTCCAGTCCATTGTCTGTTCTTACAATTTTTACTTTAGTCTGAAATTGAGTTTCAACCAAAGCAAGAAATGAAATCAACAAAGATCGAGTCTCAGATTTGGATTTCATCAAATAAATCCAAGTACATTTGGAAAAATCATCTACAATGGTTAGAAAATATTGAGAACCATCCAAGGATGGAATAGGAAATGGACCCCAAATATCACAATGTATGAGCTCAAAAGGAACAAATGAAACAGTATTACTAGCAGGGAATGAATTTCTATTCTGCTTTGCATAGTGACATATACTACAATGACTATCTTGAGAAGTAGTAATATCAGAAAAATCATTATGCAATAGTTCTAGTCTTCGTGAAGACAGATGACCAAGTCTAAAATGCCATAAGTTGGAAGATACTTCAGTTTGGAGGTGAACTGATGAGACAGAGGAAGAAAACTGTTTATTTGGTTTCTGCAGAAAGATGTACAAACCATTTCTCTCTTCACCCATCCCAATCGTCTTCCATGTTGATAGGTCCTGGATGAAACAAAAACCAAGGAGAAACAAGAAACAACAAGAAGAATGTTGTGTGAGTTTACTTGCAGAAATGAGATTAAAACTAAAAGAGGGAACACAAAGTACATTGGTTAACACAATTGATTTAGAGAGTTTGACAGTACCAACATGACTGACTGACACAATACTTCCATTAGGTAGTTTCACCGATGACTTAACTGTGGAAGTGATGGAATTAAGATGAGAAACTGAACACACAATGTGATCAGTTGCTCCTGTATCTATTATCCAAGGAATGGAATTTGCAGAATCAAAAGAATTGGCCAAGGAAAGAGAGGCATGTTGAGGAATGGTTAAGGAGTATGAAGATGCATTACCTGTCATGTTTAGTAATGACTGAGTATGAGAGCCCCTTATGTGATTTGCAAAAGACTGACCAGCAGTGTTAGATTGAGGTTTCAAAAGTGCTAACAGCTGCTGAATCTGATCTTGTGTGATTGATAGTTGTGGATCTGGTTTTGTCTCGAATTTGTCTTCAACTATTTGATTTTCATTATCCATATGTCCACTGACTTGATTTGCCCCTCTTGGATTATTCTTGCCTTTGTTGAAACGAAAGCCTGGAGGATATCCATGTAGTTTGTAGCACTTATCAATAGTGTGCCCTAGAATACCACAATGTGAACAGGTTGGCCTGGATTTGTTGGAAATCTGCCTATTTCCACCTTGTTGCTGCCTATTTCCACCTTGTTGTGTAGAAGATGATCTACTTAAGAAAGCTGTAGATTCAACACTTGAAGGAATTGATGAGAACACATCTCTTTGCCTTTCTTCTTGAAGAATCAGAGAAAAAATTTTATTGATTGAAGGCAGTGGATCTTGGAGTAGTATCTGACTTCTGATGTGAGAAAATGAGTCATTTAATCCCATTAGGAATTTAATGATGTAGTCTTGTTGTTGGTACTCAATTAGAGTCTTCAAAGCTCCACATGAACATGTAGGTAAAGGTCGATAGTTCATCAACTCATCCCAATAGCCTTTAAGCTGAGTATAATATGAACTCACAGTAAGCTGATCTTGCATCAGAGATGAGATCGATTTCTGCAATTGGAAGATCTGCGGTCCATTTGTTTGAGAGAATCTTTCTTTGAGATCATCCCAAATCTCCTTAGCTGAATTCACATATAAAACACTCTTCGCAATGTCCTTTGACAAAGTGTTTAAGATCCAAGAAATTACCATATTGTTGCAGCGGAACCAAGGATTGAAGAGAGGATCTGTCTCTGATGGTTTACAAGCAGTTCCATCGATAAATCCTACTTTGTTTTTAGCACTTAATGCCATAAACATGGATCGATTCCAGGAATTGTAATTATCTCCTGTTAATGGTTGAGAAACCAGTAATGCACCAGGACTGTCTCCATGGTGAAGAAAGAATGGATGAGAAGCATCTTCGATCTGTCTGGAGGAAGAAGATGCAGAATTCGAAGTTGTCTGTGTTTCGGCTGTTGCTGCCATTGATGAGGAGTAAACTTTGCAGAGTCAAGCTTTACAGAGGAAGCTTAATCTGCTCTGATACCAAGATAAAACCAGTGGTGAACAGAGGTGAACAGAGAAGAAAATGAAAGAAGAGAGTAGAGGATTGGAGAGGAAGAAATGTCTTATTTCACTTACTTCTCAAGAGAATATTACAAGAAGTATTTATACACAAATCCACCGTCATTCAAGCATCACTTAAATCTAACTAACTTTGTAACAAACTGTAACAAACTAAACAGCTGGCTCTCTGTTTGCTGACATGTCTTGTGTCTTCAACACGATGGCAACAAACACTGGTGCAAAGAAAACTTTCATCTCTGTTTTAGCATTTTTTTTTCGTTTTTCGTTTGCTATTGATTTAAATTTATTTATTTTCAATTTTTTGTGGGTTTCTTGTAGTTCGTCGGCCGTTATATGTCGATTTGAAGCGTCGGTCGGTGACCTTGTTTGTTCTGGTCCTCTTTACGATCGTGATGGTGTTTGCTGTGGGAATGTTATGCTCATTATCCAAAGGTAATTACAATGGAAGCTTTTATCTCTTTTATTGTTGTTTAAATTTTATATTTGGTTAGGTTTTTGATGATTAAATGTACAATGGAAGCTTTATCTCTTTTATTGTTGTTTGATAATTTTATATTTGTTTAGGTTTTTGATGATTAAATGCTGAAAGCCTCTTTTGGTTGCCGAGAAACAGAGAAAGAAAGCTTAGCTTAGTTCTCTTAGTTTTAGAGATCAGAAACCATCTCTAGGTTGTTGACTGCGGTTAATCATTAGGTGAATGTTAGGGATGGTACTACATTGCTGGTGTTTAGTGTGGGAGTTTATGCTCATTATCGCACGGTAACTACAATGGAACCATTATCTTTCTTTTGTTTCTTTTGGTCCATATTGAGTGAACTTTTGAAATGATCTTGTGTTGGTTTTTTTTTTTTTTTTTTTTGGGGGGGGGGGGGGTTATATATGTAGGATGGTGTTCAGAATTAGAATTGAGATATCTTTAAACTTTTTGTGTGTTTATCTGGTTAGATAAATTGCATATTTGTCTGGGCTTTTGTTGATTAGATGATGAAACCCTCTTGGTTGCCAAAAAACAGAACAAGAAATCTCAATTACATACCTCATGTTTTTCTTACTTTTACTAAAAAGGTATTGTTCTTACAGATTTTAAGCACTAGAAACCTTAAGATCTTTGTAGGTTTTTCGGGCTAGAAGTTTAAAAAGTGTGAAGATTGCCTTCTTTTTTCTTTTCCCCACATTTTGCACAAGAA
Organism: Ilex aquifolium; assembly: GCA_951799425.1. Lineage (NCBI taxonomy): Eukaryota > Viridiplantae > Streptophyta > Magnoliopsida > Aquifoliales > Aquifoliaceae > Ilex > Ilex aquifolium. The sequence continues at coordinate 3,505,233 of OX637392.1, forward strand.
GTAAAAGGTGGGGGGGGGGGGGGGGGGGGGGGGGGGACCAGGAATTTCATGCGTAGTGATCAGAAACCATCTCTATGCCAGGACTTTGTGTCATTCCAATGCCATACCAAATTACCAATTGAATATAGGTCGGAATTAAGGGTTTGGTTAAAACTTTTGTGAAAAAGGATACATGGACGATTTGAAACTCGCTCACCTGAGTTTTTCCTTGTGGCTCCCTTGTGTTCCTTTGTAATTGTGAGAAAATGATTGATTAAGATTTCTAGAACTCGTAGCTTTTGTTGAAAATTAATCACTCAATAGTCCACTCAGTGCTAATAAAACTATAAAAGCGATAAAGCTAAGTGAACCACTTTCTAAATATTGTAAGCAACTTTAACTACTTTTTCTCTTATGATATCACATGCGTAAAGTTCTTGCTACAATCTGGCGGACATTAGTGCCGTATAAGTTTTTGCCTCAAAACTTATTGAGATACTGATGTGTTATGCTTCTGGTTGCATTGAAAACCCAAAAGGGCGAGTTTTCTTTCATATATTTTGCTGATATTTCATAAAGAAAAAAGCGTGGAGAGAAAAATGTAGGAAAGCCAACACAAAAGATAGACATGTGAGTACTTTCCGGAAAAGATACACATCTAAGCAAACACAAAATTTATACGTATGTTCTTTTCAGAAGTTGTTTCCGTCTTTCTCTGCTCAGTATGTTGTTTTGTTTCTTTCTCCTGTCTCTTGTTTTTTCTTCTGTCACTGATACATTCTAAATGGCTGTTTATAGCTGAAGTTTCAGTTGACCCTTGGGTCTGCATCTGACATTGACACTGTCTTTGGAATGTAGGAGAAGATCGCGCTGGTTCGCAAAAATAGGTTGGACCTAGTGCTTCATGTTGGTGGTGTTAGGCAGAGGGATGCAGTTTTCGACTACCTATGGTTTAGGGTGAGCACTGGTCTTTCAGATTGTTTATGTGAAGCATGTAAAATTGGACTGTGGGAGGAACCACGTTTCAGATTGACATAAAATAACCAAGAAAGGAAAGGAAAGAACCACTTTCATTAGCATTTTATATCATATTCTCAAATGTCGTATACTCTGTCATCCAAACAATTTTAAGTTTCCAAAACTTTTAACGGAATGAATTTGTAATGGTCTTTTACTGTTTGTGCTCAGAAGATCTTTTGTCCTCGTGATTACTGAATATAGGATTGTAAAGTAATTGGCAAATTTATCTCATACTCTTTTTCCACGTGCTAGTACAAGAATTCCAAAGATGGCTCCGAGAAGACAAAAGTAATAAAGGAGATAAGGGATACAATGACGCGTAGGCAATACTTTGATGGAAGTGTGGACATTATCGCTCTCTTCCTATTTGGACCGGGGAAGAGTAGGTCAATTCTCAAATCTGGGACAGTTATGAATCATACGGACTGTGTCCCATCAATGGTAACAAATTTGTTTGATCCATAGTTTTTATTCTTCTTGATTTTTGCAAGTTTCTAATTAAATCTTTGGTATTGGATTCACAGGTGCAGGTGTTTGAGACCCACTGTGGGGTGCCGGATGAAGATGGCTTGATTCACACGAGAGAATTTGCAATTTTTTGCAACAAGGGGATCTCCCTAGCTGCACTGGAGAAAGCTTGCAAAGCTGCGTGTAGTGGGTACAACAAGGGACAACGGGATCCTTTCATCCGAGGTTATTAGTGTTTGATTGTCATAGACAATAGACTTATTGAATATGGTGCTGTCTTCAGATCTGGTGGGTATCTTAACAAAATTAATTAGCTGATATTTTATACATACGCATCCTTCTAGTACTGGAGACTGAATGTGCATACAACAGCTGAATTTCTCTCTATGACAACTTAGTTTTGTCTATGATGATGTGTTTCTGATATAGATCAGGCCCAAGGTTGTTCGACCATTGGGCACTAATTCATACAATGGACTTGGCCTGGAGATGCATACAGTATACTGTTTCTAACAAGAGTGGTCGGTTTTTCATTCTCATTCTATAATAAAATTCTGATCCCACCTTACGCGGCAGACATGCTAATTTGAGTTAATTGATGAATAGTATAATTTATATGATTAATACTACTTTACTAAATAGAAATAAGTGTAACGGAAGTAGAATTCCAATCGATGAATCTTGAAACGAAACATTCCCCACTGTAAACAAAGGAAACTAGACGGTTCGATGAAAATCAACATCCAAAGGCAAATTGTGTCATATATGATATATAAAGTGGTGTTTAAGGTTATGTTAGCTTTCTACATTTTATTCTTCGAAATTTCTTATTTTATTTGGTTGTTAACAAAAAATGTAGACAAGAAAAATCAAATTTGGATGTTTTCGGTTGCCCCAAAAAAGGTAATGGATCCATCCATGTATAATGAGGCAATAGAATTTATAAAGGACAGACTAATGTCAGCCAGATTATGAGAATATCTTAAAATTAATTACGATACAATACGTGGAATGTGACGCTTTAAGTTTAAGTCTTAACTTCATCGGTTTATGACCGATGAATGGACTATTAATTGACTAATTTCCAACAAAAACTACAAGTTCAAGAAATTTGAATCAATCATTTTTCTGCAATTACTGAGGAACACAAAAGGGATCTACATGCCATAGTAGAGGGTTTCAAATAATCCACCAACTAGACATGGTTTGTGCATTTTCTCATGAATCTAATACACTGGTTCTCTACCATTATATTTTATATCTGAATAGAAAACATGTGTATTAGATTCCTGAGAAAATGCACATCCCGGCATGATTAAAATCAAAAAGTAGCTTACAAATTTGGGAAAATGCATTTCCCTCAAAAAAGTAGCTTACAATTTCTTTAAAATAATAAAATTACATCACCTTGTTCTATTTGCCAGTCTCTCACCTAGGCCTGTTAATCGTGTGTTGGTGAGGCGAGTTCGTGTTAAATCTTAACAGGTTTGTAACAAAAAATATTTCACTCATACTCAATTCGTTTACTAATCCGTGTATAACGAATCGTATTGTATCAAATTCACGTCGTACATAAATCGTGTATGATCAATATATAAATAAGTCATGTCGTGTACTTCTTTTGATTAGTTTCACCTATACCCAATTCGTTTAATTATCAAGTCATACGCGTTTATAAAACAGGTGACTTAAAGGAGACTAAAACCCTCTAATTTTGTATCGTGTTAACGGATAGTGTCATATTTTGATCCCACCCCTCACCTCTGCCTTATCCCACCCCTCGTTCTTTTTCTTTGTCTCTAGACAACACACCAGGTTTGATCTTTGAATCACTAAAATCGCATAAAAACTACATAATCTATCTGACAAAATTAAACACCAAAAGAGATTTACAGATATCTCAACTCCTCTGATCAACATTTCTATATATAGTCCCCACATAAAATTATTTAAATTAACTGAATCAATATGAAGCAAATTACAAAACATAGATAAGAAAAAGAGAGAAATTTGTTTACCTTCCATCATGGAATATATTTTTCCTGAAGCACAACCCTTTCTTCAGAGTTCTAGCAAGCCCTTCTTTGACCGGGCATTTCTGCAAGTTGATTCTACACCCATTTTTGGGTATTTTCTGCCAGAATCACCCATTTCTTGGTAATTCTCCATGGATAGTGAATGATGTAGGACCCCTTCCAGTGACCAATCTCGAATCCAAGGTAGCACCAAGACTTGTAAAAGCATTTGCTGCATTGTTGACGAAACAATTTTGATTGTTCATCATACAATGCCTTAAGTGCTAAAGGAGGTGTATTAGGTGGTAGTATCCTAATTTTTCCTTGCAAACAACATGTTCCAAACAAAGGGTGTATTGTACGGGAATGTGATAATTGTTCAGCCTTCCAATGTAAAGTTGAACAATGAGGACATGGTACATTCATAATTCCGAGTGAATGACGACCTTCTACTCCGTGTGTTTGAGGATCAAACCCAACACTACATAAATTAAATTTAAATATATAAGCTAAAAACTTGTGGTTATAGTGATGCCTTCAATCAAGCTCATAAATAATAACATTAAGAAAGTTATAATTTATAACCACCTGGAGGGAGCTTGCATTGTGTTGCATTCGTCTAAATTTGACATTTCTTGGAACATGGTCATAACAGACGATGACCCCATTTCATTTATTACAATTTGTTCTACTGCTTGCATAGGGATTTCCATGGACCAAATGGAGGGTGGTTCCATTTGCGTCGTGATGCCTTCGCCGAGATTGCCTTCGCCTAAATTTTGTGGAGGCATTTCTCGAAGCATAGTGACCGCAGACGATGACCTTGTGAAATTTATTTGCACAGTTTGTTCTGCTACAACCTCAGGAATTTTCGTAGGCATGGATGTGGATTGAACAAAAGATCTTTTGACTGTCGATCTTTCTAGCTGAGCGAGGTGACGGCGGCTCGGTGTCAACCTAGGAAAAATCCTAGGTTGAATGCATGGACATTCCGATCTCTCCCGTTCTCGACGTGCACATTGTGCCAACTGGCGTTTTGATATATAATAATTATCGTTGGATGTCTAAAACATAATTAAAAGAATCATCGTTGTGAACATAAGCAATCAGATATAAATTTCTTAATTGTTGAATTCGACATTCATACCACTTGAGGTTCTGTATTTTCTTTTCTACTTTTTCTTTTCCTTTAGAGTTAGCGATCGCCATGGCAGTTGCCTTTCTTTTTTCCTTTCAACAAAACAATATGTGTAACTTAAGAACCATTATAGTTAAAAAGCATAATGCATATATCATTATATTTAAATTTGTTGTTACCATTTCAGATATGTGAAGGCGGTTAAGCTCACATTCATCACGAATCACAACGCCTACGTTGTTTTTTGGAAGTAACTGGACCTAGAAATTCAAAAAAATGTAAAGCTAAATTGAGCGATATGAAATAAGAAGTAATAAATGAGTCGTAAGAAAATCAACTTACTGCACGATCTAGGTCATTATCCATCTATAAAAAGATGTTTAAAAAAATTGTAATTAGTGAAAGATTATATATTATGAAAGGTTGTAAAAGAAATCTATTAGAGAAAGATCTTACATGGCCAAAAATAGTAATGTTGTTCATGGCACCAATGGACAGTGGTGTCGATTGCACTGAAGTGTCTTCAACAAAATTGCCTTCATAAAGATTATGTGAAGGATTTTCTCGAAGCATTGTTGGTAGAGATGATGACCCGGAGACATTTGTTTAAATAGTTTGTTCTGCTAGAAACTCAGGAATTTGTGCAAGCACAGGAGTAAACTGACTTGAAAGACATTCCGATCTCTCACGTTCCCGACGTGCACGTTGTGCCATTTGACGTTTTGTTAAAACATTATCGTCGATTGCCTAAAAAATTAAATAACAAAAAATATTGGTATGAATGAGTAAAATTTTCTTAACAATAACTTAGTATTGCGATTATTCGACCAATAATACCATTTGGCATTCGGTATTTTCACTTTCTTTGGCAGAAGATATTGCTTTTCCTTTTCGTGTATAGCAAGCATTCACCATTGTGTTCGACTTTTTTTTTTCCTTTAAAAAACAATAAACATGAGATCATAAGAATTTCAATCTATAAACATAATTACAACTGCATTCAAAAATATCGCAAGGAAGAACAGTTTTCACTTTCTTTGGCACAAAAATATGCAAGTTACCTTTTTTTTTTGCTGCAATGTTTGGTTTTGAAATAGATACAACCCATTTGGGGTTTGTTATAGTTTTTGGTTTTAGTTTGGTTTATTATAGAGATTTTGATTTAAATTATTGATAAACTAAATAATGTTGTAAAGTTTAAATTATTTATGAACTAAATAATGTTTAAAATATTTATGAACTAAATAATGTTTAAATTATTTATGAACTAAATAATGTTGTAGTTGTGCCAACAAGTAAAAAACATAAAAGATGAACAACTATCATAACATTAAAAATCGAGTAGAGTACATTGTGGATTTTAGCTATATTTGAAGAATTCTGCAAGAATTTGTAGCAATGATATTCTAATTTTTAAATCAATCAATCCAGCCTCACTAAAACAGATACAAATGTGCAAATATACTCCTAATTTATTATGTCCACATACAGAAAAAGCATTGACATTGGACATTGAACTATTAAAAACGGATTTTAGTGATAGTAGATAAATTTGATAATAAACAAATCAATAACATAAACAAATCTTTAGTAATAGTAGATGAAACAATAGTAAAAATCATGAATATTAAACAAACCTGGATTATTAGACTATTAAACAAATCTGGAATATTGTTCAGCGAAATAGAGTAGCAGCGAGAGAGAGAATTGGTTGATTTCGCAAACAAAATCATGAGTCAATAATCGAAATTACCCCAATGTCACATATGACACAGTATCTGCATCAATATATCAAAGAAAATTGAATCAACAACCATAGAATTCACTCAAGGCCAAAACCAAAAATTGATAAGTATCTCAAACCCAAAATCAAAACTATCTATTCAACATATCTACATAATCAAGTTTAGAACAAAAAAATCACAATTCCAATTTCTAAATATGGGCATGATTACATTCATATCAGTAACATCCCAAGTTCACCAAACTAAGAAAAAAAAATGTATATCAACTAAATTTAAAAAAGAAAATTCCTTCAATAATATAAAGCAATTGCCCAAAATTGGAAAGCAATTGCCCTTACAACCAACAATTGCCCAAGTGTCGAAACCCACGAACAAAAGTTAATCTTTTTGTTGGAAATTATACACTGAATACACAACCATAGGAGAATTAAGCTAAACATCTATAATACATTTGAAGCAAAAAAACCAATGTGTCTAAAAAATGATGTCAACAATCAAAAGTGTTTCAATGGTTCCTATCCAAGCAAGCAATTAAATAAATTTCATGCATCACATGAATCGATTGTAATGACATACCTAATATAATATGCCACTAAAAATACTTGAAGTAAAGCAAATTAACAGTTTTTCGGTTCATTTTTATTTTCTTACATTGTCTAGAGAACTTTCATCACCCTCAAGACACTGTGTAACTAAAAAAAATATTGACAACAAAAAAATATAGTTGGGTACATGTGCTAAATGCTAATCCTCGAAACTATCAAATATAAACTAATCCTCTTTTTTATATGCTGGGGTACACAATATAATTTCATAAAATAATCAAATTCTTAACTGCCATATGACTCCACCGTTCCTATTTTTCAAAGCCATTAATACACCCATCCAAACCAACTCAATTTTCTTCTTTTAGCTTTAATTTTTTCTAATTACATCAGCATCACCAACCCATGCCCACTCCAACGAACCACAGCATTGAGCCTTTAAAGAAAAGAAATATCGGTCCAACCATTTGCTGGCTATGCCATCACTTGTATTCTTGGCTAATAAAGAAATATGTTCCTTGTCCATCTTTTTACAACGGTTCAGCGGATTACTTAAAGAAAAATTTTATTGATTTCATTTATTACTTAAAGATTGTAAATTTGATTTAGTTCTATTAGTATTTTTTTTTCCTGATGTATTTGTATATGTGTTGTTGCTTTAGAGAATTTTTTGTTCATTTTTATTTATGGTGTGGTTCAGCAGTTTTTCAGGAGGTTGCCTGTACCATTTCGGCAAGATGAGAATGTGGAGGTGTCATTGAGGACAGAGCTAAATTGCCAGAGGATTGACGTGGGTGCTACTCTGCAGGAGGATTTGGGATTATTGGCAGAGCGGTTTAGGGATTGTGGGTTTGCAGAAACTGTCACAGTTTCGGATGGGTCGGCGGAGGAAGAGATTTATGTGTTTAATTTGAGAACTGCTGAACTTTTCGGTAGATCACAGGTAAAAATGGTGATTCTAGGTACAAAATTCTACGCATGTCCACATAAAGTGGCATATTACTACATAAATGATCTGATGATGTTTATTGGAACTGCTGATTGAGGCATTCTACGTTGTAGAGATGATAAGATTCTATACACCTTTTTTGTGTTTTCCTTGCCATGGAGATGATATATTGGTGAAATAAAATCAGGGGATGAAAATGCTCACACAAAGTAAGTTGGCTTGTTGTGTGCCCTAAGTGATGCATGTCAAGACAAAAGAAAACTTTCAAGTTCAACCTTACTTAAGTTTTGGGTTGGGTGCAACTTCGATTGGGTTGGGTAAGTGGGTTGTTTGACACAAAACCTTAGTCATGAAGTTTAAGATATCAATGCATCCAAACCTGAAGCTTAAACCCAAAGCATATTTCTCAACTCGAATGTGTCTTTCTCCAGGATTGTAATTTCATCATGGTTTTGGGGGTTAATGGGTGAATGTGGTAAACTGTTTCCCTATTGGTATCTACCAAATATATGCGTGTGTGTGTATTAATGAATGTGGGTATAAATTCTATTCTGCAATTGTGTGTATTGACGAATGTGGGTATAAAAGCACTATGTGTGTGTGTATTAACAATGAGTTATTTGCAGACATTTAAGTAAAAACAGTCTGGAAGTGCAAGGTGTGTACTGTATGAGCGTCTAAAATTTAACTTCAATTCAATCAACATAAGCATCAAATTTTCATCAGAAATTTCAACCATTTTGTTCAAAGAAGTCAAGAGGAAAAGCTCAAAAGTCAACTTAAAATATTATTCTCCATTACACCCAACTAAAAAGCATCACTTTTTATTCAAGTAGCAGAATAAATTGCATCATTCAACTGAGGCTAGATTCAAGTCTTTCCCTAAACACAAAAAACATGGTTTTCATAATTCGAGCAGAAACACAACAACATAGAAAAAAAAACACCAAAAACGCATGTATAGGTACAAATTTCGATAAGAAGAGTTGGATAAAATCCTCTAATTACACCTAAAAGCACCATGCGTGTGTGTGTATTAACGAAATAACAATTTCAAAGCACATGAAGTAAAGCAAAAATAAAGCAAAAATTATGTTAATACACACACATGAAGTAAAGCACATGAATGTAAAGCAAAAATAACAATTTCAAAGGTTACTATTAATGTCGCAGAGTATAGAATTAATGTCCAGGGTCAAAGAATTGTTTACAACTAAGGATTCTGACATACCTTACCAATAAAATAACAAATTATAAAACTCATAACAGTTCCCTTCAACATTCATTTTGAACTCGATAAACAATTCTGAATATACTCAAAAATAATAAAAAAATCAACTAGATGAAAGTGAGAGAATCAAACATCACTAACCTCTCTCCTTGGGTGGAATGAATTTTGGGTCCTCTAGTAAGCAACAACTCCTGCCAACTACATTCAAGCAAAAATTCACTCAGGATAACAATCTCAATTAATTGCATGCACGCGTATGTAGTATTATTATATAGTAACAGTTAAATAGAGTTGACCTGATATAAATCATTATAAGAGATATGAGGAACTAACGACTATATCGAGACCATTGTTCCTTGATGGGCTCCAAACAATACTATGCCAAATAAGCAATGCACAATAATCAAACTCAATTTTCCTTACTAGCGATACCAAGAAACTTTCATCGTGATTCAAAAAGCTAAAAGAAATAAAGGTTATGTTTATCAATGTTCGGCCCAAGGGTTAGTTTCTTACAAAAAGTTACAATAATGAGAGGACTAAAATAAGGTAAGAATCACAAAATTTGAACATATAGGTAAGTCGTGCTACTTTTGAGTCTTTCTCAATGAATTAGCTCCAATTTGCCTTTCAAGACATCGAACATGCGGTTAAAAGCACCAAGAGATGAAAACAATGAACCACACTCCTAAGTCTTTGGGAACTACTTGATTGCAAGTCAATTGAAACGAAAGTCTGAGAAATGGTTCACCATCCTTTTGATACTACTTCCATTGCCTTTCATCCACTTTCGACTTGGTCTCAATAATCTCAGTATGTGTTTGGCTGCTATGGGACAACCTTTAGGCTTTTAACAACCTATTGCTCTCTTTTATTTAAAACAAACTGTTGTCTCGCAATGTCAACCCATTCAATTCAAAAAAGTGTTGATAATTTCTGGTTTTGTTTTAAGTGCTTTTTCTCATGAACAGCCACCGTTTCACAAACTAAGTAAATCACAGACACAATCAATAGTCACCGTTTCACAAACTAAGTATTGCACACCTAGAATACAAATTAGGCATTTCAAATAAAAAAATTGCATAAATAATAAATAAAATCAAAATCGACATTTTTGGAATTAAACGGTAAACAAATGCCACAAAGGATGCAATCCAACACCTTCCATTGAAGCACAAACAAAACTAAAGATCCTTGATTCAGGAGCAACAACAATAAAGAGATTCATAATACCACCTAGGGTGGCTCATCCTCCCAATAAGCCTTCGATCTAAAATGTTTCCAAACAACTGGTGAGTGAATTTCTTTGAGCAAAATTCGCTCGTCTTTATTAGAACAATAAGCAATTCCAGAAATCAATCCACATTATACCAAGAATCATAATTTTCTTTTCTTTTACTTTTCTAACAACTTGACAGAAGAATTGACATACCAAATAGGTAAATTAGTATGTTGACTAACACTATGAAGCAATGCAAGCAAACATAAATTAATTTCCTGAAATAACACCACAAACATTTGGCCAGAGAAAAAAAATTACGGATTTTAAACAATTGGTATGAAAGCACTAAAACTTGCACATACCCAATTGAGATTATAGATAATTGAGGAAAGATAAATATTGCCGCAGTCACAAATTCAATCATCAAAAGAGACCTGATTCAAGGATCAAAATCAACAACCCATAATGAATCAGAAAAATGGAAATTAATTTTAGAGACAAATAGAAAAGCATACTCTGTTTTTTTTATCTTTTCTTTACTTTCAGCCACTTTTTGACTGTTATCAAAGAAACACAAAGTATGGACATCATTCGTTTCCCATGAACAAAGAACCAATAAAGCATGAAAGTTTGAAACTATTGTAATTATAAAAAAAATTCACATTCGTGGTGAGCCTAAATTTCGAGATCCTTGAGTATAAGAATAAATCAAATTCATATTCAATACGTAGATTATTGAACGATCTTAACAAATCCAAAGCGAGGAATTAAAGCAAATAGATCTAAGACACTCATTGAGACATTTCGTCGAACATACATTATGATGTTAACAATTATACCACACAACGAAGGCAATAATTTTTCAAGTGTCAATTAAAATTTCGTGGGTTGTGGCTGTGGCTGTGGGGAGGAGGAAGGGGGTGATGGGGCAATGGCTATGGTGAATGCTGTGGTGGCGACTGTGGCAGTTGGGCGAGAGGAGGAAGGGGATTTATGGTTGTGGTGGGAGAAAATTGTGGCAGTGCATGGCGGTGGAGATAGGGAGAGAGAGATGCAGAGCGAGGGAGGCAGAATTACCTGTTCGCAAGAGTAAAGGTCGTGACATGGGATGCGGTAGCATGAGGTGGGCAGTGGCGACAGAAGAATGGCTCTGACGTTGCTGGTGGTGGATGGGCAGCGACTATTGACAAAGAACGAGAAAGAACATAGAGAGAGTGTGAGTGAATGAGTGAGTGAGAGAAAAATATGTACCTGGGCAGCGGCGTTGGCTGGACTATGACTTTGTTGGTGGAGGATAAGTAGCGGCACAAAGATTGGTAGAAGATTTAAGATTGGGAGAAGATTTGAGATGGATTTCATGTGAGAAATTTTGGGAATGAATTCGGAAGGCAGGGATAGAGGCGTGAGAGATTGGGAGAGAGGGGCAGAAGTGAGAGAGAGAGAAAGGCGTGAGAGAGAGAGACCCGTGAGAGAGAGGTCTGAGTTGGGCGGGAAAATAAAATTTAGTACTCATTGTAGATCGTTAAATCAAAATCTTTGAGATGATTTGTACCGTCTTTTATGTTTGGATTACGTTGTCCGTTAGATGTATTTATGTTTTGTCTCAAAACGATATGGACCTCTCTTTGTCTCAAAAATTCAAACTCAACTCTACTTTATTATATAGATAAGAGAGAGATAATTTTAATGTTTGTCAAACTCCTAAAATTTTAGTTTTCAAATTTTTTTTAATTAAATATGACTACTGAGGGTATTTTGGATAATGAAGATCAAAACGAGTTTAATATTAAACAAGTTTTCTTAATTAACTTATCACCAAATAAGTATATAAAGAGGGACCGGCGTCCAAAATTTTCAATTCCTTATTACTTTCATCTAATTTTTATTTTTTATACTTATTTAACTTATAATTTTTTTAATATATACTTACATACCATTTTTTATATGTATGTCTGTATTTATATAAAAATAAGGGTTAATTATAAATTGCACCCCAAAAGATCGTTCGAGTTTTAATTTGTACCACAAAGATTAAAAATTTTAATTTGCACCCTCAAAGATAGAAATTTGTATCAATGTGCACCCCCAAAGATCAAAAATATCAATTTGCACTCTCAAAAATAGAAATTTGTATCAATGTGCACCTGAAACTAACCGCCGTCAGTTTACTGCCTAAAACTAAATTGATAAATTATACCTAGATCCCCTAATGTTTGTCACTTAATCATTTGGAGCCCTTCATACAATAAAGGGTTATATGAAATTATAATTTTTTTTAGGATAAAATCATATTTTTTAACGGTTATAAAATCCTAATAAAAATACTCTCAATCTAAAATGTCCCCCCAATTGGGTATTCAAATAATTATATTTAAGTGATATATTGCATTGGATATAAAAAAAATTATATATATATACCTACATTCTATTGGACATTCAAATGATAAGCTTGATTTTGAACTTTAGAGTATATCGGACCCACAAAATAAAGGGTAATATGAAATTATAATTTTTTATTAGGATAAAATCATATTTTTTAACAGTCATATTAACAGATATCAACGAAAAGGGGTTACGTGTTACACGTGCACAAACGTCATGAGATGTAGGAGTAATATTCTAAATGTGAAGGGGTCCAAATGATTAAGTGATAAGTATGAGGGGGTTTAGGTATAATTTATCAATTTAGTTTTAGACAGCAAACTGACGACGGTTAGTTTTAGGTGCACATTTATACAATTTCTATCTTTGAGGGTACAAATTATGATTTTTTATCTTTAGAGGTACAAATTAAGATTCGAACGATCTTTCGAGGTATACTTTGCAATTAACCCTAAAAATAAATAAAATCCAATAAATTCCTAATGTCTACCCTCGTGAACCTGATATCCAAATTAGGGTCCGAATGGAAAAGGGGCTAGAATTATAATTTTAGGGATTTGTGGTCCCAGAAAATATTGGGATTGGTACAAATTCTTTCTACAAAGTAAACCCACCCCTTAAAATCCCTCTCTTCTAGGGTGGTAATTTTTGACACGATACGATAACTTGATACGAACACGACACGAATAAATGAGTTTGAATTGATTATTTTTTGGTACAAACCCGTGTATGACACGAGCCGTCAACACGAAGTGTTAATAGATCGTATTCGGGTTCAACCCGCTTAACCCAAATAGACCCGACAACACAGTTTTTAACTCGAAGGAGATTGACCTGGCATTTTCGTTGCATGTATGAGTTTTCATGTTTTGATGGCTTGTTTTTTCCATTACTTCTGGTGTTTAATTTGGTTGCGTGATGTACGAAGAGAGATTCAATTAAGTGAAAATAAAATCTTAGAGTTAAATTTTTTATTCAAAGTTTATGTGGGTTAGCATGAATACAAATACGAACACGACACGAAAATAAACAAGTCAACTCGACACGATTAATTAAATGGATTGGATTAGGATTGACTAATGTTAATCAACAAGATACGAACCCGACACACCACGATTCAACCCGACACACCACGATTGCCACCCTACTCTCTTCCTTGTGACTGCGACAGTGTCTCTCTTTCTTTATACTAGTTTCTGTTTGTTTCTATCTGTGTTGATTTTTCTGGAACGATGGCAACAAACACTGGTGCAAAGAAAACTTTCATCTTTGTTTTACCATTTTTTTTTTTCGTTTTTCGTTTGCTATTGATTTAAATTTATTTATTTGCAATTTTTTGTGGGTTTCTTGTAGTTCGTCGGCCGTTATATGTCGATTTGAAGCGTCGGTCGGTGACCTTGTTTGTTCTGGTCCTCTTTACGATCGTGATGGTGTTTGCTGTGGGAATGTTATGCTCATTATCCAAAGGTAATTACAATGGAAGCTTTTATCTCTTTTATTGTTGTTTAAATTTTATATTTGGTTAGGTTTTTGATGATTAAATGTACAATGGAAGCTTTATCTCTTTTATTGTTGCTTGATAATTTTTATATTTGTTTAGGTTTTTGATGTTTAAATGCTGAAAGCCTCTTTTGGTTTCCGAGAAACAGAGAAAGAAAGCTTAGCTTAGTTCTCTTAGTTTTAGAGATCAGAAACCATGTCTAGGTTGTTGACTGCGGTTAATCATTAGGTGAATGTGAGGGATGGTACTACATTGCTTGGACTTTGTTGTTTTGTGTCCATTGTTTGTTCTGGTGCCGTTTATGATCGCGACGGTGTTTAGTGTGGGAGTTTATGCTCATTATCGCACGGTAACTACAATGGAACCATTAGCTTTCTTTTGTTTCTTTTGGTCCATATTGAGTGAACTTTTGAAATGATCTTGTGTTCGTGTTTTTTTTTTTTTTTTTTTGGGGGGGGGGGGTTATATATGTAGGATGGTGTTCAGAATTAGAATTGAGATATCTTTAAACTTTTTGTGTGTTTATCTGGTTAGATAAATTGCATATTTGTCTGGGCTTTTGTTGATTAGATGATGAAACCCTCTTGGTTGCCAAAAAACAGAACAAGAAATCTCAATTACATACCTCATGTTTTTCTTACTTTTACTAAAAAGGTATTGTTCTTACAGATTTTAAGCACTAGAAACCTTAAGATCTTTGTAGGTTTTTCGGGCTAGAAGTTTAAAAAGTGTGAAGATTGCCTTCTTTTTTCTTTTCCCCACATTTTGCACAAGAAGTAAAAGGTGGGGGGGGGGGGGGGGGGGGGGGACCAGGAATTTCATGCGTAGTGATCAGAAACCATCTCTATGCCAGGACTTTGTGTCATTCCAATGCCATACCAAATTACCAATTGAATATAGGTCGGAATTAAGGGTTTGGTTAAAACTTTTGTGAAAAAGGATACATGGACGATTTGAAACTCGCTCACCTGAGTTTTTCCTTGTGGCTCCCTTGTGTTCCTTTGTAATTGTGAGAAAATGATTGATTAAGATTTCTAGAACTCGTAGCTTTTGTTGAAAATTAATCACTCAATAGTCCACTCAGTGCTAATAAAAGTGATAAAGCTAAGTAAACCACTTTCTAAATATTGTAAGCAACTTTAACTACTTTTTCTCTTATGATATCACATGCGTAGTGATCAGAAACCATCTCTATGCCAGGACTTTGTGTCATTCCAATGCCATACCAAATTACCAATTGAATATAGGTCGGAATTAAGGGTTTGGTTAAAACTTTTGTGAAAAAGGATACATGGACGATTTGAAACTCGCTCACCTGAGTTTTTCCTTGTGGCTCCCTTGTGTTCCTTTGTAATTGTGGGAAAATGATTGATTAAGATTTCTAGAACTTGTAGCTTTTGTTGAAAATTAATCACTCAATAGTCCACTCAGTGCTAATAAAAGCGATAAAGCTAAATGAACCACTTTCTAAATATTGGAAGCAACTTTAACTACTTTTTCTCTTATGATATAACATGCGTAAAGTTCTCGCTAGAATCTGGCGGACATTAGTGCCGTATAAGTTTTTGCCTCAAAACTTATTGAGATACTGATGTGTTATGCTTCTGGTTGCATTGAAAACCCAAAAGGGCGATTTTTCTTTCGTATATTTTGCTGATATTTCATAAAGAAAAAAGCGTGGAGAGAAAAATGTACGAAAGCCAACACAAAAGATAGACATGTGAGTACTTTCCGGAAAAGATACACGTCTAAGCAAACACAAAATTTATACGTATGTTCTTTTCAGAAGTTGTTTCCGTCTTTCTCTGCTCAGTATGTTGTTCTGTTTCTTTCTCCTGTCTCTTGTTTTTTCTTCTGTCACTGATACATTCTAAATGGCTGTTTATAGCTGAAGTTTCAGTTGACCCTTGGGTCTGCATCTGACATTGACACTGTCTTTGGAATGTAGGAGATGATCGCGCAGGTTCGCAAAATAGGTTGGACCAAGTGCTTCTTGTTGGTGGTGTTAGGCAGAGGGATGCAGTTTTCGACTACCTATGGTTTAGGGTGAGCACTGGTCTTTCAGATTGTTTATGTGAAGCATGTAAAATTGGAATGTGGGAGGAACCACGTTTCAGATTGACATAAAATAACCAAGAAAGGAAAGGAAAGAACCACTTTCATTAGCATTTTATATCATATTCTCAAATGTCGCATACTCTGTCATCCAAACAAGTTTAAGTTTCCAAAACTTTTAATGGAATGAATTTGTAATGGCCTTTTACTGTTTGTGCTCAGAAAGATCTTTTGTTCTCGTGATTACTGAATATAGGATTGTAAAGTAATTGGAAAATTTATCTCATAGTCTTTTTCCACGTGCTAGTACAAGAATTCCAAAGATGTCTCCGAGAAGACAAAAGTAATAAAGGAGATAAGGGATACAATGACGCGTAGGAAATACTTTGATGGAAGTGTGGACATTATCGCTCTCTTCCTATTTGGACCGGGGAAAAGTAGGTCAATTCTCAAATCTGAGCCAGTTATAGATCATACGGACTGTCTCCCATCAATGGTAACAAATTTGTTTGATCCATATTTTTTATTCTTCTTGATTTTTGCAAGTTTCTAATTAAATCTTTGGTATTGGATTCACAGGTGCAGGTGTTTGAGACCCACTGTGGGGTGCTGGGTGAAGATGGCTTGATTCACACGAGAGAATTTGCAATTTTTTGCAACAAGGGGATCTCCCAAGCTGCACTGGAGAAAGCTTGCATAGCTGCATGTAGTGGGTACGACAAGGGACAACTGGATCCTTCCATCCGAGGTTATTAGTGTTTGATTGTCATAGACAATAGACTTATTGAATATGGTGCTGTCTTGAGATCTGGTGGGTATCTTAACAAAATTAATTAGCTGATATTTTATGCATACGCATCCTTCTAGTACTGGAGACTGAATGTGCATACAACAGCTGAATTTCTCTCTATGACAACTTAGTTTTGTCTATGATGATATGTTTCTGATATAGATCAGGCCCAAGGTTGTTTGACCATTGGGCACTAATTCATACAATGGACTTGGCCTGGAGATGCATACAGTATACTGTTTCTAACAAGAGTGGTCGGTTTTTGCATTCTCATTCTGTAATAAAATTCTGATTCCCAAATATACCCATTAAACTTTATGCGTTGATTCTGGTTAGATATAGTGTAAAATTGGTTGGGTTTTCGTGATGAAAGGATGAAAGCTTTTTACTAAAAAGGGATTGTTTTTACTTGATCTGTCCCAATAGAGGGTTCTAGCGGAGCAAAACAAACGAATCATATTGTATCAAATTCACGTCGTACATAAATCGTGTATGATCAATATATAAATAAGTCATGTCGTGTACTTCTTTTGATTAGCTTCACATATACCCAATTCGTTTATTTATCAAGTCATACGCGTTTACAAAACAGGCGACTTAAAGGAGACTAAAATCCTCTAATTTTGTATCATGTTAACGGATAGTGTCATATTTTGATCCCACCCCTCACCTCTGCCTTATCCCCTCACAAGATCACCTCCACTCCACTCCACTGCCCCTCTTTCTTTTTCTCTGTCTCTACACAACACACCATGTTTGATCTTTGAATCACTAAAATAGTAGAAATACTACATAATCTATCTGACAAAATTAAACACCAAAAGAGATTTACAGATATCTCAACTCTGATCAACATTTCTATTTATAGTCCCCACATAAATTAATTTCTATTTAAATTAACTGAATCAATATGAAGCAAATTACAAAACATAGATAAGAAAAAGAGAGAAATTTGTTTACCTTCCATCATGGAATATATTTTTCCTGAAGCACAACCCTTTCTTCAGAGTTCTAGCAAGCCCTTCTTTGACCGGGCATTTCTGCGAGTTGATTCTACACCCATTTTTGGGTATTTTCTGCCACATCTCATACCCGTTGTACCAGGTCTTGACCACGATATCCTACAAACACGAACAGCTTCACCGGATGTCTCTTCATACATAGATGCAATGAGCATAAAACTTAATTTTGATTTCAGAGATGTAACCAACCACTGCACTATCTTATTTTCATCATTTGCTTCTTGTAATTTTGATTTCAGAGATTAGTTTTCTTTTTCTTTTTTTTGCTGAGCAAAAAACAAGTACAGAGATGGAGAAAACTAAATACAAATAAAGCTAAGCAAACTAAGTTCCTGGCCTATGCTTCACCGGGGTCTTCAATGTCAGCTTAGACACCGGTCCTTACTGGGGCGGACCCAGAAATTTTTTTTAGGGTGGGCACACTAATATGTCTTGATTTTTTTTTTTAATAGACCGTAAAAGTTCATAAATTTATATTTAATACTTTTAAAACATAGAAAATTAAAAATCGATATACTCATAAACAAAAAAAATAATAATTAAAATTTTCTATCGAGAATGTAACTAATTATTATTACTTACAATTGACCATAATATGTTTTTATTATTTGAAAGTGTTGCAAATTAATTTTATCAATAATATTTCTTTTATATATAAAAACGCGGTAACAATCTTCTATTTATGATCCTATAGTTTACTACATAACGACACACATTTTTATATAATAACGAAATAACCCTACAATTTTAAAAAAATTATAAAATAACATCAATATGTTCAAAACATATTCGGACATGTCTAAAAGTTAACAATTATATTAGTTGTACCTAATTTGAGATTTAATTGATGGAGACCCAATGGTTTGTGACCATTGGATAGACAATAGAATTTATTAAATATTAAGACTCACTATTATATTTAATATCGCAATGTATTATGTCCTAAAATTAGGTTTCAATAACATTGTTCAAAAAGTTAACAATTATTTAAGTATGTATCTATTTAAATCAATATCACTAAAAGTCTAAAACACAATATTATGGTGGGCCAAAAGTTTTGTTTTTAATGTTGGGCCAAAAATTTTGTTTTTTTAATAGGTTTGGGGATTGTGATAGGTCAAAAATTTGATTTTTTAATAAGTTTGGGTAGATAGTGATGGACTCAATTTTTTTTGTTTTAAATGGACTTAATTTATTAAATTTTTTGAGTAAATTATGTGGGCCTAACATTTTTATCTTGGATTTTGGGTGGGCACAAATAATATATTATACAAATATATAATATATATACATAACTAAAAAAAAAAATTTTTTTTTTTAGGGGGCACGTGCCCACCCTGGCCCATGCTTCCCTCCGCCCCTGCTGCTTGTGGAATTGCGTCCACCGGCAGGTTTCCTGAGTTCACACTCCCATTTCCATTTCATCCTTACAAAACTATCACGCTATTGTCATAAAAAGAATGATAGGAGGTCGACATTAAAAGAATCTGTTTAGTGTTTGTTGAGGACGACGGCCCCCTTATTCTTAAGAATGAAACTATGAAGTCTCTTCAAGTCTAACTTCTTATCCACTAGAAGCAACATTTCCAACAAATTGGCAAAAGATATAAGAAATTTTCAGTATTTCCCCCTCCATGAATGCCATTTTAGCTTTAACTGGAACCACAAAGGAGGAATGCCCAAAATTCCTCCAGTCAGTCTTGGATCAAACACATCAAACTGCACACGACTCAAAGAATCCAAAGTAACCTGAGCAGGCACAGCTGGCAGAAGCACTGGGCAAGCTTCTGCAGGCACTGTTCCAGTGAACTCACGAGCCTTCTGCAGATGCGCATTGGCTACAGATGCAATCTCAAAAACAGCATCACGCAGCCCCTCACGAGAATCCAAACAGATCTCTGACCTCCCTCCCTGCTGAACCAACAGCCCATGTTTGGCTGCCACCTCAGATGGTATATAAGAAAACTGAAAGTTGCGACTAGCGTGGTATGGCAGTGACTTGAGCAGCAAAAGAAGGCCACTTGCTTTACCAATATGGGACGCTGCATGATCTGCCGCAGTGGACCTGATACCACCAGCTTGAAGTGTTGTGTACAAAAGAGTTGATACAGTGTCCTCAGCATATTTCTCCAACTCTTCTACAGTTTCAGGAATAGCAGTAACCTCTCTTCTTGCATCATTGATCCGAGCCTCAACAGATCGTTTCAGCCAGCTCTTGCTAATTTTATGCTCAGATATCACAGATGCAAGGGCCTGAGCTGTTGGGTGCTCAATTAACTTGTTGGCAAAGATATTGTCTATGGCTTCTTGCCACCAGAGCAGGCGCATAAGGCCAATTTTGGGGTCAGAAGCAACATCCATGGCTCTAGCAGTCTCAACATTAAAAGCACGAAGAGCAAATGCAGCCTTCCGCATGTTTGCAGGAAGTTCAAGAAGGCAGAGGTAGTGATGGTAGTCATAATTCCGTACTTGTTGTACACAGTAGGAAAAAGCTGCCCGTATGCCACTAGATGCAAAAGCACCACTCATCAAATCCCTGTGTCAGTTCCTCTTGTCAGCATATCATGAAGTGATAAAGACATGAATCTATTTATTGTTACATAGAGGATATTATCTTCCATAAGATAATGGAACATGCAAACATGCACAAACAAGAAAGAAGCCAAAAATCCTTAGCCAAGAGCTCTTATACCAGAGGTACAGTTTTCTTCAACCTCATGTATATACATCAAGAAAATATATTCCTTTGAGTTGTAAATTATACGAGAAACCCTGTACGTGAGGCCAGTTGAGGTAGACATCAAGAACCTAATACCATGACTCGCCAAATAATAATCCAGTGACCCACAATTTCTGACAGAATTTGAGAAACAAAAACTTGTTGCCAGCTCTGAATTTAAAAGTTGAAAACTTTAGGTTGAACTTGATAATTCGTCCATCCAACACAAAGTATTTAGTTGCTTCTCTAATAATACTAATATTGGTTATCTGTAGAAAAACATTTCTGGGCAGAATGCTGCTGACCCAAATTCTTAAGTAAACATTTTTCACCAATGTGTAATCTTTACAATAAGTCAAAAAGCAACTTCATGGTTTGCTCCTGGATAGAATGCCAGCCAAATTAATTAATCAGAAGTGTATCCCATTTCCACCGAAGCTTACACGTGTGAGACCCCGTAGTGATTTCTGCCAAAATGAAGGCTTTAATTTCATGATATCCCAAGTGCAGAACGGTAACGACTAACTAAACAAGAAAGATGCATGATAAGTAGTTAAAAGCCAAATCTTTCGCTCCAATTAAGATCATGCCTTTTAGTGACGGGGCAGAAGACCAGCTACGGCTTAGATCCTAGACCCGTAGTCCAAATTAAAACTTGCTAGTCAACCAAGACACAGCTCACTTGAAAACTTTAGCCTCAATCTGTTATTTTAGACCCGGATTAACATAGCTAATGATGTCAGTTAATCAACTCCACAATAACGTTGGCTTATGCAAAAATTCTAATTCAACAACCAAACACAATAATTCTATATACTCAATAGGTGAACGGCATTGACGTAGCGGGTCGAGTGGTTAATTCTCATACATTGGGTGGGATGAGTGGAGTCCTTAGTTCT
This sequence comes from Ilex aquifolium, assembly GCA_951799425.1. Lineage (NCBI taxonomy): Eukaryota > Viridiplantae > Streptophyta > Magnoliopsida > Aquifoliales > Aquifoliaceae > Ilex > Ilex aquifolium. The sequence goes on from OX637392.1 coordinate 3,526,913, forward strand.
CATCCCATCATAAGAAATCAAAATCTTAAAAACCAACATGTCACAATAACCGAATTTTTCACAGGAAATCCAACAAACAGGTAGAATGCATTCCAACAGGCACATATTGGTGATTGCTCTCAGAAAAAAAAAATGGAACTAGTATAAAAAGAAATGAAAAACTACCTGAATCTTACATAGTGGAACTGAAATTGGCCAAGGAATTTACCGACGATCAATAGAGAGGCTTTCAGATAAATGGGAGCTATGGAAATTTACCTGGACAAGGACACTTTCAGAGCTCAAGAGGGTTTGAGATTTGTGCCCTTAAATACACCGATGCGCAAGGCCTATCATGCGAAAAAATAACACATTGAGTTTGATAGCGTGAATGAGCAGGTTTACAGAGAGAGAGCGCAAAGTAGAAGAAAGTAGATTACGAGGTCTTAAATTCGATTCTGCTGCCAGTTGCCCCCGCTGCAATTCAAAAAAACTTTTGTTTGGGGTTTTTTTGAAATTTTAAGAAATTTGCCCTGATAAAAAAAAAATTAAAAATTTTTGGGACAGTTAACTTAGACTTGCCAGTAGATCAGATTTTAAAAATAAAATTAATATTTTTGACCGAATATATGAGTTTGAATCAACAATCTAATACTTCACAAATTTAGATTTAAAATGGTATGGTGAGTGTAATTTGTTGAAACTAATTCGTAAGCAATCAATTTTACTTGATTTGAGCAAAAAAAACTTATTCAATTTTTGTTTGTAACATTCGAGAAAATTTGATTATTATTGTTCCATCGTTTTCTTCCCACTATACGTTTACATAACAACAATAAGAAAATGGCATTGATAAATGATAACGCAGGCCAGTGCATTTCAAGCCCATCCTTGGACCCAAGCCCAGGATCAAGGTCTTCGTCTCCCACCGATGCCAATCCTACTACCTGAAATCAAAGACAAGCGTTCATGCCCGTTAAGCAGCCACGCTAAACCTGACCGTCACGAATACAAGTCATCCTGGCTCGTTAGGACATTAGAATGACACCGCTTATGCTAACAGTTTATTATAAGTCGGCTTTGAGCATATAGAGCAAACATCAATCTAAAATGTTACTTTTCAATCAGCCATAAAACAGAACATGAGAAGTCTATAAAAAACTTGGAAACACAATGAATGAAGGGGTGACAGGTCAAAATTATCAAAATGTTAAACCGTTGTTTTATCAACTAATCCATTGAAATACACTCCGGAAATGACTAGCAATGGCGCCCACTTTTTCTGTTCATTTGAATCTGGCTCCTTCCAATTTATCTCATCTGAACAATCCCTGAACTAATCAGTTTCTGAACCTTGCTCATCACTTGAGGGTTCTTCATGTGCTCTTGTGCAGCTTTAGGATTCTCCTGGAGATCAGTCAGCACCTGAAACAACCAAAAACATATGAGCCACTACATCAAACAGAAGGTTTAAGATGTCACCTTTAGGGCTGAGAGCAAGTCATTATGGTCAAAAGTTTTTCAGGGATCCTAACTCTCTACCTGTCTCATAACGGGATCTGTGAGGATGTTCTGAATCTCTGGGTCCTGCATTGCCTTAGCCTGCAGAAATTGTGAGGTATTATTACATGTTTATTTTGAAGAAACAGACCCACCAAAAGTGGAAAGTATCCAAACCTGTCTCTCTTTCAATTCATCGGGACTGAAATCCCCACGGCTTGCCTTGTTATTTTGTTCTACGCATCTGCATAATTTTTGGAAACAGCTCCCACACATCACGCTAAACCAAAAGACAGAACAGACACACCTAGCGTCCTATAAAATAACTAAGCTAAGAAATTTGTGTCCAAGTCCCCGTACCTTCTTATACCATCCAGCAATTCCTGATTGTGAGGATCATGCTTCAATCCCTCCCTGTATGTTTCTAAAGCTTTCTCATACTCCTTCATGAAGAACTGGACAGCACCCTTTCTTGTATACCCCTTGGCAAATTTTGGATCAAGCTCAATGCACTTCTCTGCATCTTTCAGTCCTTCAGGCATTGCCCCAAGTTTGGTGTAACAAGCAGCCCTGTTGCTATATGCCTGAAAACAGCAGACAGCCAGGATTGCAACAGTTTAAATGACATTTTATGTTAATCTAGGGAACAGGGTTCATAGATACTAAAAACTCAAATCGGTTCATACCCTCGGGTCTTTGGGATTCCTCCTCAAGGACTCTGTATAGTGCTTTATAGCCTCTGGGTACTTCTGCTCTTTGAAAAATTCATTGCCTGTGAATAACAGTACATATGTCAATCACATGTTAGAAATAACGGAAGAGAGAGAATGTTGGTGAAAGAAAAGACCTAACAAATAAGTAAAGTACCTCTCTCGCGCTCCTCGTCAGCTAATTTTGGATCAAAATATTCTTGTTGCTCCACTTCTTTCTTGGCCTTCTCAGCTTCATTGAGCTTCTTCAGTGTGTCAGGATTGCGATGCTCTGTAAGAGCCTTCTGGAAAGTCTCAATTGCAGGTTCGTAGTCCTTTGAGGATTTTGCCATCTTCACCAAGGCGGTCCCCTTTCTTGTCAAGGCCCTTGCAACCATCTTATAATCGGACCTAAGCTCTCTTCCCCGTTCAACAGCTTTATCACAATCTTTCATGCAGTCCTCGTACTGAAAGACAACATAAATAGATTAGATAACACTACCTGAGTTAAGATAATTAGATAAATAACACCACATTTGAATCATGAATGCAAACAAATATGGTCCACCTTTTTTGAAAACTTTTCAAACAAGCACAATGTAAGGAGCCACATATAAATTGTGTATTTCAACAAGTATGTGAGATCATATGAGTGAAATGCCTCCCTGATGATTGTAGAGGTTAGAAGCATATAACATCAATGACCATTGCTAGAGTTGGTCATACCATGTATCACCATAGCCATAAACCATACCAGTGCCAGGTGACTTGAAACAGGCGGAGATTTAAACTGACGGCAGGTGACAAGGACAATACTTAAATTCTCTACAGAAGTTCAAAGAAGGGTTATTTTAGCAACTTCCAGACCCTAGATCATCTTTCTACGATACGTTTTACAAGCACAGCAAAAGTAACACCAGCAGATTGTAAGTAAACCCCCATTGAGCACCAATTTGATATATTCTTGAGGGACATGACTATTTTAGGTAATATTACCCTCTTTTCAACATTGACACAACAGCAGATATACAACTATTTTGGGCCTAACAATACATACGAAGACCTCATTTTTTTCACAAAAGACTGGCTGCATTTATGTAAATCGTGAGATGCCATGCCAGAAGTGTTAAAAAATCTACTGTATCTCAATGCGTAGGGATTCAGTCTAGGGCTATGTTCTGGGCTCCAAGAACATACAAGGTAACAATGCAAGAGCACACTTCTCAAATGCTGCCACTTTGACAACATCCAAGAAACCACAAGGTAACAAGGAAAAAATAAGGTAAGTAAAAAGCAAGTTGGGTAACCACTTTCCAAAGGTAACCAAGAATGCACACACCACATAGAACATGCGCATCAACCCCCAAACATTTTAATCAACCCTATTGCCAAGCTAATCCCAATCCTCCTCTATGCAAACTCCGTTAGGCTTTTATGTCCTGCTATGCTCAACATGAAGAGCATGTGTGAATCTCCATGTTTGGTCGGCATAACATTAGAGGGAAATCAGAATGATCATCATATCTAGCATTTTTGCACCAAAACCATCAACCTCAAAAGTAACATCCAGGGTTTCCAAAGCTTGTAAACTATAAAACACGGACACTTCAAAAGGGTCAAAGTATCGGTATCGGATACTTCTCGGATAAAAATACACGTCCGATACGGCCAGATACGTATACGGCTGGGAAGTATCCTTTTATTTAAAAAATAAATTTGAATTTCAGATACGTTTGGGATGCATCTGGATACGCATGCGGATACGGCAGGGTATTCCTTAGATTCTTTTAAAAAGAATAGGGGCACCAGAGCAAAGATGTTTGGGCCCTTATTTGCAAAAAAAAAAAAAAAGAAGAAGAAGAAAACCCTAACTTATTCGATAGTCACCCCCAAAAAAAAAATCAGTCGTTCGAATACATCGAGCTGCTCTCTCTGTCCAGGCAATCGAGTTGCTTCTCTCTCCATCTCTCTGTCCCTCTCTATCCTCTCTTTTGCCTTAGCAGTGATTAGCACTTTTTTTTCTTTTAAGGAAACCAGCAAGTACCACCATCCTCTTAGTTTTGAGCACAAGCAGCTTCCTTAAATCCTGCAGCAAAACCATCTTCACAGTACTAGGCAGCTTGACAAAACCAGAAAAATTAGGGTTTGCAATTAGGGGGTTTTTTTTGGGTGGGGTTTTTTTTTTTTGAGCAATTTGGAGAATAAATTACAGTATTACACATATACTGCTGAACTAGGGTTTTTTTCTTGGGGCCTTGAATTAGGGTTTTTTTGAACTACTGCATGCCTGCATTGGATTGATGTGTGATTATATATTTTTGATAGAATAGTTAGTTATTATTATATATTTTTGATTGATGTGTGATTCACTTTATAAATCATAATTATTACATTAAATATAATACTAAAATTTTTAAAAAATATATATTTTATGTATGTATCCTAACCGTACTCGTATCTTTTTTTTTAAGTTTTACCGTGTTGCCGTATTCGTATCATATCCATATCTTGTATCCGTATCTGTGTTTCATAGCTTGTAAGCATAATGCTAGTAACTAAAACACCCTCACACACCAAGCCTACCAATAAGATCCATCAAATTATTGTATTAGTATTAAGTATTTGTACAAGAACACAAAATATACCATGGGTCACACCACAAGACAATTAATCAATTTCACGATAATTCACAAGACAATTAACAACAACTAGGGTGATTGCAATTTTAAATCTTCCTAATGGACAACTAGATGCAAGATAACCAGAAACCCGACAAACTTGGAAACATAGAGACAACAAAAAAAAAAATTAAATTCAGCCATTGTCATTCAGGTAAAATAATAAAGGACTTAGAACAATAGCAATACAATGACATCTTTTGTGCGATAGAGCACTTTGCTACTGTAGAACTCTGAATCAAGATATACTCAATTACTATTGTGCAATACTTGATCATAATCAGCAAAACCTGAATTATTCACTTTTAGTGTCACTTATATGAAGTCACTCTAGATCAAGTATAGTGATACAATCACTAACAACAACTACCTGCCTAAATTATGTTATTACTAGGAGAGTCAAAATATGACACGACTTGTTAACACAATACGAAGTTAATGAGTTTGAATCTTATTTAACTCACATGTTTTGTAAATGAATAGACCATAAACAAATCGAATATAAGTGAAGTCAATAAAAAAAAATACACAACATGACTTGTTTATATACCAGTAATACACGATTGATACACAACACAAACCCGATATAACATGACTCATTAGACACAAATTAATAAATGAATCGGGTATAGATAGAGTTCTTTTTGACACAAACCCGTTAAGACCCAACACGATTGACATACCTAGTCATTACATATTAACTAAAAAACTCTGAAATATTTTGCACAATATGGTATAGAATTGGAACCATACTTCATTACTTTAGTACCATGAATCAAAAATATACTCAATTACTAATTTACTATGATATACTTGTCATAATAATAACTCACTTTTAGTGTCACTATTATAAAGCCATGCTAGATCACGTATGGTAATACAAGCACCAACAGCAACTATTGCTAACCAAGTGCAGCAACTAAAACACCAGATAATATCAACAACCACAACCAACATAGAGTACAAATTAAAACTATAAACAGTGGTTTTAAATTTTAAAACAAAAATAATATTGGAGACAATTAAAGCCATATGAGGCAACCCAACTGAAGGAAAAAGAAGAGTCAAGAGTTCTAATCTACCTTCCCCATTTCCAGGTACACAGCGGCCCGATTTGTGAGGAAAGAAATGTCCTCATCATCCAGCTCAATTGCCTTCGTGTAATGCTGAATGGCTGTTTCAAAATCCTTCTTCTTATACGCTGCATTCCCAGCCTCTTTCTCCTTCTGGGCCTGCACTTTTCTTTGCTTAATCTCTCTCTCCTCAGATACTTCCATAGGTTCTGGCTCTGGCTCCGGCTTCTTCTCCTCCTTCCCGGAGGACTCCGCCTCGGCCTGCCTCTTCCTCTCAGTCGGTGGAGGCGAAGAGTCCATCGGCACATCCATATCCTCAGGTGTCCTCGTCGGTAACTTCAAATTCAACAACACCCCCAAAGCTTGCATTACTCTCTGATCCTGCAAGTAGAGGTTGATATTACTAGGATTTTTCTGAAGATCCTGCATCATTTTGACGAAATCAGGCTGTTGGAGAAAAGCCCGAGTGGTTGGATCTCCGGTGAGCTTGGTCCACATCTGTGGCCCAGAAAAGGCGTCGCCGAATGGATTCGACGAAGGAGGCGCTCTAGATCGGGTTAAACCGGCTTGAGCATCGGAAAGGCCGGACTTTAGAGCTTCGTTGTTGGGGTCGATTTCGAGACCTTTTTGGTAGGCAGAAACGGCGTCGTTGTATTGGTGGAGGCCTATGTGAGCCGCGCCGAGGCGAGAGTAGCCCTTCGACCAGTCGGCCTTGAGCTCGACGGTCTTCTGGGCATCGGACAAAGCTTCGGAGAATTTGTTGAGAGAGGCATAAGCGGCGCATCGGTTGGAGTAGAGGACGTGGTTGGTGGGGGAAAGATTGATCGCCTCTGTGAAGTGGCGGATGGCTTCGGTGTAGTTTCCGGCGGAGAACGCCGCGTTACCTTTAGCTTTGGCTTCGTCGGCCATAACGTTGTCGATTGAACTGGGTAGACTCACTTTCTCTCTCTCAGGTAAGTTCGAGGATTGGAAGAGAGAGAAAAAAATGGGGTTTTCAAGAGGGGATTTGGACTATAGAGTGCTTCTGGAGACTTCGAGGGGAGGCGAACTACTGTTGACGTGCGTGACGTGGGAATTGGGAGGAGTTGTTTGGCCACGAGTATAGGAATCTTTAACCAAGGTTTGAACATGGTCATCTTCTTGTTCGACATAAGTGTGCAAATGTTTAAAAAATAAAAAAATAAAACCTTAAAATCCCTACAAATAGAGAAGAAGAGACAAGTGACAACCCTCCTTTGGTTCATATCATGAAAACAGATGGAGATAAAGAAAAGGAAAAAAGGGAAAGAAAAAACTCTTGTGGAAATTCACATGTAGGAATAGAATATTACTTGAATAGTTTAGAAAAAGTCATGATCAAAATTAAAAATTCTGATCTTATGTCTTTTTTTTTAACTTAATAGTACCATCGAGAACAAATAATCAAAATATTTCAGAATACATATATCCCCCAAACATTTCACCCGAAAGATTAACTATGTTCTAATCTTTTGAGTGCATTACTTTGATCAATTTTGTAATAAATCGATCTATATTATAACAATATTGTTCACTTTGGGTCTGTCCTACATGACTTTGTTTCTCTGATTTTTGACATCACCCAAAAAAAATATTATTACAATTAAAGATATTAAGTCTACATATAAAACACTTCACCTTTATTTAATTAAACGATGTGGGGTTGTGTTATGCCATTATAATACCAAATTCCATGGTTTCAACACATTGATTTCACTTTGCTAGTTTATATGATGATTTATTGAAATTCGTACGTTGCAATTGACTTGATGGTTGCTTGAACTGTCACCCTCCATGCAAAACTCATTGGGAATAGGAATACTCTCTATGCCTGAAAGTTTTAAGTTAATAATGAATGTATTTGGTGAAGAGTGAAAACTTGTGGTAAAAATTTTATCCTAGTTTTGGTGGTAAAGTAACATTATTTAATGATTAGTCCAATATTTCCACCTAACTATGACAAGAGAATTATACTTTTCTATATATCTATACACAAACACACACACACATCCCAAATTAAACTCTTTATGCCAATTATATAATCTAATAAATCATTTGACATTCATTCCTAAATGAATCATATTCTTTCCTGAACCTCCCCTTTCCATCTATTTATAAATACTTTTTTTTCATATTTACTACAAAAGTGGCATTCAATCCATTGAAACCTCCTGACAAGAACTACCTCTGTCTACTAAAAAAAAATTACAAATTTCTTACCTGGGCCAAATGAAACTTGCCCATGGCTGCCATTTCCATAATTAACTTTAGTTCTGTTAATATGTTTGGTTAAGACGATTTTGCTTTCAGGAAAAACGATGACTATTCGTCTGGCCCATTTGAGTTTACTCAAGATTTCTATAGACATAATGAGAGGGTGAGAGGCATCATAGCCGTTGTATAAACTTACTTGCATCACGTATAAACTTTTGGTTCAAAAAGAATCACTTTTCAGGATTAGAAACAAAACAAAAAGTAAGATGTTTCTGTGTTTACAGCATCAAACAGATTAAGCAGCAACTGCTTCCTCTTTTGCAGCGAGCTGATTCTGGATGTGTTGAGGGACAACATCAAACTTAGCCAACTGCATAGTGTAGGAAGCGCGCCCTTTTGTCATCCCCCGCAATGTACTGACATATTGGAACATCTCTGCCAGTGGAACCAAGGCATCAACTACCTGCATCGATAACAAAGAAAATTATGAAAGGAAGCTCAGATAATGTGTATATATCTATGTGTGTGTATGTGTGTAAAAGGAAGTGATCAAGGGCAGCATGTTAAGCCCCCCCCCCCCCCCCCCCCCCCCCCCCAAAAAAAAAAAACACAACACACAAACAACAGTCTCTCCCTCTAGATACGAGATAGGTTTAGAAATTCAGAGTTGAAGAACTTTACGCAAGGCTATATGATTGGCATAAACATGCATATTTATCTTGCAGTATTTCCTTATCTAGTCCACAAAGAAAAGTTAAGGTGGCTTTCTTACACAATTCAATTACACTGATTGCTTATACCATTCCTGTAACAATATGCGGCCCTAATGACTTAGTCAATAGTGAAGGGAACAAGTCTGAAAACAATGATCCTGCAAACAAGGACCATGGTGTTTCACATACCTTCAGGCCACCAGGTTTGTCACCAAAGCTGTTGATCTGGCCTCTCCTTGAGTTGAGATCACCAATCACATCTCCCAAGTGCTCCTCAGGAGTAACAACTTCAACTTTCATTATAGGTTCTAACATCTTTGGACCAGCCTTTTTCATCCCTTCCCGAAAAGCTCCTCTGGCTGCCAGCTGGAATGCCAATACACTTGAATCAACATCATGGTAAGAGCCATCCACTAATACAGCACGGATATCAACAACTGGAAAGCCTGCAAGCACTCCATTGCTCATGCATTCCTCTAATCCTTTCATCACTCCAGGAATATACTCTCTTGGCACTGCACCTCCTTTAATTTCACTCTTGAACTCATATCCATTGCCTGCTTCAATGGGCTCAAACCTTACGGTGATATCAGCAAACTGTCCTTGTCCACCTGACTGTTTTTTGTGAACATACTTCACTTCCGAGACTTTGGAAATGCTTTCTCTGTAGTTCACTTGTGGTGCACCAACATTAGCTTCTACCTATAAGTGACAAGCAGGAAAAAGTCATAAAAATTCAAATACATACAAAGATGAACCTTTTGTTCTCAAAAAAATTAATTTTCTTTGTTGAGATCTCAAAAAATTCATATATGATGAGAATCGTCAAATACCAACATAAAGCTGGTTAATATTGAAATAAACAAAAGCTCTGATTCTATTAATGTGCAGGAATTTAGCAGAAGTGGAAAACATTACAATCAGACAGAAATAGATAAATTAAGCTCTACACACCAGCCTCAGAAAGAATCAGCAGATGCAGTTAAAATATTTTCATCACCATTTACTTTCTGTTTTTGTTTTTGTTTTTGTTTTTGTTTTTGTTCTCTTTCTTCTTTTTCCCTCATTTGTTAGTCATGCAATATAATTATCCTTGTTTATACATCAAAATAAACATAGCTTTAATATTTCGTGCAAAAGGATTTCTCAGAACATAAATAAGTTAATAGCATTTGCAGACAGGTTTCATACCCATATGTCAATGTGTGCACATACACCGTGTCTCTATGTTGTGCCTGCGATGAGTCTTAAAAACACCATATAATGATAAAAACCAAAACAACCACAAAATTATCCAGAGACCCCATCGACCAAGTTGAAGATACAAACCTTAAATTCCCTCTTGAGCCGATCAACAATAATCTCAAGATGCAATTCTCCCATTCCTTCAATGACTGTCTGATTGACCTCTTCATCCCTTGAGAAATGGAAAGACGGATCTTCTTGAGCTAGTTTTATTAAGCCGGTTGCCATTTTATCGACATCAGCCTTTGTCTTAGGCTCAATTGCCACCTTTATCACAGGATCAGGAAAGTCCATCCGTTCAAGCACAATAGGCTTCTCCACATCGCACAATGTTTCTCCTGTAATGGTATCTTTTAGACCTGCAAGAGCTATAATATCACCAGCTAAGGCTACCTTAACATCCTCTCTGCTGTTGGCATGCATTTCTAGAAGTCTACCAATTCTCTCTTTCTTTCCCTTGTTTGCATTAAGTACATAAGATCCTGCAGTAATCTTCCCAGCATACACCCTTACAAATGTAAGCGACCCCACAAAAGGATCGCTCATGATCTTGAAAGCTAGTCCAGCAAATGGTTCATCATCGCTGGCAGCCCTGTCAACCGTCACTTCTGGGTTCTCAGGGTCAGTCCCTTTCATAGGTGGCAAGTCAAGTGGAGAAGGCAAGTAATCCACAACCGCATCAAGCAATGGTTGAACCCCCTTGTTCTTAAAAGCTGAACCACATAAAACTGGCACAAAATTACTTGTGATGGTTCCCTTTCTAACTAATTTCTTTATCGTTTCTTCATCAGGCTCAACTCCTTCAAGGTAGCTCTCCATAGCTTCATCATCCAACTCACTTATGGTCTCAATCATCTGTGCCCGGTAGTCCTGAGCCATCTCTTGAAGATCAGCTGGAATATCCTCATACACAAACTTTGCACCCAATTCTTCTCCAGACCAAACAATGGCTTTCATCTTCACTAGATCAACAACTCCTTTGAAATTATCCTCTGAACCGATAGGTATTTGTATTACAAGGGGTTTGGCACCCAAATTTGTGACAATCATATCCCTTGTTCTAAAAAAGTTTGCCCCAAGACGATCCATTTTATTGACAAAACAAATTCTAGGTACACCATATTTATCAGCTTGTCTCCACACCGTTTCAGACTGAGGTTCCACACCAGCAACACTGTCAAACAAACATATAGCACTGTCCAAAACCCTGAGAGCACGCTCCACTTCAAGTGTGAAGTCAACGTGGCCAGGAGTATCGATAATATTGATACGATGCTTGTTCCAAAATGTGGTAGTTGCAGCTGAAGTTATAGTAATCCCTCTCTCCTGTTCTTGCTCCATCCAGTCCATTGTAGCTGTTCCTTCATGCACCTCACCAATTTTATAATTTCTCCCGGTGTAGTACAGGATTCGCTCGGTTGTAGTAGTTTTTCCTGCATCTATATGAGCCATAATCCCAATATTGCGATAGTCTTTCAATGGCACTGTTCGCTTTCCCTCTGAGAGACAAGAAAGAAGAAATCCATGTATCCTGTGTCAGCAGGTGGGTAAAAAGTTGCACTTGTATGAGTGGTACGGAAAACCTAATAAAAAGCAAAGTATGCACAGCTCCAGTATCTGTATATCCTTATGATATGCAAAGTTGCTTAATATTTATCGAACAAATAGCATCACTGCATGAATACTCATATAATCAACTATACACAACCCTTATACGGGACCAAATCATCCATTAATAAGTATCAAAGTATAACTGCATTTACCAATTTCAATCATTCTATCAGACTGAAGAAAGCAGTAGTGCAATTTACTAGCAGCTTTATCTCTGAGCCTTTAAGATTCAACATGGCACAGATTTTTACAGCAAGCATGCACAATGGGCATAACATGACTCTAAAATTACTTGGTAAGGTTTACAACTATGGCAATGGAGTAAAGTCTGCTCTCAAAACAACTTAGATACTTACTAAATAGAAACCACCACTCAACTGTCCTGTAGCTGATACAAACATAGTACACTCAAAAATTTCGATGAGAAGACAAAAGAAGTAATCCCATCCAGGATGCAAGTTGGTATTGCTGCATGGCTAGTAAATATTTTAAGTGAACTTGAGAAACTATTGCACACCCAAAATAGTGATATAGCTTACCCGTGTTGCATTTTTGAGTGGTTAACAAAGATTTAACAATAAGAATGTACCCAGTTTGCAAACGAAGAAGTTAAGGACAGTACAGACTACAGATTGATCCGAAAGTGATCAAATAACATAAAGAACCTTGATAACACCTCATACCTAGAGCTCCATCAAATAACCTAATTGAGAGCCATTATGGAATACACCAAACTTATTTTAATATGCAGGAGACATAAGGATAACATTGGGAAAAATATAATCAAATAATTATAGAGACGAAAGAGTTTCATTCCCATCCCCAAAAGGACAATTTCAAGAAGCATGGCTTTAGCAAGTATGCAAACGGAAGCGAATTCATACACAGAACTTAAAAATAACAATTAGCGTCAATTCCACAACAAATTTAACTACTAGGAACCAATGTAACAATAAAAAATTATGAAAATTTCCTTCTGCCCTAACGCACAATCTATCCAAAGAAGAACATTTCATCTAATTAATATAAGCATATTTACATAGAAACAGAAAAAAAATAGAGAGAGAGAGAGACTTAGACCTTCAGCGGCCATGGCGGAGACGGAGAAGTTTCTTTTTAGCTGTTGGTGCTGTAAGGTAGGAAGCTTGGAAGTGGTGGAGCTGAGTCGAACAGTTCCGAAGAATTCGGAGAGAGACGAAGAACCGAGAGAGTAAATACTGCTCCGACAACGACGCAAGGAATTAAGTCGGAGGAATCTACGGTGAGAGACAAGAAGTGGCCTCCTTGACCCATTGAAGTTGCAGACTGAAGAAGCCGTAGAAGCCGAAGACATTCTCACTGCTGACTCTGCCGCCATTCTTACTCTCTTTCTCTGCTCCCGTTCTGTCTTTAACAACTCTCTCGCTCTCTCTCTCTCTCCTATGGTTTGCAGAGCGGTGGTTTTGGGGATAACGAAAAACTGTGTGGTGCCCGTTTGCGCTTTTGGGAACTTGGTGGCCTCGTCTGCGATCGTTCTGAGCCGGATATAATAATTTCAAGGGTAAAAATCATAACTGGTCATGAATTTTATCTCTAATTTTGATTTGGTCTCTAAATTTTTAATTATTTCAATTTATTTTTTTAATTATTAATTTTATCTCAATTAAGTCTTTTTGTCGTCAACCAGAGGGTAATCCAATATGATCTATTTCAACGTTGATCTAATGGTAGAAATAGACGGAAGGTATAGATAGAAGTGGAGTAGGAGAAAACGATGATTCGTCCAAACCCGTCATGTTAGATCAGGGATGAACTATACGTATTAGATAGTAGACATGTATAAGTATATCCGTAAAAACCCATGTCGTGTTGAAAACGAGTATAGACTGAAACTTATTCCCACCCCGTTAAACCTGTTAATTTTTTATATAAATAAATAATATATATATATATATATATATATATATATATATATATATATTTTAAGTCTTGGAAGACGAAGCTTTTGAGTGGTCTTTTAACAAATTTTCAATTTTAGTCAAATGTTGTCTTACGGCCTGTAAGCACACATTTGTAAAATTATTTTGTCTTATAGCAATATTTGTTCTTGAATAACAGACATTCATAACAATTTTTTCAAAATCTTTTAAAGTTAATTTTATAGCTTCAGTAGTTGGAGGATAAAAACTATTTATAGTTTTTTCATCTAGAGTTTCCCATTTATGTTGAAATTTTTCTATAACATTTAAATGATTCATAGTGGGTGGAGCATAATAAGTTAAAAACCAGGTAACAAAAATAATTATTTTTTTTCCCCTTTCTATATAAAAGTGAAACATTTCTTTATAGTTTTTAAGCCATTCAGAACTCATAGTTTTAAAGTACCAATCTATAAATTCTTTATGTTTAGGAAGATTAAATTATGCATTTAATATATTTATATAATAAAGTAGTTTACAATTCAAATTTCAAAAAGATAAACAAAATGACTTTTGTTTTTTGCGGTTCAGATTACTTTAAATTTTTCTTTAAAGTTAATCTAACGGCTAATATTAACACCCTAAATTTAATTGAAAAAATAGGCCCCTAAGAGTGTGTTTGAAGTGACTTTTTAAAAGTACTTCTAGAAATTATTTCTCATAAGTACTTAAAAAAAAAAAAAATAGTGTTTGAAACCGCCCCACCACTACCACTACCTCTACCTCCACCACCACTACCGTCGTCGCCGCCACCACCGCCGCTGCCACCACCACCACCGTCACCGTCGCCACCACTGTCGTCGCCGCCACCACCACCACCACTACCGTCGCCGTCGTTACCACCACCGTCATCGCCATCGCCGCCACCACCACCATTGCCGTCATCACCACCACCACCACCACCACCACCACCGCCGCCAACACCACCACAACCATCACCGTCTCCTACCACCACCACCTCTTGCCCCCATTACAATCGATACTTAAATTCATTTATCTCTCATTTATGTTTGTGATTTGATTTTGGATATGAATACAAATATATTTATTGTTTACCATTTTTTATTACTCTGTGCATTCAGGCACATACAATAACTGGTATATATATATACTCCCAACCACTCATCCAATTAGTATTGGATCTTTATTGTTTATGTTATAATATTATTTAGAATGTTATTATAATGAATTATATTGCAGATAATTTTTTAATCTTATTAGTAATATTGTTGTTATTTTCGAATTAATCATGTAATGACGTTGTATATTTAGTTTCTGTCCAAGATTGCCTCCTCTTGAGGGCAATATTAAAGGTTTGGGTAAATTACACTCACATTCTCTAACATTTGACTTTATTACACAGACATCCTCTCATGTTTCAACAATTATACAGAACTCCCTGGACATTTAAAACTTATAACAACCATACCCCTTCCAACTAATATTAGAATGGTTCACGGACAAAGTTGATGTCATCAATAATAATTTGTGAAATACCAAAAATACCCTTTAAAACTAAATTTAAAAATTCAAACATTTATTCTTCTTACACCCAAAATTTTATCCCATCTCTCCTTTATCATTTCTCTATTTTATATTTCATATTTAAACTAAAATTTTTTCAATTAAATATTTAATTTCATAATCTATCAAATTAATCAGTTAAATACTATAATTTTTTGTTTATTATACAACATATTTATGTAAATTCTATTTATCAATCCAGATTTGCCCCCAAAAAACCATTAACACCATTACCCACCACCCATCGTCGCTTCCACACCATAGAAACCACCACCACCCCCTTTCTCTCTAGGCTCTCTCTCTCTCCCTCCCCCCCATAAACCGTCAAATTGATTAACAATTTCACATTATTTACCCAGAGGGCACGAATCTCATACTTCTCACCGCAAAAACCATCCATTGGATTTTTTTTTTCTCAAATCTCAAAGTCAAGAAAACTCATTACCCCAAAAAAATGGGTTTTACGATTCTTAATCTGCAACTTCGGCCATGGCTTTTGGAGATCTTCTCTTTCTCTTTTTTCCTTTCCCTCTCTATCTCCCAATGTTCTTTGCTTGGGTGGGTTGACGTTTTTGATGAGGATGGCTATTGGAGGGTGCTGCAGTGGTGGGGAGGGGCTGGCAATTTTCACCACTTCTTTTGCAATTTTAGTTAGGGTTTCCCTCTCTCTGTTTATGTGCATGTATGTATATACACACACGCGCGCGCACACACAGAGATGGGCTGAGGGAGAAAGAGAGAAGACTGATGATTTCGGGTTAGTTCTTCACCAAGAGAGAGAGAATGTGTTGGGATAGCTGGTGTAGAGGTGGACGAAGATTAGGGTTAGGGATAAGGCTTGGGTTTTGGGTTTGAGTCTGTGTTAAAACATAGGGGCAAAATAGTCTTTTTATTAAGATAGTTAACTCCGTCTAACTATTGGGATCTCAGTGTAATTGTTGAAACGTGAGGGATGTCCGTATAATAAAGTCAAATGTCATGGAGTGTGAGTGTAATTTACCCCAATAATTTTGAGTCTTGAACTTTTGTTAACTTATTTATTTATTTTTGGTTTTGATCACATGCATGCAAGTTATAGTTTAATTGTTACGTTTTTTTTAATTATAAAAATTAATTGTTACAAGCGAGGGAGTAAAATTTACTCGCAGAAGAAGGATGAGAATGAAAAATAGCCCCATTAACGGGAGTAGACCGATGATGGACATAATTTTTTTAAACAGGTACACGATGAAGACTACCCCCTCGCCCTCGTCCATTGTCATCCCTAATGGAAGGACTTAATTGAGACAAATTTAATAGTTAAGCAACTAAATTGAAAAGAACTAATTATGATTTTTATCCTAATTTTAAAATTTTATGAACCTTAATGCCCTTAAAAGAGCAACGGCTAAAAAGCTGCCACGTAGATCTCAATTTATATTATCCTTATATGGATTGGGGAGTGGAAGTGGGTCTTATCTCATGCAATGTTCTCTATCTATCTAAAGTGGGGTTTGGACTTTGAAGGTGGCCGTTGCCTGGACAGCCCACTAGGCCCACAGTGTTTGTCCGATCTGCAACGTGGCTTTAGCCCTGCCTGAGTTGTTATCATTTGAGGTACTTCTTAGGGTTCATTGTTTAATATTCATCTCCTCCCTTCACACACACCAGGAGATGAATATTTCTATTGAAAGCTCAAGATCGAATAAATTCTCATCACTACCAAACATAAAAGGGAAAATTTTAATGACTTTCGATATTAGATGGAGTCCTCACTTTGAATCAAATAGTTATGGTCGATTAGGTTCCTAAATTAAGTAAGTTCAAATAACATTTTTTAATAAATTACAGGAAAATACAAGTGATCATACATTAAAGCAGCACACATTTTATTAACATACAGCTCATTGAGCTAGTTACAAACTACATACAAACCAACTCCGTTACTTAACATTTAGAGGAAAAACCAGCATGCTGAGACCCCACTCCAGACAAAATATAATGCATTTTGGTGGCTTTCGGCTGCTACAAAACTGATCCAAGGACAATACCTGTTCTACAAGACCACAACAAAAACTGAACTTAACTCACACTTGAACATCTACAAACAAACCACCATAGAGAGATTCAACACTAAATCTAGGGTATGTTGTGGGCTTCACCAGCTCTATGTCTTGTAGCAAAGCGATTAACCAATGCCAGTGCATTACTGGTGACCTGAGCAACACTGATGACCCTGCTTTTAATTGCAGCTTTCACATTTTCATCCATGGCATTATTAGCAAAGCCATCAACACAAGTGTTCTCATCGGTAAGAGCAGCACTGACCCATGTCTGAACGTTGCTCGCATGCCACATGAAGTCCTGGCCATTGCCTCGACCCATGTACCCGAGCTCTTGGACCGATTGGTTAAGCTGATCCACAGAATGAGCCATGTTATCAATGCAGTCTTGTACTGCTTGGTAGACTCTTGGATTGAGTCCTGTAGTTTTAGCTATCCTGGAAACAAATACTGAGGTGGATTGAGCCCTGGCTAAGCTCACAGACAAGGAGGCTTGAGCTAGTTGCCGCTGGCTTTGTTGTATGGTGTCTGCATAACTTGACAGACACTGAACACACAAAGCAGGATAGAGAGTGGCTCTGCATGATGACCTGATGAAGTCTATGTGCGTGGGATTTGAGGAGACAGTAGACTCTGCTATGCCGTCCATATAAAGACCAAGTAAAGTAAAACAAAGACCAAGTTTTGGCAAGTAAAGAACAAGTTTTGCCATCTCTTTGATATGTGAGAATGGACTGGTACTATATCAAGTGAATTAGATCTTGGAAGCCTTATATAGAGGCCTAAATGAAGGTTGTGTATCCTCTTGAAGAGATTAATAATAAAAGTTCAAATATATTTGCCAAAGGAAACTTCTCTTGAGATTAAATAAAAGGTTGTCACATGCCTGCCTGCCTGTCTGCTTTTGGCTCTTTCTTTCCTTAACAAGTTATGCTCTCTGTTTTTTTTAATCCCCTTTGTAGAGTATCTATATCTCATAATTTCATGCTCTATTGGGGGCTGTAAGATTCCTAGTAACCTTCTCTTTTCCTACACCAGATCTCTATTTACTCACCATGTGTCCTCTGTGTTCATTACAAATAAGCAGACCACACACAAGTATTAAAAGCTAGTAAATTTTTCGGAAATGCACATACAACATTGACACAACTTTTTTTGAGTCAATTGAGGCAGTTACCAAGAAATTTGTAAATTTAAATTGATATTTAAAAAGCGAAAGTGTGTCAGTTTCGATGGAAAACTATGACATATATGCTAAATAAAAACAGGGTTGAGAATAGGATGAGCAATTTAGGAGGGCTTGGGGGAGAGATTACTGATACAGGTCAATGTGATCTTGATCAGTTGCCAGTAGTCTTGACTTGAATATAAACACAAAATGAAGTAATAATAATGCAAGTCTCTGCCTCGATTTTTGCAAACTAACTACAAAAATTTAAGTGGCTGGTCCCCTCTTGTTTGTTTTCATAGTCACCTAACAACTAGTATTATATGATATAAAACAATGTTATATGCCAGAGACTGACATAATTAGCCATAGATACTAGCTTGCTTTAAAAGCTGAAGAGTCAACCAGTGGATCTATTATAACATAAACATGTAGACACAAAAAAAATTTAAAATTAATTTCACGCAGATATAGTATTTTTCAATCCCATATAACCTTTAATAAGAATCCTTCCTCTTACATCAGACAAAGATGTGTTGTTGAAGTTGATGTCATGCTTTTTGCCTACATCTAGCCATGGGACCATGCTGTAGAGCCTAGCTTGGTTCAACTTCTTAACCACAAAGATCTCAACTATACCCATTTTTGCAGAAAGACTGCCCGACCTCCAGGAGACATCTTACCTTGATTCAAGGGTGAAAAATCATAGCAAAACAAGGATGGAAAATTAAACAGAAGGAAGAGAACCTTTGGGTAGTAGTGATCAATAAAAAATACATTAACCAGGTGAACAACACCTGGGAGTGGAAAGGGACTGCCTCTCCAACCTGGAGAGCTGTCCTAAAAACCAAGAAACTTCTGGAAAAGGGAACTAAATGGGTTATTGGGAATGGGGAGAATATTCTCTTCTGGACAGACTGGTGGCTGGGAAATGAGCCCCTCCTCATAAAACTCCACTACCCTCCTTCAGCCAACCTCCAATGCAAAGTCTAAGAGCTCATCGATGAAACAGGTAACTGGAATCTACAGGACACATGTATGGACTCCCCCAAAACATTATTTTGGATATCATGCATACCCCCCCTCCCCAGTTTTGAGACCTTCCTCAACAGACCCTGTTGGGGACTGTCCCATAATGGAAAGTTCAGTACTAAGTCCGTCTATGACCTCTTAACAAAAGAGGACAGACCCCAACAACACCCAAACTGGGACTGGTTCTGGAAGCTGGAGTTACCCCAGAAACTCAATTTTTTTTTATGGTTGGTGCAGCATGACAGATTACTATCCAACCAACTAAGAGCCAGAAGGAGCATGACTACAGAAGAGACCTGTACCAGATGTAACACATTTGAAGAGTCAACAATCCATATTCTGCGAGATTGCTCCAAAGCACAGAAGGTTTGGAGCATCTTTCAGAAGAGAACTGAGCGAACCTCTGACCAAAGCCTGAGCCTACCTAACTGGTTGAGAAAAAACTTCAAGGATAGGGATAATAAAACTTGTAGAGGTGTCAATTGGATCACAATATTCACTTTCATCATCTGGCATATGTGGAAGGATAGAAATAATGAATGTATTTCTAAGATATACACGGGTCACTAGGTAATTGCGAGTAATGCGTGGCAAGCAGCAGGAGAGACTGACTACAGCCTTCCAAGGCAACCAGCAAAGCAGTCCAGCAAAACAAACTAGACTAATATCCTAGTCTTTTCCTTGTGCAGGATGGATGAAGTTGAACACTGATGGATGAAGTTGAACACTGATGGCTGCTCTAAAGGGGAACCAGGATCAGTTGGAAAATGGAGGTCTCATTAGGAGCGACCAAGGTCTATGGAAGATTGGTTTTTATGGAAAGCTGAACACCACCACAAGCCTGCAAGTGGAGCTATGGGCCATTCTCAAAGGGCTAGAATTGGCACAAAGGAAAGGATGTAACAGAATTGTGTTGGAGATTGATTCTCTTGATGCTTTTAACCTCCGCACCAAATCACTGGAAGAGGACCACCCAAACAAAGCAATTATAGCGAATTGCAAGCACCTGATGATGATCAACCAAATTCCCATGGCACACACCCTGCGTGAGGGGAATCAGTGTGCAGATATCCTTGCCAATCTAGGAGAACAGCAGCAAGACAGCATTGTGGAGCTGCTGATTCCACTGTACCAAGTGCTGCAAGCCATTAGGGCAGATTTAATATTTGTTGCTTTTGTAAGGGATACTTAGCTCCCATTTAAACTTTCCAAAGCACCAAAAAAAAAAAAAAAGGGCGAAAAATGATGGGTTTCTGCAACTCCATTGTGTTCACCAACATTTACTTATAGAACCATACTGATGAGAGTGGATCCATCTTGGCTCACTTTATTAACCCCAATTGTACTTAAAATGCTAGTGCACACCAATCTGCAGCTTTTCGTTTTCACTTTGTTTGTGAAGTTGAGCATCCTCAAGATTCGGCACAAACTCCTCCTGCTCCTATTAGTGCCATGGCTTTCATCTTCCCCATTCTCAATTTCCTGCCTAATAATAATTGTTTGTAAGCAATTCGGCCTTGCTGTTGAGATCACCACTAAATATTTCTATGGTCTTTAGGTGCTTTCCGAGTGAGCAGCAACACACTTCATTAGAAGTGGTTAGGCAGGTTCCAAGTCCGTAGTTCACTAAAAACTTGTGCAAGTACGAGAGTTCACTAAGGAAACAAACTCAATACTTGATTTGACAACAGTGCAGCCACATTCAAAGTGCCTCCATATGATCATAATAACCACCAAACGTTTTGCAACTCTAGCTGTATGAAAGAAATACATAAGCATTTGCTTGGATGCAGCATGGAGATCATAAGATGATGTTCACATGGAAATTGAAAGCAGTTCACTTTGATTCTTTTCTTCTATCTAGTTTCATTTAAATGAATGTAGAAACCATAACTATTATTCTTGAAATTCAACATAACCATTCGGAAAGTTTTTCACCACCACGAGTGGTAATATCACAAGTTTCACATAAATCATGTCAAAATACAACACACATCTACTCTTTCCAATATCATTATACATTTATCCTTTCTGGGCAATGCAGCAGTATGGTCGACATTAACCAATAACTCGCTACGAAGTACGAACATGGGAAATGATAAAAATATTTACCACCTGAATATTAAACTGTGATGTATTTGATCACAGCCCCACGGAGCTTTTCCATAAATTCTGCTGCTTGTTTCTGCAAGATGGAAACAAGCATTATTTGAAGTTTGAAATTTCAAATGATATGGATGCGATTTTATAATGTAATCTAAGTAAAAATAACTTAGGAAAACTTTTCAAGAGAAAGACCATTTCATTGCTTGTTATGTATACTTTATAGTGATGGGATACGAAAGGTCCATTATATTACTAAAACGCACCAATTCGCCCAATGGCTTAGAAGAAAAGATTTAAGAACCTTTAGTAATCATGTTTGCTCCTATACTTACAATTTGGGGGTCAGCTTGCAATATTTAACATTCAGACAACTGCCAAGCCATTGGAAGACCCTGATTTTGTAATGTACCATAAACAGACAAGAACTGAACTGAACGGAGGCATTGCCAAAATCAAAAACAAGATCACAAAGGTATTCCTAATTTGATTTTCTACGAAAGGGACAACCGACGAACACTGGATGTCCTGTACCCAAGAAGCTATTGACATTATTTTTAGTATAAGAAAGAAGTGCAACCACAATTTCCTGAGAATGACTTTAGGGTCCATAAGCAAGTGGCTGTGCCAATATTTACTCAACCAACTGAAGAATATCCCCTTTGAAGTTTTTTGAATAGAGAAAAAAAATTTAGGGAGCAAGGATACAAGGCTTGATCACACTCGAGTTGCAGCGTGGATAACAGTTTAGTTCATGTATTCTGTATGCGCAGGACAACACCATGAGGACTTCTATGAAGACGTGATGGAAAGATATTTTTCAAGAACCTCTCACCTGGTTACCCTTATGAGCATTTGCTATGTTTTCATCAAGAAGTGTCAACAAGGATCTGTTGATCTCATTCCGCTCAACCATATCCAGTAACTGCATAATGTTAGATTATTTTTCAGCTGTGTGATATACATCTCGAAAATGTGAAATATAGAGGTTAATTTGCTGATAAAAAGTAGCACATACAGTTGCTTTTATATCCTTTGATGTCAAGATTTTTGTCAGGCTCTCCTTTGCCGTTACAAGGTCAGTTTGCATTTTATCATATGCTTCTGTAGAAATATAAGGGGGCAGATATAATGTGGGTTTCCAGATAACAAGTGCATATTAAAATTCTTTGACAGAGTTTTTGAAATTTACGAATATAGCAAACCTGTTCCTTCCTGCAGAACCTTTTGCAGAGCTTCCAGCTCAACCAATCTATCTTCCATATCCTACAAAAACCATCAATATTGACTCTGCTCATACATTTGGGCATTATGTAATTAACGCATGTAGATGTAGACAAACCTCAGTTTTTGACATGGCAAAACGCAGCTTTCCTAGTTCCAACTGCAGATGTGAGAAAAATTCCTGGTTCAATCTGCAAATTTTAATGTTCAGACGATGTGGTAATACGAAAAGTTTTTTTTTTTTTGGGGGGGGGGGTTTGCTAGTTAGTTTTCTACTTCATTATTCACAATTGCATACCTACACCTAAGAATTTTATTTCCAGACAATTAATTTAGTTATCTATTTATTTAGAAGCACAAATTCTTCTTGTTTAGAAGGAAGGATTAGGTCATTCACACAATAGCAGAATAGCTTCTACTTAGCATTCGTGAATCTGACTTTCTCATTACTTCAATTACCAAGCCCACGGATATTGAGATATTTGATTCCCAGTCTTGACTTAATTTAAATGAGTTTGGTTAGTGCATTACTGCTCAATTTGACATTTACTTCCCATTTGCCATCTTCTCAACATTATCTTTTACATGATTATAAAATCAGCTAAACTCGTAAGAGTCTCAATTACAAATTACGCCAATGAGCCCCCCAAAATTGAAAATTCATGACCCCCTGGTTGTATAATCATCCATATAAAAGAGAATAGAATCGACAAGGATGTACATAGAAGCAATATTTCAAACACCTAAGATACAATATTTCTATTCATATTCTCAAAATACCAGACACCAAATTAACCTTTTTTGGGATTAGAGAACTTACAGGAGTCTCAATCTTGCTATCTCAAACTCAATCTCCCGAGCTTCGGTATCGAGAAAGTACTCTATCAGCTCAGCTGGAGTATCCGGCACAACCCGAGACTAAAAAGAGCAGAAAACAACAAAATCACAATCACAAACTTCACACACATAAAAAAAGATCATTGCACCAGTATACCCACTGAATTACCTCTCGAAGAGCTCGGCGACGCTCTTTCTCTTCACGTACTTCGCGTTCGAAGGCCTCTCTGGCTTCGGCGTCTCTCTCAAGGCGTCGCCGGAACTCAAGTCTGGCGATGTGGCCGGTTTTAGGAGAGCCAAGTACGCCTTCTGGGTCCTTCCTTCACATAACCAACATCAAGAATAATCAGTTTTCATCACAATGCTTCACACATACACAAAAACACACACACATATACACGGAGAGAGAGAGACCCATCCTATGCAGCGGATTTGATTTGGGGTTCTGAAACGGCTTTGGTTTCGCAGAGCTTTACTTTGGTAGATTGCAATGGCGGTTGTGTTGGCAAAGCTCAGAGAGGCGGGCAATGCCATGACTCATGAATGGCCGTTTCAAAGCTCTGGACAGATACTAACGTCTGGTTGTTAGTGTTTTATCCGTTTGAATGCGGGCAAAGCAAATCATATATTGCCGCTGATTATTCTCTACGCTCTACGCTCTACAGGCCAACGGCCCAGGCCCAGGCCCATTTAAAAGGCTAATAGTTCAAAAATTATGGTAACAACCATGATCCAGGTACAATTGGGCTAGCCTTTTTAAGGTCCAGTCCAGTAACAAGCCTGCTACACAAACTCGGGCCACACGGCCGCTTTGATAATTGACAAATTTTATTTTAAAACGATGCTCAAATCTTAAATAGAATGGTCGTGTTTGCATGTGTATCTTCAACGAACATTTTGGCTCACTTTATTGTGTGAATTGCACCGGTGAAAGTAATAAATGAATGCTCGTGTCAAGAAAGATTCCTAATTTTAGGATCTGGCCCTTTGATTAGTCCATATAATGGTTTTTAGGCCCTAGAGGAAATGCATTTCAAATGTAGCACATCAATTAAAGTCATATAGGCCTGTTTTTTTTTTTTTTTTTTTAAAGTTTAACGGTTAAGAGTGTTAAGGTTATATGCACTTCAACTAATCTCATTTCTGGTCTGGTTAAAAGTAGATCATTAACACCGGGACTAGGATATTCATAAGAGATAAATTTCTCATGACTAGGGTTGATAATTGAGCCGAGTTACTCGGACTTGGCTCAGCTCGGACTCTAAATGAGCCGAGCTTGAACAATTTTTTAGACTCGTTTAAAAAACGAGCCTAAAAGGGTTAGCTCGATCTCACAAAATTCATCTCTGTTTATATGTAAAATAGTTGAGTTACTCGGGCTCGACTCGAGTTCAGCTCGTTTTGGATTCGGATTGGGCTTGACTCATTTTCTAAACGAGACGAACTTAAATAATTTTTTAGGCTCGTAAAAAAAGAGCTCGACAGGTTCTGCTCAAGCTCGTAAAATTCGGCTCAATTATTAACCCTACTTGTGATCTAATTCAAATGAATTGTTCATATTCAAACTCAACTCGTCTCTGTTACCACTTAAGTTATTAAATTAGTTATTTACGCCTTGGACCAATTGGGGATATGTTTCTTTTTCTTTTTTTTCTTTTGTCATTGTTTGGGATGTGTTTGATAGGTAGTTATCAAGCTGATTCGATCCCCACTTTACTTGATCTTTCTAAAATATTGACACAGTTGCTTCGATCCCCACTCTAAAACTTCTAAATCATCCGATAAATTCATCCATGGAATTAATAAATAAAAAAAGAATAAGAATACGTGTTTTTCTCTTTTGTTTTTGTATTTTTTAAACATTGAAGCGACTTGATCTTCCCTTAGCTTGGTTACTTTTCAAAATGAAACTAGGATGAAAAATTAATCAGATCAAATCATTTAATCTTATCTTCAACGGTCTGGAAAATGACTTTTGTTCTTCCAAACCTGTTTGATTAAAGGCACTAATGAAAATTATCAGGCTCGTGTTTCAGTGACTTGTAGTGTTATGTTTATAGTCCTCTTGACTCCCTAGTTAGCAAGCAGGATTCGATTTTTCGAGACTCCTGCTGTTTTCGCTAACAACTTTGAGGTGAAAAGATTAAATTATGACTTGAGTCGGCCTTTCAGAACTTCTGAAGTTTCCTACCATTTAGGCCCCACCGAAGAGAGCTTCCGTCCTAGGTTCAAGTTGTTATGATCACTCTTTGGAAAAAGAACTCCACCACCAAATCAATACTTAGGTCAAGTAGTATCTACTACAACAACCAAAAAAAATCTGCATTAAATATGAAAAATAGGATGGGTAAGTGTAGATTATGATTATAATATCGTGAGATTACTAACTATGTGTACACGTACTAATTTAGACTTGTCAAATAGAACCTTCTACACTTTTGAATCAATCAGCTAGGAACACGTCTTTTCTTGACTGAGCCTCATGTGTTGTTGGGTCAACATAAGAGGTTTAAATATCATTAAATTACTCTTGAAATTTTAAGACCATTCCATGTTCTATGGTCAAACTTGAATTGTAAAATACATGGTAACTGGTAATTGATGACAAGAGAAGTGTGAACTGTCTTCAATTCTTTGACATTGATATACATGGATTTTTCAGCTCTTATGATCTTTTCAACAAAAAATAATTATTATATGTGAGCTAAATTTGACTATTTAATTTAATAAATTAATGTGTTATGGTTATAATAAATTTTGATGGGACGTGGACGACTCATTAGTCGCAAGTCGACAAGTGACGCATTACAATTAGCATACGTGTCTCTCAAACTTCTATGGGCCGAGACCGAATGTCGAGCTTCCCCAAGACCGAGTAAGTGTGCACCATGAGGAAACGAATGCATACGCGCCTCACCCCAAATAGTAATCAGCCTTGGGAAATGCGCCTTGTGCTGATGTGACGAACAATATTACAGTCACATCAACTAAGAACCTATATCAAATTGGCGGAAAGATAAGTGACATGGTCATTGTCGGTAAAAAACAAATTTCAGGGGTATCAAATTGAATGCTATGCAAGAGGCCATAAATATTCGGCGAAGGGCATTTGATGCTTGAGATGACCTGGTGTTCAAGGGGTGGGAAGTCATAATTTACGTCCCATTGCCAAACATTAACGAGGAATGACAAGGAACACTTATTGCGTGGTTCGATGATGGAAGGCTGCAAGGCCTAGGCCATGAGTATTCAAGTAATTGTCAAGTTATCATATTTGAAGGTAAAAATATCCAAATGAAACAAAAAATAAGTATGCATACTAAACCAACTTTACATTGTACACTTATTCTCTCAGTTTTGAGCATCGACTGACTTAAACATTAGAAGGAATAAATCGGGTACATTCCCGACCCCTTTCTGACTTCATTCCTTGTTTCAATAATCTCACCCAAACTCACCCAAAAATCGTTACCTCAAACTATTACAAAAATTACCCATGCAGGATTTCATTTCCTGGACATATTACTAACCACACTATAAAATAAATTACATTCTTAAATTAGATTCGATATATTAATTAGTCTAATAGGTATGTAATGTACCTAAACCACTATGGGAGACAAGTGTGAGTTGGGTGATAGGGTGGTGTTTAGTGACAATAATGGTGCTCTGCACCTACTAACTGCCCATTGATTAATTGAATTTACAATTGGTTTGGTAGGTCAATTGAATAGTGTTAGTATGCAATCACATGCCCACTCGTTTTCACGACTCAGCTTCAACTGCCTATATATTCAACGCCTGCCCCGGTTTGAATGGTTTCATGGTAGAAGTTTAAAATTATATTGAATATCAATCCATATTAATTTAATTAATTAATAAAATTATGTGTCGTGTATCAAATTTATGTGAATAACTCATGAATTATAAATTTTAAATTAAACTTTTTCTTGTCAAATAAATTAATCATTCATGACAATCAACAAACTAAATATTTAATTTTATTCGTTACAAATGTTTACAAAATCTTCTTAATTGACAAAAATTCATATGATATCAATTCAAAAACTTATAAGTTCAAAACTTATAATTTGTGCATCACACAGAGAGGGCCAGTAATAAAAAAAAGGGAAAATTGCCCTCAAATTCTATAAAATTTGTCACTTAATCACTTAAATCCCTTGACATTTAAAATATTAAACACACTCCTTGAGATTTATACACGCGTAATACTTAGATTCTTACCGTCAATATACGTTTGTATATTTATTAATAAATTACACCCAGATATTCTAAAGTTTATAAGTGTATAACACTTAGACTTTTTAAGTTTAAAATATTATATTTAGACCCTTTATTAGTTACGGAATGAACAAAATTTATTAAATAACCAAATTATCATAATTAAAGATATAAGATATTGTCTCAATTACAGTTTGACACCTTATTTAATTTTTTAGTTTTATTCCAATTAACAGTATAATTATATGCAAATGAGTCTTGAATTGAGTTCTTTGATATATTTATATTGATTACTATTTTTTTCTCAAAAAATTGGTATTTTATTTGTAATTTTTGTTAATGGATGATATAATAGAACATGTAAGTGTGTTGATTAAACTTATTTCATATGTTCATACTTGATGATAGAAAAATTGACCTTAGGTAAAAAGCCCATTTAGTCCTTCTCCAAGTATGTCACTCCTAACTTTTAAACACAGGTCATATACCTTTGAGTTACTTATTGACTTAGACATCGGAGAGTCAACCCCCAAAACTCCTCTCCAGTTTCTAACTTTTTTTTCAGTTGATCAAAGTCCAACAAATTGACGTGGAGATTATTTTTCAAGTTAGTAAAAATTAAATTTTTATTTTTGATTTTATTTAGATAAATGACATAATAGAACATGAATTTTAGTTGTAAAATTTAAAATATTTGATATTTTATCTTTAATTGGAGTATTTTTTGTGTAAGTACAATATTTTAAACTTAAAGAATTTAAGTATTACACACTTCAAATGTCATGGGTCTGGATATAATTTACTAACGGATATATTAGCGAACATTAACTGTAAGGGTCACTTACAAACCTTAAGGGATCTGTATATAATATTTTAAATATTAAGGGTTTTGGGTGATTAAGTAACAAATCTCAGGCGCATGAATATAATTTTTCCTAAAAAAATATAAGAATCGGTTTCATGTGTACGCATCAACTTTTCTTCACATAATCGACCCGACCCATTGATTCTACAACTATAAATGAACAGCAGAGTGGACACCAAGAAATCAAAGGCAACAAATCAAACTACCACTCCAGTACCAGAGGGAGAGAGAAGGTGAAAAGGCCGAGAGAGAAGACCAGTCTTAGAAACCAGAGAGACTAGTAATGGGTGGTTCCAAAATGTCCAGTTTGATCATGGTGGTGGCGTTGTTGGGTCTGTTGTCAATCGGAACGGTGATGGGGCAATCGACGTCTTGCGCTACGAAGCTGCTTCCGTGCGGCAACTTCCTGAACACCACAAACACACCTCCTTCGTCTTGCTGTGACCCTGTCAAAGAAGTGGTGACGAAGGAGCTTCCCTGTCTCTGCACCCTCTACGAAACCCCTGGCCTTCTGGCTCAGCTCGGCATCAACAGCACCCAGGCCCTTGCTCTCGCCGGCCGCTGTGGTGTCCCCGCCGATCTCAGCGCCTGCAACGGTACACACACATACATATATGTATATGAATTCTTGGGTTTATGTAGTCTTGATGATCAGTGCGCTTTTGAATTTTTGGGTTAACCATCGAATGATCTTTTGGTTCTTGGCTTGGTCTTGAGATTTGAGAAATTTTAGCTACTCAGTGAGTTGGTTCAATCTCGGTATCGAAGTCTGGACTCGGCTGTCTGTGTTGTTTCTTATTGAACAGTAATCAAGGGATGATAGTTTTGGTTATTTTAATACATTTGCTCCCCTTGATTTTTGGAAATATTTACAATTGTTCTAGTTGTTTTTTTCAATTTTTGATAAGTTAGTGACTAATTGCCCCCCTCCAAAAAAAAAAAAAATTAATGTTTTAATTTATGGATTGAGTAAATCAACAAAGTAAATGATGATTTCAAATAGATTTCTCAAAATGAAATGAATAATAATTTTGTCACGAATAATGTTGTTTTGTACATTGACGAAAATTACTAAAAATTTAGTTTATCATCAATTCATTATAGATGGATTTTGAGATTTGAAATAACATTGTATTCTATTTTAGTATGTGATTGGGTTGAAATATACTAAATATAGGTTATTTTATGATTTTTTGTTCATATTTTGTTTAAGTTAAAATGTTAAATAGAAACTGGTTTTACTATTTTAATAGTAATTTAATGTTGAATCCTAAAATATTTTTTCACGCTTGAAAATGTTTTTGTATAAACTCGTAAAAAAAAAAAATTGGTCATAGTTTGCTCCCCTAATGCAAAATCAATCATTACTTGCTGCCATTATAAATTTTTGCCAAATACAGAATTACAACTTCTATATTAAATGTTTCACTTTTTGGTGTCATCCTGAAAGTCATTACGAGTTAAAGGGTAGACACTAGACACTATCTAGTGAGATAATAGTAAAATTTAGTCTTATTTATCGATTTTCTGATACAAAAATGTAATTCTTAAGTGATAACTAGACCTATAGAGTCGATCGATCATTTTAATTTGTAATTTAACTCCAAATGAGATATATCCGAGTTGTATCCGATCTTTATTCAATTGTAAATTTTGGTACTGCACCCAACTCGGTCCCATAGTCTTAGTTTCTTTTCATTTTTCTTCCAATGCGTTTGCTGACTTTTTTTGTTTTGTTTTTGGTATTGTTTGAATAAGGCAATGTCTGTTCTAATTAATTTAATTTCCATTCTCTTCAACAGCCACTGCTCCAACTTCCTCGTCAGTGCCACCTCCACCAGGTAACAAATTTTTCTTTCATTTGTCTTCATTAAGAGTTGACTTTAGTGTAATGCTAGCTGTTCTATGCTTTCTATGCCTCCAATTTTGACACCAAAGTTTATCTGCTGGCTTGATTTTTCATAGAATGCAAACTTCCATACCCAAAAAGAAAAGAAAAAAAAATTTGAATGTGATAATAGCATAGATAAAATGCAGTGTTCTCTTTGTAGAATTGTAGAGTAAGTTCAGATACCCTTTTCACTGAATAGCTCACGAACCTTGAAAGGGTCTCTTGATCGTTGCCGGATCTATTTTTTTCATTTTTTCTGGGGGAGGGGATGAGGTTTGGTGTTCTTCCTTTGATTCCTTTCTATCACCTTCACTAAATGACCATCACAAGAACAAAATTACCCTGGCCACGTTGCTGGCCTTGTCATATGCTATTTCTTCCCGATTTCTTCTTTCATTACAAAGTTGTAGCCTTTGGGTTCATTGCAATTTGAAAGTAAAAGTTATATGACAAACAGAAAAAAAACACAAAAATGTACTACAATGGGTGAAAATGGATTCCATCATAGGCAGGGATATCAAATAGATCTAAGAAACACACGAGGGCGAAAGTTCATGTATTAAAAACCGGTGAAGATTTTCCTCGACTGTATACGATGCTTTTCCTCCTTAGAATGCAAACTCATTTCTTCGATAGAGATATGGGATAAAATTAAAAGAAAAAAATGAGAGAATAAAGGAAGTAAGACCAAAACTGTGCCTGAAAAATAGTTATTATTAGACATTGTGGACCGCCTTTCATGATTCTGACTTCCCTAAATACCTAGTGGATTTTGGAGGCAAACAGTTTCATTTAAAATTAGAAGTTTTCTTCTTGCGTGTCTTAAGTCATGCTTTGGGCCATGTTGATTGATTATGAGTAATGCTATTGCATGTCTATTCGTTCTTTGCTTCTTTCTTTCTGCCATTTAATACTAGCCCAACCATTGCGAGTTCTACTGGTTCTCTACCAAGAAAGCTGACCAAAGATTACAGAACTCCAAAATTGAGCGATTTGACTATGAATATTCTGTTATCATTTGTATTCTAATAATTTGCTGGTCCTTTTTAACTTACAGGAGTACCTGGAAACGATGGCAATCGTGTGGGCGGGATAGCATGGACTGGATTGTCTGGCATCCTCCTGCTCTGTGCTTCTGTGATTCTTCATTAGTGGAGTTCTTCAGAATTTGATTAATCCAATGGAGTCTATCTAGTTTTACAGAGCGGAATTGGCACATTTGGAGCTTGGAGGTTCTCTTGTTTGATTTGTTTCTTTGAATTGAGTACTATATTGATTTCAACAGTGCTACCCTGTATCTTTTAGATATAGAATTACGCTGTGTTATAATTTTGGATTCTATACTATGATTCTTGATGTATAAAACTATATTCTGATGGTATGTTTGGATTTTCACTTTCTTTGTGTTTAAATAACATTTGATATAGTTTTGATGATATTTTATTTCCTATTTGATCCACATAACCCATTATTTTATGGGGTTACTGATGATATCATAGATTAGAATAAGACTCTTTCCTCCATATTGTCTGATCACGAAGTCCAGAGTTGATATGATCAACATGAGTCCCTTGCTTACGTAATTAGAGCTTGGCACAATCCCGATTATAAAGCTCAGCCAAGTTGAGCTTCTCGCCTTAACAACTCTTCCGAAGCATCTCTTAATCAGCTCGGCTGATAACCACGAAAGCTCAGAAATGCGTATCTCTAAAGAAGAACTGGATCCATCAAGCTAGCCCGACATTGGGCACAAAGCTTATTGCCCCTTCAAATTAGAGCAGTGTTGTTGTCCAATTGTCTGAATGAAGAAAGTCAATAGTTCAAATAAATTCATGTCTAAGAGACTCACGAGTCTATACTACTAATTAAAATTTACAAAATAATGATCAATATATAGACACTATTTTATTAAGTTTAATCCTACTATTTTTGGTTAATGCAGGTTAAATTAAGGTGTTGAAGTTATAATGATCACAATAATTTATTTGATACTTTAATTAAATTTTTGTGTCAGAGGTTTGCGCCTTAAGCGTCATATTGAACAGTGAAAAATCTGAAAAGGCATTGATTTATGTTCATTTGAAAAATATTATTTATTTTGAGCCAAGTAAATAGAGATTGAAATTTTTTCAGCCTTTGATCCCACACTCTCCAAAAAAATTAAAATTTTATTAAGTTTAATTCAGTTATTTGTAATGTCGAAATCACTTTTTCTCTAAACTGAATATTCGTATAGCCACAGAGAAGAGGGCTGCTTGGGCCTGAACCGACAGAGAAGAGCTCTGCTGGGCCTGAACTGGCAGAGAAAATAGCTAGACTGAAACGCACCGGCCTGTACTGAATCAGATTGGGTCTAAACAACTTGAACCCATAACAAACTTAATCAAGTTTACCTTGGGCCTCAACTACATAGGCTTAGCCTGAACCGGTCTGAACAACTTGACTTAGACCTGGACTGAATTGGATTAGGCCTTGAACCTAATCCTTTCTGAATTACCATTTTGGAAATGAGCAGAGAGACCTTATTTGGGAACCTTAGGGACCTAATGATGTGACTTCAATGTAACCATTGGATTAGTTGTGAGTTCCAATGTTAGATGGAGCCCATAACCAATCTAATGGTTGTACCTCATTAGGTCCTTAAATAAGGTCCCTAAATTAGGTTCAAATAGCATTTCCCTTTGGAAATTCAAGTGGGTACACCTTACTGAGCTCAAGTAATTTTAACACAAATCACAAAGAATCAGAATTAGGGAGAATAAGGGAAAGGTAAAAGTTAGATAATCTTATTTTATTTTGGAAAGGTTTTTTTTTTTTTAAATTCAGACTAAAATGAAAGTTTTTTAGGGCTCCAAATATGTTTTAATAATTGGTTGTGAAGCCGCAAAAAAAAATAGGTCGTGATATTAGTTATTAACTCAAAAGATCTTGGGACGATATCGTGTTACGCCATAACAAAATATTCAGATCATATTGCAACATTATAAATATTGACAGATTATGTGAAATAAGATGAAATGCAAATTATCAGCTTATGTTACATTTTTATGTGACATTTATCTCAGAGGTTATGGGGTCTCTGATCTCAGTGAAGGGAAATAAAACTTAAGCGAGGAAGAAAACGAAGTTTAGACAACATAAGATCATAGAAATGGGACAAGGGGGCAGCATTCGAGTTCCACTTTTTCTAAAAAGAAGAGTTGCAAAAGTGGCCTCGCCATCTTTGCTCACACCAAGGGGATCTTCACAATAAGTGGAGAGGAAAGATCTCCAAAGATTATCTCATTCCATTCCGGTGGCTCAACCAGTAACCAACGAAAACTCAAAAATTCATAGTTTCCCAGTAGAACTTTATTTCGCCGAAGTTATTTCGAAATCGGAAAAAAAAAGCGTTTTTTTCGCACAACTTTCTGATTTTTTTATTTATCAATTGATACATGTAGCCACTTGCTTGTACATTTTAAATCTGTTATCACAACAATTTGATGCTTAAATGTTGTACCACTAGTTATAACCCGTGCTTGACGGCACGATAAAACATAAAATTCAAGCCTCCTAAAAATTGATCTCACTATATTAAATAATAATTTTTTTCCTTCATTTCTTTGATTACTTCATTCAAAATTTATTTTTACTCATTATTTTCTTAAAAAAATTGATAAAATTTTCTCAAAATACGTAATTCTATAAATTTTTTTCAACATGTATATACTATCGTGTATGGATAATGTTTAAAATAAAAATTATGTTAAACTATAAATATTAAATGATTGAACATATGATAGAAATGAGTGATGTGATAGTTTTTTTGGGGGGGGGGAAAAAAAAATGTGTAGGAGATAAAATTCAACTTCTTATGTGTTTTATTATATAGATATAGATATGTATACTAGTCGAACCACCAAGTGGGGTATCGACTGAATTTCTCATCTTCGAGTTCATATTTGAGTTCGGTAGTTGCCCGCTATGCTACTCTAGCTAGGTTCGTTCTCAAGTGTCAATCACGACCCTAACTCCAAATCAAACAGAACCGATTACAACAGGGGAAAGAAGGAAATTTCCTTATCCCGTGACATTAGTTTTGTCCTTTCAGACCTAGATGCCCTTTTCATTTCTTAATTCCTCTCAACATCTGTTCTTATGTACTCTGTGACGTTCAACATCAGAACACAATGGATGATTGATTTTTCTCAAGTCCATGCAAGAATTTTGGCATTTGTTTGGATGATGTAGAAATATACTTACTGTCTACTATTTGATTGATGTTTACCAAGTTAGACAAGGCAGAAGTCGCTTGTAATAAATTTTCTGCAGTGAATGCTGACAATGAGAAGATTGTTAATCTAATTGCGTGTGCTCAATACTCTGTTTTGGGCAAAAGTCATGATTTTGAATAGAGAAATCCTTTTGTTGAGATTGTTGGATACTAGGCTGAAAAAGTTGAACAATGTTTTGATTGTCAATGAATCAGTAACAACTGTTGGTGAAGGCAATCTGACATTAGAGAGGGGTGATTTTGCCGACTCTCTTTTCTCATCTTGTTAAATTGTTTCGCAGTGATGAAAAACCTCCCCAATCTTGCAAATCATCAAGCAAATCCCAAGGTGGCTCCCATAACTGCAAAGGTGATGAGCAAATTTGCTGGCTGGCTTTAAATGAACTTGAATATTTTATGCAGACAAGGTGTTTGGACATAAAATTCCAAATTCTAGGAATATTCAGTGTATCGATACTTGGCGTTTCAGACACATTTAAAAGGTGTCACGTGGTAGAATCTGAAGAAAAGTGGGAGATGGTCAATTACAACCATATTTAAAAAAGAAGAATAACTAACTAGAGGTTATTAATCAATAACTGTCGATGAAAGTAAAACTGTCGAAGACAATGGATATAAAAAGACATGTACTAGAGAAGATAAATGATACACTTAAACCCCCACAAAACTCACTATCTGAGCATTTTTAAGATTATTTTAGATTAGTTTTTAGGAGGCACTTGTCGTTGCAAACAAGACTGTTTATTCAATCTTTTTGCTTCGATTGAGTTAATAAAGGATTCATATTTTATTAGTTCCTTACACTATATGTGTTCATTATTTCTCATCCAAAGAAGTTCAAAATAAGGTATTTGAACCCCTTATAAACAGTCGTTTAAAAACTGTATTGAGATATCTTTGTCGATCCCAACATATTTTAGAGCAACACAAGATTATTTATTGTCTGAGGTAGTCTGTGCAGCATTCATATGTCATTCCTACAAATCGTGTGTATTCTTTCAACCTTTTGTTACAGTAATTAGCATGACTAAGTTCCTTGTGTTGGATTTTTTGTTGTTGAATTGTTTTATTTTCCAGGCAAGTGATTTGCCTCGTAGATTGAAAGAAATGATACAAATTTTCGGCCACTTCAATGGTATGTATGAATATAATGCCATCACTGTCCCTGGTTTCCTAGCTCCGAATAAACTATACCGTACGTAGAAATCCAACAAAAGGCTTAATATACATGTTTAGAATTCCGATTCACCTAAAAGCTTAAATCTACTGGTAATACTGTCATCCATCATATTTTAAATCCCGATCTTTTCACCTTCAGATGTTTAATTTGATAATGCAACTTTTTGTTCTAATTGATTAGAGTTCAAGTGAGAAAAGGTGCACGGTGGGTATGCCCAAGTTTTCAAAATTGAAAAAAAAAAACTACAGAATTCAAAGAGGCGGTTGAGGGAAGAATAATTCATCCACCACACCAAATGCTTGATTTCCAGTTTGATTCGGAGTGTACCTGTTTCTCCTCTGAAAGTGCTACTTCAAGTGTACTTTCTTGCACTTGTTTTGGCACTGGTTAACCTGGGAATGGAAGAAGGGAGCAACCAAGATGGACCCTTTGGCTTGAGAGCTTGTAATAAGTCATCATCCCTAAGAGAGTCCGCTTGACTTTCATGTATGCAAATGAGCAATTTGCATCATCCTGGGAAGAGTTGGTAAGGCCATTTGTCAGAGAGAAGATTTTAGGACCAAACCTTAGCATAAGTTCAACAAAAGTACAGTTCTTGTTCACCAAAAAAAAAATGATAATTAGAAGACAATACTTCGGTAGTAGATACATCGATAGTCCAAGTTCGAGTCTTTCCAAAGAAATTTAGTTGAGCCGATACATATCTCAATATCCCCAGTTCGAATCTTGCTAGAAAAATTTTAGTTGACCTAATGAGTATGGTTTTTAGGTGATTGTAAACATCCCGAGATTATGTCGCAAGCACTGTCACACCCCCACCTCGGATCACATAGGGTGGGCGGCGGACCGGCCACCAAGGCCTTAACCAACCAATCATGTGCATAGTAAATACAAAATACAGCGGAAGACAAATAATAAAGTGATCCAATCTATCGACCTAATGAATACCAGAGGAATAAACTAAACATCACCAACATCATTATTAAACTCATGTAAAACAATAATTAACCATAAAGTTCACTACTCTAAGTATAAACAACATTATCCCCAAAACAATTGAATATTTGTCTTAAAACCATAAAAGACATTTATTCCTGAAGACCTACAATAAAATAAATCTTCAAGTCCTCTAATCCCTTGTATATCAGTAGACTTACTCCTCATCCTGATTCTCTCCTGAAAAATGTTATATGTTTGGGTGAGCACAATGGCCCGTGAATAGCAACCACCTCTAATGAGGTGTGAAAATAAATCCCACAGTTTATAAAAAAATAAATTTTGATACATACATAAGTTCAACAAATTGTACCACAATCATTCCCACATAATTATGTAAACAAAATGATCTCATGATCACAAATAACTTTATAAATGAAAAGACATTTATAACCCAAAACACCCACTCATTTTCACAAATAACTTTATAAATGAAAAGACATTTATAATCCAAAACACTCACACAAATTCAGTCTCAAATACATTTGTCAAATCATGTTTGTTATCACTAGCCTGGTAATTGGCCCCGTCTCTTGTCATCACTAGCCTGATGACTGGCCCCGTCTCTTGTTACCACTAGCTTGGTAATCGGCCCCTATGTGAACATCCCTATACCGACCACGCCGGTATACAATCTCGTTACCATTTAGACCTGGTAACCCAGTCCTCGTCTCATAAACATGATTTTCACACACAAATCAAAACTGTACTTTCAGTCTCAACGCACACAAAATTTTCCTTTCATCACCAAAACAATGATATAAAATCATCCCACAAATTTCCCAAAATTCACATGCATAACATTTCACATTTGCAAAACATTTAATTGCAACTCCAAATATCAACACATATATCATATATATGAAAAATCCACACGCACGCACCCACACATTTAATATAGAAAATTCTCCCAAAAGAAGTAGTAAACTACTCACCTTGATTTCCAAAATCCAATTCAAAGCACTCTTTCTCAATCTCAATGCAATCACCACCTAATCCAAAATAACATATAACAATCAAGCTCTATTCCTAACTTCGTCGTTTCGCGATTATACATTTAATTTTTATACCTCCTACCCCTTGATATATACTTAATATATCTTTTACATATAAATATCCTTTTCAATACGATGTAATAGGGTGTAGAGGTATTCTGGACTGTTCAAAAAAAGTTTCTAAAGTTTTGGGGTCAAATCATAATTTTTGAAACTTTTGGGGTCAAAGTGTAATTTCCTTAAAAAAACGAATTTTCTGTTTTCGGAACTGCCATAAATTTTTCAGAATTATATTCTTCCAACTTACCAAATAAAACAGTAGTTAAAATTAAGTTTAGAAGAATATAGAGATCAAAGTAAAACTCTTTGAAACTAAAGGGGAGCTTTCTGTAATTTTATACTTTTTCACCATCTTCTCCCTACGGAAACTCTAAAACCAGCAACTTCCTTTCCCCCTTTTTTTTTTTCCTTTTCCTTTTTAACACATTGATTAAATTCTTTAAACAACTTCAAAACTAACAAATCTAAATTAACATATTTCACTAAAACCCATTTATATTCATCAATATTCTTCACCATGAACATATATATATATATACACACACACACACACACACATATATATATATATTACTACTTATGATAAACCTAACACTATGTGATTGAATAAAATACAAAATCCATAAATTAAGTAATAAATTCATACATTTAATGGATTCAAGTCCTTTATTTCTTTCCTCCTCCTTCTTCCTTCTCTCTCTTTTCTTCTTTGTTCACGGGACAGCCCTCCACAAGCCTTCTCACTAATAAAAATCCTAAAAACCTAAATATATTTATGTATATACGAAGAGTTTGATCTATCTAACAATATTACCATATTTAAACCACATGTATAAGAGTCCTAATAGGTCTCTCTAGGACAAGACTTTTATTAGAGACATATTAGTTTTTTTTTAATTATTTTTATCCTTATATATATATATAATTACTCCTAGGTAACTAATGCATCAAAATAAAATAATAATAATTTTTTTTTTGTGGGTAATTACAAGCACTAATTCAATTGTTGGAATGGTCATTGGTTATGAAAATAACCTTACCAGCTGCCGACTCAGCTGAATAGTCCAAAGTTCACATCTAATTCCTCACCAACCTCCATCTTTTAAAGTCTCATCAGACAAAGGTAACAATATCCGAACTACATCTAACCTGTCAAGAAAATTCTTCCCTTCAAAAGGTCTCGTCATTGGACCAATAATTACGCAGTTGATTATTGAACCACCTTTCAATTCCTTAGAAATATTCTGACCTCTAATTGAACACCCCTTTGTTTTTAAGCTCTCTCCCAAATACTGTTATGCCACAGAATGAAACCATAGGAAATTGGTGCAGATGAGACATTTGGATTCCATGGCTAGTCAGTCTCCCACAAGCTTCTACTAATTTTGCTTAATGACGATGCCTTTACTCGCAAATTACGTCATTAGGCCCTTTAATATGTAATTATCACTTTTTCACCTTGCCACATGTTAAGGTTTTGTGGAGAATAGTTACACTCAAACGTCATAAATTGTGATTTATTAGCTCATGAGTCGCTTTAGGGTGCGATTATTGGAGTTTTTAACAATAATAATGATGCAATGTTGTGTTTAGATATTCATCATCACCACTAGTGGGAGTTTGAGACAAGTACCTGAGGATTACACTAATGAAAAGGATTATGATGTTTTTGACTGAGAGAAGCGATGGCTTGATTGCAATTTGATTTTCCTTTCCTTAAGGTAAGGAGAAACATCAACTAAAAATTTTCCGGAATTGCATAAGGTGATAGTGAATGCTAGCATATCTCTACCATAGAACTTTCATAGTCAAGATACAAAATTTTTGAGTTTGAAACCTCTTAATACTTCAATTTCCCCATTAAAGCATATATTCTGTGCAATGAGCACATCTCTGGAAGTAATAGCAGAACCAACTAAAGCCTGTCTCCATGTACTCACTGTGCCTGGATGGATATCTAGTTCTTTTTATTTTGATCTCCTCTTGGCTTGGAAATTCATCATCTGTCTTGAATTTTGATCATTTTTCTGGCTCGAGTTGGCGTAGTTGAACACAAATTGATGATAGGTTTCGGGTATTAATGTACTATGAACTGTTTTCATCAATTACATGTTACTTTTTTCCCTGTAAAACGACGAACACTGTGAAGGGATTTGGAAATTATCCTCCAATCAGGAAATGCTTCGATAAATTGGAAAGACCAAATAAGATGAACTTAAACCCCAAAAGAGGAATTCAAACATGTGGACCATGGTCGTTGTGGTGACCATGAACTCATAACTGCTTACAGTAATGGCTGAACTTAAACCAGACAGTTCCAACCTTACAAGCAATGCCTCCCTTAGCTCCCTTACCATACTCAGGATTGGGTCCACCTATGTTTGTTTAAATTTGCAGAAAAATGGTAAATGATTTATTCGTTAGATAACTTGTTATATGGTTCA
This sequence comes from Ilex aquifolium, assembly GCA_951799425.1. Taxonomy (NCBI): domain Eukaryota; kingdom Viridiplantae; phylum Streptophyta; class Magnoliopsida; order Aquifoliales; family Aquifoliaceae; genus Ilex; species Ilex aquifolium. Next base: position 3,567,470 of record OX637392.1, read on the forward strand.
TCGTAGTGGTATTCTTTACATTCAAAAACACCTAGGTGGCTGATCATGGAGTATACTGATCAAAGGGAGATTCTGAGAACTCGTACGTGTTTGCTCATGAATTAATTCGATTGTTGGGAGATGATTGAGAGCACACAGCAGGTGCATATGATGGTGACTTGCATGTATATAATACACAAATGTAATATCCTTCACTTGTCTTTCCTTAAGGGGAAAGTTTACAGTTCACAAAATGCAAGTACATGTGTTATATGAAAGTATTAAACAAAAAAAATTTCAAGTAAAGAATACAAGTAAGATTATAAAGTGTAGTGCCTTGCAAGTTATTTGGTATTTCTCACCTGTTTTTCAACATCTGTCATTTAAAACCAATGCCTCGGCCTTCTGCCATGTGGCCGGTTTACAACCTCGTTGAACCCTAATGCTGTATAGATGGATCTCTTTCGTCTTGGTTAATTGTATGAAGTGGATTAAGCTGAGTTAATGAAAATGTATTGACCGCCCCGACTATGATGGCAATTAATTTTTATTGATCATGAACCAAGTGTATTCTAAATGACACCTTTCTTGTGATCACCTAAAGTAGTATGACAGAATGATCTTCTTCTTGAAGCTTGAGATTGGATAGTTTAACAGAAAGGGCAGTGGAAGAAAAGGGCTCCACATACAACTATACTCACCTAAGTTAATGGCTCCAAGTCAAAGACCAAGAATATGGATTTTTACCTGCCCCCAATCTCTTTTAGATAATATAATGTAATGCAATCTGGACCTCATATATGAAGTATGCTGAGAATTAAATTTGGATCAAGAAACCTACTTGATCAAGCACGTATTAATACGAGTCAACCACGTTGATATTTGAGTCAATCTAACTAAAAACATTGACAAAACTTGTACCATTGTCATCCTCTCTAAGCCATCTGATGAGGAGTTGTAGAAATATACTCAATGTATCAGAAATTTGTTCTCTAACCAATTAGCTAACGTGAGAAATGATAGCAATCGAACAATCTAGAATTAAGCACAAACGGTGAGAAAAACTTGATGGTACGTATGAGGATAAACTGTGGAGATATAAGTGGTCCGTGTCAAAGATATTAAACTATTACTCCTAAGTTTGTTTCTCTAAGATATAGACGCATACGTATGAAAGTGAGCAAAGTTGAAGTATTGAGCCAATATCAACACTTGACTTTGTCAGGATGATCCCTCCCTCCAAGTTTGTAGTTAACCAAATGAATCGATGCATGAAACCGACGAATATCTGGTGAGGATATTTGTTTTCTTCCTCGAAAGAGGCAATTTTAATAGTAGACATGATCGATCTCACGAGAAGAACCTTGTATATCTAGCTATCCATTGAGTTTAGCATCAGAGAGTTTGATAATTTAATCTGAATGAGTTAGCAGTAAGGCTTCCCAGCCAGGAAAAGAAATGAGTTCATGTTGTCAAAGTATCTTTAAGTACTTTCTGGTTTTATTTGCTGTAAGATGTAAAAGCAATTGCTAGAGTTTTGTGGGTTGGTTTAGGATATTCAAAGAAATTATGGGTTTGTGTTTAACTGGATTTAAGAACTTGTGCACTGAAAAATTTAGAAAGTTTGCAAATATAAGTAGAAGATGCTTGTACATGACTGTGTGTATTATTAATGGTGGTTTCTTCCAAACCAAATAGTTATTTTATTGGTAATAAGTCCAAGTTGAAAAGGTTAAATTAGATCTGCTCCTTCATAGGGAAGCAACTCATGTTTCTCATGTCTTCCACAAGCAAATTCTTGAGGACCATTTTATTTTGCTTTTTCTACAGCGAAAATCGAGTTCAACCAATTATTGATCAATTACAGTTACTGCCCCGCGTCATCGATTTCAAAATAGCTTTCTTAGAGCATCTGCAAAAGATTAGTTAAAGTATACAAAAACTTCAAAACTTAGTTATTTTACCCAAAAATTTCACTCCAACAGAATATCTCCAAAACATTTTAAAAAATTTTGTTACAATAATAATACTCTATATTTAGAGTATCACTGTAGCAATATGTATGAATTCTTTGTAATATTTTCTATCCCCTCATTTCCTTTCTTTCATTCTCTCTCTTTCCCCCTTTCACTATTCCCAAAAAAAAAATAATATAAAAGGAATGAGAAATAATATTTAAAGGAAATAATTAAAAATATAGAAAATTTGTTGGAGTGTGTATTAAAAAATTGAGTAACTAGAATAAAAAATGTTGTTTTTTGAGTAGCTAAATTAACTTTTATTGTTGGAAATACTCTTAGAAAGGCCTTTTTATGAGTTAAAAAGGGGTCAGAGATACACGACATGAGCTTGTTTACTATGACCACCATGTGTTGCAAGGGGTAGCATTTTGTTCAGATTAGTAAATGATATAACATGTATAACAGAGAATTATATGGCAAATTAAGACCATTGAAAATAGCATTGATCAGGCGTCAATTAGTGCTGATTCTGGGTGATAGTATTAGAAAATTTTGAAATGCCCCATTCTTGAAAACTCTTGACGATCTGAGCAAGATTGAAACATATATCTTTCAACCCGTCATTTTTAAGCCAAAAAACGACGTTTAGGACGCTTTTTAGGCACTTTTTTTTTATTTTATCCCAGTATTTGGTATATTTTCGTATTATTGCTTATTTACTTGGATTTTTTAGTTATTTAGAACCATTAGGGTTTCGTATTTATGTTGTGTTGAGAAATTGAATTCAACAAGTTTGAATTATTTTGAAATAAGCTAAGAGTTCCTCTTTCTTTCAATTGACTTGGTATTTTTCGTAAATTAACAAAGCTCTTGACGTCTTTTAATCTTATATTATTGCGATAATCAATAAATTAAAATTTTTGTTGTTTAATCTTGTTTCTTATCCACGCTACCCCGCATCAGTAAATAAATTTTGATGGTGATCTAAGGGCATGTGGCTAATTTCATTTTGGACATCAACTCGAGATTAATCCCACGCCATGAAGTTCAATTAATCTTCGATCAAACGGGTCCTCGTGGCTTAGGCAATCAAAGTCTTCATGATCATGAGCACAGAGGATTACATTCTGCTGTATTATGGACACGTAATCGTAGAGATGACGAATGGGTGATGGAATGGTTGAGTAAGAGTGCAATCACAGAGTGGAGATTGTGTAGGAAAATGGTAAGAAAACTTTGAATGCTTAGATGTAGCTTTGTCCTTGGGCCACACCCATCATTCACCATCTCCACCTTGTGTATTCAATAACACCAGAACAGGATTTTTAGTTCATCAATACCTTTCATAAACTAATGGTGGGCCCTAGCATCACACCCTCATTGTTTGTTTGTTTGCATATATATATATATATATATATATATATATACATATATATATTAGGAGGAGAAAAGGTGAGACCTTTATGTGAAGTTTGGTGGGTATATAAAGGTGGGTGGGGGACTTTTCAGTTTTCACAAGTTTTATTGGAGACTTAGGTTGGTGGTGGTAGTGATGGGAAGACAACCTTGCTGTGACAAACTTGGGGTGAAGAAAGGGCCATGGACAGCCGAGGAGGACAAGAAACTTATTAGCTTCATCCTCACAAATGGCCAATGTTGTTGGCGAGCTGTCCCCAAGCTCGCCGGGCTACGTCGCTGCGGCAAGAGTTGCCGGCTCCGTTGGACTAATTACCTTCGCCCTGACTTGAAGAGAGGCCTTCTTACTGAGGCTGAGGAGCAGTTGGTCATTGATCTCCATGCTCGACTTGGCAACAGGTCATTCTCTCTTCTATGTCACTTTTGTATGTAATTGTACTTTTGACATCAGGGCTTTTAGTGCGGTGACAAGACTGCCAATATCGTATCTTTTTTAAACTTTATAATGATGAGTTTTTGAAAGCTTTTAGTTCATTTTAAGTTACAAATCCATTATCGCAACCAAAAAAAAAAAAAAAAACAACTCATCAATGCTTCCAACCATGATATTCAAACAAAAACTACTGGTGTTTGGTGAAAGTTTTACAACAAACATGCATGTTTCATGCCAGTGGCAACTTAAAGTGACTTTCATTGTAACTTGTTTTGAGAAATAAGGATAGTTTGCTACACAAAATTCCCGTCATTATAAGATTTAAAAAAAATCAGATATACACATTATTAATCTCTTTGTAAAGAGATTATTTCCATAGGACAAGCTAAAATTTCAAATTGTAATTTCATACTCAAATTTTTTTTTTTTTAAAGTTGAGTGGAATCGATCATTGTTTTTCTTTTAAAGTTGTTTTCTTCCCTTGTATTTTTTTATTTCTTTTAAAGTTGTTTAGTGTCTTTAGACTATTGCCAAGCAATGTATTGTTTAATATATCAATAATTTAGCTTGAGATTCAAGGGATCATTAAGATTGCAACCACCCATAAACTAATAAAGCAGTGTCAAGAAAATCATTTTCTTGTGGTAGTGGCTTTTGTCTTAGTTTTTGTTGCATAATTGTACTGATTTGGTGTTGTTTATTTGTTTAACAGGTGGTCTAAGATTGCTGCAAGATTGCCTGGAAGGACTGATAACGAGATAAAAAATCACTGGAACACCCACATAAAGAAAAAACTTCTTAAAATGGGCATTGATCCTGTCACACATGAACCCCTCCATAAGGAAAATAAAGCCACAGAGAAATCTCATGGAGACCATTTGCCTGAATCCGAAAACCATCATGTTCAATTGCCAGAAACTTCTGGCAGTGGCACTGCCATCTCCGAGGAGAACTCGTGCTCACCGCCTGAAAATTGTTCTGGTGATGAATCCCATTTACTCGATAGCATATGTGACGATTTTCCATTGATGAGTTTTCTATTGGAGGATCAAGGTCCAATAGTCGATGCACCATGGGAGTTTCCATCTGCTGGACAAAAACAAACCTTTGATGATGCTGGCATGGCGTCGTGGGACGAGGATTGTGGGTGGCTATTGAATTGCCAAGATTTTGGTGTCCATGATTTTGGTTTTGATTCCTTCAACGACCGAGAAATGAATATGTTGAACACAATAGAGATCATGGGCAGCAACAAACAGTAACATTTCTCATGATGGAATGAGAGGTCACAGGCCACAAGAGAGAATGCAATTAGCTTCATGACCAGTGCCCATGTTACAAAGTATCATGATTGGCTCAACTTAGGCTCTCACTGTTGTTTATGCCCTTTTATGTTTAGGAATATTCTTGGAGGGTCGAAAAGAAACCTTGTTTCTAACAAGGTTTCTCACCAACCAGGGAGTGGTACAATATTCAAATCGTTGGGAAGGTCATATGCTTCATAAAGAGTTGGTGTGCTCCTATGCAAAAGAGGGGCACACCATAGGCACCAAAAAACTAGAAGGGTCTTGTGAATATGAAACTTCTTTATGTATGTAATTATGTTGGTCATCAATAAATAAGGAGTTCTTTTGTTATGTTTTTGTAATTTTTAATTTGTCGCCTTATTTATTAGTTATATTTAACTCGCTAAAAGATACGGGTTTGTGAAATTATGACTAGCTGTGTCAATGAAAATCGAGTCGGACCAAGTATCAACCGATTTTTGCGAAGGATGCTCATAATCCGCTTCAAATCATGACGAACTTCAAGCATTTTGTATTAGCTCGGTTAGAACTTGTGTTTGAGCTTAAACGTTCAAATCCTTGTTCAAGATTAATTTCAGTTCGTTTTTTAATTGGGATTTAAATTTGATTTTGAACTCGGTTTGTTTGACAAATACACAAACCTGATCAACTAGCTTTTATTAGAATCGATTTCGAACTGTCCATGACTCCATGTACAGCTCAATAATTTGCAACCCTAGTCATGACTCAACTAGTTTATGAGAAACATATTACCCAACAACCATAAAGCATAGTTAGAGACCTTTATACATCTGAATAGTTTTAAAAGTGTAAATAAATAATATTGTTTTTCTAATTCATCCTATGCCAAAATGCCGTCGGTTCATGAGCACTTTAGATGCAATATAAACTAGTATATGAATCATTCACATACAGTAAAAGTCTGATCTCCATATTTTCAATTAGGAAAAGCTGCAGAAAGAGATGGTCCTTCCCTTAGATTTCTGAGGATTAATTATTAGTATAAAAAAAAAAAGAAATGATGATTAACCCCAATGAATAGCTCAAGTGGTAATAGAGACGAGCTGTACATCTAGACGTTATGAATTAGTCCAAACACTATGACCGTTGAACAAAAAAAAAAAAAAAGTAATGATGAAACCCCAACTCTTTAAGATTCTCAATGTCTCACTGCTCTCAGTGGCCCAGCCTTGCCTCAGAAAAGGATTGCAAATTTCTAGGTGGGATGTTGATAGTTTAGATTTAGTTGATGCTTCAGCTCTCTGTCGACCATGAAGTCCATAAAAAAAACCTTATATTATGATGAATCACAGAAAAGGTGCACATAGCTAATCTCTTGGGCTCCATAGTATGTAAGAATATGTAGGTAAGTATATGATTATGTTACCAGTTGCTTGGTTAATTTGTCTTGTGGAAAAGTGTCTACCGACTTCTACCAAACCCAATCCATACAGGTTTTTTTTTTGGGTCGTGGGCATGGGGTGGTGGGTGGGGGTGGGAGGGGTGTTTTGAACATATATTTTTTTTGGTAATTTTATATTGTTTTTCTATCTCTCTCTCTTCCCTGCTTAATTTCTATTGATGATTACCAAATATATAGGTACATAGGCGCAGATATGTCTTTTTAAAAAATCAATATTCTGCTTGAGGCTTAGGCATTGCCTCATGAGGGACTTTGTACCGCAAGGTTACCAGTTTTTCATTTACAACTGCTTATTACTCTCATACTTATGCCAATACGTGATTTGTCTTGTCCACTTCAAAGCCTTTGCTATACTAAGGTTAGGTCCGTCGTCTGGGTTGTCATCTTTTTGACACATGAAACTCTAATCAGCTGCCTCAATCAAATTGGAAACTCGTTTTATTCAAATTTTTTTTTTTTGCTCGTCATTTTATTCATTTAATCGATGGTGCTATTGTAGAGTTGAGTTCAGCATATATCATAGATAAAAGGTTGCTAACATATGATGTCAATCAGTGTTGGAGCTAGCCTGTAAACGATAGTCTGTTACATTTTTTGCTCTGAGTGCATTCATCCTTTCTGTGAATTCTATGAAACCCACAGTACTACATGGTATTGCAAAAGTTTTCTGTTTGAGTTAATTCCAATTTTTTAGTTTTTTCAAATGAGTTTAACTGACAGTGATATCTTAGATGCTCTTTAACCTATCGAAGAAAAGAGAAACTTGTCGTCGAGTGTATCACAGTATGACTAATCAAACATTTCCAACCATGTGCGTGATCATCAAAATTGTCATGTTATTCAATTCTACCTCCTCTCAATCTAAATGCACTGGTCTTGGTAAATCCAACTAAGAAAGTGTATTCTAGGCGGGCGGTGCATTCTGTTATCTCCTCATTTTAGTATGGATTCTTGTCATGCAAGCCTATCCCATTTGTGGATCTTTAAAATAATCTGGTTGCTCGTTGGGTTTCAATGGTGAAATGTATTTCACAGACAACTTGGCCAGGTTTCTCCCAAAGGAGTGGGTTCTGCTTGTATATAAACTAAGGATTTAGTATAACCAGTTATTTGGCCAAATGTTAAAACTATCCCATGCTTGGCATTAGCATCTGTTTTTCATTTTAGGAATTTTGGAAACCACCATGACACTAACACTTGATGCAAAGATAATCATTATTGCCAAAAGCAGCAGACCATAGGGTTAATCAATTGGAAACAAACCCTTAAAGAGTGCTTAAAAGCTGAGGTCTTTGATTTATTGAAAATGAAATGAATTTTCAAGGTTTACTAATTGATATGCACATTGTTTAAATATTTCAATGAAAATGACTAAAATGCCTTGTAACTATTCCTTTCCTGCGAAGATTTTATTGTGAATGGATTAGTAGCAATTAGCAAACTAGAACAGTGTTTGAAATTAGTGTGGCGATCTAGGCCAAGATTTTGGGATCTTCTATAAACCTCTCAATCGCACCAGATAATTGTTGCCATGCAAGTTCTTCTAATTTGGTTGATTTTGGACACCGATATGCAATTATTGGCTCATCAGGTACCCTCAAAATTCACCTCAACTCCCTTTCCCCCCTCCTCCTGGATCATTCTCTCATTCCTTGATGCTACTGAAATGCACAACTTGCATTTGGCCTCAGATTGCTGCTAATTTAACCCTGTAGAATCACCATAATGGATGTGTTCAGGTACCTTGTCTGCAAGCAGCTGTAGCATGGGAGAATCATTTACAATTCAGATTAGCAGCAACTTAGTAAAGCATCTCGCAGATGATAGTGAGAAGTCGAAGAAGAGAATAAGGAAACCAAAAACAAAGATACCACGAGACACCCAACAGTTCCGAACTAAACTGCATCAGAAGCAAATTCCTGATGATTCTGAGATGCTTAAAGGGATTACTTCTGCTGGATGGCCACTTCAGCCTCCATTATTCCTGCCAGTTCCTACTCCACAACAAGCTACTAATGCTGAGTTAGATGCCATCCGGTCTATCCTCAAAGAGAGTGAGAAGGTTGTGGAAAGGTTGCAGAAGCAGGAAGTAACCCAAAGAGCCAAAGATCTCCATGATAAGGAGTTCAAACTTCCATACCAGAAACCGATCCCCTGTTTGGCTGAGAAAGATGCTTGCTTGGAGTGTTACAAGGAACATGTCAAGGACCCCCTAAATTGTGACCATTTGGTTAAAAATTTTGCAGTGTGTGCTCGCAGAATTAGGCAGCAAGTGAATTCAGCAGCTAATTAGGCCGTACACGAATGTTGTTTTCTTAAAGACGTACTTCACCGCAAATTAATCACCAGTTTTGACACAAGGAAATTTTTGCAGTGTGAATAAGCTAACTCTTACTGTTCCCAAATTGGGTTGCATGCTAGGTACTCTCCCCCGTGTGTGGATATAGCTTTTGCTTCTGTCATTGAACCAAAATCTACAATGTTGAATTAGTGCAGAAATTTGGTGTTATGCTGAGAGAAGTAATCTTTTGTGATTGATGTAACTTGGCCACAATCTATCACCTGTTAGCCTTGAAGATGAAATTCTCACCAAGGATTGTGGCTGTAGATCTAGTGGTGGCTTGGTAAGATTATAGAGGATGGCAATTATATGTTTGCAGTGCACGGTAGTTTATAATTGAAAAACATGTAGGTAGATTAGCATTGGGCGTAAGTCTTCTACAAGGGACGTTATTAGAAGACACAAATGATGGCAATAGAATTCTCTTGGGTTGAGCACTCGTGTTTGCTCACCTTGGACCCAAAATTGGGGGATGTTTTTCTTTCTTTTGTGTCTTTGTTTACCTAGGAGATGTTTTAAAATTTTTAGACTACTCTTTAAGGCCTATGGGGATATATCAAGTCTCAGTGCCTGATTTATTTCTTTATAAACATTCTTTCTCGATAGTAGGACTGAATTGAAATTCGATTAAAATTTTAAGAATATAATTATATTAATTAAAAGTTTAGGGACCAAATAAAACTTATGTAAGGGTAGAAATTATAAGTTACCCTAACCAAATTATGGGGAGCTAATCAGAAAAACGAAAATAAAAGAAAACAAAAAATGATGTGGATTGGGAGAGAGCAAGAGACACGCGCGGAGCACGTGCAAGGACAAGACGATTTCCGCGCAAAACTCCTCGTCCCCAATATTCGGCCTCGCGAGGAGCGCTAATTTATCGCCGTGGTTTTCAATTCCTCGGATCTCTATCGTCGATCCCTGTCTCCGATCATCCACTGCGTCCCACAACGATCCGATCATCGTAGATCCCTCTCTCTCTCTCTCTCTCTGAGATCTAACTAGGTTATCTGTCTCTTTCTCTCTCTCTCTCTCTCTCTCTCTCTCTGTGAGATCTGTAATATATGTACCTCTGGGGTGTTTTTCACATTTACCACAGATGAAGTTGATTTTTTTTGGTTATAAAAGGTTTTCCAGAAGATTGATGTCTCATATCATTTGTTGAATTGGTAATTTAGTTTTTTTTCCTTGTTTAATTTATTTTTCTTTTCTCTTTTTAGTAGTTTGTTTACTCCTTAATCAGTGGTTGATGAATCTATTGATTTGTTCCAAAATTGGCTTACAATTCATTATCATTTTTTTGATTTTGAGTGAGTTTGGTTATTGCTAATTCTTTTTGTAGACTGTAATGACACTGCCTAGTCTTAAAAATTGTGAAGAATTGAAACGACACCCATTATAGTATGTTAGAGAGTGAAGTAAGTGCTAGAAAAGAATGAATGATTATTCATATGAATTCAAACAAATGTATTACCATTTTTAACAAACTTGGTTGAGTTTAATTTCATTTATTTCCCTAGCAAAGAAAACGTAATTAGATAATTTTAGCTTGATTGATTATGCTAAATTAGTTAATGGCCAGAAGAAGCATTCTAAGAGTATCCCTAGTTCTTTTGCATAGCTTTGAATATCTTGTCAATTCCTTCTTCTCCAACAAAACATGCAGTTTCTGAATTAGTCTAGCTGAGATCTGCAGAGTCGTGGAATCGATATCATTACAATGTAGTGTGATTCCAAATTTTTTAATTTATTCTTCTCAACTCATTTCAATTCTCATGCTATTGTTTTTCTTTTTTGGTGGCAGGAAAAAGTTTAGGCTTAGATTTACTATATTTTTTCCCCATAATGGTCCGGGGAAGAGATGCTTGCTGGGAACATTGTGTCCTTGTCGATGCCACCAGACAGAAAGTTAGATGTAATTATTGTCAGCGGGAGTTCAGTGGAGGGGTATACAGGATGAAGTTTCATTTAGGTCAAATTAAAAACAAAGACATAGTTCCCTGTGCTGAAGTCCCAGATGATGTCCGGGATCATATACAGAGTATATTAAGCACCCCCAAGAAGCAGAAGACTCCGAAGAAGCAAAAGGTGGATCGGGGCGCCAATGGTCAACAAAATAGCTCTTCTGCTAGTGGCGGCGTCCATCCCAATCATGTTTCTAGTGGACAGAATGGTAGCACTTGTCCATCTCTGTTATTTGCTCGCCCTTCTCCAAGTGCACAGCCAGAAGTTGAGGATGCTCAAAAGCAAAAACAGGATGATGCTGACAAAAAGATTGCTATATTCTTCTTCCACAATTCTATACCTTTTAGTGCCACGAAATCCTTCTCTTATCACGAAATGGTGGATGCTGTGGCAAAGTGTGGGGTAGGTTATAAAGCGCCAAGCTGTGAAAAGTTGAGATCGACCCTCTTAGAAAAAGTGAAAGACGATATAAATAATTGTTACAAGAAACTAAGGGATGGATGGAAAGAAACAGGTTGCACGATCTTGTGTGATTCATGGTCTGATGGTAGGACTAAATCTCTTGTAGTATTTTCCATTTCATGCCCTAAGGGCACGTTATTTCACAAGTCCACTGATGTATCTGGCCATGACGACGATGCTCATTACTTGTTTGAGTTACTCGAATCAATTGTTCTGGAAGTTGGAGTGGAAAATGTTGTTCAAGTAATAACAGATAGTGCTGCTAGTTATGTTTATGCAGGAAGGCTTCTCATGAACAAATACCCTTCATTATTTTGGTCCCCATGTGCTTCATATTGTATAAAAAAGATATTGGAGGATTTCAGTAAACAAGAGTGGGTCAGTACAGTCTTGGAAGAGGCAAATACCATCACAACGTACATATACAGTAATGCATGGATTCTTAGTCTGATGAGAAAATTCACAGGTGGAAGGGAGTTGATTCGGCCTAAGATTTCTAAATTTGTCAGTAATTTGCTCTCCTTGAGATCCATTGTGATTCTAGAGGACAACTTGAAGCACATGTTTTCTCACACAGAGTGGTTAGCGTCTATTTATAGTAGATGTCCTGATGCCCAAGCTATTAAATCCCTGTTGTATTTGGAGAGATTTTGGAAGTCTGCACATGAAGCTGTGAGTGTATCAGAACCACTACTTAAAATCTTAAGGATTGTAGATGGGGACATGCCTGCTATGGGCTATCTGTATGAGGGAATGGAGAGGGCAAAGATTACAATCAAGACATATTATAAGGGTATTGAAGAAAAATATGTGCCAATTTGGGAGATAATTGATAGGAGATGGAACTCGCAGCTTCACTCCCCATTACATGCAGCAGCAGCATTTCTTAATCCTTCTATTTTCTACAGCCTCAGCTTTAAGATTGATTCGAAGGTGAGGAATGGGTTTCAAGAAGCCATGATGAAAATTGCTAGTGAGGATAAAGATAAAATAGAGATAACCAAAGAACATCCTGTATACATAAATGCTCAAGGTGCTCTTGGGACTGATTTTGCAATCATGGGAAGGACACTGAATGCCCCAGGTATTATGCAAACTGTTTTTATCTTCTTACTTAACTCTCTATGTGGTTAAGACATTCCAAAACGAAGGTTGTGTTAACAGTAAGAGGATGTCAAGAAGTTTTTTTTCCCCTTAATTAAATCCTGCGCAGAAATAGGGGTTGATTTCCTCCCGTCACTAGATCTGCCCATGATACATGCCAAAAAATAATGGCAAACATGTAATATTCTTTCTAACTCTATCTAATATTACAGCTAGGAAGTTGAATTCTCAACTTATAAAAACACAAGAACGGGTCTTGATCTAATCTTCATCTACTTTGATCCATTTTTCCCGCAAAACAATATCAACTTCTCTACACGACCCCCAATGCCGGACAACTCAATCAACACACTACCTAATGTCAAACAATTTCATCAATTCACACCTACCTCTCACTTCATTTTAATTTTAAATTGCGTAATTAAAAAATATAATTATTATTTAAAATTCAAATATTGCAAGATCACTTCAATTTTTGATATTGTATAGTACTCGTTTCTAAAAAATATATTTACTAGGTTTTTTTTTTTTTGGATGAACATAACCCATGATCACACCTAAATTGTTTTTTTGATACCCCTTTAATGTTAGCTCCAGTTTCATTCCTATTGCTATATCTTCAGGAGAGCTGGATGGATGGTTTCTTCGCATCATTACTCTGTTGTCAGGCAGTGCTTCCTGTTTGATACTATTATTTAAGTGCCATAGCGTACTTATAACTTACTGACTTGTGCTCCTTAGGTGATTGGTGGGCCGGGTATGGTTATGAAATTCCAACACTGCAGAGAGCTGCAATACGGATTCTGAGTCAACCTTGTGCTTATCACTGGTGTAAATGGAACTGGAGCACTTTTGAGAGTTTGCATATCAAGAAACGCTACGGAATGGAGGTGGAGAAATTCAATGATCTGGTTTTTGTGCACTGCAATCTCTGGTTACAAGCAATTGTTAGAAGTAGGGATGGGAAATGTAAGCCGATCAAATTTGATGAGATAGATGTGAGTTCTGAATGGCCTACCGAATCTGAATCTTTGCCTCTTCTCTTGGATGATTCATGGTTGGACAATCTACCCCTTGAACGCAAAGGTAGTCCTTGAACTTGAAAGTAAGGAAAAAAGTTAAATTTATCCTAAACTGCTTGCGTTTTAGTTAAGGGCTTATAATGCACTTAAGTTTCTCAATGTAATTATCGAGTTCACAAGGGAGTTGAATTTTCCTTCTGCATTTATAAAACATGCCCATCCATTGAGGCTTTCTGTTTATGAATCTTTGTTGTTTTCCACTTGTTAAGGACCAAGGAATCGAAAAACGAACAGTAGGGTTGCCTCAGAGTTCTATTGCCAGTTACACAAGAGTGACCTACAGAAAACAATCATATAGTGACGGATATATGAGATTCTCTAGCATCGTCTAGAAACAGAAAAGAGATTTCAAAGGTAGTCCAAACAGAAACTTTCCCCTTTTGTTTTGCAAAATGTGGCAAAGTAACTCCATCTCACCTTGTTTGCCACAGGCTTAGTCATGCTGGTGGCTCCAACCTCCTGTTTACCATATTGTTTCATTAGGGATATTTTTTATTTTCTAAAATTTTTGCTCCCGCTCCCTCCTCCCAACCCCACTGGTGGTTAGTTATTTCTTGACTTGGTCTTAGCTCACATGATCCTTGGCCGTCTCTGATCCCTCTTTTATTCTGATTATTCATTGAATAAACATTAGATTGCATGTCCATTTTTAATACCTCGTGATAGTTTCAAACTGAAGTCCAATTTTCCTGTTTAAACCATCCTAACCCTTATCTTGGTGTTGTAGTTGGTTTTCTTGGGCGGCACCAGGTTGTAGTAATGGGATTTGTGTAATTTGCTTTCAGAAATCCTGGATACAGCAAGATGAAGGAAGAATTGCACAAATCAAAACTGGTTCAATGCAATGAGAGACCAGAACAGAAATGAAGACGACAATAAGTTGATTGCTAGTTTAAAAATGACTATTATGCTGTGTGAGGATAATGGAGAGGCAAGAACTACGATTGCTGCCTGGACAAACAGTTGAGGAAATTACAAAAATGTAGTGGGGTCGGAGACTTGAGAGAGAGATAGAAGAGGAGAGGAACCAAGTTGTGAAGCAGTTCTGGAATGTTGTGAAGCAGCTTTTGGGAGTCATCATGAGCCAGATGCATCGGATTTTTTCCCAGATACTGCTTGGTTGACTAGGTGGGCTACAGCAGATGGAAATGACGATATTATGGCTACTACAATTATATTGTGGAAGAGGGACTCAAATTAATGATGAAGCAAGGGGAAGAACAAGACACTGGTGGAGAAAATTATATGTTCTGCAAGTCTACCAGGGCTAAAGGATAAAGAGCCAAAGACTTCCTTCACCATGACCCATCTCAAGGCCCTGCTCATGGTAATATTTATTCTTTCCTTTTTTCTTCTGCGAGTTCGGTATGTTTCGGCCTTAATTTGTGTGGAGATTATGTGTGGACTTCATGTATATTTCATCTGAATCAGAAGGAGGACCTATGCAGGGTTTGCAGTGATTGATACCATTTGTACTTGCCTTGTTCCCGCGCTTGTTTAGTTGCAATTGCCTGAAGGAAGAAATCATGATCTATTTGAGAAGTTTGACATGGAACAGAAAAGAAGCCCCTACCTGCCATTCCCTCTCCAAGATTAGCTGACTTGAAGCTTTACTTGATACTGTTTCCACCGGTATGACAAGGTTTGAACTTGTTGCTTTTTTAAGTTATATAAATCGATTTACATCTTGATGACAGCGTTATGAGTACAAGTATCCTTGGTACTTTTCACATAACATGCTACAACTCATATAAATCATTTTTGCAAAATAGAAATCATATATGTTTTTATTTTTTTGACGAATTTGTCTTTATTTTTCCGCAAAAAAGTTGCTTAAAAGAATGTTACCACTTATTGCATCAGTCTAATGGAAGCTCTAGTTGAAACTGTAGCTGATTCAATTTGGTTATAGCATCTTTATTTTGGATGTTACTTACATTAGGACTTAGCATATTGTTACATGTTTGAGACTTAATTGATGTGTTTTGTAGCCTTCTCTTTGAGCCTCCATCAGATGGTAGTATTAAAAGAACTGCAGTGTAATAGATGGTCATTCTGATGCGGATTTCCGGCTGTCATTGGGCGGACACTCGGAGCTGTGACGGTGGTTGCAGCCAAGGTCGGGCTGGTCTATCATTTGGCCACCCATGGTGGGTCATGATCCGAGCAGTGGGGTCGTTGGTTGGTCAATGTGTCCCATCTCACCAAAAAATCTACAACCATGGTTTACCCGTTGGACCTATATTAAGGTTTTTCACTGTTTAGCTTGCTACCCTTCTGTCCTATCTTAATGGGTCTTATTTTCTATTTTTTTTCCCCCCAAAATTAACATGTTATTTATTTATTTTTATGAATTCTATCAGGCTAATGTTGCGACCCACTTACTATCAGTCCATCAGACTTAATGTACAAAAACCCATGGTTCATGGTCATACTTTTCAGATTACTGGGCTACCCAGAATCCAGTTTGGCCCATGGACTGATGGACCGCCGGGCTTGTGGGCCATTGCCTGACCAATAATGGTGCCTTGCAGATAGATCTATTAACGGATCGAATTTGAATCGATTTTGACCGACCTAAATTCGATTTGATAATTTGATGGATTTTATTTTTGTGATTCATATCTGAATCTTAATAATCCAAAATACGATCTGAAAAATTGATTCGACCCGAATAACTTAATTAAATTTTAATATATTGTACTTAAATTTTAACTAAATAATCACTTAATTTCTTTAATATTTATATAAAAATATTTAAATAATTCGGATCATATCATAATTGGATCGGATATAAGTATATTCAAATTTAAATTCATGAAATATAATATATCAAATTTAGATTCAGATTATGAATAAAAAATATTAAACTATATTCGACTAATTGGATTTAAATTATCGATAAAAATATGAATTCATATTCAACTAATTAGATTTGGATCGAATTTAGATCAAAATTAGGTCCATTGATATACCTATTTGTAGAGACTAAAAAAGATGCTGGATCAAGCATCTAGGTTTCAGCGTCATGCTTATATTTGTCTTTGTGCTGTATTGTTCCTATCTAGTTGAACAGGACAGGCCTAAAAACCAATAAAGAGAATCCAAAATTTGAAGGATTCTTTTTACTCGTGGACAACCGTGAAGGGTGTTCGGCCAAAAAAAAATTGGTGCCATACTTCATGCATTCTATAATTATTGTGAGTGTGGCGATGTTGTATCAATTTTTTTTTTTCTTTTACTCTAGACTTCTAATGTTAGAGAGTGTCATGTGCGGCAGCCAGTAGAAGATTCCCTCCGGCTATAAGTCCTCTGGTCTTGGAGTAAATATTGAAAGTAACGGTGATATTATGTCATCATTTATAATATGATATCATCAATTAATAATAAAATTATAAATGAATAAAATGAATTTTACTTGGACTTACGTAGAAAAAGAGTGAGGAGTCTTTTATTTACATGACAGATTGGTTATTAATTTTTATAATATATATTTATTTATTTATTTTAATATTATTAATTAATAATACCACGTCTCCTTGGCGGACGCCAAGTTTTTATTACCCTTCCTTCCATACTTCCCCTTCAAACTATTATTTATTGCCAACTCTTTCCGCACTATAACCACCCATTTACAAGCCCCAAACCAACCCAACCCCCACCGGAGAACCGGCGAGCTCCAGTCCAGACTCCAGACTATTCCCATAACCATGCTTGGAGAACTCACCACCATGCTATCTGAGTCTTGGTCATGGTGGTTCAACGACGAACACAGCGTCGTGCTTTTCACTTCCACCCTCGTCGTTCTCGCCCTATTCTGGATTGCTATAATGTTCATCAAACGATCGACAAACGGACGCCCATCATTACCGCCTGGTCCAAATGGCTTGCCTCTGGTTGGAAACCTCCTGTCTTTAGACCCCGAGCTCCACACCTACTTTGCAACCCTGGCCCAAACCTACGGCCCCATCCTGACCCTCTGGCTCGGAAAGAAGATTGGTATCGTGGTCAGCTCGCCGGCGGTGGCGCGTGAGGTGCTAAGAGACCAAGACACAACCTTCGCCAACCGTGACGTTCCGGTGGCCGGCAAGGAGGCGACGTACGGTGGCTCAGACATAGTTTGGACACCGTATGGACCCAAGTGGCGCATGCTGAGGAAGGTTTGTGTCCGTGAAATGCTTAGCAACGCCACCTTGGACTCCGTGTACAGCCTCCGACGCCGGGAACTACGTCAGACTATTAAGTACTTGTACAACCGAGCTGGGTCGCCGGCGAATGTCGGCGAGCAGATGTTTCTGACTGTTCTTAACGTGATTACGAATATGCTATGGGGTGGTACGGTGAAGGGGGAGGAGAGAAAGAGCCTTGGGGCGGAGTTCCGGCAAGTGGTGACGGAGATGACGGAACTTTTGGGGATGCCCAATGTGTCGGATTTTTATCCGGGTTTGGCCAGGTTTGACTTGCAAGGAATCAAGAAGAAGATGAAGGGTTTAGCAGAGAGGTTTGATAGGATGTTCGAGACGATGATTGATCAACGGGTAAAAATGGATAGTGCCACTGCCAAAGAAAGTAAAGATTTTTTACAGGTTTTGTTGCAGCTGAAAGATGAAGGAGATGCCAAAATGCCTCTCACAATGACTCATCTCAAAGCCTTACTCATGGTACGTGTTCTTGAACATGGTGTGCTTGCTTGCTTTTAGGTATCAATCAATCTCATTAAATTGATCGTGGTTTTCAACATATTTTTGGCATCAACTGTCAATTTAATTATTATGCATAATTAAGTAAATAAATTAGATACAAATTAACTTTAATTTGAAATGAAATATGATGGTAAATACAAGTTAATATTTAGGTGTATATGCGCTCATAGGATTATATATCCGAGCTATATACACTCATAGGATGAATTTAAGTTAGAAATCCATACTTGTGGTATGTGTCCGGGCATGCCTTGTTCGTTACTTATTTAAGTTTATATTAGGGAGAATTATATTTAGACCTTTTGAGGGTTGCTATTTAATCATTCATGCCCTCTGACATTTACAATATTACACACAGACTTCTTAAAATTTGTACACACGTAATATTTAAACCCATATCGTCAATATCTGTTAGTAAATTATATCCAGACCTCTTGAAGTTTGTAGACGTGTAATACGTAGACTTCTCAAATTTAAAATGTTATACTTAGACTAAAAAATTCAATCAAAAATAGAATATCAAATATTTTAAATTTTATAATTAAAATTCATGTTCTATTGTATCATTTATTGACATAAAATCAAAAATAAAAATTTAATTTTTTCTCAAAAAATTGTAATTAGTATACAATTATCTTATCTATTGGAATAAAACTAAAAAAATCAAACAAGAAGTCTAAGTCATTCATAATAAAACATAAATTTTACAATCAAAATTCGTATTCTATTATGTCATTTATTGAAATAAAATTAAAATTAAAAATTTATTTTTTCTTAAAAAATTATAATTAATATACAATTATACTATATATTTGAATAAAACTAAAAAATAAACAAGGAGTCAAACTGTAATTGATACAATATATTCTAATTTTAATTGGGTTAATTTGGTAGTTCAATTTAGCCGTTATGCTTCATGTAAAAGTAGGTGGATTAGCACCATTCAATTGTGAAATGGACGATTTAAAAGCAAATTCAACGATCGGCCAACCAATTGGCTCATCTGATTGCTTCTCAGGCTAAGAATGGTAGATTTCCCATAAATTAGCTTACAAATCCATCAATGCAAGTTATGCAATTGATCGAGAAGGAAACTAGGGAAGGCATAGGATAGGTTTACAAATATGTGTATTTAATTTCGGTTGTAGTTTTCTGTTTATTGAATGAAAAAAAAAAAAATTGTCAAAATGGAGAAAATATAGCACTATTATATCACCTTTGCGTATTGGTAATATTATGCATCAGAGTTGTAGCATTCTGTCTTTATTTTATTATTAGGGGTAACCCGTGCTTGAAGGTACGGTGCAATATGAATGGTTTTAAAAGGAATATTGGTAGCCGTTAAATAAGTCTATTTAAGATTGTCGGATAAACTTATTAAAATCTGTCATATTTTATGTTATATATATTTTATTATTTTTTTAAGCTCCGCATGATGGAGAATTGGTACCTGACTATAACATGAAGATTAGAATACATGTCTAAAGAAATGAATAAGTAAATAACCAAATACCTAAAATTAATTAAATAACCAAATAAAAAAATATAGTGTCAACAAACTACTAGAAAAGGAATAGGACATTTGGGTGGGCATAGAATTCGGCTGCTTGTGGCTTTACATATAATTGTCAATGCTGACCTTGTAAGTTTGGGTGGTTCAGTGGTTGAGTCTATACTTTAATAATTTAGAGATTTTAAGTTCAATTTTTTCTCATACCCCCTAAAGACTAACTTATCCTTGTCACTTTTGGGGACATACTCTAAACCCGTTCAAGTTACAGAGCTCGAGGGAGTAGTCAATGACTCCTAATTTTTAAGAACCTAGATTTCCAGTGCACAAAAATACTAATTTGGGTATAAATTTTTATTGTGATACAATTAAAAATCCAGTAGTGTAACTTTTTTTTCTTTTGTGGGCAGGATATGGTGGTGGGTGGTACTGACACGACCGCCAACACAATTGAGTTCGCCATGGCTGAGATGATGAATAAGCCAGAAGTGATGAGAAAAGTGCAAAAAGAATTGGAGACTGTAGTTGGCAAAGATAACATAGTGGAAGAATCTCATACTTCTAATTTACCTTACTTACATGCTGTGATGAAAGAGGTTTTGCGTCTACATCCAGCCCTCCCACTCCTGGTGCCTCACTGCCCCAGTGAGACCTGCATTGTTGGAGGCTATACAATTCCAAAAGGCGCTCGGGTTTTCGTCAATGTCTGGGCAGTACATAGGGATCCTGCGATATGGCAAAATCCGTTGGAGTTTCGTCCCGAGAGGTTTTTGGATGGTAAATGGGATTACAGTGGAAATGATTTCAATTATTTCCCATTTGGGTCTGGGAGAAGGATTTGTGCAGGGACTGCAATGGCTGAGAGGATGTTCTTGTTCTCGCTTGCTTCACTTGTTCATTCTTTTGATTGGAAACTGCCCGAAGGTGATAAATTAGAGTTATCGGAGAAATTTGGGATAGTGTTGAAGAAAAGAGTACCTCTTGTTGCGATTCCAACGCCACGGTTATCTAATCCAGAACTATATGAGTAAGCTCAAACATCTACCGAGATGTCATTGACTCTTTGTATTACCTGAACTGGGAAGCAAAAATAAATGATCGATCTCAAGACAAGGTTCCTAAAATATACTTGTTTGTCACCATTTGAAGTTTATCATATATGGGATTTGTTTCCATTTTGCATACTCAAAGACTCAAGTTTTGAGTGATTGGGACTCGATGTGAGAGAAAAGATATTACTCAATGTGTTATCCTTTGGGAATATGGTCTAGTGACGTAGATTTTTGAAACTCATAATTGAAAAGCTATCCAATGCAAGAATGACCCTGTTCCTGAAAAAAAAATCTTTTTAATGGGTATATATTTACCACCTAGGAAACATTCCTTTTTATTTTGTTCAACAGTCAGAGATGTCTAAACTAGTTTACATGCACCTCGCCTAATCCCCTTCCCTGTCCGATCAAATGCAGGTCATTCACGCCGAAACTAGAATATTTGTGAGGGATAAATCCCTCATGGTCTCCCATGGAATTGCCGAGAAATCCAGAAAATAAATAAAAGAATTTGTCTTTGGTTAAGGGGTTTGACTTTCCGAAGGAGGTTTAACCTGTTTTGAATTTGGGCAATATTATGATTGAATTTTTGGGGTTTTCAAGACACGACATAAATTTCAGATCGATTTGTACAACTCAAAAATCAAAACGAAATTGAATCCAATGTCCACATGATTTCAACCCCAAATTCAATTTGAAAAATTGAATCCAAATTTCAATTTGAGTTGATAACTTGAGTTCAAAATTTTAACCATGTGAGTAGTACTTGGACTAAAATTTTTGGATTGAAGCCGGATTAAAAGATTTTATAATTTAAAATGAAATTGAATTGATTTCTATACAATAGAAACAGTCCAAATTGCACCCATAGCCTATAGACGAAAAAAGAATATTGTTCAAGCACACATGAGGTTTGAACATCATATTTTTCTTTATAATAATATTGGGCTCTAAAAATAAGGGGTTTGAATATGTACTTTTGAAATAGGCTCTCATTGCTATTAATATTCTAATTATAGTGTAGTGTTGTATTTAGTTATAACTTTATCTTTAAGAATTGTAATTTTCAATTTTTATGATTGATCGATCGATCTTTTTATAGTTATGAATTTTATTTCAAAAATTATAACGTAACTTTAAAAATTTATAAATTTTGAGATAATATAAATTTTGGAGATATTTTTCATGTGAAAGTCTTCTAGCCGCACCACTTGAAGGGATATGTCACTTCAATTGGATGTTGTCAATTATGTGACGTACTTATATTTATCTTCAACAAAGTATCTTTTACATATGTGGTGGAAATTTAACAAGATATCTATTAGTTGCGTAAGAGCCTTATAAACTAGGGGAAGCCAACTGTATCGCTTTCGATTCTATACCGCCCCTTATTATTTTTACGATAAAGTTATACATAAAAAGAGAAGAGTTATAATTGTTTAAGAGAAGTTTATGATATATTGAAGAGACCATGATCAATCATAGATACATATGATCGATCATGGACTTTTCTTGAACAGTTGTAATTTCTCACTTATGAGTTGTAATTTGATCTTTAAAAATTATAAATTCGCAATCACAATCTATCATGATCGATCATAACCTTTAAAAATTATAATTTACACCTCAAAAAAATTATAATTTATCCTTAAATGGTTGTAAATTTCATTATGGTAGCGTAGCCTTTCCCTATAAACTGTAGGTTTCCAATTTCTTCCTGATTGTACCTGATTCATCTCTTCTTCAACTCTACATGTTGTGAAAATGGTTTTAGAACTTTTCAAAACGGCCATGCTTTCAATTAGCAACCAATTGACATGGTGGTGTGAAGGTATCAGCAAGAAAGACGAGTTTTCTATTGTAGGTCTCACTCTCTCACTACTGATATTAGCAATTTTCTGGTTTGTATGGGCATTTGTGAAGCCCTGCAAAGGAATGAAATCATTGCCACCAGGTCCCCATGGCTTGCCTATTGTTGGGTACCTCCCATTTCTAGGCACCAATTTACACCATACTTTCACTGAATTGGCTCATCGCTACGGCCCAATCTACAAGCTCTGGCTCGGAAACAAACTGTATGTCGTGGTGAGTTCACCAGCGGTGGCAAAGGAGGTGGTTCGTGACCACGACACCATCTTTTGCAACCGTGACCCGCCCATCGCCGCCTTGGCTGTAACCTATGGCGGACTCGACATTGCATGGTCCTCCTATGGCTCCCACTGGCGTAATATGCGGAAAATATTTGTTAGAGAGATGCTAAGTAATAGAAGCATTGAGGCCGGTTACAATCTTCGAAGAGATGAAGTGCAAAAGACTGTTAAAGAGATATATACCAAGATTGGCACACCTATAGATATTGGTGAAATAAGTTTTCTAACTCAGCTCAATGTTAATATGAGTATGCTGTGGGGAAGCACACTCGACTGGGAGAAGACGAGTAATATCAAAGCTGAATTTCGTGAGGTCATAATGAAAATCACTGAAACACTTGGAAAGCCAAACATCTCTGATTTTTTCCCGATGCTTGCAAGGTTTGATGTGCAAGGAGTGGAGCGAAATATGAAGAGGCTCTTTCAATGGGTTGAAAGAATTCTTGATGCTGTAATCGATGAACGAATGAAATCGAACACCATGAATAAGGAAGGAGCACTTGAGAATGAAGGAAACAAGGATTTTCTGGAGATACTCTTGAAGATACAGGAGGAGGAAGATGATGGAACACGAATTAACATGAGACAGATAAAGGCCTTGTTGATGGTAAGTTATCCACTGACATATTTTGATACATTAGAGAACAGTTATTGCAATTATTATCATCATCCCCACCATCAGTAAGTATTTTTCGCTGGGGAAAATGAGAATGAAAGTGAAAATGAAATTTGATGGCAAACTCTTAAACCAGTGTAGCTGAATTGAATATCAAACAGTTGAACTTGTGTTGGATTAGTGGAATCAGCTAATAAAACTACTGAAACTTTCTTTCTACCCATTTATTTGTACTGGCAAATGATCGTAACAGGACATTGTGGTGGGTGGGACAGACACAACAGCCACCATAGTAGAGTTTGTTATGGCAGAGATTATAAACAATCCAGAGGTGATGAAGAGGGTCCAAGAAGAACTAGCAGATGTTGTGGGTAAGAACAACATGGTGGAAGAGTCCCATCTACCAAAATTACTCTACATGGATGCAGTTGTGAAGGAGACATTCAGATTGCACCCTCCACTCCCTCTTCTAGTCCCCCGGCGTCCAAGTCAGTCTTGCATTGTAGGTGGATACACCATTTCAAAAGATTCCAACGTCTTCCTAAATGTTTGGGCAATGCACAGGGACCCTCAATTCTGGGAAGATCCATTGGAGTTCAAGCCCGAAAGGTTCTTGAATTGCAATGGGGAATGGGATTATTCTGGAAATAATTTTCAGTATCTCCCATTTGGATCTGGAAGAAGGATATGCCCAGGACTTCCCCTGGCGGAAAGGACACTGAAGTATGTGTTGGCTTCATTCTTGCATTTGTTCCAGTGGAAGTTGCCTGAAGGTGAAGAACCTGATCTTTCAGAGAGATTTGGGATTGTGATCAAGAAGAAGACGCCACTGATCGCTATCCCTACTCCAATATTATCCAACATGGACCTCTACAAATAGTACCAAGTATGTTGGTGAGTTGGTCTACAGAATACACCAATGCACCTTCTGTATAAGCTCATCTCTCTGCACAAAGGAACTGTGGTCATATCTTTATATAGGTGCTCTATTGACCCTCTTCAGATGCTGCCCTATGTCCATAGTGAATAGACTGATTGTAATTATGTGTAATATTGATACATCTATATTCGTTTAAACTGTAATAAAAAGTTGAGACAATCTACATTATATAAGCTATAAAGATCTCAATTTTAGGATGTATCAGTCAGCAAAACATGTCCTCCATTTGCTGCGTTAGCTATCATACAGTTGCTATCAAGCTATAAGCTCGAAATGGAAGATGACAAGAAAAAATCAAGAAGGAAGCATACCGAATAAAGGAAAGTCGGTCTAGGAAAAGTGATTATAGCACTGGAAGACAATACTCAATTTGTTCCATAATTCAGATGCAATGCGGCTTCTTAATTTTGGTATCAGCTTTCGCTCCAAGACAGAGGCTGTTAATAAAATTTCAACAACCATTCCTTCATGTTAGTACATATTCCTGCTGTATAGCACACCACTTACCAATGTCATATGCTTTTATCATCCATTGAAAGAAATAAAGCAAATATATATAACAATTTCATTTGTTAGTACCAAGATAATCAATGGCTTCTGTTTCTTTCATAAAATTTGTGAAATGCATCACCTAAAACAAAGAAAGCAAAATAAAAAGGTCTCAACACTATGCACCTATGAATATTCGCTCCAAGGCTTACGAAGATGCTATAATAGTCTCAGATTTCAGTTCCCACCAAGACCCATCCGTCTGCATAGAATCATCTTCCCCAGAAAGAAAACTTTCAATATCCGAATCCTCGCTCTCATCATCAACCACTTCATTGTAATCATATAGGTTTCTCTCCTTTTCAGGGTCATAAGTCCACTCCAATCTTCTCAAAACATCACGGTCCCTCCACCTCCCCACAACTGATACAGCTTCCTTCTTGGCCTTCCCCATGATGATTTCCTGCCATGAAAATGCAGCATCAACAGCCCTCTTAAGAGCCCCATCATTATTATCACCCACGACAACTATCTTCAAACACCTCAACTTTGCCTCCTTCAAAACCTCCACAAAATCTGAATTCATCTGACACGAGAACCAAGCACTCAACGCTCCTCTTGCCCATCATATCCACCATATGATTCATCAATGAAACATCCGCTGCTTGTGGTTTATCCGACACAGTCCTAACCCAAAATCCAGCCCGTTTCAATTCGTCTGCCAGGCCATACCCCATTTTCGGAGTTAAAACATCCCTAGAAGCATTTCTATACTTCTCCATTTTCATTGAATACTTAGCCACTAACTTCACCCTCCTAGTCCCCCTGGCAGAATCTATCTGATTCAACCTCTTCATTTGCTCACGCTCGTGAATTTGCTTAAAATGATTAATAAACTTCTCGTTTGTGTAAAATCTCCTCCCACAAACTCGACTTAAATATGGTTCATCCGACTTAACAGCACCCATATTTTCCAACTAATTCAATGCTTTCCTCTCTTTCCTTTGTGCCCTAACATTTGGTGGAACATAAGTAAAGGCATGCCGATTGGCATAAGCGACCATGTATCTGACAACACCAAATTCTGCCGCCGCCTTCCTTAACCTAATGGCAGCATCATAAGGAGGAAAAATACTTTGGTGGTTTGTTTTCCAAATCCCAGAAAATAGAAACATTGCTTTGGGCAACCCTTCCCACCAAGTTCAAAGATGGGTTTGAAGAATCGAAACCAGGGTTTGATATTGGTCCAAAATGACAATATCTATACAATACAGAAATTGGGGTCAGGTTTTGTAGTTTTTGAGTGTGTATTGCATTAAAAACAGTATAAAATTTGACAAAATCCACCATATCCAGAAGTGTTTTTCCGAAATACTGATGAAGTACAAGAGATATTACCCCCAAAAAGAACAGAGCTTTAATTACCCCCAAATGCCACACGATTCCATTGAAACCCCCAATAGATCTACGCACTGATTCGAATTGAACGAAGGCACCGAACAGAGCTTCGGCAAGGGAATGAAGTATATATGCGCAACCGGGCAGTTTGTGTGTGAATTCATGTTCGTTTTTGTGTAGAGAGAAGGGTGTCGGTGACACGTGGTATCACCGTTGTAATGAATATTTTCTCCGCTAACGGGTGAAGGGTAAAGTTGCTGCCTTGCTGGTAGGGATGGCAGTGGACCGGGAAAAAACGGGTATTCGTCCAAACCCGTTCCGTTTGGACCGGGGATGGACTATACATATTGAACGGTGGACGTATACGGGGATACCCGTATAAACCCGTACGGGGATGAAGGCGGGGATAGACTTACCCTTACCCCCGCCCCGTCCCCGCTCCGTCCCCGTTATACCCGTTAACCATGGCACCTTATTACTTATTGTTGTTTCCTTGTTATGTCTTATAGATGTCTATTGGGCACTCTTTTCTGGTTTCAACTTTCCTAACCTACACATGTGGCAATGTAATGGGAAAAGTTAAGTTCATTTTAAATCCAAATAAGTGCATAAGGCTGGGTAATGCAATAATCAAGTAAATAGCAAAAATCCAAAACAATAATCATACCAACAATAGATATGGTAAAGAAAATAGCAATGTGAGCTAGCCTTCGTGTTAGACAACAAATGGAAGCCACCTAGCACGACTAACATTTATAATTATTATACTGCGATGAGTGCAAAAACTTTCAAATTTTGATTAGATACAAAATCACTAGATAATGGGTTTGAGAAACAAATACAAACATACCAATCAAGCATTAGGCACAGGTTGAAACCAGAAGTTCACTGGTTTAGTCTCACCCTGAGTCTTTGTGATGTACATTTACAAAAGAGAAAACATATTCAATAACCCTGAAGAGATATTTCCAGCTGCTCTATTTTTTTAGCTAGATCATGCTCCCCACAATTCTTTAATCCATCAGTAACCATGTCAGTTTCGTGACATGGGCGACAAATTCAACTCCGTCATCTCAACCAAATAATTAACAGCCTCAACAAATCTACCACCACGTCCACACATCTTTATTAACATGGTATTTAAAATGTTAGATTATTTAGAATGTTGTTGGATTATTTAAAATGTTGGATTTATTTAGAATTTTGAATTATGTTGGCTTGAACTTGGACTTGGGCTTAGGCTTGGGCGGGTACGGGGAAAGCGGAGACGGGGGCGGGGATTAAAAATTTACCCGCGGACGGGGATGGAGATGAAAATTATCCCCGTTAGCGGGGGTGGACCGGGGATGGACGAAATTTTTTTAAGAGGGTACGGGGATGAAGACTATACCCCCCGCTCCCGCTTCGGTCCACTGACATCCCTACTTGCTGGTCGTGGAGGAAGAGGCGAGGGTTTAGATTTCTGGTCAGCGAATGGTTTTCTGTTGGGGTTTTGGATTTTTGTCAATATATTTTTTTATTATTTTTATTTTTTGAAAAAAGATGAGAGGATAAAGTAGTCTTTTAATAGAATTTCAGATGAATTTCGGGAGAATTGATCAATTTCTGTCAATTTTGATGGTGGAGTGTTAACGGCATGGGGTTATTAAGGTAATTGTTAAAGTATAAGGGGGCAATTTGTAATTAACTATTTTTTTTTAGAAAGATAAATATTAGTTCTTAAACTTTTCCTCATGTGTTTTAAGATGGTCTTGAATTTTCAACTATCTCAATTTAGACCTTAAATTATTAATTTTGTGTCGATCAAGTCATTCCGTTAATTTGAGACAATTAATAGTTCAAGTACCATTTTAAAACAGGATGTAAGGTTTAAGAACTAGTTATAATATCTACTCTTTTTTAATGAACACAAATTCATGTAATTTTTGAATATATTTTACTCAA
The DNA here is from genome assembly GCA_951799425.1 of Ilex aquifolium. NCBI lineage: Eukaryota > Viridiplantae > Streptophyta > Magnoliopsida > Aquifoliales > Aquifoliaceae > Ilex > Ilex aquifolium. Next base: position 3,595,745 of record OX637392.1, read on the forward strand.
AATGTAGTTGCAAGAGTTCAAAAAAAATCAATAAGTCTAGTCCAAGTACTACATCTAAAATGGTTTAACCTTTAAAGGAAAGAAAATACTATTTAGATTTAATTTGGGGACCTAATTTAAGGACTTAATAATGTACAACCATTAGATTGGTTGTGGGCTCCATCTAACATTAGAACTCACAATTAATCCATAGTTGCATTAAAACCACATCATTAAGTTATCAAATTAGGTCCTCAAATAAGGTCCCTATAACATTGTTCTTAAAGGAATGGATGAGAGTTAATCAATTAAACTAAAACTCTTTGTGGCAACTGAAGTGAGATTTCAAATCATCTTTTTTTATGTACTGTGCACGTTGATTTTCGCACAATAGATAAAAAGATAGTTCTCTCCCTTGATGAACTCATGTTTAGCTCGAAAGTCAGCGATCCCAGGGCAAAGGAGGAAGAAAGATGGCCAAAAGGGGCCTAAGGAGTGGTGATGAATTGCTTTAGGGGCTGTCCGATTGATTCCGGCGGGTCGTAGGCAGTCTGGAGTGTTTTCCGGCGAATCCTAGCACTCAAAAGAAGAGTTAGAAGGGCACCAGAGTGTTTCCAGCGTGTCCCCTCCGACGATCAAGTCAGGTATTTGAGAGAGGGGAAGAAGAAAGCACTGTTTGGTGTCCTTGAAAAATTAATTTGCGTACCTTTGTCTTCAGGTTTTTGCCACTATTTATACATTCAAGGGCTCATCATTGTTGATAGGTGAGGCAGTAGGTATAGCACAGTTATTGGGCAGTGTACTTTCTCATTCTGCATGGGGGAGTCCCCATTATTAATTGCTCGGGCTCCCGAGTATTAAATGTTTTTTCTTCAATGTAAAGACATTAAATGCTCGGACCTTGGAGCATTTAATGCCCCCTCTCGGCTTTCCCAAGCCATCGTGGATGTTCCCTCCTTCTGAGGGGTCATTAATGTTTCTCTGGGATGACTGTACGTCAAAAGGGGTACTTTTGTCTTTTTACCCCCAATCCAGTACGTTAAGCCACATGCCTCACTTTATTTGGCTGCTTGTCTTGCTCCCTCTGTCATTCTGACTTCGTTGGAAAAGTAACCCAATGATCTCTAGTCTAGCTCTGAGACTGATTGGCTATGATAGTCAGTAACCCCTCCAGGATCCCAAGGCGATGTGTCCAAAATAAGTTCTCGGAATCTAATCACGTAAGGAATGTGTAGCTGGCAGCTAGACCAGAGAACAGAGGATGCCCTTAGTGCCCAGGACATGTACTTTTATCACAGAGGAGGTGCCCTCGGCGCTGAGAACACATGGCGGCACCAGAACTCAGGAGGTGCTCTCGGCGCCGAAGACACGTGGCTGCGCCAAAACACAGGAGGTTCCCTCGGTGCCGAGGACACGTGGCAACGCCAGAGTGGAGGAGGTGCCTCGGTGCCGAGAACACGTGGTAGCATCAGAGCGCATTAGGTGCCCTCGGTGCCGAGAACACGTGTCATAATCCTATCCTTTCTCAGAGGTGTCCCATCATGTACACACAACGAAATATGAATATATTTCACCCAACATCATACATTACAATCACTTTTTACTCTTACATCGGAGACAAAGGTCCATTATGAAGAATGAGTTGCTTATTAGAAGGGTCCAACCCACTATTCATTGAGCTATATTTCTTATTTTGCCTTTTTTCCTTGGGATTCATTTGTTTAGCAAGATAATACTAGAAAATATAAGAAAAATGAAATTTTAAAATTTTATATATGTTTGTTTAGTATAAAATAGAAAATGATAGAAAAAATAATTTTCTTCCATAGATTTTCTCATATCTAACTAACGTTTTTCTCTTGCAAAAAATACAAGGAAAAGCAAGAAAGTTGTGTTCAATAGTCTAACTTCTCATTTTACCCTTATTTTTTTAAAATATTCAATTAGTTATTAATTTTTTAAAAATTGTACAAATTAGACTAATCATATAATTTGGTCTAGAGATTAGGATTCGAGTCGATCCTTATCACTGAATTATGTTAAGACCCAATTTTTTTAAAATTTGAATAATAACATATTTTTTTCTTCTTTAGACCGAGTAAAAATAATTAAGGATAATTTAAACAATTAGAAAAAATTTCTTGTAATTTTCCTTTCTTTCAAACAATAGAATGAAATTGTTTTAAAATTTTCTTAGAAATTTTTCATATTAACCAAATGCATGCATGAAATTATATTTTCTTTCAGTTTCTTTTCTTTCACTTCGTTTTATATCTCTTTCACTTTCCATCATCTTTTTTCTTGCTAATCAAACGGACCCTTAGTGAAGAGCAAAAAGCAACATAGAAGAAAAAAAGCTTTGAATTAGACTTGAATTTGTTTCTTATTTTTGATTTTTTCTCTTCAATGAAGACGAATAGAAGATATTTCATGCAACGGTGATATTATGTTATTATTGACGTGTAATACCATCAATCAGAAATAAAATACCATATGTACTGAGTGAATCTCACTATTTTAACAACTATCCATAACCACCGCATCCAATAACTTTTTTGGAGAAATAGTGGGGTTCATATATCTTCCAAAGTATTTTATTATTAAGCGGTGATACAATGTGTAAGTGATTAAGGGTGCAACTTGAGCGGGTTGAGGGGTCAACCATAAGTATATAATTCTCAACCCTAATTTGACATCAACCCGAGGTATTCAATCCAAATATTGTCCAAGTTTAATTTGGACGGGCTCAGGTTGAATTCAGGTTACATAATTCGGGCAAATATCAGGTTAGAATTCAGGTTGAGTTCGGGTTATATAATTCGGACTGACTTCCAGGTAGAATTCAATTTGGGTTCATTCAAGCCCGAAATTAGCATGTTGTTCTAAACATGGTACATACTATATAGTATTCATTTAAAGTAACAACCAACAACTTTAATCAAATGTTTAACATAAAGACCATAGTATTTAAAGCATAAAAATCAAGGTTTAACATAAAGACATAATAGTCAAATGTTAAAGCAACCACCAATGGCATGATTTGGTAAGTTTTCAGATGCATTGTTAGACTTTGGCCTTTTTCGATATCAGACAGACTGATGTTGGGTATATTCTATTGTTTGTGTATGTAGATGATATTGTAATTACTGGTAATGATTCCGAGGGAATTGACACATAAGACTGAACTAAAAGACTGATCCTTAGTGTTTTAATTTGTAATATATATTGTTATATTGATTTATATATTTATTTTTAAATATGTTCGGGTTGAGCCCGAATTAGAATTCAGGTTGAACCCGGTAACTCGACGCCTCAACCCGGGTATTGCCCTAATTTAATTCGGGATAGTGTTTTTCTGCTCAAGCCCAACCCAAGTATTAAAAATCTTAACTTAAGCCTTATTTTTTCCGGATTGAATTCGCGTTGGCCCACTCAAGTTGCACACTTATCAATAATGACGTGGTATTACTGTTACATGATGTGAATAAATGAGAGGTACGAGCAACGGCTCTATTCGAGCGAACTATCACTTACATATGAGGCGTTGGTGGGTAAGGTGTGGAGACATAAATAAGCTGAGTTCTAAAGTCATTGAAATAGATAAAAGAGAGTTGAGTGAGTTCGGTGCTCTATGTATAAGTATATGTGGATGTACGTTGTAACCGCTTAGTAAAGAGTAAATACACAAGGGGGTGAGTGGTTCACCAACTGAAAAATTTGAGTAATCTATTTTTCTCTGTATAATTGCTTAAAGAAAAAGAATCCAATTGATTATAGAATAATCGATCCTTTTTCAATATGACATCTCTTTCTATTTATATAAAAGTATGTTTTTGTTTTTTTCCGTGATTGCATGGTCCCCTCAATCTATTAAAATCATTGAGAAATATTTAGTTGTTAGAGACAATCATATTCGTAGGACACGTGGGCTAGAAGCAGTGAGGTTGCATTCTTGAGGTAGTAGATTGGCGCTCAAGGTAGGATAGACTTGTTGAGTTCTTCCTCTCCTTCTAGCTAGTTAGATCCGAACTTTCGTGTTTGCAGCCGAACTGTTTGGATATCACTTGGTGATCTGAGAACTGGGATACTTGCGCTGGATGGTTTGGGACAAGTTAGTCTAGCTGAGCTCAGTAATGCAGAGTTGTAATAGGTTGGAGTAAAATAGGCAAGGTCTATTTGGACTTTGGCTGTTGGACCAGTTTATGTAGCAATTTTTTGAAACCAAAAAGACTTATTTAGACTGATTCAAGAAGCTGATTTTATATACTTTTCTTTTAACTTTTTGGAGTTTTATCGCAGATCTCACATAAATTTTTAGTTTATTATATTCATAAAATATTATTAGTGATGTAAAAAAATTAAAATTCATATTATGGGAATTATGCATAATCTATACATACATGTAATTATCTTTTTTATTTTGACACAAAAAAGCCTAAAAAATTAGAAAGTTACTTCAAATAGATATTTTCAACTTTTTCAGTTTTTTAAGGAACACCTCAAACGATTTTAGAGAGTATTTTTAACTCGTGACTTCTTTGCGAAGCTTTTCGAACCATAATTTTTCACCTAAAAAATCAGCTCCAAACAAGTCAAATGTCATGCATTAGGATTGTACCTTTCTGCCTTTATTTTATATTTTATTATTTTTTAAGCTCCGCATGATTAAGACCATAACCGAGCCGAATTTTGCAAGCTATAGTCGAGTCTGACGAGCTCGTTTTTTTAAACGAGCCAAACTTAAATAGCTCAACTATTTTATATATAAACGAGTCAAACTTTTCGAGCTCGAGTCAGTCTTATAAAATTATTTTCTAAACAAACCTAAAAAATTGTTTGAGTTTGGCTCGTTTAAAAAACGAATCGAACTCGAATTGAGTCTCAAAGCCAAACCGAACCCGCCGCTAAATGGAGAGTTGGTATTTGAATATGACCTCAAGATTATAATACATATCTAAAAAAAATGAATAATTAAGAGTTGTACTTGTCTGTCTTTTTAGGTATTTGGTTATTTAATTACTCATTTGTATTTTAATCTTTAGGTCCTTGTCAGGTAGCAACAATGACCAAAAAAAAAAAAGCAAGGTACCAACTCTCCTTCAACCAGAGCTTAAAAAAATAAAATAAAATAACCAAATAGAAAAATATATAGCAAACTTCTAGGAAAGGCATGAATTGGGAGGGGTATAGAATTTGGCTGCTTGTCTGTAGGTTTGCATATAATGGTCAATGGTGGCCTTGTATTAATGTAATATTAATGATTCACCAAAACAATTATTAATAAAGTGGTTATAAAATAGATGCTTTGATGATTAATATCTAGTAACCAAGTATTATTCCTAATGATTAACTCTATAAAAACATTAGTTTGGGTACAGAGGGGATGACACTAAAGCCGCTGGAGTAATCTGCCTCTTGCTCGACTACTTCAGTAGAAGAAGAAGGGGTGGGCTTCGATTCAGGTAGATCCAGTTTCTTCAAGAGGGTTTCAATTTTTTTCCTTTTTATTTGTCATCTCAGTCTCTCTTTTTTTTTTGAAAAATTCACAAACTGATAAATAGAGTAGGTAAATTCGCGAATTGATATATTGAATCCACGAATTGGGTATAATAAGAATGTGAATTCAACACGAATTTGCTCTCAAAATAGAAAATTACAGGATATTTGAGACGAATCGTGTGACTCGATACACAACCACTAGAATGGTTACCTACACAATTTGTAAGTAGTCATCGTACCAATACTAATATACTAAATCCCATTAAAAATTTTGCATTTGTGTCAACGAAAATAGTACTAAAATGAATTTGATTTTTGGTGGGGGTCATTTATCTCATTCATACTCTCCAGGGAAAAAAAAATGAGGGAAAGGTGGAATATTCCGTTGAAGGAAAAACATTTGGTTAGTTACATGTCTGGTTCCCAACTCTCTCAACATCTGTTTATTGTGCCATATATACCTTCAAAACCTTGTAAGTTCAACCAAAGATAGTTTAAATGGTAATAAGTTATAAATTTAGATGTTCAGAGTTTGAATCTTGATAATTTTTTAAGATTAGATCATAAAAAATTTCGCTCTTATGAATACCTTAGTTCCGGCATGGATGATCTGTTTTTGACCGGACCAAAGAATATTAGTCAAAGTACACATAAACTTACACAGACTCCTCTAACCGTTAAACAAAAAAAAAATTTGTAAGTTAGTATAATTTGTCATTTTTTTATTGTTGTCAACTAGAACCATGTCTTCAGGCCTGCGTCAACAATCACAATGCTCTAATGGGCTCTCATTACTATTAATATTCTAATTCTAGAGTAGTGTTGTGTTTAGTTATATAACTTTATTTTAAGAATTGTAATTTTTATGATTGATCATAACATTTTAAAATTGATCATAATTTTTGTAATTATAATTTTTGTGGGTGATTTATCACTTTTATAGGTATTTTTACTATTATTGTGAGTGTTTTTATCACTTTTATGGTAATTATTTTTATCACTTTTCTTCGGTGCAAAAAAAAAATTATTACTTTTATGGACGATTTACCATATTTGTGGATATTTTAACTACTGTTATGTTAATTATGTTTACCACTTTTCTTGGATACTACAATAGTGATAAAAATACCCACAAGTGGAGTAAATGTCAGTAGAGTATCAAAATATTTTTTTTTTCCTAGTACCATATAGACAACTCCTTACATATGTGATCCAAATTGGACAAGTCTATGGTACCCAAAAAAAAAAAATTGGTACGGTACCACAATTTATTAAAAGATCAATCGCAAGTACTACAATTGTAAACTGAAGTTATCCAATTTCTTCCCGAAATCCAGTAGGACTGTAGCTTATTCATCTCTTATTCAAGACCACGGCTTGTGAAAATGGTTTTAGAACTTCTCAAAACGGCCATGCTTTCAATTGGCAACCAACTGACATGGTGGTGTGAAGGTATCCACAAGAAAGACGAGTTTTCTCTTCATATTAGCAATTTTCTGGTTCGTATGGGCATTTGTGAAGCCAAGCAAAGGAAAGAACTCATTGCCACCAGGTCCCCATGGCTTCCCAATTGTTGGGTACCTCCCATTTCTAGGCACAAATTTACACCATACTTTCACCGAACTGGCTCAACGCTATGGCCCAATCTACAAGCTCTGGCTTGGAAACAAACTGTATGTCGTGGTGAGTTCACCAGCACTGGCAAAGGAGGTGGTTCGTGACCATGACACCACCTTTGGCAACCGTGACCCGCCCATCGCCGCCTTGGCTGTCACATATGGCGGACTCGACATTGCATGGTCCTCCTATGGCTCCCACTGGCGCACTATGCGAAAAGTATTTGTTAGAGAGATGCTAAGTAATAGAAGCCTGTAGGCCGGTTACAACCTTCGAAGAGATGAAGTGCGGAAGACTATTAGAAAGATATATACCAAGATTGGCACACCTATAAACATTGGTGAAATAAGTTTTCTAACTCAGCTCAATGTTATGATGAGTATGTTGTGGGGAAGCACACTCGATTGGGAGAAAACGAGTAATATCAAAGCTGAGTTTCGAGAAGTCATAATCAAAATCACTGAAACACTTGGAAAGCCAAACATCTCTGATTTCTTCCCAACACTTGCAAGGTTTGATGTGCAAGGAGTGGAGCGAAACATGAAGAGGCTCTTGCAATGGGTTGAAAGAATTCTCGATCCTCTAATCGATGAACGAATGAAATCAAATACCATGAATATGGAAGGACCACTTGAGAATGATGGAAACAAGGATTTCCTGCAGATACTCTTGGAGCTAAAGGAGGAAGAGGATACTGAAACACGAATTAACACGACACAGATAAAGGCCTTGTTGATGGTAAGTTATCCACTGTCAACATATTTTGATACATTAGTAAGTAGGCATTGCAATTATTATCATCATCCCGACCATCAGTGTTCAAAGAATCCGACTTAGCTGGGATGTATCATGTTCTACATTTCCCACTCCAAAAATGATAAAAGATCCATGAAAACTCGACCGGTGGTTGACCCAAAGAGATCTCAGTTAACTCGGTAAGAGTTCAACATGCAATCACGCCATTAAATGAGAGCTTAAAACCCAATATCGTTTTGCAGTGTCACAAGCGATACATCTCACTGAGCTTGCGACATCTCACTGAGCTTCAAAACGATGTTCGATACCACAACGTTGCCCACCATTCATTAGATGTCGCCTAAATGTCCACCAAAAATTCATCTCTCGGGCTCCATCATTAATTTGATTGCAAACTCTTAACCAATGTAGCCAACTTGAATATCAAACAGTTGAACTTGTGTTGGATTAGTGGAATCAGCTAATAAAACTAATGGAACTTTCTTTCCCCCTCTACTTGTACTGGCAAATGATCATAACAGGACATTGTGGTGGGTGGGACAGACACAACATCAACCATGGTAGAGTTGGTTATGGCAGAGATTATAAACAATCCAGAGGTGATGAAGAGGGTCCAAGAAGAACTAACAGATGTTGTGGGGAAGAACAACATGGTGGAAGAGTCCCATCCGCCAAAATTACTCTACTTGGATGCAGTTGTGAAGGAGACATTCAGATTGCACCCTCCACTCCCTCTTCTAGTCCCCCGACATCCAAGTCAGTCTTGTATTGTAGGTGGGTACACCATTCCAAAAGATTCCAGGGTCCTCCTGAATGTTTGGGCAATGCACAGGGACCCTCGGCTCTGGGAAGACTCATCAAAGTTCAAGCCCGAAAGGTTCTTGAATTGCAATGGGGAATGAGATTATTCTGGAAATAATTTTCAGTATCCTCCATTTGGATCTGGAAGAAGGATATGTGCAGGACTTCCCCTGGTGGAGAGGACACTGATGTATGTGTTGGCTTCACTCTTGCATTCGTTTCAGTGGAAGTTGCCTGCAGGTGAAGAACTCGATCTTTCAGAGAGATTTGGGCTTGTGATCAAGAAGAAGACGCCACTGATCGTTATCCCTACTCCAATATTATCCAACATGGACCTCTACATAAAGTAGTAAGTGTGTTGGTGAGTTGGTCTACAGAATACACCAATGTTATGCGCCTTCTGTATAAGCTCATCTCTCCGCACAAAGGAACTGTGGTCATATCTGTTAGGTATTAAATAAGTTTTTCGAAACTTCTCATTTATTAAACTTTGTTTTCAGTTTTGAAATTCTATAAGATTTCATTTATTGTAGTCTTTAATTTTCAAATTCATTTCAACTTTTCAGTTTTATGTGTTATCTACTATTACTAGGTAATGCTCATGGCTGAATGCACGGTATAACAAAAGAAGTCCATAATTTGAAGAAAAAAAAATAGCATTACCAAGAGTAAAGTGATGCACATAATTCATTCAAGAGACCAAATAAGATTATTTGTGCAGTAAATTGAAAAAACTTTCAGCAAAATTTCTACTAAAAATAGGACCCTATGAAAATGTCAACATGTGTACAAATTTATATACTTTCTAATTGGACCCTAAAGCTCCTACGAAAAAACAAATCCTAATACGATAAAAAAAAATCAAAAGAAAAACCAAAATATTAATACGAAAAAAATAGCAAGTATGAATCAATGGCAAAGGAAAAAAAAGCAAAACACGGCTAAATTAGAAGTAAAACAAATAAAAATGGGTAAATTGCACCAATAGTCCCTAAGGTTTACCACTTATTAAACTTTAGTCCTTAAACTTTCAATTTTGCCAATTTAATCCTCAAAATTCACACATTGCACTAGTGTAGTCCCTCACACTAACTTCCATCTAAAAGCACATGCCAAGTACGTGACTGATACTAAGGATAATTAAGTCATTGTTACTAGGCCTACATCCAAACACCTTTATTCGCCCTTTGAACAATTCTAAACCTAAACCCAAACACATTGCCTTCTTCTCCTTTCCTATTCATCTTCTCTCTCTCTCACACACACACACAACTCACTCCCGCATAAAACTCACCCACAAAAGCAACACACCAGACACACTCTCTCTCTACCATTCCCAAACCCATCAAGCATCTTTCTCTCTCACACACAACTCACTCCCATAGAACACTCACCCACAAAAGCAACACATCAAACACACTAATCTTTCTCTCTCTGTCATTACCAAACCCAACAAGAAACTCTATCTCTCTCTGTCATTACCAAACCCAACAAGAAACTCTCCACATTGCAAAAATAAAACTTAAACCCAAGTTCATGAAACCCAACACCACCACCACTTGAAAATCCAATTCTCATCCAATTTTAAAACAAATTTGAAATCAAAATCACAAATGAAATGATAAACCAACTTGAAAATCAATATTGAAATCACAAATTGAAATCAAAAATGAATTCAAATCGAAATTGAATTCGATATTGAGATTGAAATCAAAACTAAAACTAAATTACATGGGGTGGTGTGATCGGTGGTGGGTGGAGGCGCATCATGGGGGCAGTCGGTGATGAGTGGAGACGCATCACTGTTGCAGTCGGTGATGTGTAGTTTGTGTGTGTGAATTGAGAGAGAGAGAGAGAGTTGATTATGGTGGTGGGCAATTGTAATGGTGGTCGGTGCGTCGTTGGCGTTGAGGATAGAAAGATGCAAAGAGTGAGTGTGTTTACAAAATTATATATATATATATATATATATATAGATAGATAATTCATTTTATATCTGATATTACTTTTATACCCTCTATTTTATAAGCCTAAAGACATAAATACCCTTTAATGGCATCATGTGATGGGTTTGATTACCTTATTCGAACCAAAGAGATATTTTACTCAATGTAGGTCACTGTTCTTCTCGACAATTCTCAGCTTGTAATTTAAATGGAATACTTAGACAGTAATGCCAACACGCAATCAAATTTTGAAGGAAAATAAACACAAATTGTTGAAAGAGATGCAATTTCAAATACACCCTACTGCGAGGTTAGTATCATCTTTGTTATTTCATTCTTGTTCTTGATTTATTTTCCCCCCACCCCCCAAACCAAAAAAAAAAATCAATTTATGTTCCGATGCATAGAACCAAAATTGGATTTAGTTTCACTCATATTATCTATAACTGTTTCTATGTTTCCATATATTAAATCAAGCATTCAATAACAAGGAAATTGACTAACATTTACAGTGAATATATGCGAAATTTCAAAGCTTCATCACCAGCATCAATGCGAAATATCATGCTGTGTCCATCATAAGTTGAAATGTATACAAATACTGCTACTTATGTGTGCTAGTTAAATAATGGTCATTGAAAGAATACCAAAAGGAAAAACATCAGTAGCAAAGAACGTTGTTACCTTCAGTAACTGGAGTGCCGTAAGCACGCAATTCATCAAACACCTAAATGGAAAAAATGATTCCAAAAAACAATTCAATGGATCAAGCATGATTAATACTATTAGCTTTAAAGTCAAACTGATTCATGAATGTTATGTTGCAAAGCAAGGTTCTAACCAAAGTTAAAGCTAAATTTATCAATTTTAATGGCAAGTGCTACATGCTAGCAAGCAAAACATAGTTCCACCCAATACAACAAAGAATGAGCACTGTGTGCTTGGCCTCCAAATGTTAAACGACTTTAGTTACTTCCATTTTAAACTCTGAAGTTAATTTAGGCAAGCTCATATTGAACAAAATCCCAACACTACAAAGGTGAGATCATAAATCAAAACGACTAGAAGTGCACCAAATGTATAAAGCATTTATTTTTCTCCATCCGCATACAAAGCAATCTCAACCCTCTCTAATCTTTCAATTAACTAGTACCACAAAGCCACTATTTTTAACTTCAAACAGCTTTGCTCCAAACCGTCACCCTAGCACTAAAAATTAGAACATTGCTATTAAAAAAGTCAATAGATCTAAATTTTATTCAATTAGACATTTCTGTAATGGTTCAAGGAAAACAGAAAAATGCCAAGGCCCAACAAAATTGAAGATTTATTCTATGAAAAAACAACATTGAAGACTGCCAAAAAATCATAGATTCTAGAACAAATTTAAAAGGAGAATGTTAGAAAAAATAAGGATGAGTGAATGGTCAAAGTCAGAGATACCTCAAGACATTAATGCCCATTCTAGTATTTCTCTTTCTTTTCTTCTTCTGACCTCTTTCTTCTCCTCCATTTTCTGTTTTCAAAACCATTTTTAGGAAAACAAAACAGTACACAACCCAAGGATAAAAACTCACAAACCTATGGGAAGCAGTTGGGTATTTTATCTCTGATAATTTTATGTAGTTTCGAAAATGTTACTTTCTTATATCAGTAACTCGAGAAAGATACTTTCCAGGAAAAATCGATCAAGGGGTGGGGCTGTGGGTTGTGGTTGGTGGCCGTGGTGGCAGATGGTGGTGGTGAAACTGTTTTTGTCTGAGGCATTTCAACAAATAGGTCATGTGCAGGAAGGGGTGTGGTTGTGGTGTCGCTGGGGTAGCTGTGGAAGTAGCAGCGGTCTGATGAAAGATTGTGGGGCTGTGGTGTGTGGGCAGAACGTGGTTGTGGCAGACGGTGGTGGTGGCTAAGGGCTTGGGGGTGGAGGGTCTGAGGAGACAGTGGTGTTGATTGCTTGGGGCTGGAGCAGAGAGGGAGTGTTCTGTGTGCTTGTGTGTGTGGGGGCTATGCAAGGAAAGAGAGGAGGACAACACAGAGAGAGAGAGAGAGAGAACTGGAGAATAAATGGGGGAGAGAGATTAGCATTTGAAACTACAGAGAGAGGGAAAAATGCATAAGGGCGTGGGTCTGTCAGAGATAGGGCAGAAGAGAGATGAGGAGAAAAAAATTTGGGTGAGTGATTTTGTGCCATTGGATTAATTTTGGGTTGATCTGAACGGATTTTGTGGTTTATGGGGAGTGTATTTTTAAATTGGGAGGTGTAATATTAGTTAGATTTCATTTGTTAGTACCAATAATCAATGGCTTCTGTTGCTTTCATAAAATTTGTGACATACATCACCTAAACAAAGAAAGCAAATTAAAAAGGTCTCAACACTAACACCTGTGAATATTCGCTCCAAGGCTTACGAAGATGCTATAACAGTGTCAGATTCCAGTTCCCACCAAGACCCAGTGTCATCCTTCTGCATAGAATCATCATCTTCCCCAGAACGAAAACTTTCAATATCCGAATCCTCACTCTCAACATCAATCACATCATTGAAATCATATATGTTTCTCTCCTTTTCAGGGTCATAAGTCCACTCCAATCTTCTCAACACATCACGGTCCCTCCACCTCCCCACAACCGATACAGCTTCCTTCTTGGCCTTTCCCATGATGATTTCCTGCCATGAAAATGCAGCATCAGCAGCCCTCTTGAGAGCCCCATCATTATTATCACCCACGACAACTGTCTTCAAACACCTCAACTTTGCCTCCTTCAAAACCTCCACAAAATCTGAATCATCTGACACGAGAACCAAGCACTCAATGCTCCTCTTGTCCATCATATCCACCATATGATTCCTCAATGCAACATCCGCTGCTTGTGGTTTATCCGACACAGTCCTAACCCAAAATCCAGCCCGTTTCAGCTCATCCGCCAGGCCATACCCCACTTTCGGAGTCAAAACATCCCTAGAAGCATTTCTATACTTCTCCATTTTCATTGAATACTTAGCCACTAACTTCACCCTCCTAGTCCCCCTGGCAGAATCTATCTGATTCAACCTCTTCATTTGCTCACGCTCGTGAATTTGCTTAAAATGATTAATAAACTTCTCGTTTGTGTAAAATCTCCTCCCACAAACTCGACATAAATATGGTTCATCCGGCTTCACAGCACCCATATTTTCCAACTGATTCAATGCTTTTCTATCTTTCCTTTGTGCCCTAACATTTGGTGGAACATAAGTAAAGGCATGCCGATTGGCATAAGCGACCATGTATCTGACAACACCAAATTCTGCCGCTGCCTTCCTTAACCTAATGGCAGCATCATAAGGAGGAAAAGACTTTGGTGGTTTGTTTTCCAAATCCCAGAAAATAGAAACATTGCTTTGGGCAACCCTTTCCACCAAGTTCAAAGATGGGTTTGAAGAATCGAAACCAGGGTTTGATATTGTCATTTTGTGACAATATCTATACAATACAGAAATGGGGGTTAACTTTTGTAGTTTTTGAAAGTGTATTGCATTAAGAACAGTATTAAAATTGACATAACCCACCATACCCAGATGTGCTTTTCCGAAATACTGGTGAAGTGCAAGAGATATTATGAATCACAAGAACAGAAACTCAATGTTTGCCCAAGAAAGCAATACAGCAGTGTAGAAAAATTGCTATAGCCAACCAACCTGACCAGTGAAATCAATCGCCAAATAGTCTTCAACCTGACCAGTGAAATCAATCGCCAAATAGTCTTCAACCTGACCAGTAACATATATATTATAAGAAAATATGAAATTCCTTAAATGCCCTTTCAATCATAATCTTCAATGTTATTTTCTTTCAGAGCTGCCACCATCTCCACCGCCACTGTCAAAACTTCACAAATGCAATCTGAACCAGCACCAGTGCGAACCATCAACTTCATGTCCCTCCCCTAAACACCCATGGCCACGGCAGGAAACACCAAAACCACCCCCAAAATCCCAACCTGACAGAGTCCCTTAGCCACTGTCGCAGCCACCACCCACCCAACCACTATCTCCAATCACCGCCGATCACCAATAAACCAAAAAGAAAAGAAAGGAAAAAATGAGAAAGAACAAGCAAGCTGCAAAATACACCAACCACTACCCAGCCACCATCACCGCTGCGTTGTAGCGCCACGACCACCACCACCACCAAACCTCTGATTTTATCGATTCGGCACCCAAGAAGAACAGAGCTTTAATTGCCCCCAATAGATCTACGCACTGATTCGGATTGAACGAAGACCCCGAACAGAGCTTCGGCAACGGAATAAAGTGTATATGCCCATCGGGCTGTTCGTGTGTGCATTCATGTTCCTTTTTTTGTAGACAGAGGGGTGTCGATGACTAGGATGGGTGTGGGTTTTGGAGCTGATGGTGGTCGGACGAGAGTGGTGGTGGTGGGTTGCAGTCGAGGAGGGTAACCGCTAAAGGGTGAAGAGAAAGTTGCTGATCATGGAGGAGGCGGCGGGGGGTTGAGATTTCTGGTCAGCGAAGGGTTTTTTGGTGGGACTTAGGGTTAGGGATTTTTGTCAATATTTTTTATTTTTTATTTTTTATTTTTTGAAAAAAAAGATCAGAGGGTAAACTAGTCTTTTAATATAATTTCAGTTGAATTTCGGGACAGTTGATCAATTTCTGTCAATTTTTTTATGGTGGAGTGTTAACGGCATGGGGTACTTGAGGTAATGGTTAAAGTATAAGGGGCAATTTGTAATTAACTATTTTCTTAAAGAATAAACATCATAATTAGTTTTTAAACTTTTTCTCTTATTTCAAGATGGTCTTGAACTTTCAATTGTTTCAATTTAGACTCTAAACTATTAATTTCGTATCAATTTAATCCTTCTGTCAATTTGAAACAATTAAAAATTCAAAGACCATTTTAAAACACTAGAGTAGAGTAGTGCATGGAGGAGCATCATCACCCCACTTGCGGAGGTGTTGCTACTGTTGTGCTGTTCAGCTATGGTCTGCTACTATTGATGATGCACGATTGTGAGTATGTGGGTTGATTTAAAGTCGTTAATCGTTATACGTTGATCCGTAATAACTGTAATTATTAGACTTTTTCGTCATGACTTTATCACTTACAACATTATTATGTCAGCAAATTATGTTAATAAATTTTATTTCACTCGACTATTCCATTTATTGTAAGATGAGGAAGCATATATAATTGTTTTCTTCCCTATACGGTATTTTATTGTTACAACAGGTAATATCAAGTATCATTTATACATTATAGGCAACACAGTGTCTCATATGCTTGAGCTATCAATTTTGCAACAAGAAAACAGCATCAGCATTGTCATCACTGCAGTAGAGACAAGGATGTTGCTCAAAGTGTTGCGCCCGTAAAAGCATCCTAGCCCTCATCACTACCTCCCTATTGCGGAGACGACCCGAATACTCCTTCAACACCATTTGAACCGCATTACTGAAAGCTCCATATGCCTTCCCCCCACTCTCAACCGCTTCCATGTCGACAGAAGTTTCATTCGCTTGACACCCGCTTAGCAGAATTCCCTCATCAGGCCACAGAGGCCTGAGCAAATTGAGCTCGAGTCGAGGTAATTGAAATCTAAGACTGGCTTCAGGGCCAAAAATCTCCAGCAAATGGGTGCCAATATCGGATGTGTTTATGTTTGTGATTGATGCGAGGTGTTGCAATACTGATTCAAAGGGAATGGTCTTGGGCTTGTTGGGAGAAAGCAAAATGGCTTTGTTAGAGGCAGTGGAAGGCCCGATTTGCTCTTTCTCTTTGTCGATGAGGCCGCCACTGTGGCAGGAATCTGAAAGCATGGTGAAAGTTGCTCCCTCCGGCAGGCGGTTCACCAGGTGCCGGAAGTCCACATCTGCACACGGGTGTTTTTAAGGTACGTACATTATGCCACAACAAACAAATAAAGGATGATAAATGTGTTTTTCCAGCTGAATTCAATATAGTTATTTAATTAATATTTCAGTAACTCACTCTCAGACCGATGAAATTACCAGTAATTAGATTGAAATCAGAAGGAACAATTGCCTGATCCTGCCTATATGGGTGACCTTGCTTCACCGAGGGAATCCGCGTTCCATGACCACTATAGTGGAAGAATAGAACATCACCTGGCTCAGCCACATCAACCATCCGGCTAAGTGCCTTCTTAATATTCGCACCGGTGGGCATGACCGAGGAGCCATGTTCATCGACCATGAGCTCGATTTGGCTCTGGTCGAACCCGAACCGCCTTAGGAGCACTTCTCGCATGGCTAACACATCATTGATGCATCCATGCAGCTGATATTTGGTTCTTGGGTAATTGCACCCTACTAAAACAGCCAACCTCTTTCCCTTTTCCATATTCACAAACAATGCTGAATGAATCCAAGAAATTTGTCTTTTCAACTTGAAATTGACTCTCATAATTAAATTTTCATCCTTTTTATAGAGATGAAACTTGAGTTTTCGAAAACCTTAAGGTCCGTTTTTTACCGATACAACATGGGACCGACCAACAACTTTGCTTCACAAAAAAATTTCTTTCCATTCTTGGGAGGTGTCTTAGCTTTAAAGTGATTATTGCCTTAGAATCCTTATCAATATAAGCTTTGCAAGGATAAAATTTGCCTATAAAGGCATAAAATTCTTTGTTCTTTTGTTTTTCTTTATTTTTTTTTAAGTATAAAAGTAAACCTAAAACCCAATTAGATATTAATTTTCTATGTTAAAAATTTATCCGAAAAAAGGATGAAATTCTTTTATTCTGTAGTAACTTGGTGTGGCTATAATTAAACGGAAAAGGAATAATTGTTTGTTATTATTTTTCTCCCCTTGGTAGTTGGTCCATTCACAAAGAATACTGATTGCAAGGAAATTTGGCTTCTCCATTAACTTCGTGTGGCTATAATTTAACGGAAAATGAATAATTGTTTATTATTATTTTTCTTCCCCTTGTCCATTCACAAAGAACACTGACTGCAAACAAATTTGGCTTCTCCATTAACAAGTGACGTGTTTTGTTTGGTATGAAGAAAAAGTAGAAGAATAAAGAGTGAAAAATGAGAGACAAAAAATCATATTTAGTAAAATAAAAAATTTGAAAGATGAGCAATCCTTTCGACCCACAAAAATTGAAAGAAAGATGACTCAAACATAGTTTCTCGTAAGACATTTCTTTATTTATTTTCAAGTGGGCGTTCCCAATGCAAAGCTAACTATCTTCCAATATGCCGACCAACGTGGTTAGCGTGTAAAGTCAATTGTTTCTCAACCTCATCAGTCTATTCTCCATCGATATTCTGACTCTCTCGGTCTCAATAATCTTCGGTATACACTGAGAAAATCCCTCATCAGCATTCATGGTAATGCCGGGGAGACCCTAGTGTATTTTTCTAGTGACAATGCCGAGGTCAGTGTCGCCGGACATGAAATTCCCAAAAGCCCTTCGAAGGCACCGAGGGCATCTTAGTGCTCATCTCCCCTGACGAAGCTCCGAGGCCGAATATATTATATCACGCAAATAATTACTTCTGCCATTATTGACACAATACGCCACATGTCTACTTTTAGTTGGTCTGACAGACCACATCGCGTCAGTTTCATATAAAGATATAATGATAAAATACAATTCTATATTTTTCTTTTCTTTTCTTTTTTTTAACTTTTTCGTCCATACAAAATATAAAAAAAATATCTTTCTTAATTTTTATTCATCCTACAAATACAAAAGAAGAGAGGAAGACTTCGTTCTCTTTTTTTCTTCTCTTAAAAGATAAAAAAGTGTATTACTCCTAATTTTCATCAACTCTATTAAACACACACTGTTTTCCTTTTTATAGAGACAACTTCGGTGTTCGAAAACCTCAATGCCATTTCTTAACGCAACAACTTTGGTGCTCCCCATTTTTTCTATCCTTTGTTGGGAGGTGCCTTGGCTTTAAAGTAATTATTAGCTTACAATGTGGATGAGTAAGATATGTTCATCAGAATCCTTGTTGATTTTCACTGCTAAAAATTTACCACAAAAGGGATGAAATTCTTTGTCCTCTGTTTTTGCTTTTTCCCAATTTCAACTTCATCACATTTGATTATTCTCTATTTCTTTTCTTTTTCCTTTCACTTTGGAATCAAAACCCGATTAAGTTATGGGCAAACTTACCAACTACAAAGGGTAAAATTCTTTTATTCTTCCTATCCAATTTTCACCAATAAGAACTCATATCCTAGCTCTAGTAACTTCGTGTGGCTGTACTTCAACAGAAAAGGGGTATTGTTGATTCTTTATTTTTATTTGTTTTTAAGATATTTTATAACCAGTCATTACTGATTCCACCTTCCCAAATTGAAAATACACTAACACTATGCAATCAAATTCTATTTATTTTCCACCAATTTATTTCAAACAGAAAACATCCAGAAAAGTACTACATCAATTGTTCTTATAATGGTAATTATTGCGAGACAGAGAAAGAGAAAATTAACTAAGAGCTACTTGAGCACCCCATGCCAATTGCAGAACAGATGACATAGTGCTCGGCTCCATGACATCCGAATTCCTTTTTTTTTATCATTAAATGTTGGGACTGACAGTGAAATCAATAGTTGTAATTATCAAGTCTAGTTTTTAAGTTCATGTAGCATTGTTCTTTTTTAACATATTTCATTCAATACAAATTCATAAAGAACGGGCTGCTTATTAGAAGTGTTCGACCCACTATTCATTGGGCTTTTTTTCCCTCGGTGAAGAGCATAAAGCAACATAGAAGGTAAAACAAAACTTTGAGGACTTAAATTTGTTTCTTATTTTTTATTTTTTCCCTCTGGCGAAAAGGAATTTAAAATATTTAATGTAATGATGATATCACGTTATCATTGACATGTGGTACCATCAATCAAAAAAAAAAATTCATGTGAATTGAGTTAATCTCAATATTTCATTAACTATTCACAACCACTGCATCCAATAGCTTGTATGCTAAAATAGTAGAGTTCATTTATCTTCCAAGGCATTTTATTATTGGACGGTGATACAATGTCGTATAACTATTACACTAAATAAATATTTACTTGAAGAGGCGCTATAGAAGAAAAAAATCTGAATGTAACTTGAAGTCACAAAAAGAGAAAAAAAAAGTGAGGTCGAGTTAAGGTGAATAGAATTTGGCGCGTCCTGGCGACTTCAAGTGCCTCTTCCACGTCCAAGTTCTGAAGGATGTCGAAGTCTGGCCAAGTTTGTCTCCCAGCCGTACTGGCTTCGGCTTGGGCGGAGGAATGGGGCTCTCTGATTACAGCCTCTTATGCTACTGGTCCCTCTACTTCAGCCTCGGTGGCCCTGTCGGGGTCGTCCTCCAAATTGGGTTCTAAGTCTTGTCCGGCGGCCTCTGTGAAGAAGTTAGACCACCGACAAGGCTCGTAGGGCTGTGGAAGTTGGGAAAAATTCTTGTATCCTGGTCTGTAGTTCAGGAGAACGTGAGCAGCTCGTCCACGACCGTCGCCGACGTAACCCCAGACGATTACGAGATCAGCAAAATTCACCAGGTGACGCGCTGGAGGAGCGGCTTCACGGGTGGAAACGTCTGCATAAGAAAATGAGACTGTAAGGTACAAGTCAATGTAAGAATTCAAGACAAAAATAGCAAGAGGCCTAGAAGAGAGGGAGCCGACGTACTCGTTGTTCGCCACTCCTTGGGGCAAGACAAGCCGTCATACTCGGGGCCTGTCCCTCTCTCCCAAGCTCCGCCGAAGATCAGCAGATCATCCTTAAAACCCTTGTCAGAGTCAGGGAGGTGGGTGACTAGGTACATGGATGTGTCCCGGGCTTTAAGGTAGAAAGTCTGCTGAGGCATCACCCTCATGAGGGCGTAGCAGAAGAGGATATCCTCGAGGCCCAGGTTGACTTCGAGGTGCCTATTGAGCTCCAACACCCCCATGATTATCCTAAAAGTGTTGAGGGCACACTGCCCCGGGAAGAGGCGGAATCTAAAAAAGAACTGAAGCAGTAATGGAGGGAGGGGGAACTTAATCTCGCCCTCCATGATAGCCTTTGTGTAAAAGGGCATGGCGCCCTCGGTGCCGACATTGCGATCATGGATTCGTGGGTCAAACTCGTCAATATCAACATTCCGAGGGATGTCGTAATGGGTTCTGAAGTTTACTATTTGTTGGGCACCCTTGACCTCATATTTCCTCGGCTTAGAGGTTCCAGCCTCTTGGGCCTCGGCAAAAGATTGACGTCTTCTCGGCATGACTTAGGGAAAAGGGCAATGGGAAGTTCCTAAGGTCCTTTCAAAAAAGAAAAAGCCCTAATCAACTACTGAATTCCAAGCGTCAGAAAACTAAGGTCCTGAAAAGGTCCTACCAGGCTTGGAAACGACAAGAGAGAAGAATAATGGTCAGAAAAACGAACAGATGTCGGAGAAGACGAAGGGAACGGAAGAGAGAACGACAGACTCACCAGAAAGTTGAAAGGGGCGAATGGAGGACTCGAAAGTAGCTTTCCTCCTTCAAAAGCGTGATCGAGTGCAGGAGTCAGGGATGCTTCAGACACAGGGGGGAAGGTCGTAGTGGTTCAAACACAACTCCGATGGTTCTCCGGTGCAATCTCAGGGAAGCTCTAAAAACGAAGGTCTGGAATTCAAAAGAGACGAAGTGAAGATGAGGGCCTGTTTATATAGGGTCTCTGGTGCCATCATTAGCGCACGAAGCACGAGTACAGACACATTGAATGCGCACGATCTCCGAAAGGCAGGAAAACGGCTGAAGCATTGATGTGACGGTTGTGGCAGTTGAGCCCTTTTACCTTCTGACGACACGACTACCCCAAGTAAGAAGATCAAAAGGCTGGGGGCAGTTGATGAGACATTCCTGAGATTAGAGTAGGACATGACACGTGGCCTCGACATAACAGGCGTCTTCTTCCACCATGATGACACGTGGCCTCGACGCCACTGATGCTGTCATCCACATTGGGGACATGTGTCCTCAGACACGACGTTGCCTCGGTAAATAAGGGTTATTCAACTTCCCTTACTGCATACCCTCGGCGCCGAGAGTACACTCATCACAGGGTCATCATTTTCCCTCGGTGCTGAGGGATACTAACTAAAGCTGTGACCCTGACATATGACTCCTACTCCTGAAAAAGTCACTGACAATTGTCTTACCTCGACTAGACTAAGAATCATGAGAGCACTCTGCACAAGGGAGTCAGTACGTCAGGACCAACAGGACGTCCTCCAAGGAGAGCGAGACACGTGGCAAAAAGCGCATGATTAGTTGCAGGCGGATGAGACCGCGCCTGTTGATATACGACAGTTACAAGCAAGTATTTAATGAATCCCTGCCTGATGGGATGTCTGCAAAGACACAGGAAACCGAGAAATGACGGGCATTAAAGGCTCCCGCGCCGATGCAGTTAATGACCCATCCTCAAAAGAAGAACATTGAATGCTCTGGGAACCGAGCATTCAATATCCTTGCCAAAAAGGAAGAGCTTTGATTGCTCGGGGATCCGAGCAATTAATAACGACGTCTTCTCCATACGAAATAGGGGGCACACTGTCCCATCTCTGAACACTACCTACTTTCTAGACTATCAGCAATGATAAGTCCAGGTGGGTATAAATAGCTCCCAAAAATACATTGCAAAGGTACGCAAGAACAACTCTCAAGAGCCATACAGTGTTTTCTTCTTCCCTATTCACAGAGAACTGACTTGATCGTTGGAGGGGATACGCCGGAAAACACTCCGGCGCCCTTTCTGACCTGTTTTCTGTGTATCAGGAACTCATCCAAGCCCGCCTGAGACGTCGATCGACCATAACAGCAATTCATCACCACTCCTTAGGCCTCCTTTGGCCCTCTCAACCTATTCCTTGCTGCGGAATACGGTCTCCCACGCCGGAACCCTCGTAGAACCGCCTGAAGAATCAAGGGACTCATAAAAACAATTCATCAACATTCCATTAGGCCCTTTGGCCCTCTCAACCCTTGCCTAGTCGGGAGATCGTCGACGTTCGAGACTGGTGCGAGTTCACCAAGGGAGAGATCTGCCTTCCATAAACCATTGTGCGAAATTCTGTGCGCACATTTTTCTTTCCCCATTGCAAAGTGATAATGCATGGTTGCGACGGTGGCGAAAAGTAATGGCCTGTAATGGCGCGTGGTGGCAGCGAGTGGTGTTGACAAGGCGTAGTGGTGATAACAATCAATCATGGAGGGTGGTGGTGACAAACGATAGTAGTGAGAGGTGGGGTGCTGGTAGTGGAGGGTGATGGTAGTGGTGGCAATAAATGTTGATGGTGGTGGCAACGATAATGGGTTGTGATGACAATGACGATTGAAACTGACGGATGGTGGTGGTTGTAGTGGCAATGGGATGACAATAGGAATATTGAGGGGATTGGTAATGGTTGTAGCAATAGTGGTGTTGGCGATAATGACAATAAAATAGTGGTGGTAAAAAATGGAAGGTGGCGGTAGAGACAAGAGTAGTAATGGTTGTGATAGTGGCGACGATGAGTGGTGATAGTTAATGATAACGAAGGTCAATTTCTGTTGTTTTTTAAAATGACTTATATTTGTTTTCAAAAACCTAATATAAACTGTAAACTCTTTTATAATAAAGAAAAATGACAACATCATCAATAAATTAACAAAAAAGTCAAAACAAAAATAAAAATATGAAAACAAAAGCGGTTACAAAACGCAACCATATTTATTTAAAATCAAATTTTATTGTGATAAGTTATTAATTTTATATTGTTTTTTTGTATCCGAGTTGATTCATGTATTAGAAGAGTCTCATGAATCAACCAACAAACTAAACTGATTACTCAAAATTTAGGAAAAAGACATGGTATCTCCAAAAAAAAAAATATATTGATGTTATATTGGAATTGATATGAATTTTAAAACTTGTTTTGATGTATTTTTAATTAGTAATTATAAAAAGGATTAATTGCACTAGATGTCTCCAAACTCTAAAATATGAGGTTTATCTCATTTTAGTCTCTAATATTTCAATTGTATCATTTTAGTCACTAAAATATTGAATATATTTTTATGTAAACCCTCAAACAAATAACGTCAAGATTAATAACGATTTTTGATTATAAATTTGTCACATAATTTCTAAATATGAGAAAAAAAATAATTTGGATAACTCTTGACCAAATTTTTACCCAAATTTTGGTCAAAGAATTACTAAAATTACACAATTTTGATCGTGAACTATCCAAATTTTAATCACGAGCTATCCATATTATTTTTTTTTTGTCAAGAATTACTCAAATTATTTTTTATCCATATTTAGTTATCACGTGACAAATTTATAATAAAAAATTGTTATCAATTTAAATGTTATATGCTTGATAAATTACATAAAAATATATTTACTACTCCAACGACTAAAATAATGTAATTAAAATATTGACAGCAAAACAAGACAAACTTACACTGTTTGGTTTTAAACTGTTAACCCTAATTGATGAAATGCAATTGAAGAAGGCATCTCTGTCTTGGGACCCATCCACATGGTTACATCCTCGTTCACCTCGTCAATCCCATAGACACAGCTCACAGTTGAAAGGATTTGGGAATAAACAACCAAGACCAATACACCCAGCAACAGAGATAGAAAGAGAGTGTTTTTGAGATCAAACAGTAATCCACCAATCATTGACATGAATAGGAATTATATACTGTGATGGGCTTGTACAGATAACGTCAAAAGCAGAAATGAAAGGCGTCTCTTCGGCGCCCGGTGATTACATCTACTTCAAGTCTCAGGTCCCCCTTCACAAGATCCCTGTAAGTCATTCTTGATTTTCTCTTATTTTTCTCTCTTTTTAGATTATCGATTATGGGTTTCACTCAAGAGCTTCTTTTATCTACTGGGCTTGCCTCTAATTTCAGTTACATTAAGTGTTTATGTACATGGATTGAATTTGTCTGATCATTCTGTGAATTAGGTCTATTTATCATCTTAATAAGATTTAAAATTATGTTTTGCTTTTGGGTTTGTCTGCAAATTGACACATCTCGTTTAATTGGCTTTTGTTGTTGTCAGGTTTAATTGGTTTGGTTTGGTTTGGTTTTTTGTTGGCAGGTAGTTATTAATTTAGTTTTTGTGATTCTTAGTCAGAACTGGTTTGTTCCTAGTTATTGATAAGATCTCACAGATCTTGAAATAGTACTGTGGAGCAGACTTCGGTGCTGGTTTGTTACGATCTCATGTCTATCGACTATTAAGACTAAATGTGTGTATATGAACTCTTAGACTTGACCAAAATAAAAACTCTTGGACACTTTTCCCTTACTGGTTGTTTTGGGACAAGTTCTATCAATGAGTTCATAACAATTAGTATCAGAGCTAGCCAGCAAGTCGACCATGGATCGAACGCAGGATTAGTTGCTGCTTTCTGTGGTTAAGCTACAGAAGGGGCAACCTACATATTGGATTAAGATGACTTGGCATTATATATAGAGTATAGTGGAAATGCCAAATGGAAATGACTCTTGTTGGGTCAGTATCGATAGAGAGTAACATAGAGTGGGCCGACGTGGATATCGGCTATGGAAGTGTAATGGAACATTACAATCTCATATCAATTAAAAATAAGACTAGATGTGTGTATATGAACTATTGGGCACCCTGTATTCATATAATATTAATTCATAAGGGCCCTATCTAAGCCCTATCGTTGTAAAACTACAGCCCGAAAGCCGGCCTTACCCTCTATTATAGTAGTGAAGTCTCGCTTTTTGATAGGAGTAGGTGCTTGCTAGGGCAGGTACTCTTCATTCTTCATTCCAAACTAAACTAATGAAAGTCGGGTCGGGGGTTACTGCCTTGTTATCAAAAAGGGGGTTGGGTAAAGCAAACTCCCTACTTGGACGTGCACAGGCTTAGTCAAGTAGAACTGGGTTGCGCTGCTTGATGCTCCGATCGAAAACAAATTAGTGGGGCTATGCCGGTATGACTAAATATGCGTTAGAAAGGTCAATCCCTCCCCTACGACATCAAAAAAAAACGGGCCGAACTTCTAACAGCCCGCCCGCTTCCATAGAACCGTGGCAACGTAGACCTTTTTTTTGCTTACTAGGATATTTCGGGGCTCTTAGTGCACCTGCCTAATTCTGTAGGCTGCATATGCAGTCCTTCTGTCCCACAATCTTGAAGTAGCTTTGTGAAGGATAGCATGATCCTAAAATATTGATGATCATAGGGTATTGTTTTCTGAGTTGAAGTTTTGTGCTATCAATTGTCAACTGACGCTAGTTGGGTTACTGGCAGTTGCTAACTATGAGAATACACAAAAAAAGTATGATGTTATAGCATTTATATGTGAACTTTGCTTATTACTTACCCAAAAATAATATAGCTATCAAATTCTGTTGGTCCTGTGCCTCTGTATTACAAGATGCTGCTTAATTTGCGATAAAGTATCTAAGCAAAGTTTTTTCTTTTTCTTTGTTGTTTTCTGCAGATTGGTTCAAAGCAGTGGCGGTATTATGACTTTGGTCCAAAAGTGGTTCCACCACTTATTTGTCTTCCTGGTATAGCAGGAACAGCGGAAGTGTACTACAAGCAGATCATGTCATTGTCTATGAAGGTAGTAAGTTTGGTTCTATGATTCTTCATTAGCTTCTTGTCTTATTGCAATGAGATTCTTCAAACTTTATCATCAAGTTTTACATCTTGCCCCTCCCCCGCCTTCCCCCAACCCAAAAAAAAAAAAAAAAAATTCTCCAAGTACAGATAATGGGTTTTACAATTATGATTTAATAAATAATTAAATATATATATATATATGTATATATATGTTGAGAGTTTAAGAACTTACATCAGAAGCATGAATACATTGGGTGGTTGTTATTTCCCATTTTTCCTCATGAGTTACAGGTCTAACTAAAAACCACCAATCAAGGTGAAATTTTTGTACACATGGATAGAGAAACACCTCATAAAGCAGAACTCTATGTGGAATGTATCTCTTTCATAAAGTCTACAATATTGGCAAAAGAAAAATAGGCCCTTCCTGATGGCTATATTGTAAAAATCCAACAACAATGGATTTTAACTCATTAATAAGCGGCTCCTCTTTATCAAAAGCGCACATATTCCACTCCTTTTTCCCAAGGAGTAGGGGGGGCAGCCGGGGGCTGCTCTTTATGCCAGCCTCACCCTAGTCCTACACTTAGCCCTAGACTGTGACTCTTAGTACCTCCAGTATTGAATGTCGCAGGACACAATGAACTCTGGAAAAAGAAAAGAGGATACTTCTCCCAAGATAGTGGGCTCAACTATTGCACCTTCTTTTCTCATACCAAACAGTTGGTAATCTAGAAACTTCATTTGGTTTTCTCCTAATGCTTTGTGTAAAGAGATAGTCTTCAACGCCCTCAACTACAGAGATTCCAACTTTGAAAAAAGGATAAAGCATACATCAGCTAGCTAGAAAGAGCACTTTAAATTAGATTTTAGTGATGCCTTTAAAAAATGTTGACATTTCTAACCTACATCTGCTTGTAACTGTCTGGGTTGGATTTGCAAACCTCTGTGGTTTGGGTATGAAATCTAAAGAAGCCCAAGATACGTTGTGGGGGGCAAAACCCAACCCAGTAATGAGACTTTGACGTTAGGCCCTCCAGATCCTCCCTTTTTACCAACGTAATAATCTTGCCCTTCATAAATATATCCCATCCATTGCCTTGGCTCACATATATTTCCATCAGAAGATAATGTACCATAAATGGAAGAGGGAAAAGGAGAAAGAAAAGAGCATAACTAAAATAGGATCCCATTTC
This sequence comes from Ilex aquifolium, assembly GCA_951799425.1. Taxonomy (NCBI): domain Eukaryota; kingdom Viridiplantae; phylum Streptophyta; class Magnoliopsida; order Aquifoliales; family Aquifoliaceae; genus Ilex; species Ilex aquifolium. The sequence continues at coordinate 3,623,161 of OX637392.1, forward strand.
TAAACCAATAAGCGTCATTATACCATACTAAGTGTTCAACGCACTCTAAAGATTTGGGGGCAAAAATGCATTATCTCACAATGCACATGGGTGTAGTCATATACAACCGTGAGCTTTGTTTTCTCCTTTTGACAACTGGTGAGGCATCTTAATTATCGTTTGGTTTTATTTTTATTTCTGTTTTGGAGGGAGGGATCATTATGAGGTACATAGACCTTTGGAGTGGTGCTAAAGAAGGTTTTTTTTGTAAGAAACTCTTTTTATGAGAGTGTATAAGAGGAAGCCTTTTCAACCTATTGAATGAACCTTTGTTCACTCAGCAACTTTTTTCTTTTTATGTTCTTACAATTGACTTAATATTCCCTGAATTGGAAAAATATATTTTCTCCTTCCTAAAACAGATATGGAAAGTAAAATGGTATTATCTCAACTTATTACAAAGATTGGACTTAGTTACCTAGTTTAGGTGGGATATGCATCCCAAGGCAGAGGATTATGGCTAGTGGTCAATTAATGAAAGAGAGCTTATTGCTGTAATGTATTTTGGAAAAAAAATTGTACTAAGGATTTATAGTGAGGCGTGAAGGCGAGTATTTTGCAACATAACCCTACCAGGGAGACATTTCCAATTTCTATTTTTGGTATTTTAGTCCAGTGATATAACACTTCATCCATGGTTCCTAGAAGCGATACATGCTCAGATTGTACAATTTTTTTCACTGTAAGTTTTATCAATTTGTGATATTATGTAATATATCATCTCAGGAATACACATACTACTACCCAAAATGAGTGACAAGATTGTCAAGCATACATCATAACTAAATCAATGGCATAGAAAGTAGAACAATATTTCAGAGTACTAAAGATGTGATAGATAAATGTGATAGATCTGAAAGGTATCACCTAATGCTGTGATTGATAGATTCTACTCACTTTTATATAGCATAAATTGGATGACTACAGGGGCAGAGTCAGACTTTTTTCTCAGTGGGGGCAACCTAAAATTCCTTAATAACTTAGAACAAAGTCCTATGCCACTATCTCGATCATCTCTTTCTTGCGTGGGAGACCATTGTTCCAATGTTCATTTTCTTTTCAAAAATGTATCCATAGCAAATTTGAAAATCAATTCGTTTAGTTAGGGGCAAACTCAATAACCATCATTGTGTTTTTAACAAACAAATTACAATAACCATGAGTAGGAAATACAAATCAAGAAATTTTAATAGAAGCAATTTAAAAAAATTAAACATATCAGAAGTCTATTAAATTGAAAGAAAATATATTAAAAATCTAAGCTATTATTATCAAATTCTTAAAGTATGATTGATCAAAATACCTTAATCCAAAATGTGATGCATAACAACCAAATTACATACAGAACAATCAAATTAAATATAAAAAAATCATCATTAGTCAATCCAATGTAGATAATTGCAGTTCTATCATCACCATTAGAGAAAAAAAAATGGGTAGAAAAAATTGATAACCTAATCGTTGTACAAAAAAATACAAAAGTTTTTGAAATCGAAGCGATCTCTAATGGGTTACCTCTTGCAAGAAAGCTCTAATAGAATCCACTAAGCTCTCATATCCTTTAAAACAATTTTCTCAACCAACATCAAAATCGAAAATGAAGGGAGGGATGACTAAAGAGAGGGGAAGCATAAGTTGGGGAACCAAAAGATGTAAGATTGAAGAGAGCAAAATGCAAAGAGAAATTGAAGAGAGGGACTTCCAATACCCTATGAGAATTATGCAAGGGGCTGAAGAAAAAAAAAAGAGGTCTGAATTCTAAAGAGATGAAAAGTCGGGACCAGAGGCTATAAAAGGGTTCTCTTGATCTTATTCCATATTTGTGAAACAAACCCACATGTTGTGCTAATATATAGAACTACCCTTATAACTTTTCACTGGGGGCAATTTTTAAAAACATTTAAAAATTTCAAAATTCTACCTAGGCCCCAATTTTTTTTAAAAGGCCGTCTTCTTCTTAATGGCTGCCTGTCATCTTCCTTGTCGCCGTCCTTTGGCTTGGCTTGTACACCTTCAACGCCATCCTGCCTTTCTTTCTACCTATTTCAGTGGGGGCAAGCCCCCACTGTAAATCTGCCCTTGGATGACTATCTGCAGGAATGACATTCCTTTGTACCATATTTTGGGACCCTTTTGGTGAATTTAACTTACTACTAGAATAATATTTGGAACCTTTGAATTACGGTGGAAATGATTAATTCCAAAGAGGCTCTCCATTAGATTAATCACTTTTAGTGTAGCTTTATGAATTGGACATAAATCATGGGACATTCCTAAATAGAAAAAGAGGCCCATTTTAAGGATGAAGTACTAAAGATGTATGTTCTTCTTTTTGGTGTATTTGGTTACCCAGCATAAGAAGTTATTTGGTGAATCTCCTTTCCTTTTCTTAATTTCTTTTGTTGTTTTTTTTTTGTATTAGTTTGTGGGAAACACATCTTCTAAATGATAAAGGCAAGTGAAATTTGTGATTTTTCTCCCAGGGTTACCGTGTGATTTCTATAGATATTCCACGTGTATGGAACCATCATGAGTGGATTCAAGCCTTTGAGAAGTTTTTGGATGCTATTGACGTTCATCATGTAAGGTTTACATTTATGCTTTTTGCACACCTCCATTATGCATCTTTTGTTCACCTTTCAGAAAGACGTTTGAAGGAGAGTTGTTAATGCTAGTAGAATTGTAGAGTGAATGAAGTCACCTAAAGTTGGTTTGAAAAAGCACTTTTAGTGGCTGACCTCAGCTCAAGCCGTGTATCCAGGTTAATTATACAAAATGAACTAAGCCCAATAATTTCTAGTTTTGATTTGTTGAGATCTTGATCAAGTGCCTTGGGAAAATAATCCATTGAATAGGTGGATATTGTCTTTTGCGTAAACATTTGGATATTCCTTGGATTGTCGTAATTTTATAGGTTGTTAATTGCAAATATTATGTCCTCTAATTGAAATATCTTGTGTTATAGAGAGGGCAGATGCTTTTTTTCCTTTCTAAAACTCCCCTTAGTGTACTCACATTTAGAAACGTAGTCGCTTTTCAGAAGCTTGCAACTAATAAGAGTAGGGCAACTAAAGTCAAAAACCCAATTTTATGTTCTTAAAGCCACTATTGCTTTTGAAACCGCACAGGGGATTAAGTAAATTTGTGTATTGTGCTCAATATTAATCCATAATGCAGTTTAAATATATGGAATTTTAGATTAGCAGATAAATTTAGTTTCCTGTCTCCCTCCTAGATTTTTGTGTATCTAATATCTAAAGGTTCAGAGATTCTGCTGGTTTGTGTACAATTAATTTCTGCTGATATCCAAGAGCCCACACTACAGCACTTGTTAGGTAGTTGCTGGTTATCCAGTATAGCTGTCACCATTTCAGTTAAGCCTTTCTTACTGCATTGAACATGCTAGTATGGGGCATGACAAACCCCATTGATCCAACGCCTAATGTTAATTGCAGCATTCTTGTGTTGTGCCGGTTTCAATTTGATTTAACAATTTATATAACCCTCAGTGGCATTGCTGTTGAAATTTACTTTAACTATTTTTCTTCTGCTACCAGAGAATCATTAGCCTTGAACAGGGTGATGGTCCTTCTTCTTCGCTGTCATTATTTTTGTTCCTGCATAGAATAATCGACGGTATTGTATATAACTAATATGAGGAAATTTTGAACACAAATTCGAGGGTCGATTTTTCATGATCAATATTTCTTAAATCCTTTGTCCTGAAATCTTGGAAATTGGATAGTGTGAGTGTGACTAGGTTATATAGTGCAGCAAATGAAAAAAAAAAAAACGAAATGGTGCTCTATATTCTGACTTCGGGAAGACAGCATAAAGCAATTAAATTACAATGGAATGGAACTCCATTTGTTGACTTGCTAGCAGTTGCAGCTTGAAAATTTTATCTATGTTTTAACAAAGATTTATTCTACGGTTAGATGAATTGCTTGCATTCAACAATTTAAACACCAAGATGAGTAGTCCCGGGACCATGTGCCCATGCCCTTTGGCTGTACAGTTGTTGCATGTTCAATTCAGTATGATATGTGACCTATCCCCTCTCTCTAAATTTGATCCGGGCAATTTTATCTGTCCTGTTTGCATGGAAGATAAGATGTTGCAGCTCCTAATCTATTGCATTGGAAATTTTAAGTGTCAAGGTTTAGGAAATAATGAGTTTTATTGATAGTTGGTTGGAAAGGCAGATGCCTGAATATTCCCTATGGATGGCCAGGAATGGCTGTTAGTGGACACCCACCACTTTTCACCAGTTAGAGGGGCCCTCTTTAATACATTAAGAAAAGATACTCATAGGGGCCAGAAAGACTCGGTTATAGGAACTTAGACCACCTTTCGCGAGAATAAAGGAAAACCACCTCGATTGATTTTTAAACGTATTAAGTAATTTTGCTCTGTATGAATTGTACTGAGATTGGTTTGTGAACTGAGTAAGCTGATCAACCTTCATCTAACAGATACATCTATACGGAACATCCCTTGGAGGCTTCTTAGCACAGCTTTTTGCACAGCATCGTCCACGACGGGTTCGATCATTGATACTCTCAAATACATTTTTGGAGACTCGTAGTTTCTCGGCTGCCATGCCATGGGCTCCCATGTATGTTTCCATATTCAGACAATGCTTATGAGTTGGAGCCAATTAAATAACTGTTGTAGCTGGACAAAACCAAATTGATTTGTATGTTGTATTCTTTTGAATTCAATCATTAAATGTATTTATCTGTTCTGCTGTTAACTTACCTTACCTAGCATCTTGCACATTGTAGTAATAAATCAATGTTTTGGTTTGTGAAAAATCATGCCCATAACTTTGAAAGAAAAATTTTGCATATTGAAAGTTGTTTGTCTTCAGTCATCATGCCAAGCCAGCCTTCACGTTCATGAAAATGCTTTGTAGTTCAATTAAAAATTGAAAGAAAAATTCCAGATCCCTTACATAAATTTTGGTCTATTTGACACCAGAACTCAGAAGACTCAATAACCTAATATTAATATTCGTAAATGCTATCAGAGTTATACTCTATTGTGTAGGATATTGGTTAGCTAGGAGTGCCATGGACTTGTTTACAGGCCCAAATTTGGGCAATATCAAATAAATTCTAATTGTTCAGGAGATTAAAAAACATGACCCACTGATGGAATATCTAATGGTAGTGTCGAACAAGGACAAACCGAAAACGAGTACAAGAGTTATCTTCTAGATGTAGCTTTGAAAATCATAGTCTTGCACATCACCACTAAACCAATATCTTGTGAAAAGTATAATAAGTATGAAAGACATAACATAGTCACAAGTATGAAAATCACCAAAATAAGCATAGGGTATATTCATGTTAATATCATGCAAGTGTAAATATGTAACATATGTAAGAACTACTTTGTCTAATATGCTTGAGAACCTATATATATAGCAATGACAATGCAAAACAAGTTCTTCTCTTTAGTTAGTGTTCACAAGCAAAATAATAAGTGTAAAATAGGTGATTAGAGTAAGGGAGAGTTTGTTCTCTCCATCTAAGGGAGAACATGATTTGTGTCTAACAAAACATTAAAACTTAAAGAAAACATGGTTATGGTGTGAAGTGGACCAATTCTAAGAGAGATCGTGATTCCGGTATCAACGAGTATCATGCCCTTTTTTAAGGATTTATTCTACTTGCACGAGAATCATGTTTTCTTTTGAAAAAACTGTACTTGATACCAGAGTCGATCTTTCTCTCAATTTGGGTGTCACTGAAACATGAAGAATGTTTTCTTTTAAATGTAGTGTCATTGATCACCAGAATAATTTTTTCTTCAAAAACTAAATTCATTGAGTTCAAAATGGTGTTTTTTCCCAAGTTTAGCAATGCCGTTAATGCCAAAGTTTTTTCTCTCTTAGAATTGGTGCATTTGACAATAGAATCATATTTTCTTTTAGATATAGAGCGTTCGGTGTGACAATTGACTTTTCTGGTTGAATTATTGCATTTGCCAAAAAAATAATATCTTACCTAAGAATTGAGCGTAGGTGACACCGGAATCGTGTTTTCTCTCATGTCTTAGCATTTGACACATGAGTCTTTTTTTTTCTTTTTAGGTATATTTAAAGTTGACACCGGAAGTCATGCTTTCTTGGAGAATTAGTGCATTTGACATCAGAATCATGTCTTATCCAAGAATTAGTGTTGTTGACTCCGGAATTGTGTTTTATCTTACAATTGGTGCATTTTGCACAAGAACCTTGTTTTCTTTGTTAGTTGTTCATAATGAACCAGTAGAGTTGATCCTAGAATTATATTTCCTTTCAAAATTAGTGCATTTGACTCTAAAAATCTCAATCATGAGTTGTACACTATCATTGGGCTTCAGTTTTGCATGATGTAATACTTTGGCTTCCCATACTTCACTGGTGTATGTATCTAGTACCTCATGTTATTGATGTTCTTTATGAAAGAGGAAGTATCTAAGATCTACAAAGCCACGTTAAATTTCACCGTATAGACAGAAGACACTTTCTTAAAGATGACAAAGTATTTTAGACTTAAAGAATGTATTCTGTGGGCATCTTTAGTTTCACATTTAAATTTGTTCTTCTTTCTGATCTTTCCTTCCTGCTTCTGCCCGACTTATTTACTGTTGATCTAGCTAACAAATCACCTTAAATATTGGAGTGGGCATCTTAATCTAGCCTTTTGTTGTTAGTAGTCTTGTTCCATTTGTAGTGCTAATTTTATCTGATGCTATTATTAGTTTCTACTTTTCTAGCTTGGTTTTCACTGTATTCTTCACTTCCTGTTATTTAAATTATCATCAGTTTAGTTGAAGATTCTCCAGAATTTTTATTTGGATTTATTGTTTTTATCTGCATGGTGTATTTGTTGGGACACATAAGCCACTGTTAATTGATGACTAAATAGAGAGAGATGAACACTAATGCTTAAACTATATGCTTTCCGGGAATCTTATATCCATGGTTTCCAAATCTGTTATACATAGACAAGCTAGCTTGTTCTATTGTGGGTTTCTTCTGTTGCAGTGTTGGCTGGACCCCTTCTTTTCTGCTAAAGAGACATGTCTTAACGGGAATTCCTAATGGTCCCCATGAACCATTTGTTGCAGATTCTGTGGACTTTGTGGTTTCTCAGGTGAAAATTTTTATGGATCCTGGTGAACTGTTTACTTGTAGTTATCTCATATCTGTAACATGCCCTGGGGCAATCTACCTCTGGTCTTCTATACTAGTTAACTTATTATTGTTGAATGAGACTGCTTGCTAGAAGATAACTTAGAATATTAGAAGAGGAATGCTACTTCTCAGAACCTGGCATTTTTCAAGAAGGTTTGTTTGTTGCAATGTAGTAATTAAGTAGACAAAAAATGAGAATTTTTAGGTAAGGTATTTTTCTGCTTTTGTCAATAATATATTTAAAGAATTATGAAGCATGTCATGCATACTATAATGCTGCTAGTGATTTCGCTGGTTTATGTCTCTCTGGGTCATGAATTCAACGTCAAACTTGTTTTAAATTCCTGGATGTTTAAGCTTGTTATTTGTCTGAGTCCATGCAACTTGTACTTCTTGTTTTTATGCATCTAAGATGACTCCGTTTCTAGGCATCTGAACAGCAGAGTTTTTCTGTGGAATAGAAAACTAAGAATCCAGGCTGTTCTGCACTCCAAACCAGTCTCTGCGTGTTTGGTTTTTTTTTTTTTTGGGGGGGGAACAAAAATAGAGGATTAGCTGCCTGCCTTGCAGACCATGCAAGTCTTTGTTTCTAGTCAACTGTCAACTGCATAGCCTGTTTGCCTAAGAGAAGTTGGTTTAGTTTTTCTTATGCTGGAAAGTTCAAAAACCTGCAGGTTGAAACTCTCTCAAGAGATGACTTGGCCTCCAGATTGACTTTGACGGCCGATGCTGCATCAGTTGGACCTCTTCTGCTTTCAGATTCTTTTATCACTCTAATGGATGTACGTTCAAAGAACTAGTATCAATGCATGCATTCAAGTACATGACAATCTTTGGATTAAGGTCTTAATTTGCATAAGGTTATATAACGCCCAAGGTTAGGTTAGTACCCTTTTTGGATCCTCCCAGCATCCCCTGTTTAAGGGTCCAAATTGTGTATTAATCTTTAAGTCAATACCAGAAATCAAGTACCAAATTTTCAATATCTCTTAAGAGGTATTAGTTTCCTTTCTGTTCCTGGAGGATTTTCTTTGATAAGTGAAACCAAGTTCTGCTTATATTCTGCGGAAACGTCAAAAGGGCAAAAAAGCTGTTTAGAGTACAACTCATGTATTAAGGACGCCAAAACTTTATTAGTGTGTGCTTGTTGATAACTCCATGAATCTATTTCTGTTAGAAAAATGAGGAACAGGTATTAATTTCAACCTTTTTTTTTAAAAAAAAAATCTGGTTCTAAAGTGCATGATTAACAAATAAGCTCTTTCCATTTTCGCTTGTAGCAAACATACGAAACTGGCAAATAAGTTGCTTGGGCTAACAAACACAAGGTTCTGAGTTCTAATATGAGAGCAACCACTTTGTGCGAATAATGCTAAATTTTTGGTCTTTTCCCTGTCCATTCTTCCAAATACCCTCAATTGACAGGACTATAAACTGAGTAATGACTTTTTTTATGCATGCACTCAGATTTAACCTTGAATGGTTGATATTAAATGCGCAATTGTCTAAGAAGGTGAGCAAACTGAAGCTCCACTACATTGATTGTTGTTGTATGGCTCTCTTGCCATCTAGGTCTGATACAGATTTTTTTTGGTTGCTTTTCCCCCATCTCTTCGGGACATGTTGACATTGGCTGCATTATGTAGTATGAGTTCAAAGTTTATCTTTTGGCCTTTGGGCGTATTTTGTGAATGATATGGTTTCTGATGCTTCTTGAAGACAAATGACTACTGTTCAATCCCTCAACAACTCAAAGATCAAGTGAGTGAAAGGTACCCTGATGCAAGACGAGCACACTTGAAGACTGGCAGCGATTTTCCGTTTCTTTCACGTCCAGATGAAGTTAATCTTCATCTTCAGGTATATGAAGCTTTCTATCCATCTTTTTTTTTTTTTTTTTGTATTTTAACTTCAGATTTAAGTAATTCATGGAAGGATTGTCAATGATGATTGTAATTGGACCACTTGTGTATCTTTAACTGGTATCTGTAACACGACAGCTACACCTCAGACGAGTTGGTGTCGAAGCTCGGCCCGACTTGGTCCCTGGCATTCCAAAGGATGGTACTGGTGGAAGTTCTAGTGAACAAAATGATGGAAGAGAAAATGCTGATGATGCACCAAACGGTGATGGGAGAAACTCTCAGATTCCTACGGGTGAAAGTCAGCCACCACCTTCTCCAGAAAGTAAAAATTCTCAAAATATAGACAACCAGCTCCTCAGCAATGCAAAAATCTCTGACCCCAATGGGGAACTATTGGCATTTCTGTTACTGCATGCATTACCCAAGAACCAGCAACAGTTGATTGCCTCAAAAGCCTTTTTGCACTTTGCATTGGACGCGTTTATTATATACCTGCTTCCTCTATATCTGGAGACATTGTACATTAATTGGAACTATTTCTGGAAATTTAGACAGTTTGTGTAGATGAGACTTTGTACATTGTTGTTTCCAGAAGTTCTTTTTGTTTTTTTCGTTTTTTTGTTTTTCAAATGCAAGCAACTCGTGCAAATTGAATATAAGTTTGTCTAGTTTGTTCATGTTTTGGTTGAGATATCTACGGTGTATTACTTTCATTGCATTTCTAGTATTCTGAAGCAATTTGTTATATTAAGATTACTTTTGTGAATCACAATGAGTTTTTAGCTATTTCTTGTGCTGTCTTTATAATCTAGATGGAAGAGGGGATTATGTCTGACCCAAAATGTCGTAGGAATGTCAGGACATTAATGCTAGCATCGAGTACAATTCCCACCGAGTGGTAGGAAGGATCTTTTGTAGACGACTTAAGTATGCGACAGGTATTATAAGTGGTAGAGTGACCTTGTTGTCACGATCTACTAAAAATTATTCTTTTATTGTTTCGATTCGTAATTTAAAATAAAAAAAGGAAAGCTAGTATTGGACTTGCATTATGATAGCATTGAGATTAAGCATGTCATTCCCATGGAAACCTTAGAAATCCAACATAAGCAAACACTTTGTCCATTACCCTTCAAATATCAATGAAATTGCTCTAATATTTATGTATGTGCCTTAAAATAGTGGTAAAATTGCTCTAATATCTATGTACGTGTGATCCCAAGGATCGAAAAAATATATGAACCCAAGATAAAATCGATACTAATGACGATTTCGGAGTTTAAAAAATGAAACCCTTTTTAGGAAAGGTAGATATGATGGGAAAAAAGGAGATTTTTTTACTTTGCTTTTTCCTACTTTTTTGCTGCTCCAATTTCTTTTTTGGGAAAAAGTAAAAAGATTTTGAACAGTAATGTCTTGGTGCCCTTTGAAAAAAAGTTGAGTAAGAAGAAAACGTACCACTTTTCGAATTTAAAAAAAAGACCTTTAATTTGAAGTTGGCCTAGTAAAAGTAGAAAGGTAAATCGAGATCGTGCAATCAACTTCCACCTCTAAAACCCAAAGGAGAGAGAAAGACCTTACCATGTTAGACTAAATGAGATCGATCTAGGAGTATAATTGAGCAAAATTATTCGGGTTCAATTTGGATAGAACTCAACTTAAGTTCGGTTTGTGTTTTAAATGAGTCGAGTTTGAATAATTTTTTAGACTCGTTTAGAAAACGAGTCTAAAATAGGTTAGTTCGTTTATATATAAAATAGTCGAGCTACTCGGGTTCGACTAATTTTAGACTGGGCTCGGCTCGTTTTCTAAACGAGCCAAACTTGAATAATTTTTAGACTCGTTTAAAAAAACGAGTTCGACTAACTCGACTTAAACTCACAAAATTTGACTCGATTATCAATCATAGTTAAATCTCTCTCATTCTGAGGGCAAAACTTCTAGAAAGAGAGACGCAAGAATATGGAAAAGAAAATTCATTAACTAGAGTTAGATCACATATTCAATGAATAAATAGTGTATCATCTTATTGAAATTCTTTAAAGGTCTCAATGCTTCTACTGTTCAAACATTATCGTCCTAACCCCTCACATAGATCGGATGATAGTGCTTCGTGATTAATTTCAAGTTCAAATCTTTCAAGGGACGTCTTTATTGGTCCTCCTATCCATATGTGATATAAATCATTGTATACATTTTGAATTTACATGGGACCACGGACTCAAAAACACTTGGTTGCGTAGGTCTGTCAAGAGATCGAATTTAAATCAAATTTTGACTTATCCGAATTTGAATAAGATTTCAAAAAGCCGATTCGAATTTGATCTAATAATCTGATAGATTTCATTTTCGTGGTCTATATTCAAATCAGTTAACAATTAGGAATTCGATCTGATCAGAACAACTTAATTAACTAAATTTTAACAAATTGTACCTAAATTTTAACTATTTTTTTTTTAAAAAATCACTTAATTTTTTAGTATTTATATAGAAATATATAAATAATTTAGATCAGATCATAATCAAATCGGATATATGTATATTCAAATCCGAATCCAAGAAATATAAGATATCATATTCGAATTCGAATTATCGATAAATAAATATTAATTCATATCCAATTAATTGAATTCGGATTAGATCCATTGATATGGTTGAGACATCATTTTCTATCATCCGAAAAAACCGGAGGTGTGCTAAAGCAAAACCGAACAATTGCTGACATTTGAAAATGAAGGCACATTCAATATTCATCCAACCTGGGCGGTCGCGAAATTCATTCATATTCTTCTCTCTTCTTCGTTCAACAATGAATGCAGGCTATGAATATATGAGTTTGATATGATATCCAAGTTTACTTTAAAATATGATTTTGCACTACAAGAATTAGAGTCTTTTTAGGCAATTTTTTTTTTGTGATAATAATACTGTCATGAAAAGTTTATTTGCTACCACAAATTTTATTTGAGACGGCCGTCGTTGTGATAAAGACTTTTTAAAACTCTACTTATCATGACGAGGTATGCCGTCACAACATCTTGTCATAGTAAGTGGAGTTTCAAAAAGTCTTTGTACCAACAGCAGTCCGTCTCAAATAGTATTTGTGACATCAAATAAATCTTTTATGATAGTACTATCGCTATAAAAAAAAATCTTTTTTTTCTCTAAAACATGTTTTTTTAACATTGTCGCTGCAAAAAAAATTTATCTCAAAAGACCCTAATTCTTGTATTGTGGGTTTAAATTACAATTAAAAAAATACAACTTTTTGAGCCAACTTACACTATTTTTGGGTAAAATTCATTTTGGATGCTTATGATTGATCCTAATATTTCAATATATATCCTAAATGTTAGAATCGATTCTAAACATCTCAAACAATAATGTTATACTTATCAAGTTTTTCATCCCAAATGATGTGACATAATCTCCATTATTGAATATTAATGAGACCCATTTATTTAATGGTAAAAACCGTACTAAATCACTTGATATGAAAATTTTAGTAAAAAATCTTAGTCAACATAACATTGTTAATTGAAAAAATACTTTTCAATATCTTGACTTATCTTGGATATACAAGTCTATTTTCCTTGTAAATTTTGCAGTTGGTCCCTTTCCTTAACCTCATTTCAACTCTTTAAACCATTTTTAAGACTATACCACTCCACTCTCTTGTCAATCATGTCGTGAATGGTGGGAAGATTATGATAGCAGTGTCACATTTCAATAAAATGGCATAATTTTCTTTGCCATGATGGCCCTTCGCTTTCTACTCCAAGCTTTTAATTTCTTTTTTAACCCTTTCAAGAATTACTTAATGCTAGGTGGGTTGGTACTTCACCCCTCGGACCCATTGAAAATGATGTTCATAAATATTTTGTCTCGCCCATTAAAGTTGGTGATTTACTTTCTTAGGTTGAATGATTGAGGCTGCACATATATTTAAAGCGCCATGGAGACCCACATTGCAGCTCATAGTTTCTTGGGCTCAACTAATTAGGAAAATCAACATTGATCCGTATGCTGCCAGATTGTTTCACTATGATCAAGGGGTTACAGATTCTCGTCACAAATTTATCTTTCTATTTGTGGGTATAACGAGTAATTATCTATTACAACGTTTGAATAATGTATTTATAGCATAAGAGAAAACACCCATAAAAGAGTAAAGAGAAACTTGAAAGAGGGTACAATAAAACCTCTAAAATGAGAGATATAAGAAATAAACGTTGTCTTCGGTAAAAATTGACTCCTTAGTCCCTTGTTTGGCAGAATGTTGCAGAAAAATGATTAACTAAGCTAGACCAAGCTTATATCACAACCAAAGAATGCATCCCCAATGTACATATTCTGTTAGGCCAAACCCATCATCTCATTGCTGATGTAATTACATTGTGATTGAATTTTCGTTTAGTATATAACAAATTTCCAAAGAAACTTATATATATCACAGCAAAACACCTAACCAAAATGCCAAAACTGTTTTTTTGCTCAGCCAATAATATATAGGGCTAATCTCACTTTGTACCCCGAAATATATTTCAATTCTCAATTTGTACCGTCAAATATTAAAAATTTCAATTTGTATTCTTAATGTTATGAATTGGTAGCAATGTGAACCTGATCTAGACTCTCGTTTAATTTTTCATCAAAAATTGAAATACGTGAGGTGCAACCATGCAAGTTTTTCGGACATGAAGATGAGATATGTCTATCGAATGAGATCTTCGTCTGCGATTAATTTGACACTGTTTTTGTATAGAAAATAAGATTTTATTAATCAGATAGAGGCTAACCGTAGCATATTTAACTTACATAAGCTCATGCCCAAAACACTTATAATTCACGTGTTTCAATTTTTGATGAAAAACTGTACGGCAATCTGAGTCTGGTTCACATTGGTACCAATTCGTAACATTGAAGGTATAAATTAAGATTTTTAATGTTTGAATGTGCAAATTATGAATCGAAATATTTTTCTGGGCGCAAAGTTAGATTAGGCCCTAATATATACAATTACTAGGGGTAACATGTGCTTTAAAGGCATGGTAAAAATTTAAGAAAGATGTTAGTGATCGTTAGATTAACGTATTTAAGATCATTCGATAATCTTATTGAAATCAGCTAAGTTCTATATTATAGATATACTAGTTATTGCCTGTGCCTGAAGGCACAATGTAATAAAAAATGGTAAACAATAAACATATTTGTATTCATATCCAAAATCAAATCACAAACATAGAGAAGAGATAAAAGAATTTAAGTATCGGTTTGTAGTGGGGGTGAGAGGTGGTGGGCGGCAGTGGTGGTGGCAGGAGACGGTGATGGTTGTAGTGGGTGGCGGTGAGGCGGCGGCGGCGATGGTGGTGGTGGCGGCAAGGGCGGCGGCAGCGGTGGTGGTGGTGGTGGTGGTGGCGGCTACGACGACGGTGGTGGTGGCGGCAACAACGACAGTGGCGGCGGCGGCGGCGACGGTGGTGGTGGTTGGGGTAGGGGTGGTAGAGGTAGTGGTAGGGGTGGTAGAGGTAGTAGTAGGACGGTTTCAAATACTATTATTTTTTTAAAGTACTTATGATAAATAATTTATAGAAGTATTTTTAAAAAATCAATTCAAACACACCTTTAGGGGCCTATTTTTCCTATTAAATTTAAGGTGTTAATATTAACCGTTAGATTAACTTTAAAATAAAATTTAAAGCGATCTCAACCGCGAATAGCTAAAGTCATTTTGTTTATCTTTTGAGATTTGAATTGTAAGCTACTTTATTATATAGATAGTAAGTATAAAGCAACAAATAAGATTGAGGAATCCGAGGCGAAGAAAATGATCTTTTTGTTCTTTGTAAGAAAATGGGTGGACGTAAACTGTCATGTACTTGGGTAATTTTTTATGTTTAATTGTGTCCTTGTATCTACCCTCTCACCGGTTTGTTTACTGACTGCTTTGAAATTTCTAGTAGCTCCAGCAATCCAATGGGACTCAAAAATAGTCAACCCTTGTGGTTGGCCAAGACCAAGTTAGGTTTCCTATCCTTTGACTTCATACTTTTAAAAAATTATAGAGAATGAATGTCAAGATCTTGGACTAGGTCACTAGGTTGCTAAGCATGACATATTATAATGTTAGGATGCATGCACCTCTACTCACCCATTGTTTTAGGTTGCGGTATCGATTATTATTTTTAGAAGGCATATTGAGGTGTATGAGTCACAGCACTGCAAAATTATATATGATGATAAACACAAAATATTACATACAAGAATAAGATAATATGACGAGAGATTCAAGTTAGATTATAATATTACAGAATAATAATGTCTGATTCCCTAACGATGACATGGGCGAGTCAAAATTAGCTCAAAGATGTCTCAGACGGATTGAGTACGTTTCATATAACGTGGCAGAATTGTGTGAGCCTCGTAATTTTTACACTTGTATCTATATCGGTTAATATTTTGAACCATGAACTCGCCAAATTTTGGATCCCTGCCACTTCATTTTCATTTATTTTCTCTAATAATAGATCACCCCTTCTAAATTCAAGTGAAACTGACTTAAGTTGAAAAGGACATTGAACAGGGAACATGTCCTTAAATTAGTTCGAACTATGGTGACCACTCTCAGAGGTCGAAGGAGTAATCGATACAAACCTGAACATATAGCAAAAAAAAAAAAAACACAAGGACATTGAACATCAAACTCAACATAAATACAAAACAATGCAGTGAACAATTGCAAGTTGAATTTAAAAACAGTGATATTAATAAGTAAATGATCCCAATGCATCTATTACCTTATACCCATAAAAAAATGCATCATCTACTGATATTAATATGCCTCCGGGAGATGTTTGAATTCAAATACAGACACGCTCCATTAGAGTTTGTTTTTTCTTTTTCTTTTTTTAATTTTTGACAATCATTGGAGTTGGTAGAATGTCATATTTTTTGAAACCGAAAAATTGAATTTGAGACCGCTTGAAAGTTGAAACGTATACCGATAAGAGATAATATACGTTCTTTTGTAAGCTTTTTATTTAAAATTACGCATGGCGTACCTAAAATTGATGTCAAAGGAATGGCACACAAGGATTAAATTTCTTTTTTAGTATAGTTTTGGTCTATCGGTATAATTTCGGTCAATTCAAACATATCGAAACACGTTGAAATTCGTCTCTATTGTGAAACCGTTTCCACAATTTTGGTAGAAATGAAGTGAAATTTTGTCCTTGATCTCCATCATGTGAAATACATGTGATGGGTGGCTTTATAGGGCCATCAACCATTATGGTCTCATTAATTAATTCTGAAGTAGATGCTGCATGATGGCTACCAAAAATGCATACGTAGCCACAAAATAGGAAGATATTCTTACCACACATATCCTGTCCCTTTCAGGGGTGTACTATTTTCCCCAAACTTTTTTTTTTTAAGAAAAATAAGTAATCCGTTACATAAAATATTGTACATTTTTTATTACGAAATTAATTTTTTTTTTTTTTTTGGTTATAAGGTGTCTAGATTTACATCGATTCTTCTCTCGAGCTTTACGAATATTACCGTGACTTAAGTTGACTTAGAACATGTCCTATAGGAACAAGTGTGTGAGAAAGAATTGAGGTTCAACCACTGAATTATTCTTAAAAATTAAAATAAAAACTTGTTGATATAAATCGATGTGCTAAATAGTGATATTACGTGTGGATAATAACGTAATGTCACCCAATGCCGGTCTTTGAAAGCTGAGGGCTCCCTTGGTTTCATTAAAAAAAAAAGTTCATAATTTTGAAAAATAAACACAGGAAATGCAAAAGTCCGCCAAACCAGCTTGAACTCGTTCACACTTGTCCTTACAAATTACCCTTGTATGTCCAATGGATCATCTCTTACATGTACAGTTGATTTTCATTCCAAGAAAAGTCCATCGATCTGACGGTAATCATTGACTACTCCATGATTCTGTAGATCATGCATTCTTCCGTCAGAGAGGTCAAAAAGTCATAGACAGTTGAGGGCCTTGAGGCTTTTCGCTCGCAGCAGTACAGCAGTACTCTCTCTCTCTCTCTCTCTCTCTCACACACACACTATACAAACTCACAAACACGTTCTCTTTCCCATATTACATACATACTGATACACAAACTGCTTCTCTTACTCCGAGGAGACAACAAAAGTTCATTGCGGCAGAACCCAAATCCAGAATAGATACGTACACAGCTTCTTCTTAGTGTTTTTTGAGAGAGAACAAATCTGGGGAGCAAAAGAGAGGATATTTTAGAGTTCTGATCCACACCCAGAAATGGGTACATCGAACTTTCTTGTAACTTTCATTCTTTTTATTGCACTTCTGCGTTTACAAAGTGTTTATGGAAATGCCGAGCTGAGAGCTCTAATGGAGATAAAGTCTTCTTTAGACCCAGAAAACAATTATCTCTTCTCATGGACCAATAATGGTGACCCATGTAGTGGCACATTCGAGGGTATTGTTTGTAATGAGCACAATAAAGTGGCCAACATTTCTCTGCAAAGCAAAGGGCTCAAAGGCAGAATTTCGCCGGCGGTGGCCGGACTAAAGTGCTTGTCGGGTTTGTACTTGCATTACAACTCTTTGACTGGGGAGATTCCGAAAGAGATAGCAAATCTTACTGAGTTGACTGATCTGTATCTCGACGTGAACAACCTTTCTGGAAGCATTCCTCCTGACATTGGAAGCATGGCGAGTCTTCAAGGTTCGTATGTTGTTCATATAGAAATGCAACTTTCCGAAAAAAAATATAGAAATGCAACAAGATTGAACCTTTATAGAGTCCTGTTTCTGGGTTTTGGGATATTATCCCCTATATGCAGTGAAAATTGTTTGTCTTTTTCTTCAAGTTACCTAACTGGGTTTTATTGGTTTAGCACTTTAGCTAGAATAGATTGTGAGCTATATATAGGCCTGAATTTCTTGAAATATGGTTGATATGTGATTTATGGCTTTCTTCTTTGTGGGTTTTGTTTGATTTTGGGCAAGTGAATTGTCACAAGGTAGATAGCCCTAGTGGAGACAGGCTTCAATTTTTCAGTCAGATGACTCAGATGTATGGTTTTCTGTTTTCAAATTGGCTGAATTGTTCATCAAATCATATTGCACGAACTGGGTTCTGTCCACAATTTTATGTAGAACTGGATAAAAAGTTTCAATCTTGTTTAGGAGTTCTAATTTTTGAGACCAAGCTTATATGAATACAAATCTGTTGTTTTCAGTTCTGCAGCTATGTTGTAACCAATTAACGGGTAGCATACCAGCAGAGATGGGGTTCTTAAAGAAGCTAAGTGTCCTGGCATTGCAACATAATCGCATGATCGGTCAGATTCCTGCAACGTTAGGGAACTTGGGGATGCTGAAAAGGCTTGATCTGAGCTTTAATCAGCTTTCTGGCCCAATTCCTATAAGATTAGCCAATTTACTCCAACTGGAGTTTCTAGATGTTCATAATAATACCCTCTCTGGGGTTGTCCCTCCTGGTAAATTGGTTACTTCTATCCTCCTTTTTTCTCCCTCAAATATCAAGATAGCCTCTTTAGAAGATCTTTTCTCTTTTGTTTTTATTCAAACCCCTGTCCTTTTTTGTTCAGCGTGTAGACCAAACTGAATGAAGTTTTTATTTTTTTCATTTTTCATGGATGACAATGAAGCTTTGAGAAGGTTGAATGGAGGATTCTACTTTGAGAACAATCCTGGTTTATGTGGTGTTGGGTTCTCTTCATTGAGAGTTTGCACTGCTTGGGACGATGTAAACGTCAATCGAGTTGAACCCATTGTTCCTATAATAAATAATGCTGCTCCCGAAAGTATCCCTCAGGCTGCTAATTTTCAGAGGCATTGCAACGAAACACATTGCTCAAACTCTTCGAAACTCCCTCAATTTGGCATTGTTGCTGGGGTTATTACTGTAACTGTCACGTTGATGGTTGTTGGATGCTTAAGTGTATTTCAATACCGTCGGCGAAAACAGAAAATTGGGAGCTCATCTGATACTTTTGACGATCGTACTAGCACTGAACAGGCCAAAGAATTCTCCTCGAGAAGTGCCTCTCCTCTGATAACTCTTGGGTATTCGAAGGGATGGGATCCTATGATAGATGGTCAAAATTGCAATGGGCTCTGTGAGTTTTTGCCTGGCTTTAAGTTTAATTTGGAAGAGGTTGAGTCAGCAACTCGGCACTTTTCAGAGGTGAACTTGTTGGGGAAGAGCAATTTCTCTGCGGTCTACAAAGGTATTTTAAAAGATGGATCCATTGTTGCTATCAAGAGCGTTAGTGTGATGAGCTGTAAGTCGGAAGAAGCAGAGTTCATGAGAGGGCTGAGCTTATTGACCTCTCTGAAACATGAGAACCTTGTTAGGCTGAGAGGATTTTGTTGTTCCAAAGGCAGGGGTGAATGCTTTCTCATTTATGATTTTGCTTCTAATGGAAATCTGTCTCAGTATCTGGATGTTGTAGATGGAAGCGGTCCTGTTCTTGACTGGCCCACAAGGCTTTCTATCATCAGTGGGATTGCAAAAGGTTGGTTTTACTTCACAGTAGATTGCATTATGACTTCTAAAAGAATAAAAAAAATTATATTCAGCTCCTATGGTGCACGGTTCCAGCATGCTAGTGGACAGACTGGACTTAGATGAACAAATGCAGTCAGAAACATTGTGCAGCTTGCTCTCTTTTGGTTTATCCAGCCAACTTGCATTATTTCAATGTCTTTTAATCTGTAGTGTTCTCATGCCAGAAATCAGAACTTAACCAGTAGAACCATTATATGTGATATGATGTTCTCAAATATTAGTAATAATAGTTAAACTCTCTGCAATCATGCAAGTAGCTACCCAAAAGGACTAACATATCCTTTTAACTATATCTTTGATCCTCTGACCGACATGTTGGCAAAGAAGACCTTCGGACTAAAATGTAAAATATGTCAGGTTTACTACAGAATCAGTTGATGATGTTCTTTGAATAAAAGAATAGAGACGGTTACATTAATTGTTTCCTTTGGTGTGTTTAAAGGTGTTGGTCCACAACTGAAGAAAGTAGTTGTAAGCTGCACATATTGGGTACATCCCAAATATATGCGTGTTTTCCTTATGTGTGACTATTCTGTTTATGTTTATCTACTATGTTTGATATATACATACACAACTATGCATATTGAATGGTTTGTTCTACTAGCCTCTGCTAAATAATACATGTTTCTGGCCCTTCACTTTGGACTTTTGATGTACCATGGAAATTAATCTTCTCAATCATATATTTTCTTTCCTTTTTTCTCTCTTTAGCAGTTGTTTTACAACTTTCACGTTTTGTAAGGGAGTTCACTGCATAAAGTTGAAGGGCAACATCTTTTGTGGAAGCTTAGAGCTGATTTTATACCACAATCTGTTGTGATACCATGCTATTAAAATGGGCCAATTCTCGAGGGTTTTGTTTCTTCAAATTGTTATGCAGATGAAGAACATGATAAAGGTTTACTTCGTGATAGAACTTTTTGAACTTGCGTTCCTTCTTTTTCTATTTCTTGGTGTTTTCATTGATTCTTAGAAAACAGTGTAGTATTTTGTGTGTCTAGATGAGTGAAGTTGATACATATAAATCTGGACTCTTAAATTCCATTTAGTCGATTATTCAATTCATATTTTGTTTCAAATAGGTATTGGATATTTACACAGCAGTGAAGCAAACAAATCCGGCATAGTTCATCAAAACATATCGGTGGAGAAAATCCTCCTTAACGAGCGTTTCAACCCAGTGATTTTAGATTCCGGCCTGCTTAAGCTCCTTGCAGATGATGTTGTCTTCTCAGCCGTGAAAGTCAGTGCTGCCCTGGGATACATGGCTCCTGAGTATGTTACCACTGGCCGATTTACAGAGAAGAGTGACATGTTTGCTTTTGGGGTGATCATCCTTCAGATCCTCTCTGGAAAACGAAAACTCAGCAACTCAATACGACTGGCAGCTGAATCTTGCAGACTTGAAGATTTTGTTGATCCAAATCTCAAGGGCACCTTCTCTGAATCCGAGGCTGATATGTTGACAAAAATTGCACTGGTTTGCACCCATGAGCTTCCAGACTACAGGCCAACCATGGCAACAGTAATTCAAGAGCTGAGCAAGGCTAGTGGTACTTCTTGATGGTGGCACATCACCTCGTCTAAACTGAGGAGCTTATGATGATGACGTGATGATGATGAGAATATGACATGGGATCTCACTCAGCATTCTCCTGACGACAAAAGCTTCGCTTGGTATGCAAATTAGTACAGCTAGGGATCACAAATGCTGTTACCAAAAAGCAAATCCCAAAAGGTGTGGGATTATAAATCATTTGGGATATGGATACCCCATGTTTCATCTCATTAGAAGGGTCCCATCAATATGAGGTGTCTAATGACACATCATTTGGCATTTGTTTTTTGGTAAATTATTTGGGATATATAGCTTTACTCATGTAACTTAAGGTTGGTTCTTTGTAGATTCCAGTGGTGGTGCAGAGTTGCTGGGGAAAATAATTCCCCTTGATTGCTTGGCTGTAATTAATACAACTATGCTGACACTACCTTGAAGTTGAAGCTCAAAACTAATAAAAGAAATTGTAATGCTTACGATTTGTTTCTGATTGCTTCCTTTCTTTTGACACCAAATTCTGTAACCCTACTGATACTGAGCCACCTGCTAATTTTGCTCATGTGAATCAATGGAAAAATAAATTATCTATGTAAAAGGCAGTGTTTGGGTTGAAAGTTACTTAAATTTCAGCTTTTGTCATGATTCTCTAAGTGGTGGCTGTGACCTGTTCCTCTAGACATGGCTGCAGGCATCTTTTGTTGTGGCCTTAAAATCTTCTGATTGATGTTTTTCTGCATATTTTGCTGACAATTATTGCTTGTAAAAATGCTGCAGATTCATTCTTACCTTTGTTTCATTAAATTGGAAGCTCTCTGGAGTCTGGATCCTGTCAAGGCATCTTATCCTTGGTTGTCTCAAACTTTCTTACTAAACCTCAAGTAGTAACAATGATGAACTATAAATTCAGACGTCTTGACTTTGAATCTTGACAATTCATTGGGACCAGACAATGAAAAATTTATCCCTCATGAATATTCTAATCCCGGTATAGATGACTGGACCGAAGAAAAAATTAGTCGAGGTGCACGTAAACTATCGGGACACCCTTGAACATTGAACCCAAAAAAAAAACCTTTCCTATTGAATAAGCAATTACATACTTGAAATTAAGGAAATGACTTTCTGAAAAGGTCAATTCACTCAAAAAAACAAAATTTATGACTCAATAAAAGCAAGTTATGAATAAAAAAAAATTAGAATCGATCCTAAAATGTTCGGATCGATCACAAACAACACGATGTACATTATATACGCATCAGATTGAGTTATAACGTCAACCTTATTTTGATTGTAACTTTCGCTAATCCTACCATTAAAATAAACATCATAAGAAGATCATACAAACTGCAGTGAGATGAAATGACACTAGAAACAGCCACAAAACAAGTCAAAAACCCTCATTCTGAACTTCTGAGAATCAAACTTCCTTTTGGTACCTAGCTTTGCTGTCTCAGTGGTTTGGGATCTGCTTGTTCGTAAGCTTACCTTTATCACCAAACCAAGAGCAACTATATGTCGCCCTATGAGTCCTTTAACTGCTTGGAGGTACATAGGACAATATTTGCAGGACCATTCAAGTCCACAAGAGCAACTTTGTTCCATAATAAACACTCTAGACAACTGCACTGTGTTGTTGGTGCTCCAGATACCACTCCGCAGGCCACCATTCTGGTCTTATGGTCTCAACATTCACATCTTCCCCTTGTATGGTCAGAGAACCCGGGCATTTGAAGGCTTCTTCCAGACGCAAAAGCCCCAGACCACGACATCCAAGTGCAGTGGTGACAGTTCCAGTCTTTTTGCCTGATGAAGCTACAATTATATCTGACCCAGGAGCAACTTTCTGCTCCATCTCTGAATGAACAAAAAAGGGAATGGTTGAGATACACCACGACAACAAATATGATGGAAATCACTGAAACAAAGTTTACCTTTTCCGCTATCATCGAGAAACTTCAGAGGAATTAAACGCTTTCGAATGACCCCACGGTGATGTGTACGGGCAATGAGTTCCTGGCCTACATAGCACCCTTTGTCAAAGCTTATTGCGTTTAGACCAGCAAGATTGTATGCAAGCGGAATTGCCTCACCTGAAAAGGTTAATATCAAATTGAGATTCAAGGTAAAATCATATCTTCGAAGGTCAATCGTAACTTCAAAACCCAGTAAAATGAAGGGAAAGGAACTGGACATCACTGTTTCAAATCAACAGTTAGTTTCTTTCAGACCTAAAGGTCCAGCACTGTCAAAAGAAATTTCCAAGAAAAGAACACAAATAAAAATGGAAAATTTGCATGGAACTATATTGAATTATACAGGTACAAAGAGAACACGAGCTCTGAAAATGTAGCCTCTGCACTAAAAATGCGTAGAGAGAATAAACTCAGAAATAGGGTAAGTCCAGATGCACCTTTGGGAATCTCAGTTGACCCTTCAGCAATCCCCTTCACCAATCTCCAGAGAAGGTAGTTTTCTTCATCAGTTTCCTTGTCAGCCTCAACCAAAGGTGCTGTGAAAGACTCAAAACATCTTTACACATAATCACTTGTACAAGGTTCGTCTGATTATCTAGAAAGTGCTGCAAGCCTCTTCCATATGTACCAATTCAAACACATACCAATCCAAGAAGCAACAAAATAAATAAATAAATAAAACTCACGTGTGGTATTTGATGGAAAAATTCCCCTGAATCCAAGGCAATCCAATCTAGGATCCCTATACCATTGCCATCCAAGATGATTTCCACAGGAAGCTGAGATGCCAGAACGATCAATGGCACCACCCCAGCCAACAGCAGCAGCCTCTGGTTCTTCTGCAGAGGACGAATTTTGAGTGAGGTTCCCACCATATCGTTGCCAACAAGAGAAATATTCTGATACATTCTCAATATCAACCATAGACCTCAACCTGTATCTGCAAGACCAAAATAGAAAAAACTTTCATTAATACAAATACGGAGACAATTTTGGCACCTCCACCAAAAAAAAAAGATACTACTGGTGTGTGAAAGAGCAGCAATTTTATCCCAAACACTTTCTGATGCACATACCAAGTGACAATGTCTACTTTCACTTCATTGCAAAATCAAAAGAAAGAGTAGCACCAAACAACTCCAACGTAACTAATTTTATCCCTACATGATCGGTACTGTTTTGAGAGCTCAATGAACACAATGCGTGAGACTGAGGACAAGGAGGAGTAAATAACCCGCACAAAGTCGCAATAAAGATCCTAATTTAAGACAATATCCCTCCAACAAACACAAAGTGTACTTTTATTCCATACCTCAAAGGGTTGGTTCAAATGGCATGTGTTTCACCTCAAAAGGAGAGGTCATGCGTCCCAGGATTTGTCCCCGTTGCATGTGGCACTGTGGATTGCATGTGTCCATGAGGATTAGGTGAGTGCACCAAGTCTAAGAGACCTGGACATCCTAGTTAGGGAAAGGAAAATTAAAATTTTAACCTTTGCCTCGTTGACAATATCACCGACCATATAGTTGTGCCAAGGAAGCAACTAAATGGGGAGGAAAACTCCCACCTTTACGAGTGCATGCAATTGAAAACAACAAACTAATCACAGAACAAAGAGAATAAACCACAGGACAACCCTGTGCCTGAAACAAGAAGCACAAACCTAAAGCAAAAATTGAAGCCTATAACCTCTTTACCCGTAAAAAAAAAAAACTAAGCATCGAACTAGACTAGCACAATCATCCATGTCTAGCTGTTTAGTTCACATTAGCATCACCGACAAAGATCTATCAGAAAGAGCAAAAAGTACAAATTAACACAATGTATTCCCTCTCATAATATCTCAATCTTTCCTCAGTGAGCACAGTAAGATCAAGTGATCAACTAAGATACCTAATAGTCTGAAAGACTTTGGGATGTATATATAGTTTGTGTGAATATCAAGATCATCCCCAAACTTCTAAGGTTGCATAATGCCCATAGAATAGGAAACAAAAAGGTCACAACGCAAGAGTTTTAGCAAAACAAAAGCAACAAATATGTAAAGCTAACTTAAGCAACCAAATATAGCACAACCCACACACACACTTGAACAGTTACAAGATGTGAAAAACCCAACATTACTTCATCAAGGACCCCAAGAGCTCCTCCAACACAGAAGCATCCACATCCGCGAGCAACTCCAACTCACCGGGTTCTTGGTCCGACCCAGGTCCAGACCCGGTGCTATCATGCTTCTCATCAGCCCGAGGCGGCCTGTACAAAAACATATCATACAGAAACCTTCCCTGAGGCGTCAACAATGCAGCGTACATCGGCGGAACCGATACAGCGGCCAAGTTAGGCGTAGGCGTAGGCAAGGTCGAAGACTTCTCACCCATGGGTTCACTGAACCTCCGAACATCGTTGGTCAACAGACCCTGAAGGAATTTCACTGTGTCCAGGCCTTTAAATCGGATTACTGATCGGGTCTTGAGTAGAGAGGCCATGGGGCCAACATTTTGAAGATGGGTCTGCTTAGAAAGGTGTTTTCGAGCTGTGTAGTGGATGGTCCTATGGTAATTGTATCTAATAGGTTTGGAGAATTGGAGGTAGGGTTTGTAATGGTGCATTATTAGGTCTGCTTTGATGCAAGTTTAGGTGGTTGGAAGAAGGTTAGTGACTGGAGCTTGGCGAGGACTGCGATTATGGCGGCAACTGAAGGTGGGTTCTTGACACGTGGAATTAGAGAGTCTAGCTTTGTGCCAAGTGGAGCTTCTTTCTTGCTTGTAAAAGCCAGAAGTGTGTTGGCCCTGGTAAGTTTGAATAAAGATTGCTATGCGTTCGACGAAATTTCTCAAAGAAATTAATGGGAGCTTGGCGAGGACTGTGATTATGGCGGCAACTGAAGTTGGGTTTTTGACACGTGGAATTAGAGAGTCTAGCTTTGTGCCACGTGGTGTTGTTTCTTGCTTGTGAAAGACAGAAAAGTGTTGGTCTATTAAGGTTGTGGAAAGATTGCTATCTGTTCGATGAAATTCCTGAGTGAAACAGAGGTGGCCCTGAGTCCTTGTTAGCGTGGTGAAGACTAAAGTAGGAGGCTATGCTATGCAATGATCCTGTAAAGTTTGTCATTAGGTACTGAAACTATTCATCACTTAATTAGGTGTAAAAACCATTTCTTTGTATAAAAATTAGTCTTTTCATTTTTTTTCAGATAAGATAGACGGAAGCCAACTTTAAAACTTAGAGATTACTAATGAACAGTTTTCTCAATAAGCACATGTGACTCTAAAATTTCAATTACATTCATATTCATTACTATAGAAATGAAGTTCAAGTTTTCTCAGTCTCTTCTCATCAATAGACTCTCTGGACATATTCGAGGAAGTGTGGTTGATTCCATAAATTTCTACCTCTATTTAACTCTTGAAATATTTAGATTTAATATAATTCCATGGACAAACCTCAAAAAAACAGCCCGACTTCCACTGGTTGTCCAGTTAGTACAGTGATCCACCAGGCCATGGGCCAGCTTGACCCTCCATGCCAAGGTGCATTTTTCATATATAAAAATCAAGACCGTTAGACGGGCTATACCCTGCCCATTGAACATTCAATGACCCGACTATTTGGCACGTGACTTGTCATGGGCTGCTGATTGACGGACCAAGTAAGCCTGGCCCAATTCATAGGTTCAGGAGTTCTTATTTTAATGTAATTTTTTGATTAAGCATTGACTTTTCTTCTTCCCAATTAAGTATGAGAGCAAGTTGTTTCTTCTTTTTTATTTTTTATAGTGCAACTGTGAAGATAAGCACATATACCTATAGAGTTGCTATCAGATCAGATCAGACAGTGAACTACTATTATTTTTATCTTTATGCTGTTTTCAAAACAAATGTTTATGTTTTGGTTTGGTTTGGTACCGAAGACGGTGCCTCAGGCATTGCGTTGCGTCTGCCATTTGTTTTTGTGTGTGTTTCAGTATCTTTCTGTGTGATGCCTTATGACACAGTTTGATGTTTAATATTTCTGTGAGTTATCATCTTATTAACTTCTTCTTTATTCTCTTAGGTCAGCTCATGACAACTTGTAAGTTACTCAAACTAACATGCAATTTCA
Source organism: Ilex aquifolium (assembly GCA_951799425.1). Lineage (NCBI taxonomy): Eukaryota > Viridiplantae > Streptophyta > Magnoliopsida > Aquifoliales > Aquifoliaceae > Ilex > Ilex aquifolium. The sequence continues at coordinate 3,650,493 of OX637392.1, forward strand.
CCTCCCATTAGGGGTGAAAAGAGAGCATTATTGTGGGTTTTGAGCTTTAACTATAATCTCAACTATATTCAATGAGCAATGGTATAGGACCTAATTGAGTAATGTTATTAAGACTTACAAAATTGACATAATGATGTGACTGAGACATGATATAATAGCATTGTTATGACTGTAACGGTAGAACTTCTTTGCTACGATTCTATCACTTCATTTTGGCTAGGCCAAACAGGTTGGGCAAATTGTACTTTGCACCCTGAAAATTTTTAAGATTTTTAAGATTTTCACATTGCACATTTAATATATCAAAAATGTTACAATATGACTCTTTTGTTAGCTTTTCATTAATTTTTCGGTCAGTGCCAATAGGTTGGCTTTTGACATAAAAAACAACGAAAATTAACAGAAATATCACATTCTAATACTTTTGATACATCGAGAGTGTAATATTAAAAATATAATCTTTAAAATTACGAAATAAGAATATTAAAATCTTTAATATTACAACTAGTTTTTGCCTTTTTGCCAACCTTTTATGAGCCAGTGCCTAAACCTTACAAACATTAAAATGACTTAAGACTGAATTTATAAATTATAGCTCCAAAATCAATGTTCACCTGTTTTTTTTAATCTTTTACTTGCTACAAGTTGTAGGGGTGCAACTTAGGCGGGCCAACCCGAGCCTAATCCAAAAAAATAATATTTTGATTGAAATTTGTAATACTTGACTTGGGTCTGAATCAAAAAATACCAATTCAAATTAAATTCAAGCAGGTTGAGATCTCGAATTATCCGGTTCAACCTAAACCCGATATATATATAAAGCATAACACAACTAAAGTTCACCGTTCACTTCAACGCCTCCCTCAGTCTCTCGCTCAGTCTCTCTCATTCTTTCACTCAGCCTCTCTCTCACTCTTTCCCTCACTTCCTCTGCCACTCTCAATTTCTTGTTCAGCCTCTCTGCTTTGCGATTGTTGCTGATCAACTGCCGCTGTTGTTGATTAACTGCTGTTGTATATTTGTATGTGTGTATGAGATTAAAATTGATTTTGGTGTTTGGGAAAACCCTTTTGCTTAAATATTTTTAATTGGGTAATTTAAAATTTATACAGAAGGTCTATGGTTGATGAAATGAATTCTATTATTGTTATTTTTGGGTTTTTTTTTTAGTATTGTTGTGATTACTTTCAGTTTGAGTTTATGTCGTAAAGGTTTCATCCTGATCAATTAATGTAAAAAATTCTAACTAGAATCTAATTCGAAATCAGCTTGAATTAAGTAATTCGAATTTAACTCGAACCCGCCCAAATTTAATTTGGACAATACTTGTGTGGAATATCTCAAGTTGAGATCAAATTAAAATTAAAAATTATATACCTAATATTAAACTAGAATTGACCCGCTCAACCCACACAAATTGCATGCTTAGCAACTTGTAAAACAGATGAGGCATTGATTTATTGCTTGACAACGAGTTTGGCCGCAAAAAGAATAAAGTCAGTGTCATTTAGTCGCAAAGATCATAGTTTTTGACCAACAAAAACCAACTGTTACGAGGTGTTACACATCAAAAATACACTTTTCAATATTACATCTCTATTTTTTTATTAATAAAAATACATCACCCATATATTTTTCTTGTTTTATTATTTTTTATTACTGTGTCATTTTTTAAAATTATGTTTGTAAATCATTTAATTTAAAATTAATTATTTTTCATCATAATACCACATTGATACTCTAGCCTTAGATTATCTCTAATGAAAATCTTAATTCTTACCCAAATTTGAATTAAAAAAAAGGTAAAAAACTTGATTTAATATAATCCTTACTAATACAGAAACTCAAGTTTAAAGGAAGAAAAACTCAAATATAAATAAGAATAAATTTAAATTTAAAAAAGGGTAAAATATGACCATTAAAACTTTAAAAGATGGTAAAATTTCATCATTAAATATTTGAGTATAAATTTAAATCTCCCTTAATTAGAATAAAATAATGAATCTACCTTAATTTTATATGGGTATGGATATAATATTGAAGAAAGTTTTTTAAATTTTTTAATCCAAATTTAAATTTATATTTAAAAAAGAGTGAGAATTGAAGATGCTCTTACATGTAAAACACTAAAACCTTACCTTTTACAAATTGGGTTCAACATGAACTAAGGTGGTGTTTGATAAAATTAAAAGTTGAACTAAGGTGCTGAATTTTAAGTGCTGAATGCTGAATTTTTTAATTCGCAGACTATTTGTTATTAACTGAAATTTAAGTATTGAATTTAATCAAACTGTTTGACAAATTTAATCAAACTGTTAATACTTAAGTTGGGTGTGAGTCGAAAAATATCAACTCAAATTAAATTCGAGTAGTACTCAGGTTGAGATCTCAAGTTATCGGGTTCAACCCGAGCCAGATATATATAAAGCATAACACAATTAGGGTTCACCATTCACTTCAGCGCCTCCCTCAGTCTCTCTCAATCTGTCACTCAACCTCTCTCTCACTTCCTCCACCTTTCTCAACCTCTCGTTCAGTCTCTCTGCTTTGCGACTATTGCTGATCAACTGCCGCTGCAGTTGTATATTTGTATGTGTGTATGAGATTAAAATTGATTTTATTGTTTGAGAAAACCCTTTTTTTGTTTGTATATTTTCAATTGGGTAATTTTGAAATTTATACAGAAGGTTTATGGTTGATGAAAAGAATCATATTATTTTTGAGTTTTTTTTTTTTGTATTGTTGTGAGTACTTTCTGTTTGAGTTTATTTGTTAAAGGTTTCACCTTGATTGATTGATGTAAAAAATATTAACCTGAATCTAATCTAAAATCAGTTCGAATTAAGTAACTCGAATTCAATTCGAGCCGGTCCAAATTCAACTTGGACAGTACTTGTGTTAAATATTACAAATTGAGATAAGATTAAGATTAAGATTAAAAATTATAGACCTAATGGTGAACTAAGTTGACCCGCTCAACCCACCCCAATTACACGCTTAGCAAGTTGTAAAACAGATGATGCATTGATTTATTGCTTGACAATGAGTTTGAAAGCAAGAGAGCCGCAAAAAGAATAAAGTCAGTGTCATTTAGTCGCAAAGTTCATAGTTTTTGACCAACAAAAACCAACCGTTACGACATCAAAAATACACTTTGCAATATTATATCTCTATTTTTTTTATTAATCAAAATACATCACGTATATATTTTTCTTGTTTTATTATTTTTTATTACTATATCATTTTTTTTAATTTTGTTTGTAAATTATTTAATTTAAAATTAATTATTCGAATTATTTTTCGTCATAATACCACATAGATACTCTAGTCTTAGATTATCTCCAATGAAAATCTAAATTCTTACTCAAATTTGAATAAATAAATAAAAAGATAAAAAGTTTGATTTGGTATAAACCTCACTAATAGAAAAACTCAAATTTAAAGGAAGATAAACTCAAATTTAAAGGAGAACAAACTCAAATTTAAATGAGAACAAACTCAAATTTAAAAGAGAGTAAAATATGACCATTGAATTTTTAAAAGATGGTAAAATCTCACAATTAAAAATTTGAATATTAATTTAAATCTCCCTTAATTCGAGTAAAATAATGAATCTCCCTTTAATTTTATATGGGTATGGGTGTAACATTGAAAAAAAATTTAAATTTTTTTTTATCCAAATTTAAATTTGTATTTAAAAAAGAATAAGAATTGAAGATCTAGGTAAACCTTACCCTTTACAAGTTGGTCTCAACATGAACTAAACTTTCCCATGTTCAGAAGCCAACTTCAAACCCATATTAGAAGAAAGGGAAAAGCCTACGGTACCAAAAAAAATTGGCATCATACCGTTGATTACAACTTTTTATAGTGAAATTATATTTTTGAAATGAAAAGTTACAAGAAAAGATCATGATCGATCATCGACACTAATGATTGATCATGAGTTTCTCTTGAACAGTTATAACTTATCTCTTATGAGTTGTAAATTGACATTTAAAAATTATAATCTAACTTTTAAAAATTGTAACTTCGGTATTGATCACAACTCTCCATAATCAATCATGTCTTGTACAAATTATAACTGACATCTTACAAAAATTATAATTTAACCTTAAAAGATTATAATTTTCAGTATGGCACCGTTGCCTTTCGCTAGAAGAAACAAATGACTAGTTAATTAAGTGGCACTTACAACTTGATATTATCAATATCATGCCGGCGATCAACAACTCTGCGCCTGCTTCGCCATTGTAATTCTTTACTTAAATCTTATTCTATTTCTAACAACTGATATAAGTCAAATAGCTGTTTAATGGATTTTTAAATTGAAAAACTGGCATTCTTATCCTTAAAATAAAAAACGTAAACGCGTAGTATGTGGGCATATACATACATATTTTTCATGCCTCCAATTATAAAAAGATCATGAGGTTTGTTCCAAAGTAGCCCTCAACCTACATAAGGTCAAGGCCAATATGCAAGTAAAAATATTATAAAGTTTTATTATAATTTTATGGAGAAATCTTGAAAAGTTTTCCTTCCATATTTTCTAATTTTATAAAGTTTATATTTTTTTTTAATTATCATATTAATACTTCTTTCAATCACATTCTACTTAATTCTCCGCTAATTATCTCCTATTTTTTTTTTATTTGTACAAAATAATTTTGACCTATTCTAGTGGGACTCGATTACAGTTTATAGCACACTCGATTGAACTCACACATGAAACAGTTTTACCCAACAATGACGTTGCAAGACATTAACATTGACCAATGAAGAGATTAAGCGGCCCATGAAAGAGTTATTCACCGTGGACATGAGGTGGCAAACTTACCAGTCAATGAGATCGTATTACATATCGTTAAAGTCAACCAATCTGGCGGCTGACATTCCGTAGTGTCTTTTGGATCTTACGGACGCGGTTCCTCTTTTGTGGCTGGACCCACTGTGCCCCTATGGACCATTTCTGCTGCTTCTAGATTTATCCTGCTTAATTGCACCCTACCCATTATATTTATTTTTTTGTTTGCCCAAAATACACGTTTTTTGTTTAACGGTTAGGGGTGTTCAGGTCAATTTACGTCCACTTCAACTAATTTTTTTTCCGATTCAATCAAAAGCAGATCATTCACGTCGAAATTAAAATATTCATAAGAGATGAATCTCTCATGACTTAATTATAAGTAGTTGTCAAAATTTAAATTCAAGACATTTAAATTAGAATAATGTTACATAGATTTAAAAATTATACTTGATAATTATAAAAACTGATTTTACTTGAGTTCCAACATTTATTGTGGTTGTGATTATCAAATCTAATTTTTAAATTTATATAATATTATTCTTTAAATTATAACTTATTTCTATTTCCATTTAAATAAGTTTGAATTTTCAGACTCGTCTTGTCGTGTAATTTATGAATAATGCTAGACTGACCAAATTTTGGGACCAAACTTGGAGCCCAAATGACATGACAGTTGACTTAGACTTCTTTATTTGGTGTCATGTCATTTGGGCCCAAATAAATACTCCAAATAACATGCTGCCATGTCATTTAAACTCTAAATTTGGTCCTAAAATTTGGTCAGTGTAGCATTACTCGTAATTTATACCATTGGAATTGAAAAGGTGAAAATGGTTAGTTTCAGAACAGAATAATACGTTGTAGTAATCCAAATCAACACGTTGGATTTGAATGGAGCAATGTCAACGGTCTGACATGACCCTGACCGTGATCCATTCAGGGGTAACTTATTGACCCATTTAAGAAGCCAATCTTGACACTCATGGCCGTACATCGTTTAGATTTGCAACAAAGAAAAACACAACTTGGAGAACAAGAAAATTGAACAACAAAAAAACCCATCAAGAAGAAGAGATGAAGCTAGTTTGGTCTCCAGAGACAGCTTCAAAGGCTTACATAGATACAGTAAAATCTGTAAGTAAACAACAAAACTCAAACCCAGATTGGTATATGTTTGGTTCTTCATCTTAATTTGCTGAGTCATTTTGATTTGTTTCCTGTGTGCAGTGTGAAATTTTCAATGAATCAAGCGTTGCAGAACTCATTTCGGCCATGGCTGCTGGGTGGAACGCAAAACTCATCGCAGAAACATGGTTTTCCGGTGGGGTTATAGCGACAAGCATTGGCCTCGACGTTGCTAGCCGTCACACAGGTGGAAGACATGTCTGCATAGTTCCAGACGAACAATCAAGGTTGGAGTACGTTGAAGCCATCGGAAAAGCAGGTATATCGCCGGAAGTTATTGTGGGTCAGCCAGAAGAAGCCATGATTGGTTTAATAGGTATAGATTTCCTGGTGGTGGATTGCCGGCGAAATGACTTTGCAAGGATATTAAGGGTTGCTGGATTGGGTCACAGAGGTGCAGTTTTGGTGTGCAAGAATGCTAGCTCAAGAACAGCTTCGGATTTCCTGTGGCGGAGCGTTCTTGACGGAAAATCACGGCTCGTTCGGTCAGTGTTTCTGCCGGTGGGGAAGGGGTTGGACATTGCTCATGTAGCGACGAGTGGGGGGAGCTCAAATTCCGGCAATGGCGAAAGACGATGGATCAAACACTTCGACAGGCAATCGGGGGAGGAGTTTGTCATCAGGAAGTGAGGTCTCTCAATGAAAGAGATCGTTGTTCTGTTCAATATGTAAACTAGAGAAAATTTGATCATCATCATTTGTTTTTTCTTTTTCTCGTTTGTTCAGGCAATAACTATGAGCATGTGACTTGTACAGATCTTTCCCAACAAATAAAAACTCCATTTTATTCAGGCAGTACTCAAATTAGGGTCTTGGTGTATTGAAACCGAATCCAATTTAAGAATTTGAGTTCAAACAAATCTAACACCAAATTTCAGTTCGAATTTTGGAATATTAAATTAAATCCAAATTTGAGCCGACTTGTATAACCTAAACTACGAGCAAACAATAATCAAAATGAATTCAAACTGAGATTGAAGTTAGAATTTGGGTTGATGATTTTATAACAAGGTTAGTCTCCCTGAAAACCGTTGGGCCAGCCACAATAGGTTTAATGTCTGGGTGCATATGGCGGTTCACTGAGACCCACCCCCCAAAGCTCCTGAAACCCACCTCTCTTTCTCATTCTCTCTCTCACACACACACACATACACATTCAAATATAACAATATATACATAGATAGAGGGCTATATATGTATATATATACAGACAGTATATATACATAGATCTAGGGCTTGGAGGTACAGATCTAGGACTTGGAGGTACAGAGAGAGCTCGATGGAGATGGAGTGAAATCTGACATTGGAGATGGAGTAATGGCTTCTGGAGCCGAGAGCTCCTTCACAGCGATTGGCGATGGCTTCGTCTTCGTCGTTGGCATCGAGAGAAAGAGACGACAGACAAGGGTGAAACAGAGAGGAGGCCTTTTATACTCGAGCAAAAAAATCCATTTTTTGTTGCTAAGGATGATCGAAGTCAAGATCTCATTAAATCCCCTTTTGCTACGCGCATTTGTTTTAATCTTTGATGTTTTCAAAAACATCATTTTGGATGTTTCCATATTTTAGCCTTGTTTTCAAAACGGAGCAATTAAAAAAAAAAAAAAAAACATTCACCAAACACGTTTTTTTTTGCCATAAAATGAAAACAAAAACAAAAACTAATAGTTACCAAACGGCACCTAAATGTTTTAAGAAATTTTCACTCTTTTTGCAGATTCTTCATCACTGTAATTGTCTTGTGATCTGCCGGGAGATTAAAAAGAACAACAGGGGCCCTTAAAAGAAGTTTGTCCTAGAAAGCATTGATTTCTTCTGTTGCCTTTCTTTTAAATTCTGTTTCACACTTGTCCTGCCCAGTAAACTATTTTTCGCTGCAAGTAAAAAGCATTTTTCGCATCTGGAGCAATAAAAATGAAACTTTCTTTTAAGTTCTGAGGTAAATTCGTCAATTATAAACAGAAAATATTAAGCATATATACAACTTGTGCAATGTAACTCTAGATCATTATGTGCAATCAATCAGTAAAAATGATAGATATCTGAAGACCTATGGAAGATATATTCATTACAAAAATATCGGTTCACTCAACTGTCACTTCTATATTTCTACCATCTTTGTAGAATTAGAATTCGGTAGCAACAAGGTACTCTCAACTTCCTTCAAGCTGTCTTCCAACAATCTTTATTTTCCGACTGCTTTTGAAGGTTTGCGATTAGATCCCATCAACTTTCTATTGGTTTATCAAATTGACCTGAGATCTGTGCTGCAGCCCCTTCATATTTACATATTAAGGGTGATATAACATTTCAGAACATGAATAATGAACAAATGCATGTTGGTGAATCTTACATATATATAATGCCATGTCACTCACCAAAACTTAGGCTCTGGTAGGTCAGTCCCAACTGTCTCGACTTCTTCTAAAAGCCTTCTTTTGTGAATGTTCCTTCTTGGTCTGCAGCCTTTTCTGCTCTCCAATAGCAGCCCTATGGCAAAAGAAAAAGGGTAAAAAAGATTGTTGTTAAAATGATGCCCTTCACGGTAATGAAGAATGGTGGAAATGAAAATAGTTACATATACAGCAAGACTAGAATGAAAAGTGAGAGAAAAACACATTAATAGAAAAGAGATCTTACAACTTCGCAATTTTCTTCACTTGCTCTTCTGAAGGAGGAGGTGGTACATAGGAAGCAGCATCAATAATAGCCTGTTTTATTTGTTCAAAAATTGAAAATTTACGTTAACAAAAACTTCACATAAACAAATGACGGCCCATCACTGGGTATTACACAGCCCGACAAACTCTGATTGTAGTACCACCAGATAGGAAAGCCCACGTCAATGAAGTAGCAGAAAAATAGCCAGATTTTGGCAAGTATCTATTATGTTCCCATTTTTTGTCTTAGAAATAATAAATCGCCCCAACCACGTGCCTGCGGACTCATGGCTACAATGAAAACCCTAGACACACGCAATCATCCGCAAACCTCGGTTTTAGGCAGCCAAGGGGACTCTAACTCAAAACGTGCGCATTCGCACCCCACCCATTGTTCGACCACTGAACCAACCCGTGTAGGTGGCAGTGGCAACATATTACTGGTGCATACAATGTACAATATGCATTCTCCGGTACCTGTAGTTTCTCCAAAGCATCTTCAATGTTACCCCTGAAAGGAAAAAGTTAGCATGTAATCAGTGAGCTTTGTCAGAAAACAACACGAAAGGATGATCAAAATAAAGAGTTTGCAAAAGTTCACTTCTGTGTTCTAGTTTTTGTTGAAGAAGTCACAAGCTCCCCATCTTTGTTGATACGATTCTTCTCCTACACATAACTAGAAAAGTGAGAAACATAATGTGACCTATGTCTCAAAATTGTATGGAAATGTGGAAAAGGGGTATATATGAGGTTCATTCACATCAAACCATCCTTATTTGCTTGAAACCAGAGTTATGGCCCCAAAAATAAAATAAACAAAGCAAAGAATAAATTAGACACATGGGTAATAAGCTCTATAGCTTGAGTGCCTATAACACTTGGAAACAGAAGTAAAGTATATGAGTACCTAATCTCCACACACGCACAAGAAAAAATAATAAATCAAGATCTACATTTATAGCCTCAAAAAATTTCTATAGCCTGGCAGCATGAGAAGTGGAAAAGGGTCAATGCATCAAAATTCACTAGCAGTATGCATGATACAAGTAGAGTAGACCATCCCACAGACATCTACAACCAATCGTTTGCAAAATAAAAACACCCATCCAACTTACCAACTTTTCATAGAAAATCACATCTACTTATCAAATAAGTGGCACATTAGGTGGAAAGATAAGAAATGGGATTAACCACCCTTTTTAAATAGGAAACATGATAAGCAATGGTGTTTACCAACCATTTGTATAATCTTCTCCCTCACCATTTCACTTAACCAATGTGCATTTTTAACATTGAACCGCATATCTACCTTGGTGTTCACTGAAATTAAAATAAATGAAATTAGGACACAAGCTCTGATTCATAGAGGCAGCAATTTAAAGACAAATAGCATGCAGTTGTAAAGAAACAGATCCAAATTACCTTTGTTTACATTTTGACCACCGGGCCCACCACTTCTTGCAAAGTTCACTGTAACATGGTCTACATAATAGCTACAACGAATTAAAAGTAAATCAAGAGCAAAGAAATAACATGTCTAAACTACTACATATACTATTTTACCAAGCATAGGTATCGATGTCAGAGGTTGCATAACAAAGCTAGACATCCTTTCCACCCCCAGAGAAAAAGATGAATAAAAAAGTCTTTATGTTTTACTTTAGTAGCATATCATCAGATTGAACTAAGAGAAGGAGATTATGGAATCCTATGGTTTGCATCAAGTCAATTGCACAGTTTAGAACTTTTAGTAGCATATCATAAGATTGAACTAAGAGAAGGAGAATATGGAATCCTATGGTTTGCATCAAGTCAATTACACAATTTAGAACACAACCCTTATATCTGCAAATACCTTTCACGAATATCACAAAAGAAGCAAGCTACCAAGCTAACATTCACACCCTTTCATTTTGCCAAAACTTCACTAACAAAGTTAAACAACTTATGCAGTTATTTTGGTTTGGGGAAGGTACTTAGGCACTTATAAACTCATGTCCCAGCCGCGTGGAGATGGAATATAAAACTATGCTGCAGTGTTATATTGTTCTACCATAGAAGTAACGTACCCATACATTGTAATTCATAGGATACAGTGAAGTATGTTCAAAATTAAGTATCAACAAAAAGGTTCCTGTAAACTGCCTCACTAGGTTTATTTTTACATTAGCATCCGGGACTTGCCAATCGACTACCTAAAAAGTACAGTTGAATTACAAGGCACCATCGAAAATCACCTAGCAATATTCACATTCACTAACACATAAAGGAAAAGAATGTTGGCACTCTGAATGTAGTATATCCTGATGACATGCCATGGCGATAAAATTACTGTTTTCACTAACTTGCAAAGATCATGACTTCAAGCTCCCCGTCATCCAACTGTAGGGGAGCATAATTCAGTGTAATTACCACATTTGATGATAGATAATGTCAAAAGCTAGGTTTGTACCCAATACCCTTCCCAGACAATGTTAATACTTAATAGGGAATAAAATGACTCTAAATTGGGTGTTACTTGTTGAGCTATATTTTGATGGCATGGATTAAAGCCAATTATGAGAAACTACACATACATACCGAATTATTTTTGTTATGTACAGATTGTCAAATCCTTTCGAAATTGTAACCTCATCAGAAGACAAGAAGAACAGTTCTTATTGTGAAAATGCTACAAAGCCTCGCAAAGCACCTAAATTTAATTTTCAACTGAACAAAATTTGAGCCTCAACATACCGAGAGTTATCTTAGGGATAGGTTCATTGCCGGCGGCTTTAGCTCGCTCCGTCGCTTCAAGCAAGAGTTGTTGAACCTGAGACAACCGTGCCGACGCCTTCTTTCTAGTTTCACCGGATTCTGAAGTCGCAGAGCACCGGACTGAGCTATAGTTGATACGCGAGATGAAGCGGAGGGTGGTCCCACCAAAGGTCGAACTCAGCGGTGATGAATGCAATATGCGCACCCTCACTAACGGAAGTGATGACCAGAAGAGTTCTCTGGTGATCAGGCTTGTTGTGATTCTGAATGTCGCCATTTTCGTGCCTATCAAACCCTAGAAGAGTGTGTGAGGATTAGGAAGCTAATCTCTCGTCTCAGACCATAGTTTTAAAACCCGGCCTGAACATGAACCCGAAAAAGGACCGGGTTAACGGGTCATTGGTTCAACCGATAATATAATAAAAAAATAAAAAATAAATATTAGGCTAAAAAATTGTACTAATTATAAAAATAACATGGTTAATGTATATTACATCAAACAAAAAATCTAAAATCATCAAACATATATCCAATGCATTCAATTTTCAATATAACTTGTAAATTTTAAGTAGAGAAAAATACATATATGACAATAGTGGCTTAGGTTTATTGCAGATTAGGTAACATATCAAGTCCAATTAGAATTACTTGTTAGCATGAAGATTAATCTAAGGCAATTAATCTGCCAAGCAGCTTTCAAAATTTAGCAAACATTGTAAAAAACATTTCTTAATAATGGATACAAAACATTTCTTATTATCTAACCCATTTCTTATTATCTAACACAATCCAACAGTGGTTCATTTCTCAATGGGTCATTACAAAATTTTCAGAATAGGATCTTCAGCTAATAATAATCATGGTACAAAACATGTTTTGAACTGTACGTAGGATCTAATTTTAAGATCAATTCTTGTTTATTTGAATCATGATCTTAAATCTGGAGGGCCACTAAAGTTTCTCAATTTTAGTGTTTGTAACTTGAAAGTGTAAGATTTACCCAAAAAAAAAAAAAAACTTGCAAGTGTAAGTGTGGTGACGGTTGTATCAAAATAGGCCCAAAACTTGAAATTGAAAATGTGATAATCAATATTCAAATTGACCCAAAATATATACACAACAAATCTAAAACATCAGACTAGCAGAGAGAAAGAGAGAGAGGAGGAGAGAGATAGAGAGAGATTTACCTATTGGAGTGTCAAGTGGAGGAAATGCGTAGACTCAACTAAGTGAGAAGCCAAATCGTCAATGAAGGAGGTGAAGAATCGCAGCAGGTCGCAGTTTCTTCGCTTCTTCTGCCTTCGTAAGTTCGTCGTTCCTACCTACAGGGCTACCACGATCGTTGATCGCAAGCAGGGGTGGCTTTAGGCAATTGGAGGCCTAAAGCGAAAACTAAATGAGGCTTTTTTTTATTTTTAATATTAATTTTTTTAAAAAATTAATATATTTTCAATTTATTACATGAGAGATATCTAAGAAGGACGTGCTAGTGTTACTGAAAAAAATATTTTAACTTTTGTTTTTATTTTTTTATCAGAAAAAGAGTTTAATTTTAACTTTTTTTTAATGTTTTGTACTAATTTTTACACAGAGAAAGAAGGGGTAAATATGAGTTGACTTTTGAGTACTTTTTATTTTTTCAACTTATGATTTTTAGATTTCTAATGTTATGAATTAAATCATAGACCCAAATTATTACAATAAAAATGTTGATTGTACTTAATATTTTGGGGCCTTTTTTTAGGGTTTAAAATTTAAAAAATTTAATTTTTTTATGGGTTAATAATGTATTTAAAAATTTGGGGCCTAAAGCCCATGCTTTTTTTTCAATGCAATTGAGCCGGCCCTGATCGCAAGCTTGCAGGGCAGAGAGAGATCGAGAGAAAAGGATAACTTCTGAAATTTTTGGATTTTATTAGTCACCACAAATATTTTTCAGGAGGAAAATAATGTCGTAAATCATAAATTTCACGTGATCGTGTGTATATAACGGTGACAATGGTCTCGTGTGTAGGTCCAACATTAATTAATTCTAATTTAATTTATTTAATTAATTGTATTGTGTCGATTTATTTATTTTTGTATTATATTCAACCCATATAATTTATGAATAAAAAATTTAACGCTCAATTTTATGTTTAAAATTTTATTATCGCTTAATCGAATATATCCTCATACTTTTTTATAAATTAAAATTTAATTTAATAAATATAATAATAAAAATAATTTAAAAAATATATATTTTTTACAAGAATTAAGTCACTGATAAAATATAATAAAAAATTAATATTTTATTCTTATTATATTACTATTTAAATATGTTAATCATGTGAATTTCATATTATTTATGTTTAACACTAACTCAATCCAATTATTATTCGTATTAACAAGTTGTGTCATATACAAATTCGTATCGAGAAATGACTAATTCTAACCCGCTAATTTTGTGTCAATTTTGAATTATATCTTCGTGTTTTGTCAAAAATTATCACCGTTGTGGGTGCTTTTGGATAACCAATAAGGATAAGAAAGGATATGACTTTTTGTTTTCTAACTCATCCCACTCAAACTCAATCAACAACTTAATTGGATGGGTTATGTTTACTATCCAATCCAAACTATTGTTTGGCAAAGAACAAATCAATTTTGTTAGCCCACGTACTTTGACATTTGATTTTGTAGAAGTTTACCGTTCTAATCATTCACCAACGTTAATTTGAAAGAGATGAGAAACAGAACAAAATGGATTTGTCTTGACCATAACGAGGCGAATAGAGAGAGAGAGATCTACAGAGTGACTGCGGGAGAGTGAGAGACAGATCTGAACTCTTGTCATCTTCTTCGTGGTGAGTCAGAAGTTATGATTAAGAAGAAATTTTTTGAAAAAAAAACTCTACACTCAATAACCAAATCCTCCTCTCTGCCTTCGTTTATGGCCTAGTAAGAAATTCCACAAAAAAATGTTTGTTGATGGGTTATGGCTTCTGGTTCAACAACTCAAAGAAATTTAAAAAAAATAAATAAATTTGCCATAGGTTTGGAGAGAACATACCTCAACACCCAGGTGGTTCTCTCTTGTTGCTTTCACGTTGATGAATAGTGGAATGGAGGCTGGTGTATTGGAGAGGATGAGAAGACATTGTAAGAGCACAATCGAGTCTGATCTTCCTGTCATCTACAGTCGACTTCCTCTGGTTTGGAGAAAGCAAGGGAAAGTTATTATTATTGTTAAGAGCAATCTAAATTTTATTTAAGAGCTATTAAAATTATTTTTTGTCCATATTTAGCTATTATATGACAAATTTATAATAAAAAATCGTTAGCAATCTGGACGTTATCTGCTTGAAGGAACATATAGAAACATATTCAATACTTCAAAGAATAAAATGATGCAATTAAAACATTGAGAACTAAAATGAGATAAACTCCATATTTTGGGGACTTCTAGTGCAATTAATCCTAAATATTTTAATTAGTTGTTTATAAATAGGTATTAGTTAGTTAAATTTTAACACATATATGACTTACACAATTTAAACATGCAACAAAACACAAAAAACTATAATCCAATAATTATCACATGTTGCTCATACTAAATATTATGGACAGAAGTTGCCCCCTATATCAATGACTCTCTTACTTCACTCAACTCAACTCAACTAAGTTTGGTCCAATATTTTTAAAATTGGCTTACATGAATCATAAATTTTACGTCTTAAATATGTTACGAATATTTTTATTTTTAGTGTATCATCTTTTTTAAAGAAGCAAAATTCGAATGAATCTAACTACATAATTTTATTTTATTTTCATTACTTCCATGGTTGTGCCTGGTGGCATGACGACACCCGTACTATTGAAATGGTTTGTGAGTAGAGATGTTCACACAAGGCCCCCATCTTCCAATGGTACTGTAATTCATATTCCTATCTCTTCATTCCCACTTTTATATTTTCTACATTGATTTTGCACTTGTTGTTTTCTTTTTGACTTCTTGCTTCAGCAATTTGACATTCCCTAATCAATAACGTTATTTGACCTATTTTGTTAACATAATTTATTGATCTAATCTATCACAACCGTTAAATCGGTTGTGGGTTCTAATAGATATTGGGACTCATTGACAATCTAATGATTATGAATGATTAAATCAATAAATTATGTACAAATAACATTGTTCTTCCCTAATTTATGATTTTGTACTTGTTGGACGGTGAAATATTTCATTCTATGGTTGCCTTACAAGGATTTAATCCCATGTAATTCAATGTTCTTTTTAAGTTTTCTCACATCACTTGTTACGATTATATGTAACTATATTTGTCATTAATATACAATAGATAATCTTCGTTTTTTAGAAAAATTACTAATAAGTATTACTTTTTCTCCACAAATATTTATTAAATCCTATCATTTTTGTTTTATATCAATGAAGTCTTAATCTTGAAATTTTATCTCAATGAAGTTCTAAATTCCATAAAGACTATATTTTGTTCCAATTTTATAATTCTCTTGATAAATATTGACACCTAAGATATTGAAGATATAATAACATTAATCGTCTTCTATTCATACATACCACATTTTTTGTGTTTTAAATTATGTATTACCTACTTGATAATTTTATGAAAAATTTAATTACTAATAATTTTTAGAATTTTCATTATGAGATGCAACATGGGGCTTTAGACCCTATATATTCTCGATGAACAAGAGTTTTACTATAAAAACTCTAATACTTTGTGATTTTAGAATCACTTACCTAAACAAAAATTAAGCATCCATATGTTTATAACTGTAACTTCAATAAAAACTTGACATTATTTATTGAAAAAAATAAGTAAATTAACTTCACATAAAAAGGGATGACAACTGATCAACTCTAAAAAAATATAATATTGAGTTAAATAAGAGTTGATACACAAAAAGAAGAATGAAAGGGTTTTTTGGTAACTAAAGGTTAATGATAAAATTGGAATATAATGAAATTATGACTTAATTCAAATAAAATATTAAAAATAGGACTTCATTGATATAAAACAAAAATGATAGAATTTAATGAATATTTGTGGAGAAAAGTAATATTTATTGTTAACACTATTTACGGCTCGATGATAGTAGTCTCTACTTGTTGTAAGAGTCCTCCCGAGGAGCATAGAAAGGACAATTGACAAGCGCTTCGTAATGACGACTTGAGTCAGACCTTGAAATCGCCGTCCACATGCTTAATATCAAACTAGATGCTAAGCCCATCAAGCAAGTGCATCGATGCTTTCATCCACTCCTCATGAAGAAGATGGAGAAAGAAGTCAAAAAAGAAAAAAGATGTCTAACAAAGGAAAGCCCCCTATATGCCATTTGATTGATTCAAGTTTCGTGCTGCTCACCATTCCTCGAGGCCAAGGACGGGGTCGAACCGTCATTCCAGGATTTGAATAGATAACCTGATATTTTATTTGATATATTAAAGAGCATCTCCAATATTGTTTTTCTTTCAACAAGATCTTAACTATTGTTCAATAATCAAATAATAGGTTGGGTTCCAATTATAGTGCTTGAAAGAATAAAACACAGTCAATACATGCATGAAAGATGTGAGAAAATTCCATTAGTGGACCAAATTAGGAACTTGTGGCTCATTGGGCAGCCACAAGGCAAACAATTGCTGTCTGAAAGCCTCTTGCCGTAAACGCGTGTAGACCTTTTATTCTCTAGAATGCCAGTTACTTAGGAGATTAAGCAACAAAACAACGAAATTTCCTCCAAAAGCAATAAGGATTAAAAATGGCCTTTCCTATATTTTAAGTTATAGCTTTGTGGGCTCCACATGCCATGGACGTTTTCTCACTAATTAGCCTTTAGATGTAAAACACTAGATTAATTGCATCTAGAGTCTCTAAATTTTATCTTTAAATTATTAGGATCCTTTAGGTTATGAAAAATAATGCAGAGACCCCTTGGACATAGATCTCTACTCCTTAAATCACGATATCACTCTCATTTGCATAAACCCCCATTTCATTCCACACTACCAATCGCACATCCTAGCTACTCAGACTACCATCCAAATCCTCACCCATCTAGAGTCGCACAATTTAAAACCCTATGCTCGTCACATATTGATCTCCTAGGACCAATACCACCACCCCTCAATAAACTTACCATTCATAAACAATTATAAAAGAAATCATAATTATGACAAAATTGTACACACTGTCATACACACACACACAAGATAAGGACACACTAAAAGGGGATCGAGGGCAATTAGAGGATATATGGGGTGGAGGAGAGAAGAGAGAGGAAGGATGAAAATACTTTTGGAGTTTAGGATATAGGTTTGGCATGATAACAAGGCTTGTGTTTTGATTTGAATTTCTTTTATTTGATTTTTACCAACAAAAGAAATGATCATTTCCTAATTTTCATCATCTTAGTCGATTGACCATTAAAGCCATGGGATGATGATATTATTTTTCATATTTGAGGGGGTTTATTGATACAAGACTAAACATTAGGGGGCCGAGATGTGATTAACCCAAAACACGATTATTTAGAGGAAGGTAAAGGGCATAAATGTAACTTCTGGCTCACCAACGGCGGCGTCAATTGCCTTCTTCCAACAACGGACCCGGTCGGACCACTGGGCTCTAATAGTCAATACCGTATCCGTAGATTTACGATTTTAGGACTCGTCACTTTAATCCTCTTCTCGTTCCCTCTCTCTCTCTGTCTCTCTCTCTCTCTCTCTAACCACTTTGCAAGACTTTGTTCAGTGCGATCTGTGCCTGTTTGATTGAGCAAAGGAGGATATAGAACGTGATCGGAGCTTCGAATTCACCATGTCGATGTCCGATTCCGATACGTCTTCGCAGGGAAGCGAGTACAAAAACTTCAGACAAATTAGCCGCGAACGTGAGTCCCAAAACTCTCTCTCTCTCTATCTATCTACTGTTTATATCTATGTATTTCTTTATATTTTCAATTATAATTTTACCAATTTAAGTGATAGTTATGATTTAGTTTATTATCTAATTTTGAATTGATGCTTTCAGCACCGCAAACTTGTGATTCCCTGTTATAGTTATTTTTGTTGAATTGGAAAGTTCGTTTTCCTATGCATTTGTTAGAAGGGGAACGTCGATTTAAAGATTCTATGTGCTATAAAATCAAGTAAGCTTACACATACATTAATGTGCGTATTATTATGTAGTCTTTGGTTGGTGTAAGAGGAAATACGGGCTTTAAAATCATTTGATTTTCTGTATGGACCCTTTAGTCGTTAGCATTTGTGTCTAAGCGAATAAATTAATGAAAATGAGTTCAAAGTTTTGGGGACGAAGGTGGAGGAAGTGGAGATGAACGTGTATGTTTTTGTATATTTATATGTAGTCCTGATCAAAAGACACTTGGGTATTTATTTGAGGTAGTAGGCATTGATTGTCTTTAGTTTTGTTAGTCTAGATCTTGGTCTCATTTTAGTATATATTACTGTACATATATCTTAAGTTTTTAGTTGGAAAGTTTAGCATGCGCATTGCGACGGGAAATTGAGAATGAATGCAACTAAGTGGGTTTGTCTTCTTAACATTCAGCTCCCTGTTTTTTGGAGGTAAAGCTTCTAATTTGGAACTGGTCCACATGTTCCATGGTTAGTGTTTGGAATTCAGCCATTCATATTTGAATCTTATCACCTATGAGAAAACAAAGTTTAGTTATCACGTAGTTATTGATTCCTTTTCGTTGTTTCATATCACCTAGGACCTCATGTGGTCTGTTGTTTTTTTTTTTTATAAATCTACAGCTGATTAACTAATTCTATGTCATCAAATATTTTTTTGATCAGCAATATCACAAAATATTTTAATGTACATTTTCCAGGATTATTATGCGAAATGCTTCGATCAGCCAAAACAGGGGACTCAAAATCAACCTGGAAGGTATCTGCAACTTGCACTAATAGTGTCATTGGCAATTTGAGTACTACTGCTTTTGCTTTACTTATGACCTTAAATATCTTATCCGCCATGTTTCCTGTTTCTAAAATTTAGAAGTTGTTACTCTTAATATCTATACGTGAGCAGTGGCTATGGTCTATGTGCTGTCAACCAAGTTTTTCCATTGAGTTAGCGTTAGTTCACAGCCAATATCAACGGTAATACATGGGGTTTGCTAATTCAACTCCTTTAACACCTCTGGGAATAGAAAACTATGCAAAATACAGTGTCATACTTTGCACAATACTGGCATCACTTGTTTTATCAGATTCTATTTTCTGACTAAAATGGCAACTGAGGATTGATGTTTTTATTGTAAGTTTGTGGTTTGCTCACCGTTGAATGAGACTACCTGAATGTTTCATGCACATAAGTTCGTGGACTTACCCCGCCCAGATGGTCCCAAGGATTAGTCTTTGCCTTTGTGTTCTTTTGCATTTATGCTCCTCTTTCTCAACATTTTTCTCATCCATAATTTCCATTTCAAAGGTGACTATTTACTCTCGCAGGCCTTCTATTCTTGTGGTTAGGGCCTGTAAGTTGCAAATGTTCTAAAACAATCTGTGGGAAAATGTAAAAGCAATATTAAGGCATTCTTGTTTTTCGGGCTGGACAAAATTGTGGGCAGCTAATGATGAGTTAGACATCTGTTAGTTTCCTAGAATATAATAAATTAACTGGAACTAATTACAGCTTATCATGCATTTATATGATAGTTTGGAATTTCAATTGGAAATAATATCTGTAAGATAAGAATGAAGCATGGGGTTTTGTGAATTCTGTATGAAGTTCCAAGGGGACAGAGCCAAACACAATATTAGCCATATCATAAAAGATAAATGAGCATGCTTTAGGTAAGAACTGTGAATATATAACTTTGGAGAGTAGTTGTAGAAGCAAAGTTGTAGCAGCAAAGTTTTTAGTTGTTATTCCATCATTGCATACCAATGAATAACGGGAATCAGTTGGCGATTTCAGTGAGAATCTCATGTACTACCTTGCTTATGTAGTGGAACAACTTTGCCAGTTTTTCACGATATTTAGAGTTTGTCACAAGTTAGCAAAGCTATGTTTCAATATACAGTTCAAATTCATATTGCTTGTGGGCACATTACTGGGGACTTTAGTGAAGCTACTCAGACCGAAATGCGCCTTTCTCTAGGTTCATCATTTGCTTTAGGTGGCCCTTTGAGTTTAGTCTTTATGCTTACAAAGGAGTGTTGCGACATTGCCATAGCCATATGTCCTTTACTCTTTGATTTACTCTTTTGACACAGTTGTTATGAAGTCTGGTGCTATTATCCCAATTCCTTTGCTATTGTATACTGGATGTGGGTTTACCCTGGAAATGGGTTGGTCCTCTTCTTCTGATTGATGATGCCTATTTTCATCATCTTACTGATGGAAAGGAAACCAAATTACTACACAAATCTGTCTTGGTCTCTTCTTGTTGCATTATAAAGGTGTTACTTGCTGCTACTACATCTTCTAGTACTTACATTGAGTAGATATTTTTCAAGCTGCTTCATTGCTGATGACGAGGTGCCATCAAAACATCGTATTTATTGAACTGGTGCATTAAATTTAGGCAACAGTACTACATAGCAATCATTGGAGAACTGTGTCACTTACCACAATGTGATGTTTTGAAGTTTTGATTTGTGTCTGAAATAATGGAAAGTCCTAGCAATGTGTTACTAGCCCTACAAAATCGGATGTGTGATCTTGAGGAGGTGTGGGAGAATAGTAAGCATTAGGCAACTGAAATAAAAGTTGGTGCTGTTGACAAAGTTCAAAAGGTGATACATATTATTTTTCCAACAGTTGGTAACCTTTTTTTAATAACACTTAAAAACACATGGCTGCAGTATGAAGCATTACTTCTTATATTTTATGTGGTCTTCTTGTGATTTGTCTTCATCTGTTTCATTTCCCTTGTCAATTTTTCTTGCTTCTTACAGAAACTATTTCATATTTACTTTTATTGTTTTCCTTCTATACTTGTGATGTTCAAAACTCCTTCCCGTAGGTACTCATCATGGACAAAGTTACTGTAAAGATAATGTCGTACTCATGCAAGATGGCTGATATCACTGAGGAAGGAGTTTCATGTAAGATATATAAGGCCAGTCCCAGAAAAGTTGGATTCCCCGTGTTTATTTTCTTTCTTTAGGGCTTAGTGTTTCTGTGCATCATCCTTGCTGTCAGCTGCATGCATAAATTAATTATATAGCATTTCCATGCTTATGGCTTTGCCAATGTATATGTTGTCTTCCATAGTTTTTTAATACATGATAGCTTGCTTAGCATGAGGTGCTGACAGTATTGTTTTGGAGATTTTATATAACAGCATTAAGTGCTGCATTGCCTTGCAACTATTGCTCCTCCCCCAGCCCCAAGCAACGTTCTGACACTTCTGTTGAATTGTTTGAGGCATCATGAAAAACTTCATTGTCCAATAAGTAAAAGTGTTTACTCCTTGAACTCTTGGTCATCTCTCTGACATGACAGTTTACGTTGGTCTTGACTGGTGAAAGTAGTACTGTACTCTGACAAAATTGTTGCAGATGCCCCACTTCAGTATTAAGGAATCTATGCAGAGCCCCTGGGAATTAGTTAATGTAGCCAGGGACGGGTCCAAGAAATGGCAGATAAATTATTGAAGAGTTAGGTGTGAGCCTCTAGTTGGGGATATTCATAACTATTGAGGCGATTTTAGAAACTATTGGGGGAGATTGCCCCCGCACACCCCAAAAGATCCATAGTTGGCTATGTGCATATCATTTTCAGTAAAAACTTTATTAATCAGACCAGTGATTCCCTTGTTGGTACTTGGTAGAGGGTTGGTAATTCTAAGATAGTTGAATGGGTATTTCTTGTATTGGAGCTTTGGGATATATCACCAGCTCTTGCTCCCATTGTGAACAGAACTCGAGATGTCGAGATGAAGCACGATGTCTGACAGAGACGCAATTTCAAACGCTTGAGTTGATTTTATCATTGATATTTGCATTAGAAGAATCGTTATTAATTGCAAATAACTTAAAAATGGTGTTTGAGAAATTCTGAGAGATAGATCCTGTAAATATATTAAGCACGCAATTTTTTGATAGTCAAACAACACATTAGGTGACCTCAGTGTTGCCAACATTGATCGCTGCCCTGACATGCCTACTCTTAGCTTGGTTACTTCCCTAGTGTGTCATTAAGTGGGTAGTTGGCAGTTCAACTAGGCAAGATGACATCTAGGTACATTCTTGGGCTTCGTATTGGCCTTATTTCTTGCACATGTCACCTTTTCTTTATTCTTGTTCCTTGTTATTCTGTTTTTTCCAGCGTAGGGGTGGGTGGCTATTTTTTTAAAAAAAAGTTGCCAAACACTGATTTTACCACTGTAGGAGTATCTTATCCTAAAATTACTGGTTGGTTAGTTGCGACCTTTGGAAAACTAGGGATAAAATCTCCCTTGAGCAGAGCTCTCAAGACTTCCAAATCATCTATTTCTTACATGTTTAGTCTGAAACCATATTTTTTGTATCTGAATGGCAGTGCAATTCTTCAAAATTACTTCTATTAATCTGCATTTTACAATTACTGCATGCTGATTTCATGATTCACACAACATAAAGTTTTTCCAAGTCTTTATAATGTCATTTACAAAGGTTCATTTATATCATGAATGAAAATGATTCAGCTTGTCGAAAAAAGGGTTTGTTAAGAGGGACCATATTAGTTGGTGAATTCCGGAAATTTGATTTTGGTAATTTTATGTTTGTAAATTTGAAAACTTGATGTGATTCTGGATTTTTTTTTTTTTTTTTTTAAAGATTTGTCCCCTAGAGTGTGGACTTTGTCAAAAAAGTCTTAGTGGGATAATTTAACTCTATTTGGCATAGCAAACATAATATACCGCAACGTTTCTACGCCGTGACTTTGGCATATGTTGTAAAAAAAGCATCAACATATATGCGTCACTCGAACTATTGAAATTTTTTATGTTTTGCTATGTTTTGACGCCATTCCTCGGCATATGCAGTAAACGCAGCACTAACATATGCCTCACTTGAACTAATGAAATTTTTTATAATGTTTTAAAGAAGTAATCGTTTCTCTCATTTTCCCTGCAGTGGTGGAAGACATACACAGGCGAAGGCAGCCTTTGCCCACCATGGATGCTATATATTTCATCCAGCCTACCAAAGAAAAGTAATAAATTTTCTGTTTTTTTGCAGTTCTGTTTCTGATTTCTATATGCAATTCAGTTCCTTTTCTTGTTTTGGCAAATGCTAATCTGAAACATCTAAGCATTGATATCTGGGAGACTGGGACTTTGACCTGTTATATTTTCCTAGCAAGAAAGGTTATATATCTGAAACTGCTTGCTTATATTTTGGTTACATCCTTGTTCAAAAATCTTAGACACTATCTTTGTGCCAGTGATTATTATTTTGGTTAAGAGAGATTATAACTTGGGAGAGGGGAACATCAACTGTGGTGAACCTCAAAACCTGCATCGCCACCCATCTGCCATAGTTCAAGGTCGATGTATTGGTCATTGACTCGGAAAGCTCTGAGATGCATTGCGGCGTCATGAAATGATATTAGGCGAAACGGCCCAAACGCATGCTAAAAGGTGAATTTGAACAAGACAAGAGATTCAGGCGATATTGTAATGTCGCAAAGCAGTATTGGTTGACTCGGCAACTCGGGTTTGACTTTGAAACATCTCAGATGACTTGACTGAGTTTATGTGAGACTCATTATTTATGCATAGTGTTCTTGGATTGGAAGCTTGTGACACTGGTACGACTCGAATCAGTATTGTCCGATGCTTTGAACCATACCACCTGTGGCAGAGGGGGGTTTGGTGGTGGTTTGAATATCTGACCAACA
This sequence comes from Ilex aquifolium, assembly GCA_951799425.1. NCBI lineage: Eukaryota > Viridiplantae > Streptophyta > Magnoliopsida > Aquifoliales > Aquifoliaceae > Ilex > Ilex aquifolium. The sequence goes on from OX637392.1 coordinate 3,674,795, forward strand.
GGCCAGCCCTTGATGTTGGCCATGATGTTTACAAGTCTCGAAATTCAGTTGTACCAGTCTAATTTATGCCATAATTATCAGAACTGGCTCGGCCCGGTCAAACCAGAAAACCAGCCAACCGATGCCTAAGCCGGGGTGGTTCTTAAGTTGGATCACTTATATAGTTCACCCGTCCAAAACCAGTTTAAATCGGATGATTTCTGTTAAACTCGGCGGAACCAGCCAATTTTTACAAGCCAAATCCATTCTTAAAATAAAATGTTATAACTAAAACCTCAGCCTAGCAAATGACTGGCACACTTTTCAAGGCCTCCCACATGGATTCATTCAAAACACTTGGCTCCCACACTACTTATAAGCTAGATGTGCCTTTGTTTTCTTACGTGTCTCCGATGTGGGATATGATCTTGGTTGGGTCCTCTTATGTCTTTTTTTTGGTCTTCTCAGTTCTGGTTTTCTAATGCCTTTCTTATTTTAGCTTTTTCTTTCTATCTTTTTATACTTTGAAGTATATTTCTTTGGGTCTGCTATTCAATACTTGGTGTAATTTTTTGATACTCTTTTAAATTTTGTAAATTATCTAAGAAATTAATAAATTGTGATTTTTTTGTACTTTTATTTGATCTACTATTATATTAAACATGTTATATTTATGGCAATTATAATTTCTTAGCATATTCATGTAATATTTGGATGATGTGTTTTCATTTGTATTAGAATCATGACTTTGGACGTGACTAGAGATTATGGTGTGTCAAATTGTATGTAGTGTGAACTTGTTTCAAATTTTTTTTGACTAAATTATTATGTTTTTAATTTTTTTTATACGACCGGGCCAACCAGTTGACTCACCGGTTGAACTAGTGAACCACTGATCCGATCCTTCAGCCAATTCGATGTCCGGTCCGGTTCTCATAACTATGGTTTATGCCTCATAGCCAAGATGATTACCATTTAGTGGACGTACGAATGAATTTCTTCTCTCTCTCATGCTTTTTGTTTGTTGATATGCAGTGTTGTCTTGTTCTTGTCCGACATGTCAGGAAGAACACCTTTGTACAAAAAGTATGTCAAAGATATAGTTTTTAATTTGTCGTACTTAAATATTTATACAATTGCATTTTTGGTAACTAGTTGATCTTGTCTATTGTAGGGCATTTGTCTTCTTCAGCTCTCCTGTTCCACGAGAATTGGTTAATCACATCAAGAGGGATGCAAGTGTGTTATCTCGCATAGGTGCTTTGAGAGAGGTTATAATTTCTTTGTATTTTTACTAGAGTTTTGTTGTGCCAGCTAGTTGCTTAATATTCTTTGATTCTTCCATTCATCTCATTTTGTGTGGGAATATGCAGATGAACTTGGAGTACTTTGCAATAGATAGCCAGGTATGTGATGCTGATCCAGCCATTTAATTTAGTATGATATCGTAATTTTGCCATTTGGGATTACCACACTTCCCAGTTGGAACTCTTTGATTATTCATCTTTCACCTTGTGAAAAGGGAAATATAATTTTTAGTCAATGATGCCATAGCTATTGGTCTTTGTAGTAGGGTTTCTATCTAGGCTGGGTTAACCTTTGGTGTTTTTCTTTCCTCTTTGTTTGTCAAATTGTTTCTAGCTGGTTAACTTTTTTGGTTGATGCTGGGGTTCTATTAGTGGGTAACTTAGGAGTCAAGAGTTGAGTTGTGGAAATGGTCTATCTGCATGCAGGGTAAGGCTGTGTTCATCGACCCTCCCTAGGCCCTGCAGTGGCAGGAGCTTAGTGCATTAGGCTGCCCTTTTCTTTTGTTGGTGTTATGTTCTTTTTTCTTTACTTTTTTTTTAAATTTCTGGATTCCACCTGAAATTTGGTAGAAACTAGAGATGAAAACATTTGGAAATCTATAAATGTGGAATGAAGAAATCAGGAATGTATGAAGAGATTCTAATTCCAAAGCATATGATGGTCTTCATACCAAATATGGATGATAAGAGAAAGATTTAAACAATTTCTATATATCTAATCAATATTGCAATTATACATACGCAATCTCTTGAACCTAAGAGAGATGAACCATGAGATTCAATCATTTTAAATGCATCAAGAGTGTGGATTAGATTCATGAGGTCAAAGGAGCCACTAAGACGAAGGGGAAGAGGTTTGATCCAGTAATATGGCTCAGTCTACCTGCCATTTTATAAGTAACATGCCTTTGAAAATGAGAGGTTCTCTGGCATCTCTCAATAAGCAGTTGTCCCTAATTGCTTGCTTCATTATGGTTTTTCTGCATCCAGGGAAGTATGTTCTGGCGGAATACCAAACTACCCCCCAAACCCCAAGGGAATAAAACACCAAAAAGTACGAAAACATTTGGCTATATGAATAAAATGTGAAAAATTCAGGTTTTAGGAATTTAAAACCAGCCTTTTTAGAAAGCAATTAGATATATAAATGAAGTGGAAAAATATATGTATTATGTATAATATGATATATTTATGTAAGCAGAAAAAAGATCATGTATTTCGAAAACTCTAGATGGCCTTTTCAACAAACAATTGGCGTCACGGTTATGTCTTTGTTTTTAGTAGTCCAAACCATCATTTTTCTACCACCCGAGCTCGTGGTCTTATGATAAGCCGTACCCATTTAGGGTCGTCTCTGACTCCCATGTGGTTATCAAGTAGGGTTTGATCCATGGGAGTAAGGCGACTTTCTTCCTATTTTAATTGGCTTGATTTCCTTTTCCGTTTATACGCCAATAAGAGAGGCCTTTATTGAGGGTTGTGAGACCCTCCTCGACCTTGTAAATTGCCAATATAGGCTAAAAAAAAAAGCATTTTCTCGAGCTAGAGATATGATCCCTTTACAGATCGTTTTAACTCCAGTTTAGTTTGGACTAAACTAATAGGGATGCCTATATATACAAAATTGTAAATACAAGAAGAGTTCCCTCCCATGTTTCCAACAACAACTGTATTGCTTAGCTTTGGTGGTCGTGCGGTGACGGGCTGCCCTTCCGGGTTAGTAGCTATAGCTCAAACCGGACATTTCACAATGGGGACCCTCATGGTAATGCCTAGGGAGTTACTACCTACCGGGCCCCTTCCCCCCCTTTTACGAGTTCAAAAAAAAACCATGATTTCTCTCTCTCTCTCTCTCTCTCATGTGTTGATTTTATGTTTTCTCATAATTGAACTGCTATGATGGTTTCTCAACTTTGGTATTACCATATAGGGTTTTATAACGGACAATGAGAGGGCTTTAGAGGAACTTTTTGGAGATGAGGAGGACTTTCGGAAGGGTGATGCATGTTTAAATGAGATGGCAAACCGCATTGCTACAGTTTTTGCTTCCTTGCGGGTATGTAGTGGCGATTTTCAGTTTTTGTCCAATATGTATTTGAAGAATTTCTGACGCATGTATGAGCTTGTTTTGTTCAGGAGTTTCCTTTTGTACGCTACCGTGCTGCCAAATCCCTTGATCCCACCACAATGACAACGTTTCGTGATCTAATTCCAACAAAGCTTGCTGCTGGTGTTTGGAATTGCCTTATGAAATATAAAACTCACCTCCCTAACTTCCCTCAGACAGAAACATGCGAGTTGCTCATCCTGGATAGATCAATAGATCAGGTTTTTTGCTTCATGTTTTTCATAAAATATCCTTATGGCATGTCATCTTCAATTTGATTGTGCTTAAGATACTTATTTTTTGTTCCTAGATTGCTCCAGTCATACATGAATGGACATATGATGCCATGTGCCGTGATTTACTAAATATGGAGGGAAATAAGTATGTGCATGAGGTAAGTCTTGAGGTTCTAAGTTTCACTTGTTCTCTGAATTTGCTGTTTGGTCGTCTATGGACTATGGTTACTGCATGTGAACTAATTATACTTCTTAGGTTCCAAGCAAAACAGGCGGTCTTCCTGAAAAGAAAGAGGTCCTATTGGAGGATCATGATCCTATCTGGCTAGAGCTTCGCCATGCACATATAGCAGATGTATGCCTATTCCTTTTGGATTTTAGCCTTGAACAGAAATGTCATGAATGCTCTTTGATTAATGATTGCCTTGCCAGGCTAGTGAACGGTTGCATGAGAAGATGACGAGTTTTGTGTCCAAGAATAAAGCTGCTCAAATGCACCATGGTTCAAGGTTGATATGAATACACTTTTTAGTAATTCAGTTAACATTGTAATGTTAGAAAATACGAGTGTGGTATTTGAGTTGGTGGATAACCAGGAAACTGTTGATATTTTTGTCTGGAGTGGAGTGGATTATGCCAAGATCTGTTAGGAATCTTTCCTACACTGTGGTGGAGGGTGTGGCAGCAGAAAATAGAAGAGAGTTTGGGAGACCACCTCTTTGTGTGATATAGTGCATTTTGTGGGAGCACAACATAATCTTTGGAACAAGAATCACCCAATTGTGTAAATTGACAGGAATGATTTTGAGCACTTCTCATTTTGGTTCATAGAGACTTTCTTTTTCTGTTGCATTCTTGTAGAGGAGAGAGCTTTCCACAGATGGGAGAAATAGAATGCAAGCTCTTGCAAGTCTTGATTTCACTGATTACTAACTTTTGTTTTGAAAGCACACTGATGTTACTAACTCAATTGAAATTTTTTCCCATATATTTCCCCCCAGTTCCTTGCATTTGAAACTCAAGTTGGCCATGCAATTGATCGTATATTTTGCTCCTTATAAAATTTATGCACTTCTGTTTATGTTAATTAAACATGACGTGCAAGTATCAACTATGAGTTCTGGGACTTCTGGCAATGCATCTTGTCATGTTTGCTTAGTTACTGAAAAGTGATATGTTTATTCAGATCATGTTTTTCTGTCTGTATGTGTCTCTCACTGGAGTGCACATTTTGTTTAGAGACGGTGGTCAATTATCTACACGGGACTTGCAAAAGATGGTTCAGGCTCTGCCACAATACAGTGAACAAATCGACAAACTTTCTCTTCATGTGGATGTGAGTATCTTGTAAATATAAATGCTTTGTTTGTTGCTGGAAGTCAGTTACTTCACATTACGTTACCAAAGAAAGTCAAATCACTTGAGTTGATATGGATTTGGCAAAGAGAAGCATGCTATGCTTAATTCAATCATAATTTTTTTGGAAAAAAGTTAGCAAAGATGAAAATAGTGTTTCAGTGCATAGTTTCGATCAGTTCTAAGATGGAAACATTTCGGAAACAGAAAATTTGTTCCGAAACTTTCCGAGTCATTGATCAAAACATATCAATGCACCTCGAAACGTTCCAAAACACTTCGAAACATTGAGAGTTTGATATTCAATCCGTTTCGGCATGGAAACGGAAACATTTCGGCCGTTTCAGTGAAAAAGAAAAAAAAATTGATCCTTATTGGGGGTGTGGCTAATTATGTTATTCTAAATGTGATTTGGACTTAAAACTTTAAAAGCCAAACTTGCTTTTGGCAACTCTAGCGTTCCTCCGAATCCATTTGGAGCAATTACATGTTTATGCTGATTTAGAGGAAAATTGTTGGCTGTATCCTGTATGAAGTTCTTCAAAGTGCTAAATGTTTGACCTTATTATATATCACATATTGACTTCCTAAGGACTTGATCGATTCCTGTTGCTATGATGTGCAATTGAGTATCTAATGTTGCCAATATCAAGGTGTGGGTCTATATATATCATATGCTTCCCATGCAGCATTGCTCACTTTTTGTCACTGCTTGAGTTCCTTTTATGTTTTGAGTCCTCTTGTCTTTTTAGTCTTTTTTAAACCTGGAAATTAATTGATGCTTTAGGCTTAACGAAAACTTTTTCTCCTCTTGGGAGTGCTGTCTTTAGTCTCTGTTACTTATGAAAAGCTTTGACTTCTGTTATGGTAAGATTAACACTTTAGATGTGCTTCAAAGGGGAGACCTTATAATAGTATTTACCCTCAATGGTGTGTTCTGTGTGGAGTTAATTTAATTGTGAGAGTGTGAACCATTTATTTTTATATTGTCCTATGGCTTTATACTTGTGGAATAAATTATTCAAGTTGGTTGGGCTTTGTTGGGTGGCTCCACAATCCTTTGGGTGGTGGTGCTACCGTTGATATTTGGCATTGTGCTCTTTTTGCAATGGTGTGGGTTATTTGGTTGGAAATAAATTCAAGAATATTTGAAGATAAAGAGATGGTGGAAGGATTGTGTGACTGGATCTTTTTCTTAGCTTTTTTTGGGCTTCAGTGACAAAGCCATTTGAGATTATTCCCCTTTTTGGTATCACGTTGAGTTGGCTTGCATCGTGTGGAAGCTAGCTTGTATTTTGTGGGATATAGCTAATGTTGGTTGATATTTTTTGGCTTTTCTTATTTTGCATGTAATCGGGTTGGACCTCTTGTCTACCTTTCCTCATATTATGTCATGTCTTCTTCCTATTAATGAAATGTCGTTTCTTATCCAAGAAAAAAAAAGCTTTGATTTTATATTCCAAACTTTCTATATTTTCTACTATGGCTGGCCTTATTGCTGCCATTGAAATGTTCCCTTCTATTTGATGGGTTTTAATGATGCACAAGCAGTACCTTGCAGCTTCATTTATTTCTGTTTTTTTTCTTTTGAATCTCGGTGCCATCATCTTCAATCTTCCTGTTCGTGTTTTTTTTTTGAAAAACCACTGAATGTAGCATAAAATATACCCAAAGAGGGAAAAGTTCATACAAATAATGAGTTGTTCTTCTTTTGTCTCCATGACCATGAGGCACAAATATTGTGTGACTTCCCTTTTATCTCAATAGGCTAGATTTGCTTGATTCACATAGCAGTTATCATTTATCATTAGTTACCTGTAGATCAAGGAAACACATGCACTAACTGGAAAATTTCCCAAGGAAATGCAGATTCAAGCTAATCAGGTTTGATTGACACAGATTGCTGCAAAAATTAACAAAATCATTAGGGAGTTGGGGCTGAAAGAACTTGGGCAACTAGAGCAGGACCTTGTCTTTGGAGATGCAGGAACTAAGGAAGTTATCAATTTTTTGAGAATGAAAGAGGTGACAAATGGTAGTTTTTGAAATTTAAGTCTTGTCAATATTTGTACACTAAATAGCATGACCTCTGTTTTGCAGGATGTAACAAATGAAAACAAATTGCGCTTATTAATGATTTATGCAGCAGTTTATCCTGAGAAGTTTGAGGGTGACAAAGTTGCAAAATTGATGGAGGTATGTACTTTTGTAATTCTTGGTACTTCGAACTTCAGCCCTTGTCATTTTGTGGCTTAAAAATCATTAGTACTGACCCCTTCTCAAAGCGATTTCCAGTGAAAAACACGAATATTGATCAAACATTGCACTTGTTCAAGGAAAGATGTGTTTGAGCATGTGTTCATATTTTTGCAATACCAATGTGACATCTAGACAATAGGAAAGCTCTCTCTCCTGCCATCTTCTTGATAGGTAGCCAGTCCTTCGAAAATTAAATGAGGGCTACAAAATTATTGACTTGCATAATTAAAACAAAATATCACGTTTTAGGTTGTAAGCTGTGCTAATTACTGTAAATGGCCATCATCTATTGTTTGTGCTACCAAGTTGGAGTTGGGAGAGGAGGCAGCCTGCAGACAACATACCTACTAGCGGATTTGCAAGAAGCAACTGATCTCAGGCGTGACATGCATTCGCATGCTCTCCGTATATATGTGCATTGCACCAACAATGACCCATATTATCCCATATTTTATTTCCTATAAAAGCAACTTACATTTGACCTTTTTTTGAGAGCCCTTCAATTCCATTATTTATATGAGTATCTTGTTTTTGGGTGACTGTCAGTGAACTTAATGGAATTAAGTGGAAGGTTTCATATTATTATTTTTTTAACATGTCTTAGCTAGCCAAACTACCGCCTGAGGATAAGAATGCTGTTTATAATATGAGACTGCTTGAAGGATCGTCAGACACCAAAAAAAGCTCAACTCCCTTTTCTTTGAAATTCGATGTTCACAAGGTATGCATATGATTTATCGTTTAGAATTCTTTTTTTTGCTTGATGAACTCTCTCTGAAATCTCAGTTCTTTATTCCTCTACTTTGCATTTTTACTGCAGCGAAAGCATAATGCTAGAAAAGATCGTACTGATGAGGAAACAAAGTGGCAACTATCACGCTTTTACCCAATGATTGAGGTATGCGACAGGTCAGACTTATTGCTGCCTAGGAGGCATGGACTTATCACACACACACGTAAAATTAATATGGTAATAAGAAATATGGTGTGGAGGTTTATTTCGGATGTCTAAAGTTATATTATTCATCACTTAGAGATTAGCTTCATTAGGTGACCCCAAATTGTTGGGTCAAAACTTAATTGAATTGAGTTGTAGTACTTGGAGATTTGTTAGTCAAATGATCAAGTAAATTATTGTATTGCTTTATGCAATAGGAGCTGCCACAATTTAAACCTTGATTTGTAGAAACAGAATTAGTAACTCTGATCTTTTATTATTATATTTACTCGCCTTCTGGAGGAGTTGAATGCTTAACAGAAGCTTGTCTTATCTTTTAGGAGCTTATTGAAAAACTTGGTAAAGGTGAACTACCAAAGAATGATTACCCATGCTTGAATGACCCAAGTCCAACTTTCCATGGGAGCTCCCTGGCTGGATCAGTGCAGACAAGTCAAGCTCCAGCTGCTCATTCAATGAGATCAAGACGGACTGCAACATGGGCTCGCCCTCGAAACTCGGATGATGGGTATTCAAGGTATTCCTGTGGCCTTTTTTCCTTGTTTTTCACGTGGTGCTTTTTTGCTGGGGATTTTCATGCTGTGGGAAGACTACCCATAAATTTCAACTCCTTAATATCTCCTCAAATCTAACCCATTCATCTCATTTGTTCTTTTAATATGGTTTTCTTCCAACCTTCTTTATTCTCCCTGTGTTGCTCCTGAGGGTTCTGTTTTCCTATTTTAATCGTATACTCACACAGAGGAAGCTTCAAATGAAACTACTGAGAGTGGTCTTGTCTTTGTATCCCTCTAGATCTTATTCCTTTATTAATTCCTTTTGCAGTGATTCCATTTTGAGGCATGCATCTAGTGATTTCAAGAAAATGGGACAACGTATTTTTGTATTTATTGTTGGTGGAGCAACGCGATCGGAGGTATGAACCGTTTGTTTATTTAATTTATAAGAGAAAAAGCTATCAGTAGCTTTGAGGCAAATATTTATTTGTAATGAAATGGTTTTTCCTTTTCAGCTGCGGGTTTGTCACAAGTTAACAACAAAGCTGAAGCGAGAAATTGTTCTAGGCTCATCTAGTCTAGATGATCCTCCACAGTTTATGACTGTATGTGATTCTCTCTCTCATATTGTCTCTATTTGAACTTAATTTGAACTTAAGCCATCCCCCCCTACGCCTTCTCCACTGAGAGGCTGATCCAAGGAATTCAAGAGGACAGCCACAGTATGCTTAGGTAAAGAAGCTTAGGCAAATATGAAGGAGCGGATGTGTTTAGCTTCGAGGGTGGATACTTTGGAAAGAAACTGATTTCCTGGCTGACTTTTCCCTCCCCCCCTCAAAATATGTTTCTTCATCTAAACCATAGTCTAGTAACTTGTACCGCATTTCATATTATGTGGATAACCGGGTTTTTCATCGATCTAAGAGTTCTGGGGATGCCAGAATCATATATAACCTAAAATAAAAGCATAACAAATTTGTAGACATAAATGAACGTGGAAAATAGCTAACAGCAATGATTTCGTTTCTGATGGTGTCTAATTGGTATCGAGTTGCAGAAGTTGAAGCTGCTGACTGCCAACGAACTGTCCTTGGATGATCTTCAGATTTAAAAGCGGGATGCTTTTGAAGCTGGAGACGCAATTTTTCGCGGGCCTGCATCCAATTTGTATTAATAGATATATAAATATAGCATCATTGATTCCATTTTTTAGCATTTCATGTAAAATGTCTGCCATGATCTGGGTAAGCTGAATATAGGGTTGAAAGAAATATCAGGCTAGCAGGCAGTGTTGGGTCCTTAGTTCTGCTGTCAATCACGCTTATTCTGGAAGAGTTTCCTTCCCAGTCCATACTTGTGCTTTTTGGATTTGTATTGTAATTGATTTGTTGCGAGAATTTAGCTATTCTCAATGTGTATAATTTCATTTTGACCAATACGAAGAACCTGTTGTTACAGTTCTGACTCATGTTCATTAGTTCATTTAATTTTGAGTAAACTATATATATGGTCCTCAAATTATGATTGTTTTGACAATTAAGTTTCTGATTTTATTTTATTTTTTTGTGTGTTAATTGAGTTTCTTTAATTGAAGTCTCTAATTGTGTCAATTGAATTATTTTGTCGGTCAATCAAACAGAAAGTGGCAAAATGTGCCACTTAGAGTAAATTGTACATATGACCTTTAAATTATGTTTTTTGTGTCAATTAAGTTTCTAATTTTTTTTTTTTTTATCAACTGAACTCCTAAACTTTTGAATTGTTTTAATTGAGTCTTTTTGTTTTTTTGTGCCATATAGTCAAGTGAGTTACACACTTTAATGGAGGCAAATAGAAGAGTTCAATTGACACAATTAAAGAGTTTAGTAGCTCAATTAATACAAAAAAAATTCAAGAACTTAATTGACATAACGATCAAACTTAATCATAGTTTGAGGGTTATATATATAATTTACTCTTTAATTTTAGAGAGAATTATATTCAATTCCTAAAGTTTGTAACTTAATCATTTGAATCCCTTGATATTTGAAATATTATACATAAAATACTTAAAATTTGTAGGCACGTAACAATTAGACCCTTGTCGTCAATGTCTGTTAGTATATCATTCAATAAATTATATCCAGATCTCCTAAAGTTTATAGACGTATAATACTTAGACACCTCAAATTTAAAACATTATATTTAAACCTCTTATTGATTATAGAACTAACGAAATTTATTAAACAACCAAATTACTTCAATTAAAAATAGAAAATATCATGTCCATCACACTTTAACTCCTTATTTAGTTTTTTAGTTTTATTTCAATCGGTAATATAATTGTATACTATTTATAATTTTTTTAAGAAAAAAATGAATTTTTATTTTTAATTTAATTTTAATAAATGACATAATTGATCATAAATTTTAGTTGTAAAATTTAAAATATTTAATATTCTATCTTTGATTGAAATATTTTTAATTTAAATAAAATATTTTAAATTTAAAGAGTCTAAATATTATACATATACAAACTTCAAAGAGTCTAACTGTAATTTACTAACAAACATCCTATGACAAACTTCAAGAAGTCTAAGTGTAATTTATTATCAAATATACTTAACAGATTAAATGACAAACCTCAAAGGAGTCTAGATATAATTCTCACTTAGAAAAAAGAGAATAATGCCACAACGGTACAAAAGATTTGAAAACACAATGGATCAACTGCGCTAAATTTAAATAATCTAAATCTTTTACATTCTGCCGAGGCAAACACACCCCTGTGAATAAGTCGAGAACGGAGTCCAGTACTTGGAAATACGATCCCATTTTGCTAGCCAATAGTGTTAACTTCGGAGTTCCTTAGCCTTATTACTGAGCATGGTTTCTGCTTTTCTCTTCTTAATGTCTCCTGTTAGCTTCTTTACATAAGCAATGTAACCATCAACATCAAATTTTCTCTTGCAGCCTGCGTAGTTCATATAACGTATCTTTCCAAAAATTGGTCGCTCTTTCCATCCCTGAAAAGCCGAGTGAGGAAACTTTCAGGGCCATTCCAATAGTATGAAAAATAAAGCCTAGACTTTAAGCCTCAAGTTTTTAAAAGGCCTTATAATTTCAAGTATATTACTAGCCCACAAAAAAATTAAATTCATTATATTTTAAGCACTAAAAAAAATCCCACAAAATTAAATCCAATCAAAATTTCTATTGCAATAATTTTGGTCCATTATCCAAACCATAACATTAAAAACCCAAAAACCATAAGTTAAAAAAAAAAAATACTCAAAAGTCAACTCATATTTATCTCCTCTCTCTCCCTCTCACACACACATAAAAAAAATAAAAAACAGAAAAAGTTGAAATTGAAATTAAACACTCTCTGGTAAAAAACAAAAAAAGTTAAAATATTTTTCTCGGCAACACTAGCACATCCTTCTTTTTTTCTCACATAAAAAATTAAAAATAAATTATTTTTTTAAAAAATTAATACTAAAAATAAAAAAAATTCATTTAGCATTTCTATTTTAGACCTCAAATTGCCTTGACCCGTCCCTCGAAAACTTCAATAATATCTATATAATAAAGTATAATACAATTCAAATTTCAAAAGATAAACAAAATGATTTTTGCTATTCGCAGTTGAGATCTTTTTTAATTTTACTTTAAAGTTAATCCGACGACTAATATTAACACTCCAAATTTAATAAGAAAAATAGGTCCCTAAGGGTGTGTTTGAGATGACTTTTTTAAAGTATTTTTAATACTTATAATTTCTCATAAGTACTTTAAAAAAAAACGTAGTGTTTGGAACCACCCCACCACCACCACCACCACCACTACCACTACCACCATCACCCCCCACCACCATTACCACCGCCACCACCGCCATCGCCACCCCACCCCACCACACCACACCACACCACACCACACCACCAAACTACCCCCTCCCATAATCACCACTACCACCTCCACCGTCGCCACCCCACCACCACCACCAATGTCATCACCCCACCCCCACCCCCACCGCCACTGTCCTACCACCGCCGTCGCCGCCATCCCACCACCACCTCTACCACAACAACCACCACCACCGCCATTGCCCCTTACTATCACCACGGTCGTCATTACTAATGCCGCCACCCCCACCACCACCATCCCCACTACCCCCACCACCACCATCACCATCACCATCACCATTGTCACCTCCACCCCACCGCCACCTTACCACCACTACCCCTATCGCCCCACCGCCACTATCTCTATTGCCTCACCACCCCCTCACGACCATCACCCCTACCACCACTACTCTTATCGCCCCAACACCACTATCCCTATCGCCCCAACACCACCCCTCACGACCATCACCACTACCGCCGCCATCGCCACCGTCGCCATTACCACCCACCACCATTATCATCGCTCACTCCCACTATAACTGATGGTTAAATTCTTTTCTCTCCTCTATATTTGTAATTTGTTTTTTTGACGTGAATACAAATATATTTATTGTTGACCATTTTTATTACTCTGTGCCTTCAGGCACAGGCAATAACTAGTTTTTGATATGATGTTACAAGGATGAACAAATGATGATGTCACTTATTAGCATTACACATGATAGTTCAAAAATATACGCACCTGGTCATGTACACCACAAATAGACCACATGCAACCAACGTATCCATTTGGATCCCTTCCATCAATTTCATACTTGAAGCAGAGACATTGAGAGCAAAGAAACCTGATGAGACTTGAGTAATAACTGTGTCTGTGGGTGCAAAATAAAACTTTAACAGTTAAATTACCTTGTCGTTCAAATATATTGATATTGCAAGAGCTTCCTCAGGCTCTCTTGTCCATTCGAGAATCTTTTTAGCCCAATACATCCTGCACATGTCATTTTCATAATTTTACTCATTGCAAATTAGTAAATATACGTTAATAAACAATAAAAATCTAAGAAAAAAGAGCCATCATATATATAAGGTGCATTTTCGTATCGGAAAAATTACAATGCTATTCGGAATCTGTAAGATGGCTAAGTATCCGCAATGCAATTTGAGAGAGAGAATATTAACCTTTTTTGCTACTGTTATAATACAATTCGCACAATAATTTAGATATTTGGTGTGCTGGAAACCATGAGAGACAAAATTTCATTCCAGTTAACAATAGAAACATGAAATGGATCATGGAAGAAGATATATGTGAAGAATGAATAATTCAATCCCTCCCCACTCGCAACTTTTTCCATTGAAGTGATTCCTGATATACTCTGAGATAGGACAGACATAGGAGCAGAACTTACTTAGAACACAGAGCGAATTCTAAAGTTACTGATGTGCATTTATGTTCATGGAGGAGAAACAATATTATGTCTCTTGTCTAATACTTCAAATGGAATACGGGAGACACACAGCTCTTTTATCTGCAGTGTCATTTGCTGTCAAGATCTTTTGTTTTTTTTAAAAGAAGTGCAAAAAAATACCATGAAGACTGAGGCTCATAAACAACAGATCAGGCAAGCCCCATTACTAGAATCATGTCCTGATCACCCATTCGCAGATGTTGTGCATAACATCCACACAGTGCTAGCATCGCATGACAATCAAGAAGAATGACAAAACAAAAAGAAACTCAGAAAAGGATGGGAAAAGGACTGCACTCGAGACAAGACTTCGAAAAACTTATAAAATTTAACGCACAAAAATTATAGTGCAAGCAAACGGAATGCATTTAATCAAGAAATTAATGCTGGAATTTCAAGCTTCTCATTCTGTTTCTAAATTTCAAGTTAACCACGTAAACTGACAAAGGAAAAGGGTACTTCTTGTGAGCACGATTAGCACTCCCCAGAGATTCATGAAGTCAGAATTATCATGCATACCTCACTTGCAGAATAAAAATGAAATTCTAAGGTGTAAGGCATGTCAACGAGCAATTTGCAGGAAAAAAATGGAGCCATATAGAGGTTACTTGCCGCATGAAACCATGCATCTTCCCATAATGAACCATCTCCAACTGAGAAGCATTCCAAAGCTGAAAATGACAAAAGAAAATAACCAGAATATGCATATAATAATATGAGTAAAACAGGTAGAAGATCGACAGAAAACACATATAAATTAAATGGAGATGCACATACACCAATGCATTATCTTCATGAGAAGCAGATCTCAAGCATACACCTTTTAAAATTGTTGGGGATCAAATAACAACCTCCTCCAAAATTATTCATTAAAGGCTCAATTAATAAACATTCCAAAGAACCTCAATTGCTTACAGGATCTGCAGTTTGTGCCTTCTCCAATTGCTCAAGCCTGCAAATTCAAAATTTACATAAAATTTTGACAACATCACACAACAAACAGTAATCAACACACTGTTAAATAATCCAACAGTCCCACACAACCAAAACCAAAGCCATTCCACTCACGTGTATATATGTTCTCGCTTATCAGAGGCATGGTCCATCAAGGTCTTGCGTGCCCATTCCCATGCCCCCTGTAAAGAGTCATAGTGAGGCTGGTAGAAGCAAAAGTTATCAGCAAGTTCTCTGCGCACGATCAACTCCTCTAAGAATGCATCAACTGACTTCGAAGTAGCAAGCAGTCACAGAAAAGCAATGGATCAGATAACTTAACCATGAATATAAGAGATGGAAAGAGAAAAGATGTCCAGTCAAAATCCTATCATTTGTGGAAGTCAACTACAAAGTTCACGCTTAACAAGGTTGGTTCAGTTTTCAAAACAATAATGTCGCAATGGTCTACCACTTTGACATATCAAATAGCAAACTATAAAGTAACTTCAACTGAATTTGAAGCTATTCCAACAAAAGCAGAATTAGACAACACAAACCTGAGGACAAAGTTTCCGGACTCTACGTGCTTCTAAGGCACACCGCTGTGCTGATATCTGCCCAAAATGCAAATATGGAGAAAGATTAGACAACCCTTTGGGTTTCAATGGGTTATTCCGGTCTGTGGAATAGTTCTTCAATCTTTTCATCAAGAACCCATTTTCGTTCCCTATCAATACTTCCATGGCAGCATGTTCTCCAGGTTCACACCATTCTATTTCAGGTACTTCTGCTCCTTTCCTAGTCATATTACACAATAAGTTAACATCTGTAATGTGATATCCATCCTCAAAAACTATGAAGTATGGACACTCTCGAGAAGGTGACGTATCTGTGTCGGACACCGACAGTCTTCGGACACTCTCGGACACGTGTCCGATATTCTTTTATCCGTATCTATCATTAAATCATAAATTTTTAATTTCGGACACGTGTCCGACACTTCTTTAGAACGTGTCTACTACTAAACAATAGACATATGTTGAAATGTGATTAACAAAGCTTAAAAATTTGAGAACATATAATTATTAATACTAGACATGTTAAAGTTGTCCTCCAAATATAATAATAAAAACAAAAGATGCATAAAAATTTTAAAAAAGAGGAATTGAGAAAATGAGAGCAATTATTTAAATTATATATTAGGTACACATTGTCTGCACAAAAAAATTTGATGATTATTGACTATAATAAGGATGCTTTAGTCTAAAAATTCACACAAATGACTAGACATTAGGTTTACTTATTACAAAATACTAATTTTTTTATGAATTGTATATCATTATCACTATATTTACAATAAATTATATAATGTTATATATAAAATATATTTTTTTTGTAGCGTGTCTTCAACGTGTCCATGTCCTACTTTTTTGAGAAATATCGTGTCGACGTGTCCGTGTCCATGCTTCTTAGCTCAAAAGGGATAAAAAATCAGATGCACACCATCAAACTAAACTGATTCCTACAAGATTTAGGCAACATGATACCTTGCGACATCTGCTCTGAGGACCGGCCAATCTATCAATTGATTTTTAGCAGCCCATTTTCTATTCGGAGGCCCCAGTGTTGGAAAATCAATTAGAAACTCAGGAAGCTGTTTATTTATCTTACCCCTTATAGTCCTAGCACTGTACTCCAATTTCTCCGATGCCATCCAAATGGGCACTATGTTGTGTGCGTCAACCTCATGAATTGACACTGAATCACCCACCCTCTTGCAGATATCCACTTTCCATCTCTGAACTTCCCGTAAAGGTGAGAAGTCTGTAACCAAAAGGCAAGCCCCAGATTCCCTCAGGAAATTGGGAATTGTATCCACAGCTTCTCCCTATATAAGACATCTCCCAAAAGAATGAGTCCCCGAACAAAATGCTATTTCTGTTTGACGAAAAATGAAGGCGGGGAAAGAAATAAAACAAAAGCCAAATCTAGATATCCCACTAAAACTTGATGTAAATTATGTGACATAAGAGCACTATGTGCATTCAGTGCACAATATGGACATAAGTGCACTTGTGCAAGTATTGTACATACCACTGACCCAAAACCCACATGCACACAGACACAGAAAAGGTGAAGAAATTCTCACTGCAACAAGCAAGACTGAATCATAAATGGTTTTATACCTCGATAATACATCTAGTGGCACAGGATCAAATTGTGAGCGCACATTGAACAACGAATAGGAAGACACCATACTGAGCCTAACAAGGCAACTAATAAAAGTAAAAGCATGGAAAGCATATGACCATTTGGTATGTGAGAAGGTAATATTTGAGAAACACTTCAAAACTAACAATTTCATTGGTTCTTTATCAGCAAACGCAAAAAATTAAAGATGACTTGGCCCATTTATCACCCCAAATTTATTGGAGTAAGAGTTCTATTCTCCTGAGTTTTTGAAGAGTAAAATTTCAAGACTCAAATTTGTAACTTCATTCCTTTCCTTCACCACCCCAGCAACCAAAACGAAAATAGCGTAGAATCCAAAATCAGCATTAATTTTTCATTTTTTCCCCCATTGTAGAACAAAATTCAAGCATACAGAGACATAGAGACACCCATGGGCATCTACGTAATATAGCATATGAATTGAAGTATTGAGTCTTGCCTGAAATAAGAAGAATGGTATCTCAAGACTTTCTTCAATATCGCGATGAAGCTTCTCGAGACCTCTTACCATGAACCCAAAATGCCTTGCTTTCGCACCCAAGAACTGATCAAACAGATTGAATGCTACAGCTACGGGTACATTGGCCTTGTTAGCCTGATCAACTGCATGGATCAACGCCCAGTTGTCTCTTACCCGTTGATCCCTGAACATCCAGTACACAACCGGTCCCACTAGTTGATCGGACGGTCCTGATGCTTCTTTAAGAACCCTAATTCTGCCGGGCTGGACCGTGGTCGATTGAACTGAAGGCGGAACGGCCATGGATGAGAACAGCGTGAAGAGGGAGGGTGTGCTAATGTGCGCCGGAAGTGAAGGGAAGTGCGGGTGGAGAAGGGTAAAGTGAGCCAGGGGTGCGAAGGTTCTATAGTATAGCTATGGAAGAGGATCTCAGAGAGCAGGAGGAGGAGGAGAGAGAGTAGGGTTTGAGAATTGCTTGGCAGTTGAGAGAAAAGGGAGGGAAACGAAACGGTTAAGGGTTGTGGTTTTGAAACTGGACACGTAGAGGACTCTGGTTCGTATAGTCTGTTGACTTTTTATCGTTGACTAGGATTTGGTGGAGCGCGACACACGAAAGTTTTCTACGATGAGTTGCGACCTGTCCGTAAATATTTCGAAATGTTTAAAGATACTTCGAATAATTTTAACGAATATTTTTTATTTGTTTTATTGAATAATATTATTTGTAGTTAATTTATTAATACTATTTTTTGATCAAATCACATACGACTATTAGATTGATAGTAAACTTTATTACTAGTTGAGACTCGCTATTTAATTTAATTATTAGACAATGACATTTTGTGATAATAATAATGTGATGTTACCATTATATTGAATATTTACTCTAATTTGACGTCGAGAAGATAGTTTTGTCTTCATGCTCTCAACAAATAAATTGAGCATTAAAGATATAAAAGTATAGCCACAAATTTCAAAATATAAAAAATGGTCCACTTGGTAACGAAATCTTATTCTCCTTTAAAGTTTGGATGGTTAGATTTCAGTCATCATTATAATTTGAGTTTATCCATTTGGATATACTCTCACAAGGTACGTCTGGTTGACCCAAATAATTTCTATTAATTTGGGCTGAATGTGGGCTTTTATGAGTATGAAGAAGAGCACAGAGCTATCCAAAAACAGAGAGAGCTTGGGAAAAGACGCCCACCGTGGGGCTCGAACCCACGACCACAAGGTTAAGAGCCTTGCGCTCTACCAACTGAGCTAGACGGGCTTTTGATTGATTTTATCTTATCTTTGAAATTAACATATAGTTACCACAAGTATATGCCTCCCCACTCAAGTATATAGCAGTGCTTTTTGGGTACCTCCTTTGGAGATCTAATTCAATGCGTCCATTGGATTAAAGATAAACTTTATTTAATATTGAAACTCGTAACTAATCCAATTACTACATTAAATTAGGTGTCTATAACATTGATCTTACCAAATTCTCCGCCCCCCTCAAGCCAGAGCAACATGATTAATGAAAAAATCACTGAAAAAAAACATAAAGAAAATCAGTATCATCATCATGTGGTCTATTAGATTATTCTTTTATTTCTAATACGCCAAATATGATCCTTAATAAAACACAATTGAGAAATATAATTTATACAATCAACCTCAAATAAGTGGATTAAAAGCTTTGTCGTGCTACTTTGAGTAATGTAGCTTACCTCTAATATGTTAACTTAGCGTCACAAATGCGCACATCCATCAAAACGACGCATCACAGGTTCAAGTTTATAACCCAATCTTTCTACCAGAGAGGTAAATTTACCTAGCACTTACCTGTCTAAAATCCCACTACAAATGAGAGCATTGTGCACTTAGATTCGATGTTTACCCACCAGCTCAATTAGTTAACCATGTATCTAAGATAGGGTAGAAATTGGGTGCTTCCTATGGGCAGGAGCAGGACCAAATATGAAGAAAAGTTTAGCTCTAGAATATTGACACACTATACCCACTAAGATATACAATACCAGTCCTAGACCAGACCAATTCTGCACATGAAACTAGACCACAGTACATGATAACTATTAGACTACACCCTATTATCAAGTGTAATATTCTTCTTACCAAAATCATGCCCCTGTCAAGTAATTCCTCCAATATGCTCAAAACGTCTATCGATTAAGCCCTTCAGCAGTTTCAAGAAGTACAATTGCGGCTTACATTCTACCAAATCACTGGAAATTGAATAGGGAAGAATAAAAAAATCTAGAGACTAAAAAAAAAGAAAAAGAAGAAGAATACAAAAGCAAACACAATCTAGTTATCGCAATAAATAAACCTTTATGAGCCTGTATAACTCTTAGATGGACAAGCAAAAAAGAACCACCCGGGGGGGGGGGGGGGGTATATCATTGAAAAGAACTGAAACTATGGATGCAGAGAATGTCACGTTCACTGTGGCAAAATGATCTGCAAGTGATTCATTATGCTGGACAAAACCCCCACTAATCATTGTTCAATAATCTTCAGCAGTTTGATTGAGCTGCTAAATATCATGATGAACCATTGCTAGGTGTTTTCCTGGATCAAATTTAGTTGTTGAACAAGAGAAGAAAGCTCTCCACCATTACCCAGATTAAGCTTGGTCCTCTACCATAGTGTAGATGCTTGAATTGCAATAATATTTGTTGGATTCTAATCCTGAATCCTGATACACCGTTGCATATAAAAAAAAAAAAACCAAACTGAATAAAACCATGAAACCAATCTGTACAACATTGATTTAAACATATTGAAGAATGACGGAAGTTTGGTTCCATAACACAATATTTTAAATCCTCCCCTCAAAACTACGAGGGATCACAATTTTAGAGAAGCCCTAGTTAAGCCCCACAAGAACCACTAAAGCTCTCTATTATACCAGATCACTGACCAGCATAGTGACGAAAACAGATGATGTCAACTTGAAACCTAAGATTTCAGAGGGTTATCACTAGCAAGAAGCATACCCGAAAAAGCAAAAGTCTGGAGCAGGATTATGAAGTTCGAGATCTAGTCACATTTAAGATTTTCAGCAGATGCGTGCAAACCTCCATTCTGTTCACCGCTGCCTTTTAATCCCTCTTTCAACTGGATCAGATCAATGAAGTACTGGTTGAATGAATGATAGCAAATTTGATAAATGACTTCCAAATAAATTAAACTAAGTTCACGAAAAGGAAAACATGTGGTCAACATTAAATGATAAAAATAACAAGCAGAATATATCTTACTGAAAAGGAAAAACATTATATCTAAATGAAAATGAAGCTGAAATATTGTTGCATGAAACCTAGTGTCCAAAAAATTCATGAAACTAAAGCTACTTTTTCATTGCAACTCCTCTTGCCAACACTAGAGTAAAAAAACCCTCTAAATTCAAAATGAAGCTGAAATATTCTAATGATTGAAAACCTGAAGTTCAGAAAATTCTGGAACTCACTACTGACCCCCTAAATTTATAAAGCATTAAAAATCAATCAAACGGTAATTCAGTCCAGCTCATGCACCAGAACAGTCAGAAAATACAAATGCAGAAGAAACGCCAGCCAGGCTTCCGAGGGAGAAAATTAACAATCAAAAAATCAAAAGGAAAAGAGCTGCAGTGTTACCTGGTGAAGGAGTCTCTTTTGGTAACGGTAGCCCTAATTGAGATAAAGCAGTAAAACATTGTTACACATTAGGATTTAATCGGTCTACGTCAAAAATAAGACCATAAAAGGATTTAATTCTACATCTAAGGGATACTGACCTTGTCAGTCCCATAGATGTAATCACAGTAGGTGAACACAGAAGCGAAGTTGCTCTGGCTTTGTCCACCAACATAATGATGGTAATCATGGTAATCAGCACCACCATAAAAAGGAATATATTTTGTGGGAGTCCAAGGAATATCGTACCTGTAAAAATACGGAAGATAAGTGACAAGTAACAACATGGTCCAAGTGCAATCACAGTAACGGTTTTAGTTCAAATGATAAGAAGATTAAGATATATGAGGCATTCTCATAAAAAAAGCATACTATTATCATGTGAAAAACAAATGCTATCAATTACACTGAAAATAAAAGAAGGTCATCATCACAGCATCATCACAGCTATTAGACAGATTCAGAAAAAGTTCCTACAGAACACGTAGTTCTTGGCTTATTCTCACACCAGCAATTGCTATTTCAAATACATATAATGTGAGTAAGAGGCAAGCATGACAAACTCAAAAGACCCATTTATCAAAATCCAATAGCTGTAGCAATTAAACTATATACATAATTATGGGAAACAAGAGAGAGCTATTCACTTATAACTAAGCTGTAATCTAGTGTCACCAATTAATTACATTACTATTCTCACAAGACAGTATTGCTGTTAAATCCCCAGTCCAAATTTTACAACCCAAAAGTGCAGTCCAAATTTTTTAACAAAGTTTACTGGCTATAATAGGTTGGCTCTATGAATCATAGTCTACAATTGATGATCTCAAACTAGTGTTGCCGTTGGCGGTAAATCTTTAACAAAGATGTGTTCTATGGTTTAAATATTGGTCCTCTCACACACAATATCCATTTCACTTCTTCATATTTCAATAGAAGTTTGCAATATCTAGAGTCACCAGAGGTTTTTTGACTCACTATTTCTATTTAGCAACTTCTACTGGGTCCACTTACCAAAGAACTTATATTGGGTTCTCATGGTACTATAACTCAATTCCCAAGTCACTAGATTTATCACCACTTAGCTCAGTTCTGCAACAGTTCCAATTCATTTTTGAAGTCTTCACAAAATTGTCTCAAATATTAGTATGTTTTCACTAGATATAAAACGATGATGGTTGGTTTTAGGTTCACCTTTTGGGTTCTGCCTATTGGTAAAAAATAAAAATAGTCATTACGACCATAGCATTTGAACAGTCATTTTGTAGACCCCCCTCCAAAACAAAAAAAAAACAAACCAAACCAAAAAAAAATAGCGGCAGGACAAACACAACTAATATGCCTACATATACTATTGATAGCACAAATTATGATGCCCGGCATGAAGAAGGCACTGCAACAGGTAAGCACAACATCCAAAACTTAAATCCCATCAGCCAAGCACCCATATATTTGCATAATGTGGAGGTCAAGAAGGCCCAAGTCATTATGGAAGGCACGCCTCCACCGATGGATGTATATTTATACATTGAAGTTTATTAAACACCTTTGGATTAATTGTAATTGCCTTCAGGCTCATGCCTCAGTAGCAGCTGCATCCAGTTCCAAATCAAATTGTTCTTGTTGCAATCAACCAAAGTCCTAAAATAGATCTTAATACCAAATCCTATAAATCATGAATCCAAAAACATATGCTGTTGCCTGCATTATATGCACCAATCGGTAAAAAAAAAATTAAGAAAAAATATGAATCCATGAAGAAAGTAGAAATCATTAATATGCACTGTTTTGCAGAATGCCCATGCTGTCAAAGTGACACTAAATAATTCTCATCGAGTTAACTAACAAAAAGGGAAGGAAAGAAAATATAAAAAGTGAAAGCCCAAAGAAAGGGAGAGACAGATTTCAAAAGAAGACCACCTTATGATCCTTCTTTTACGGGGACAACAGTAAACCACTATTAGTGACCCCACCAATACCATTCACTTTACGAATCAATTAAATGTCAAACTAGAGCATAGTGAACCAGAGTGAATTATATTACTGTTAACCATCATTTAGTCAAATTGGCCAAAGAAAAAATGACAGTTATCAACAAGCCCGAAAAAAGGTCAAGTGTAGCTGGAACGAAGCATGCGTACCCACTATGAGTCTCAATTGCCTCAATCTGCCTCAACCCAATCCACAACCAGAACGTAATCAGGTGTCCCGGAACCATGGCGGGTCCGAGAAACGACGGAATTCCAAGGATCAATACCTCCGCCCAGTGCGCGTACGGGGCCGCAAAGCCAATCGGCGCCGTATACTCATGGTGAACCCTATGAATCTTCTCGTACCCCCATTTGCAATGCAAAAACCTATGGATCCAGTAATTGGTGTAATCCTCAACAATGAAATACACGACCAATTGCATCACAATTTCCCCCAACGACGGTAATGGCAGGCTCGTCCGAATCCCAATCATCTGCAAATTCACATGTGATTTACAAATATTGCTACTAAAATCGACAATACAAGATTGACAAATGAGAAGCAATAATTGTTGCCGGAGTTATTACTTCGATTGAAGGGTATGAGACGAGTTGGAGGGGTCCGACGACGAGGATGAACATGCGCATTACGTCTCTGTAACACCGGAAGGAATCAGAGTAGGAGAGCTTGACCTTGGGTTGGATTTTGAAGATGTGTATGCTTTTGTAGAGGAGTTCGAGGATGAGGTAGAAGAGGGGGACAATTGAGAAGATGAGGAAGAGGAAGAGGATGTTGTGGCAGTAGAGATAGTAATCGGATTTGGTGGCGGAGTAGTTGAGCCATAGGGTTTCGGCAGTGGTAAGGGTTCTGCCGAGGGCTATTTCGGCTTCTTGGAGGGTTCTGTAAGGCAACATTGGTGGCGGTGGTGGAGAGATTTGTCTTGTGGTGGTGGGTGGTGTGGTGGGAGTGGAGGTGTGAAATTAATTGTGAAGTGTTTGTCAGGTTGTCTGTTAAATTATGCGGGAAAAAACAGATGGAGAATATTTAAAAGCCGGGGGAGGCATCTAAGATTAGAGTCTTAAATTTTTAATCAAATTTAAATAAAAATTTGAGTAAATATTGACCGTTTTGATAAAAAAAAATTAAATCTTTATTTAAATCTTTTAAAAAATTCTCATGTTATCTCAAAAGCTTATCAATAATGGAAGGAACTCACATATTTTTGCAACCAAGTCTCCAATCAAATCCAACTCTGTTAGAGCAACTCCAAGGGGAGTTGCCAAAAATGAGGTGTCAAATGTCATTTTACAACCTTGAACAGTGTTTTGGCACCCCTGAATAGTGTTTATGCTCCAATGGTAGGTGCCAAAATGGGGTGCCATTTTAATATTTCAATGTTTTTAATAATCAATTTAAAGAATGAACATAAAATAATCAATTAAAAAATAAATAAAATTACCCTTAATTAAAACTAATAAATATGCCATAATTTATAAACAGTGGTGGCAGATGTAATTATAAATTAAATTAAATTACAACTTATAATTTAAAACAAGAATAGGGGTGGCAGGACAAATTCTAAATTCTAAATTAAATTACAAATTATAAATTAAAATAAGAATAGGGGTGACAGATGTAATTATAAATTACAACGCCTACCCCTTCCCCTTAAATAAAACGCTACCTACCTTTCCCCTTCCCAGATCGTTGTTTCTTCTTTCTCCCCTTCCCCTGTGTAGTCTGCAACTTACAACGGCAAGGGAGATTGATACGACAAGGGAACAATACACCAATGGATTGATGGGGAGCAGTACACCAACGGTTTCAGGAACCAGTACACCGACAGCAAGGATTCAGGAAAGCTAGGGTTTTCGATTTCAAAGGCAAGGGTTTACAAATTTGGGGATTTTCAGGCAACCTTCTTCCCCCTTTCTTCTCTCTGTATTTTTATAGAATTTTTGAGTAGAATATAGCCGTTGAGAACACCAACTGCTATTTTACAACCTCTCAAATCTCTCTCCAAAGTTGCCAAATATGCCACCCCAAAACTCTAGATGCCATTTTGCCACCTCCGTTAGAGTTCAAATTTTTACAATTGGGGTGTCATTTTAGCGGTTATGGGGCGTTGGAGTTGCTCTTAGTGCCATTGACTCCAAATCTCTCATCCCAACTCAGTCGGTGCTTGATTTGTTGCCGAAATCAAAAGCCCGTGAATTTGTCAAGATGAAAAGAAAAAAAATGGAAGATAAAAAGGGAAAAAGATTACCTAGAAATCTTCAAAGTCATTTATATTTTTGGCGAAGGCGTTTTTTTTTAACATCTAGTAGAGGCATTGGAGGGGCACAGAAGAAGAAGCGTCTTGGGTTTGGATGAGAGAGAAAAATTATCATTGGAATTTTGATATATAGTCTAAGTCTCCTTTAATTTGGGTTCAAAAAAGGTTTTCTCTTGATTTAGTATAATTTTGAGTCAAATGTTAGAACAAATTTTTTGGGTTTTTTTTTACTCAAATTTAAATTTAAGTCTAAATTAGAGCCGGGGTTAGAGATGCCCTAACAATTAAATTCCGTACGATATATGAAATTTATAAATTACTTTTATTGCCATTTTCATTGCTATCCTTATCTTACCCGACCCTATTGCAACATTATAGTTAATAAAAAAAATTAATGTGGTGTAATTATAAAAGAATTGAACGTTTTTACATGGGACGTGACACGTTGGAATTTAATTGAAGAAGGCCAACACATTTTTATTAAATAATTTAAATTCTGAGAAAATATAATTTGAGTAGAAAATACTTTTTAAACCCTCTCTTTCTTAAAATATAATTTGAGTAGAAAATAATTTGATAAATGTATTCATTTTATTTTCTCCTAAGAGAGCTTGAGTCCTACATCGAATAATTAAAATAACGTTGATGTCACGGGAGACTCGGAGAGAAACTGATGTATGAAATCATAATAAGAGAAAATCATAATTAGGCATTACATGATAGTGTCATTAGTAATTGACGCGATCCGATACCTCATAATTCTACCAATAAAGACATATCAGAGTGATTTCTGTGCACTCTCTCCTCTCGGACTCTTTTATTTACTAGCAAAACAAAAAGAAAAAAAGAGATCACATTATCAAATCCAATCATTTTGTGGGCCCAAGTAGCCAGTATATTTGAAGATCTAATTGAACCCACCATATAAAGATTAAGTTTCTCGTGGTGATGATGTGATGTGTTCATTTGATACTTGGACTAACATTCTTATTCTTTTCTTTGCAGACATATCAGAATTTATGGGAAAGGCTACGGGTATCTTTACTGTATCAAAAATTATAATTTTTTAAAATTAAATTATAATTTTTTTAAGATATAAGTTATAATTTTAAAGAGTATGATCGATCATAAAATATTAAAATCGATATCGAAAGTTTGTGATCGATCATGAGTGTCTGTAATTAATTATGACCCCCACAAAAAAATTAAATTTATCTCTCATGAATACCATAATCCCAATATAGATAACATGTTTTTGACCAAATTGAAAAGAACATTAATTAAAGTGTGCATAAATTGAACCGAACACCCAAATCAGACTCTTAGGGTTTGTTTGTTTAGCAGGAGAATGATAGAAAATGTAAGAAATATAAACTTTTTAAAATTTTCATGTGTTTGGTTAGCATAAAAAAGAAAATGATAGAAAAAATAATTTTTCTTCATGCTTGAATTTTCTCACAAATAACCAACTTTTTTTTCTTGTAAAAAGCACAAACAAATACAAGAAAGTTGTTATTTATAATTAACTTCTCATTTTACCCTTATATTTCTTAAAATATTTTATTAGTTATTAATTTAAAAAAATTTTGGTATGAATTTGATTAATCATATAATTTGGCCTAAAGATCTTTGTGTTGGTGATCGTCTTAGAATTAGATTTCGAGTCACTTTTTTAAAAAAATTTAATTTTCAATTATAATTACATATTTTTTTCTTTTTTAGACCAATTTAATATAATTAAGGGTAATTTAGACAATTATAAAAATTTCTTATAACTTTACTTTCTTTCAAACAATATAATGAAATATTTTTAAAATTTTTTCATTCTAATCAAATAATGCAAGAAAATATATTTTCTATTATTTTTTTTTCTTCCACTTCACTTTCTATCATTTTGACTTTCCATAATTTTTTTCTCTTAACCAAACTTGCACTTTATCAATTGCCTTGGTGTTGGGTTGAGTCATCTGTCCGCTTGAGTTGAAAACTGCCGGCCCCGTGCTAGAAAGGTTGAAATTGACAAATGCCGACCATTACGATATGGGGCTGTCAATGTCTATGAGAACGAAATTTAAACTAGGCGGACAATAATAGTCGGTGATATCGACATGGAGATATGATTAAATATAAAAAAAATATTATATTAATAAATTAAATTAAAATTTTAAATTTAATTAGCATTATTCTTGATTTTTTTATGGCTGATAAATTCTATTAACTCTTACAATTTTGAATAATTATTTTTCATGAAACTCTACCTCCTAAAATTTAGAGTTTTTGACATGAAACTAATAACTTAGATAAATTATATTTGTAATATCGTTGTAATGGCATATTACGGTATGCAGATATATATAATAACTAAACAAAAACATGAATACTTATTGAATTGTAAAAAAAATAATAATAAAGAAAAGGGTTTTAAGTTATGTTGACTATAAAATCATACACAATTAGAAGAAAGTTAGGTAGTAAAAATGAGATAAGTAATCAAGTTAGTTGTGGTAAGCAAATCAATTTAATCATGAACATTCATAGTATTAGTCGTCATCCAACAAAAAAAAAAAAAACAGCCCTAAATAAGAGGATACATTGATATTAAAATTGTAAAATAAAAGAAGATGAAAGGTTGGTGTTTGATATTATTATTCAGGATATATCAAAATAAATTCTGTAATAAATAGGGCTTAATATGTCTTTATTCATAGTTTGATCATCAACTAATAAAAATAAATCTGATTCCTTTTAAAAGGAAGATGAAAGGTTCGGACATGTATAACACAAAAAGAATTTGTATTAATATGAATTTCATATTAATAAGGTTATTATGACCTTTATGCTTTATTTTAAGAGTACAGTAGTCCAACCTAATTTAATGTTAATCAAATTTTATTAATTTGAGTTTTATATTAAATATGGTTAATATTGATATTATGTTTTATTTTAGGGATAAAATAGTCAAACAAAAAATTTATATAGTATATTTTTATTAGTAATATATATATACTAGTTATTGTCTGTGCCTGAAGGCACAAAGTAATAAAAAATAGTAAAAAATAAATATATTTGTATTCATATCCAAAATCAAATCACAAACATAGAGAAGAGATAAAATAATTTAAGCATCGGTTTGTAGTGGGGGTGAGAGGTGGTGGGCAATAGTGGTGGTGGTAGGAGACGGTGATGGTTGTGGTGGGTGACAATGACCATAATGGCAGTGGTGGCGGTGGTGGTAGTGGTGGCGGCAGCGGCGGCAGTGGCGGTGGCGGCGGTGGCGGTAGTGGTGGGGCAGTTTCAAACACTATTTTTTTTTTAAATATTTATGAGAAATAATTTCTAGAAGTATTTTTAAAAGGTCACTCCAAACACACCCTTATGAGCCTATTTTTCCTATTAAATTTAGAGTGTTAATATTAGCCGTTAGATTAACTTTAAAGTAAAATTTAAAGTGATCTGAACCGTGAAAAGTAAAAGTCATTTTGTTTATCTTTTGAAATTTGAATTGTAAACTACTTTATTATATAGATATACTAGTTATTACCTGTGCCTGAAGGCACATAATAATAAAAAATGATAAACAATAAACATATTTGTATTCATATCAAAAATTAAATCACAAATATAGAGAAGAGATAAAGAAATTTAAGCATCGGTTTGTAGTGGGGGTGAGAGGTGGTGGGTGGTAGTGGTGGGGGCGGCGATGGCGGTGGTGATGGTGGTGACGGCGACGATGACAGTGGCGGCGGTGATGGTGGTGGTGGCGACGGTGGTGTTGGTGGCGACGGCGGGGTGGTGGCGGCGGCGGGGTGGTGGTGGCGGCGACGGTGGTGGTGGTGGTGGTAGAGGTAGTGGTAGGGCGGTTTCATACACTATTTTTTTTTTTAAAGTACTTATAAGAAATAATTTCTAAAAGTACTTTTAAAAAGTCACTCCAAACACACCCTTAGTGACCCTATTTTTTCTATTAAATTTAGGGTGTTAATATTAGCCGTTAGATTAACTTTAAAGTAAAATTTAAAACGATCTCAACCGCGAATAGCAAAAGTCATTTTGTTTATCTTTTGAGATTTGAATTGTAAGCTACTTTATTATATAGATGTATATATAATTTATTAGTGAGATAAATAGTCGAAGCCATCGTCTATGTCTCCCACACAATTTTAGATTTTTGATTACAAATTGGAAAGGAATATATCTACACCCATGGACTGTGGATCAACAATCAATTCTTGTGAGATCACTCATTTTAGTGTGCAATAATTAATTTTAAAGGCATAATAAAAGTTCATATCATACTTTAGGGGAGTGGGATTTATTTGGGACAAATCATATATTTTGGTTGTGTTTGATTTAAGTATTAAAAATGATTGAATTGGACAAATTTGTCCATTCTATATCCATTCATCTGGTCATAGGATTAAATATAATTATAATGTCTCATCATCTCATATTTAGTTCGAATATTAAGAAATAGTGAGTCTCACATTTATCTCATCTAATATTTTTTTTGAATAGAGTATTGAATGATGACATAAATAATAAATTATTAAAAAACCATCAAGATAAAAAATGATATTTATATTGTAGGAGCAATGTTACATGAACTTAAAAAGTAGACTTAAAAATTAGATTTGATAATTACAATCATTGATTTTACTGTGAGTCATAACATTTATTGGGACCCACTACCTATTCAATGATTGAAATTATCAAGTCTAATTTTTAAGTCTATCTCGCATTACTCATATTATAAATATTTTTTAAGGTAAAAATATCTTTTATCTAACTACATTCTAACCAGATTATTTAAACCCACAAAAAAAATAAATTTATTTAAGAGACTATAGGTAATATTAAATATACTATTCATCGAGCCCGATATTATTTTTGGATAATAATAATGGGTCTAAAATATATATAAGTATAAAAAGGATAAGGTGACCCATCATTATTTCATAAATAAGTTAAGTATAATAATAAGTATTATTCTGCTAGATTCCAGTGGAATTAGCAGATTCCAGTGGAATTGATGTAACAATAATCATTCATAGTAATGAATCCAATTCGGAACTAAATCTAATGGATTTGACTACATAGGATATTGAAATTTATTATATTTTTGGTAACTTTTATTATATCTGTGAATAATTTTATTACTTTTATGATATTAAAAAATAATAAAAATAGTTATTATAATAATGATAAAAATATCTATAAATATGATAAAAATACTCACAAATATGGTAAATTATTTACAAAGTGATAATTTTTTTATATTTAAAAAAAATGGTAAAAATAGTTATCACAAATATGATAAAAACATTCACAAAAGTGATAAAATTTTTTGATTATAAAATGACCCACAAAAAATATAAAACACATTATTTGAAGTAATAAATTTCGGAGATATGATATAATTTTTTTTTAACAGTACTTTAGTCAAGTCAAAATCTATTTCATTAATGGACTTGACTATGATACTGAAATTTATCACATTTGTAATAATTTTTATCATATTTGTAGATAATTTTATCATCGTTGTGATATCAAAAAAAATGGTAAAAACACTTACAAATATAATAAATCACTCATAAAAGTAATTGATTTTTTTGTATTTAAGAAAAGTGATAAAACTAGTTACAACAAATATAATAAAAACACTACTAGTGATAAGAACACATATAAAAATGATAAATCAATCGTAAAAGTGATAATTTTTTTAATGATAAAATGACTTATAAAAATTATAAAAATATATTTTAAAATAATAAATTTTAGAGGGATAGTACCGAATTTTTTTGGATGTACCGTAGTCAATTACTTCAATATATAGAAACAGGTTTTATATTGTCCAACTCCTTATCGTAAAATGGCATGTTTTCTGCAACAGATGTGTCAATCATCGTAAAATGGCATGTTTGGCAATTAACCGAGTAATGATGCCTGAATCTCAAGACACAAAAGCAGGAAAAATGAAAAGGTTAGGCGTCAAACTTTACCTAACAGGCAAAATGAACAGCAGTTATATATATGGACTGAGAATGATCTCTCAAGCAACCACCGCCAACTGCCTCTCTCACCAAGCAACCTCCTTCCACTTCTTCTCCCTCCCTCCATAACCAAACTTCTTTGATGCAAGATTAACAGTACACTTTTAACCTGTACATACACATACACATACACATATACATAGACATATATATATGCGCACACAGAAATACAATCTGTCCATATATATGTCAGATAGAGATCTGAGACGAAGAGTTCCTCTGAATCAGAGAAGACCCAGAAAGCCACACCCATCGCCATCGCCGTCACCGTCACCTCGCCGGAGAGCTACACCTGCTCCTCGTGTGTTGGCAAGTCCATCGACGCCTATTAAGATTCTTGAGAGATGCAATTCCGAGCCGAGTCTATGGATAGTCGGCGACGATCATCGGAATTTGATTACGCCGGACTCTTTATTTTACCGGCCAAAGACTTGTACGGACATATTCTCGTCTCCCGAGATGCTTTCTCGGTCTCCCCAAAAAGTCGAGGTAGGATATTAATATTTATTTCTCGCTTTTGATTGGTTCTTTGGGTTTGAGGGGCTGTTTGGTTTGGTTGCATTAATTTTTATTTAACGCGTTATTTGGTAAATATGCTCTTTTTTTTTTGCTACCTTAATTATTTTCTGTAGAATTCCTTGGAAATTCTTGAACATAATTGCAATTTTGCATGATAAATCTACAATGGGTTATTTACCATGAACATACCTTGAGACGGAAACATGATCTATCACAATCTTCGTGATTTTAGGAATTATTTGAAGTAAATTTTGATGTCTAGTTTACTTATATTATATTTTCTGACATCCTCCATGATTTTGTGTCCTGGCCTAGGATTATTTTTAGCACAATTCATGAGATTGCCTGAATTTCGATTTTGTTGGGAGAGAGAGAGAGAGAATATGAATTAATTCCTCTTAAGTCATGCTCATGGGGTGCTTTTCAGCAAAAAGTAGTGATGAATGACATGGTGATTAATAACTTCATATCATGTCGTTATGATGAATTGATGATAATAATAATGAGGACCCAACATGTTTGTAGATTGTCATTGTATTGTTAATTTTCTTTTAAAGTTATGATGATTCAAGCAAATTTGTCAAAATATCATTCAAATAAGCATATTTTTTTTGGGTAATTAAATAATCAGATTACTGATACAGAAATGAGAATCTGAGATGCTTTAACTGGAGTTGGCACCATAACATATGTTAACGTGCTCATATTTTGTTAGGGGTGCAACTCGGGCGGGTTGAAAGGTCAATCCTAACCCAACCCTAAATATATAATTTTCAACTCTAATTCTAACCTTAATCCTACATCAACCCGAGTACTGCCCAAGTTTAATTCGGGCGGACTCGGGTTGAATTCAAATTACTTAATTCGGGCAGGCTCGGGTTTAAAATCGGGTTGGAGGTTACTTAATTCGGATTGATTTTTTGAAGTGTAGATTTGATTTTTTGAAGTGTAGATCTAATTTTTTTAAGTGATCTGAGATGAAGAGTGAGAAGTAGATGAAGAGAGATAGTGAGAGAAGGAGGAGTGACGAGTGAGAGAGGGAGGCTGAGAGTTTAAGACTACTCAGACGAATGACGATTGATAAAGGAATGAGTGACGACTGAGAGAGGGATCTGAGAGTGATGGAGGTGCAGGGGTGAAGAATTGAAGTGAAGTGAAAGTTTGGACTCTAAAAAGTGAAGATAAATATTAACGCTAGTTAAATATATTTATGTATTTATGTATATTCGGGTTCAACCCGATTTTAATATTCGAGTTGAACCCGGCAACTCGAGGCCTCAACACGAGGTTTGCCTAAATTCAATTCGGGTTGGGGTTATTTTTTTAGGCCCAACCCAAGTATTAAAAATTCTAACCCAAGTCCTGTTTTTTCCGGATTGGGCTCGGGTTGAATTTAGGCTGGCCCGCCCAAATTACACCCCTATATAATTTTGTATGCCAAACACAACTTCAATGTCTTGATTCTATGAGAAATTTGGGGTGTAGGGGTACAGCAAGGATGCCAAAGTGGTGGTTAATGTGACAGTTGAGGGAAGTCCAGGACCGATACGGACTATGGTCAAATTGGGATCAAGTGTGGAGGAGACAATAAGGCTTGTAGTAAGCAAGTATAGTGAAGAAGGGCGGACTCCTCGGCTTGACAAAGATGCTGCTTCAACCTTTGAATTACACCAGTCATACTTCAGTCTTCAATGTAAGTTATGTATTAGAATTTCTTCTTCTCTTTCGGAAGGTATTTAAGTTTCTTTTAGTTCTATTGCTCTATTCGTTTGGATCAAGTAAAAATGGCATGAATTACTTTTTGTCCTGTATGAATTATTGGTTTTGAACAAAAGAAAAATGGCATACGTCTGCCTGCAAATGCCCACTTCCCCTGGCATACATCATAGAGAGTTTTTTTAAACCTGAAGGGTAAACAGTTAACGGAGCTAGCAATATAGTATAAGAACATATCATCAATCTCTTTACATTTATTATTTTTTTTGTTTATAAAATTTTATACGAATTAACGTAACTATTTGATGCATAAAAAGAGAAGAGACGGGGGGATTATCCATTTTTACCTTCCTTTTGCTGTGTGCAGTTAAGACATGTGATCACCTAATAACTTCAATGCAAATACTGTATTGAAGAGCCTATGCTGCCATGTTGTTCTTACTGTTTCTCATTTGGTTTGGTTGTGTAGGTATGAATAAGTCAGCCGTGATTGGAGATGTTGGGAGCCGAAGTTTTTATCTTCGAACGAGTAATTGTTGTTGTAGCCAAGATAAAATAGCACCTGCTTCTGATAACAATCTTTCAGTAACTGCAAACACTCCAATCACTCAACCTCCTTTCATCTTCCTCCCAAATTTCATTTCTCGGAAGATCAATAAAATCATAAGGAGAACGCGTAAGCTTTGGAAAATCATGGGTTGCTTGCAGTGTAATGGATGATTTAGACCATTCCATTCTTAGAGTAACATGATACTATTGGATTTTTTAGTACTCTGTCAACCATTTTCCTGTGTACAGTGGTTTTTCTCATTTGTGTTTTTTTTTTCACAGTTTCTGGGAGGTTGGTGGGAGCTTCTTCCCAAATGTAAATTTCCCTCCTCCATATTGTTTGGGATACACCCTATCCAGTGTCATTGTACCCTTTATTAACAGCATTGTAATCTTTCTCTAAATAGATTACATGTCAAATATTTCTCTAACAGCTTATTCTTGATTTTGCAAGATTAGTTTTTAACTTCATTTGTGTTTGTGTGCTTGCATAGTCTTCTTTGTGTGTGGGATGTGTGTGTGAGAGAGAGAGAGCTAAGAAGCCATTTTTTTTTATTACAGGGTGTTTAGACTTGTGCCGATTGCTCTCTTGAGCTCAACAGCTGGTCATAGTAGCTTGAGCTGGTCTAGAGCATGTTCCCAAATAGACAAGAGTGGCTAGCCTTTAGAGGAGTGTGAGAATGGATTGAACCTGAAACTTTTAAGTTATCAAATAACAGACCCAACTACTAAACCACCGCTAAAGGTTAATTGAGTATAACTAATTGGTCTCTTATTTTTCTGTATCCATAATCTGAATGCAATTCAACTCCAATGGCAGTCTAGTGGAGATAAGGACGAATTGTAAATCAAGATGTCTTGAGTTCGAAACTTGATAAACTTCTTTAGGGTTAGGTTGTTAGAGATTTATCCATCATAAATTTTCTAATCGTGACATAGATAACTTATGTTTGATCGGATCGAAAATGGGATTACTCAAAGTGCGCAGACTTGAGAACCCTTGACCGCAATACCTAAAAAAAAATTGCAATTCCGACATTGGCTCTTAATAGCTCCATCCTATGACATTAAAATCATAGTCCAATGGGAGCTAACATTCAACTTAACTTGCATGCCCATCCCAAATAACATATTGCCCCCCCTAGCTACCAAACTCTATGAATAAGTCTGGTCGGCAGAGGTTGTGGTTGTAAGCTATGGGGCGGTCGTTGCCGACGACACTTGACTAAGAAACTCCTTCCTTTCTTTAGACTATTTAAGTTTTGACGCCTTTTTCGCAACTGTCAACGTGGTAAAAATGTATTTGTTTATCTTTTGTTGCTATCAGCAAAAGAAGAATGGGTTAAAAAAAAAAAAGTCACATTCAACATGTCAACTGCAGCGCATCACACTTTTAAATTCCTCAACTCAGCCTGTATATCCATGTTGATATGTGTTCGAATTAACATCTTCATCAAGTCCGGAAAAAAAATTAACAAATCTTAATCGACTATCAATTTTGCAGAAGATACCAAAAAAATAAATTCATATGAAATACATATATACTTGAGACTCGATTATTTCGAAAAAATAGAATAAAGAATGACCAATCTCACTCATAGCGATGAACTCGTGGCCCTCAAGCATGGGCGAGGGAGTGACGGAATGATACACTCCATCATGGACTTGAAACATTTATTTTTTAGGCTTCATGCTCACTCACACACCTGAGGAGCTGCCCGTCCTTTCAAAAATGACGAGGGATTCTACTGTTTGGCAAGTCGGTCCCCTCGTATGCAATAACTTGGTATTGATTATGCTATAACTTTTGCCCCCCCTTCCCCTCTCTCTCTCACACGCGCACAGTGGCACTACCTCAAAGCACCGAACCTCGTTGCTCAATTTCCAATTTTTCTCCCAAAAATGACCTCTCCACCACCACTTAGACGTCCTCATGGCGTCATCAGCCAGCACTCCGCCGCACATGGCGGTCGAGTTGAGACATGTGACGCACTTGCAAACTCCGAACTCGTCCGGAATCGCTGGGGAATCATGGAAATTTCCCAACGACGACTGACGCAGATGAATAGCAGTAGGAGTGGAATAATGTCGCAGAGGCTGACGAAACTGTTGCTCAAAGTGAACATTCAGAATAGCTTGGGGCCAATTCAGGTGGTAATGTCGCCGGAAAACACAGTCCGAGATTTGATGAAGTCGGCCATGGCTACACATGTGAAGGAGAAGAGACGACCGTTGTTGAGTGAAACTGATACACGGTGTTCAGAGCTTCACTATTCGCCGTTTAGTCTGGAGAGTAAGTCCATGTATACTTTTACTTTGTTCTTTGTATGGTCATCGGCAAAACTGATGTGTTTAGAAAATCTTTTCCTAAAACAGTTTAAGAGTTTGAAAGATTGAAACTTGAAGACTGGTCTAAATATTACCAAAAAAAAAACAAAAAACTGAAAATTACTGTTAATCACCCATCCGAAGATAATGATTTTCCTCATTTTCTAATTTTTTTAAAACCATGAAATCGAAAATAACAGGTTTTCAACAATTAAAATCTCATTCACTCAATAAAATCTCATCTAAGTACTCTTTAAGACTGAAAATCCTCATATGAATAAATTGTTATAATATTTTCAAAATAAAAGGTTTTTTGGGTGGTTATTTTTGAAAAATTATTTGTGACTATTAGTAGAAATTGGAAATGTGTGAAGTAAAAATGACATAAAATACTATTAATTTAAAGTTAGTGACTTTTGGTTAAAGACACCAATTCAAATAATTACATCCTTTTATAAAGTCACAATTAACATCTTTCGGTTAAAGCATCTCCAACCCACTAGCTATTCGTTAATTTTTAGCTATTTTGGTGAGTTTTACTTCAAAAATCAACTCCAACCTAGTTAGCTATCCTCCTCACTAAAACCTAGGAGGCCTTCATGCTCGCTAGATCTGGAGAGGTCAGTTTGCTCGCCACTTCTTGTTGTTGATCAATTCCCTCTATTTTGTTGTCGTTGTTGCCGAAACCCAGCTCCCACTCCCTTCTTTTTTGTTCCCGAAACCCAGCTCTCCCTTCCCTCTGTTTTGCTGTCGAAATCCACCCTTATCTCTATTGATTTTTGTTATTGATTGATATTGATTTTTGGTTAAATAGGTATTGATTTTTGGTTAAATTTGTGGTTAAATTGCTATTAATTTTTGGTTAAATAGGTGATTAAATTGCTATTGATTTGTGATTAAATTTATACAATGTATAGTTAAATTGCTATGATCACATTCTTATTCTACTAGAATTGTTCTCACATTCTTATTCTCTCTATTCTCCAAAATTCACATACATCTATTCTTTTATATTATATCTAGTATTCTATTTTCCGTAGAGTTAGAATACTAGAAGTTGGATATTTAATTTCCTTAATGTATTTGGGTATTGTCTTCGCAAGTCAAATACGTGCAGGTTTGAGAAGTTTCATTATATCTTGAGAACAGATTTGTAGACTTTTTTGATGCGCATTTGTCTAAACAATTGTCGGGAACAAATATTAGTTTTAAAAAAGTCTTCTCGTACACGATTTGAAATAATTTTCAGTATTGCAGTAGTGATGACTTCAGGAGTATTTTTTTCAACATAAATTGATTTATAGTTACGTAATATAGTTATGCAAGTCTATATGGTTATTCTTCAAAAAAAAAAATCTATATGGTTGAACCTAGGTTATAGTTGTGATTTTAACTAAATTTTGGTAGCGTGAACAATTTCTCTGAATTAAGTGTAAAATTCTGTATATTTGATCTTGTTCAGATTGTTTGGTAATGATAATGTTGATTTCATATACTAAAACTAATTGATGTGAAATTTATGTTGGGTGCAGGCTTAAATCCGGAGGAGAAGTTGATAAACTTGGGGTCACGAAATTTCTATTTGTGCCTCAAACCAAGCAACGCTGCCAATTCATCTTGCTTTGAGGAAGTAAAGAAGGAGGCCAAGTCTCCAATTCCATTGACATATTTCATGGATTTCTTACTATAGCTTCTCAGGTCCCCCAATTCTGTGGTGTCCCCATAGGCACATAGGCCATAGCCAGCCAAATAAGTGAAAAAATCCCTGTAAATATTGTACAACTCTATGATCTCTCAACTCGGATGTTGTTCTTCTAACTTTTTATCAATCTTTATTACGTCATAACAACCTATTCCTTGCCTGAATTACTGCATTATTGGTAAAAATCAACCCTAGTGACTGAGAAAACAGAGGTGGAGGCGGAGGCGAAGGCGGAGGCAATTTAGCTAAAGTACACAAACATTTTAAAATTTAGTTATTTTGCCATAAAATTTTATTCCAAGAGAACATCTCCAGGATATCTAAAATAGTATTTTGTTATAGTGAAACTCTATATTTAGAGTGTTACTATAGTAACATGTATAAATATTTTATAATATTTTCTCTCTTATCTTTTTCTTTTCTCCATTCTTTTTGTTTCGCCGTCTCACTATTCCCAAAGAAAAATAATATAAAAAAAATGAGAAGTAATATTTAAAAAAATAGTAAAAAAATATAGAAAACTTGTTAAAGTGTGTATTAAAAAAATGGATAGCTAAAATAAAAAATATTATTTTTTGAATTGTTAAACTTAACTTTTATTGTTGGAGAACTTACGCCCCATATCATCTTCAATATATGTCATGTTATTCTTATACATTGTAAAATAATGTTATTCAAATTCATAAAATTGCTGACCAAAAAAAGAAATTTATAGAATTGATTTACAATTTATAACGTAAATTTACTTATAGATTACTTGATTTTATATTCCTAGTTAAAAAAAGATAATTTAACCTTAATATTCTTTTAAACATATATTTTAAATTAGTAATGATGGTGTAATTCTACGTACTCAACAGATATATGAATGCTAGATTTGCCCCCAGTGTACTCGATGTAAAACAAGAGGTTTACAGTGGTTCACCGAGCTCCCGAGCTCGGCTAATCCACTCTGCAATGGAGATATACGCTCCCTATTCTTTATTGATCGTAAAAGCTGATCTTTTTTTCTCCCCCCTCTAATGGGGGTCCTTTACAATAGTTATGGTGATCTCTTTAACCCTAGGGAATCCCCACGGAGATTGCCTCTTTTAATCATGGGATTTCCCTAAGACGAAGGAGGGAAACTTGGGTTAGCCGAGAATCCCATGCCTAAAGTCTCGGTTTAGCTGTTGTCTTGAAGGTGCCAGCTGTTCTCAAGCGATTTCTCGGTGACATTGGCTATGAACTCTTTTTTCTTTTTAGGCTAGGCTCGGGTCTGGGTCTTCTGATATTGAGAGTTCTAGGCTGAGCTCCTTTACTGACCTACCGGGCTGAACTAAAACCTGAGCTTAATTTTCAGACATCATCAGTTGCCCCCCAGCCCTTAGCCCAAGTAAACTTGGGCAGGGGCTGAGTTCAAATCGAGACAGGGCTGACGATCTCGATTTTCGTGTAAAACGGGTCTTTGACGGTTACGGGTTATCATTTTTCTGCCTCGTTTCCCGGGCACGTTCTCCACTCGGTATAATAGGCTTTAAATGCTTTGATTCGACTGTAACGGCCATTTTTCCTTCTTGAAGCTTCAAACCTCCTATCTTCCTTTACTTCTACGAATTCGGACTCTTCAAATCCTCGGCCAATCTAGGGTTCCACCGGAAGCATCTTTTCCTTTGGATTTGTGTGCGTGGCTTGCTCTTTCCGACTTTCGGCTTGCTTCTCGTCCTTGATTAGGTACGCTTCTCGTGTCCTTTCCTCTTTTCCTCGCTCTGGATCCCTCGAGTTCGAGGTGGTTGTTGCATTTCTGTGCTTTTCGATTCTATTATTTCTGGAACCGTGATTATTGCTTATCTCCTCTCCCTGGTTTCGTTGATTGGCGTTCCATCGTACATATACTTGCGGTAGGGAGTCACTGTGTCGACCCTTGGGTTATTAAGGAGAGCTTGAGTAATATACCTCATCTTTATCGTTCTTTCCATTTGCCCTTTTCTTGCCCAGCTATGTCTGCTTCTTCTGGAGCCACTCCTTCCTCTATTTCTCCTTTAGGGGGCCAATCAATCGAAGAGGATTCTGATCTAGGGGCTGTGGGAGAAGAGATTGATAATTTCCCCGGTGTCGATTCCACCGATGTTCAGGCCCCTCCTGCTGAACCTCCTTCTACGTCTTCCCCCGCAATTCCGGATAAAGGGAAGGGCAAAGTGAGTGGTGTAGGTGTTACCGCTCCAGAGGTGTCGTCTGCTTTTAGCTATGCCGAGAGTATAGGCTGTAGTGAGGCTAGTCCTTCCCTTATGAAGATCTTGAGTGCTCGATACGGTTTCCCTCCAGGGGTTAAATACTGGTGTCCCGACGAATATACCCCATATATCTCTCAGGTTCATAAGAAAGTTTGTTTCTTCGTTGCCGCTTTTGAAAATGGGTTGCGATTCCCACTCCATCCTTTTATAAAGGGCGTTCTCCAACATTTCAATGTCTGTCCTGCTCAGCTTCCCCCCAATTTTTGGGGGATCTTGGTGGGATTACTTGTTTTCTTCAAAATTCACAAGCTCGGGTTCCCACCATTCCCTTGCTTACTCATTTTTTCAACGTTAAGCACAATTCCTCTGAGGGCTTCCTGTATATTTCCAGACGTACTAAGGTCAAAGTGCTAATTTCCGACCCCCCGAGCTCCCATAAGCATTGGAAAAAACAGTTCTTTTTTGTGGAAGGCTCACAGTGGGAGTACAATCCGGCGGATAAGACCGATACTCTTCCGGTTCCTAGGGACTGGTCCAACCCGGACAATCTGGGTGAGTTTTCTTGATTGTGTCCAGGCTTCATGACCTTCTCTAATCTTACTTTCTTATTGGTTCCTAGGTAAGAGGCTCAAGCTTGATCCGAAGGACGAGGAGGGGCTGCTGAAGTTAGAAGAGTGCCCTTTAGCGAGGTATTCTGAGCTCATCAGACCTCGTGTTCTTATAGCTCAGGGGCTTAGTCTTCCTGGGGTGGTTATAGAATCCCCTACTCCACTTTCCGTCGAAGTTCCCTCTGCCATTGCACCCACGAATTCGC
Source organism: Ilex aquifolium (assembly GCA_951799425.1). Classification (NCBI taxonomy): domain Eukaryota; kingdom Viridiplantae; phylum Streptophyta; class Magnoliopsida; order Aquifoliales; family Aquifoliaceae; genus Ilex; species Ilex aquifolium. The sequence continues at coordinate 3,716,307 of OX637392.1, forward strand.
CTGCAGATCCAGCCAATACTTCCACCGCAGACCTGCCAGTGACTTCCCTTCCTGCCCCTTCCAAATCATAGGAGCTTTTACTATTTTCCCTGTATATATATATATATATATATATATATATATATATATATATATATATATTTTTTTTTTTTTTATGCTTTCGATCTATTGGTGTACATGCTGCTCATTTTGAACAAAGCCTTTTGCTTTTGTCTCTGTCTCCTTTGCGTTTGTCATGCCTTGACACCTGATCTGTCCTGACTGAACTGCCTGTTTTTGTACTCTTTTACATGAACAAGGGTACTTGCCGTGGGTTATATACGTCTTTTATGAGTTCGTGAGATATATAGAGGTCTCTTTACGAGCTAACCGTCAGAGCTAACTTCATCGAAGGCTGCAAGGTTTTTTGTATCAGCCAGTTGATTCATTTCGAGCTATAAGGATGAGCTGCACAAGCTGCACGGCTCTTGGTTTACTATTTTCCCTCCTGCTTCAAGAAATACTTTAGTTTTTCTTAAAGCAAAATAATTGTCCCTGAGTCTCTTTTTATGAACTAAAATATTCATCAAGAGCTGAAGAACTCTTTCCACGAATTACAAAGTTCATCATGAGCTACAGAGCTCTTCTCATGAACTACGAAATTCATCATGAGCTTCAGAGCTCTTTTCATGAATTAAAGGTTTCATCATGAGCTATAGAGCTCTTTTCATGAATTAAAGAATTCATCATGAGCTGTAGAGCTCCTTTCATGAATTAAAAAATTCGTCATGAGCTATAGAGCTCTTTCCATGAATTAAAGAATTCATCATGAGCTATAGAGCTCTTTTCATGAATTAAAAAATTCATCATGAGCTATAGAGCTCTTTCCATGAATTAAAGAATTCATCATGAGCTATAGAGCTCCTTTCATGAATTAAAAAATTCGTCATGAGCTTCAGAGCTCTTTTCATGAATTAAAAAATTCATCATGAGCTATAGAGCTCTTTTCATGGATTAAAGAATTCGTCATGAGCTTCAAAGTTCTTTTCATGAATTAAAAAATTCATCATGAGCTATAGAGCTCTTTTCATGGATTAAAGAATTCGTCATGAGCTATAGAGCTCTTTCCATGAATTAAAGAATTCATCATGAGCTATAGAGCTCTTTTCATGAATTAAAAAATTCATCATGAGCTATAGAGCTCTTTTCATGAATTAAAAAATTCATCAGGGGCTATGGAGCTCTTTGGCTGTATCAAACTGCTTCTCTCATACGAGCACCAGGATGGCAGTAACTTCGAAAAAGAGAAACTGAAACGCGGTCCTTTTGTCGAGTAACTTGGCCCATAGTCGGTTTGCTTTCCCCCCATTTATTATCGCCTTTCTTGTTGTTAACCGCCACCAATTTTTAGGAAAACGAAAAGGCAGTTAGCCTTCTTCCTTTCCTATTCCTTCTCTCTGGTTTCAGAAAACTCCAAGAAACTTCGTTTTCCTTCCGAATCTGAAAGTTTTCCTCTTGTCCTTTCTTTGATCTCAATGGCTGCCCCCGTTTCTTCCCTGTTCCAGGAGCGTACTTCTTTCGGTATCGATCGGGAGTGGCATTCTCGCTACCTGACTCCGTCGACGGTGTCTCCTTCTGATTTGGAAGGCATCCAAAAAAAGTTTTTTTTCCATCTTAATTTACCTTTACGTGCCCCCACTGCAAACGAGCCATGCAATTTCCTACCAAGAGGAGAAGTTTGTCTTTTTGAAGGTGCCCTGGAGTTTGGCCTTTGTCTTCCCATACATCCATCCATAGGGCGTATCTTGGCGTACTATGGTCTATGTCCGTCCCGTCTTTCTCCTCGTGGCTGGGCGGCTTTGGTTAGCTTCTTTTTGTTCTGGCGTCTAAACGGCAATGACAGGTTCCCTTTTGTCTCCGAATTCCTTTACTTCTTCGAGATTGAGGAAGATGATACCCCCTGTTTCTGTTACTTTCGTTGGAGGCACTTTAATATCTCCCTTTTGGTCATGGGCCTTCCTTCCAACCCCGAGGGATGGTCACGGCGCTTCTTCTTTGCTTCCGGGAATTCTTGGCGGTCTCCCGAGCTGCGCTGTCCCAGTACTAGGGTCCCAAGATCTTGGAAGAGCTTTTCTCGCACTGGTAGGATCAACCCTTAGATCTTTTCAACCTTTTTTGGCTTAAGATTGATTCTCATCATGCCTTTGCAATTCAGGTCCTCCTGCGCTGGATTTGCCTGAGACGCCCGACATCGACAAACTACTGGCTGCGGAGCCTATGACTTTTGCAGATCTGATGACGAAAGAGAACCTTCATATGCTTAGCGCTGAAGCCGCTGGATACGAATTCTCCTCTACCCTAATCTCTCCTTGGACTTCGTTTTCCGAGTCTGGTGACGAGGCTGATGAAGAAGAAGACTCCGGGGGGAAGGACGCAGGTACTTCTTCCAGGAAACGTAGGAGGGAGGGCTATTTTTCTCCTCGTTCGCTTTCAAATACCTGTCTTACCCCGGCTGGTAGCAGACTACTGGCAGTGCTCCACGAAGTTGAGCAAGAGAGGGACGCACTGAAGGAAGAGAATGTTCGCCTCAAGGACGAGGTGGCTGATCTGAGATCCCTTATTAAGAGGAATTAGGAAACTTCTTTTACCGTAGTTTGCTGTTATGCTTTCCGAATGTTTTTCTTCGATCAACTGAACCTTTGTACCCCTTTTTTTTTTTGAAAATACTCTGTGAGCCTGTTGTCTTTCACATCGTGATTGCTTGATTTGGTCGGATGGACTTACTTCCCCTTAGCTTAGGAGACCCCTGAGCGGATTTTCGGAATTTCTCGCTTAATTACGAGCTTTGGTGCTCCGCTGGGCTGCAGAGCTCATCCGAGCTGTTGGAGCTTAGCGAACGGTCTCGCAAGTTTCAGAACTCGGCAATTGATCGCGTAAATTTAGAATTTTACCCGAGCTACTAGGGCTTGGTTACAGAGATGGGCTTGTGAGCTCCGCTGTAGGTCTACCCGATCATTCCTTAGGTTTAGATTTTGAATTGAAGGTACGTGTCTGAGCTACAAGGCTGACACACGTTGCTAGTAGGCGTTCCGGGTTCTTAAGGGCAAGAGATATGTTTTCAGCGAAACCACTGTGCTTTGCCGGTCGCTGAGGTCATCTAATCCGAGGTTATTTCTTGTACCCTAGGTCCCCTTGGTTCCTCGCTCCATCGAGCTTAGGAACTTTCCCATGCTATAGGGCTTGTTGAGTCTTTATGAGTATTCATGCTCATCTGATGCTTGCAATAAACCCAGAACTCCAAGAAACATGTAATGAACAGTTACCACAAATAGTCACAGACTCCAAAATAAAAAATGGCACTATCAACAAGAGGTCTTGGCTCATAGGTTTTGAATAGCTCCCAAGCTTCAAAATATTACTTTTATTGAGAATAACTTTATTACAAAGAAAACTTACTGATAGAATCTCTTAAGGTGCTCAGCATTCCAAGAGTGGGGTAGGACCTTCCCTTCTTCCGTTTGTAACTCGTAATTTCCAGGTCTGATTATTCTCGAGACAATGAATGGGCCTTCCCAATTTGGGCCCAATTTCCCGTGAGCGGGATCCTTTCTTGCGAGCAGGAGTTTCCTGAGCACAAGATCTCCTACTCGGAAGCTCCTAGGTCGGACCTTTCTGTCATAGTATCTGGCTGTCTTCCTCTGGTAGCTCTGAATGCGTTGAAGAGCTGCCTCCCTTTTTTCCTCTAGGAGATCGAGGTTTAACAAGAGGGACTCATCATTAAGCTCGACCTCCATCAATTCCATTCTGGGTGACGGTAACCCTATTTCCACAGGAGACACGGCCTCTGTTCCGAAAGCCAATGCGAACGGGGTTTCTTGAGTTGCTGACCTGGGGGTTGTTCGGTATGCCCAGATCACCTCGGGGAAATATTCAACCCATTTCCCTTTTAGTGATTCGAGCTTGGTTTTCAACGCTGACTTGATTGTTCTGATTGTTACTTCTGCTTGCCCATTGGATTGCGGATGTGCTGGAGCTGAGAAATAATTCTTTATTCCAAGGTCCGCGCAGAACTTCCTGAACCTCGGGTTGTCGAACTGCTTTCCATTGTCAGAAACAATAGCTCTGGGTATCCCAAACCTGCAGATGATTGACTTCCACGCGAAGTTCTGGATCTTCTGCTCCGTAATTGTTGCTAAAGGCTCTATTTCCGCCCATTTGGTGAAGTAGTCTACCCCGATGATGGCATACTTGCATTGCCCCACACCAGTGGGAAGAGGTCCTAGAATATCCAATCCCCATTGTTGGAAAGGCCAAGGACTTACTACTGACGTTAGAAATTCTGGCGGACAGTGCGAGATGTTGGCATGTACTTGGCACGTTTTGCATTTTCTTATCAGATCAGAGGCATCCTTCAACATCGTGGGCTAGTAGTATCCCTGCCTCAAGACTTTTCCTGCTAGCGCTCGAGCTCCTATGTGATTCCCACAGATTCCTTCATGGATCTCCCTAAGTATATAGTCTGCATCTTCCTCTCCCACACACTTAAGGAGAGGTACCGAAAATCCTCTTTTATACAAGCTTCCCTGTATAATGGTGAATCTGGCGGATCTCATTCTTACTTTTGCTGCCTCTTTCTGCTCTCTTGGCAAAGCTCCGTTCTGCAGATATTCCCTAACGGGGTCCATCCAAGTTGGAGTGGAAAAGACTGGGAACATTTCAACCTCCTCAGTTTTCACTGATGGTTCTGCTAGATACTCTACCGGTATCAATCTGTCGAGCTTTTCTTGGGAAGTAGTTACTAGTCTAGCCAATGCGTCTGCTCGGGAATTATCTGACCTGGGAACGTGTACTATTTTTACCTGCACAAATTTTCGGACTAGTTCCTGTACTTTTCTGAGGTAAAGTACCATCTTCTCTCATTTGGCTTCATAAGACCCCTCTATTTGCTTTACCACGAGCTGGGAGTCACTGAAAATCTCGAGCTGCTCTGCCTCCATAGAATGGGCGAGGTTTAGACCTGCTATGACGACCTCATATTCTGCCTCATTATTAGAAGCTTTAAAACCGAACCTGAGCGCATACTCCACATCTATCTCCTCTGGTGAGGTCAGGATCAATCCAGCACCACTACCTTGAGCGTTGGCTGCTCCATCTACTGAAAGTTTCCAGGTCGGTAGGTCAGGTATCATCTGTGCTGCTTCCAAGGGTGTCTTCGTCGTGAATTCTGCGATGAAGTCGGCCAGTATCTGCCCCTTGATGGCAGTTCTTGGCTTATACCTGATATCAAATTCGCTGAGCTCTATAGCCCATTTTACCAACCTTCCCGAAGATTCTGGCTTATGCAACACTTGTTTCATCGGCTGATCTGTTGGGATCTCAATGGTATGAGCCTAGAAGTAAGGCCTGAGTCTTCTAGCTGTTGTGACCAAGGCTAACACAAGTTTTTCCATCTTCGGATATCTCTCCTCTGACCCCCTCAGAGCTCTGCTGCAGTAGTAGACTGGCTGCTGGGCTCTGTCTCGTTCCCTAACCAGTGCTGCGCTGGTTGAGAAGTCTGAAACTGCTAGGTATAGAGTAAGTACTTCCCCTTCTAGAGGGCTGACTAGAACGGGTTGAGAGCTTAGATAATTCTTCAATGCCTCGAATGCTTCCTCACATTGTGTATCCCATGAAAAAGCCTTCTTTAGAATTTGAAAGAAAGGTCGGCATTTATCACTTGACCTCGACACAAAGCGATTCAAGGCAGCTACTCTCCCAGTCAGGCGCTGTATCTCCTTTGTATTAGAGGGCGGCTGCATATCCAGAATTGCTCTGACTTTTTCTGGATTGGCCTCTATTCCCCTGCTGTTGACTATAAAACCTAGAAATTTACCGGCTGAAACTCCGAAGGCGCACTTGGCTGGGTTGAGTTTCATCTTGTACTCCTTCAGAACCTGAAAGGACTCTGCCAAATGTTGAATGTGGAGTTCTGCCTTCAGCGACTTGACCAACATGTCGTTGATGTAAACTTCCATGGTGGCCCCGATTTGTTTTTGGAACATCCTGTTCACTAAGCGCTGGTATGTTGCTCCAGCGTTCTTCAATCCGAAAGGCATGACCTGGTAGCAGTAGGTCCCCTGTTCGGTTATGAATGAGGTCTTCTCTTGATCACTGGGGTCCATCTTTATTTGATTATACCCCGAAAAGGCGTCCATGAAGCTGAGGAGCTCGTGACCGGCAGTAGCATCCACGATCAAGTCTATCCGGGGTAAGGGGAAACTATCTTTGGGGCAGGCCCGATTGAGATCAGTAAAGTCTATACAGAGGCGCCACTTGCCGTTGGTTTTCTTTACAAGGACGACGTTAGCAAGCCACACTGGATAGTCTATTTCCCTGATGGCCTTGGCGAGGAGAAGTTTGCTGACTTCCTCGTTGATGGCCTTTTGCCGACCTGGGGCGAAACTCCTCCTTTTTTGCTTAATCGGCTTGCAGCTGGGATTTACAATAAGCTTATGCGTGATGATTGCTGAGTCGATTCCCTCCATATCCTCTTGCTTCCAGGCAAATACTTCCGTGTTCCGCTTTAGGAAATGGATAAGAAGATCTTTTATCTCGCAGCTCAGTTGGGACCCCACATAGACCAGATGTTCGGGCTTATCGTCTAGCTGTATATGTTCTAACTCTTCCGACGGAATTGGTCTGGTTTCCAGCTCGTCTCTCATGTCTAATTCATCCAGTTGGATGTTTTCAACCTCTTTTTCCCTTACCGAGGTCATATAACACTCTCTGGCTACACGCTGGTCTCCTCGGACCATTCCCACCCCATTTTCTGTTGGAAACTTGACCACTAAATGGTAGGCAGATGGAATAGCTCTTACGGAGTTGAGCGAAGGTCTCCCGAGCAGAACATTGTATGCAGAAGGTGCGTCGACCACTAGGAATCTCACTGTCGTAGTGGCCTGGCATGGCGGATCTCCCAATGTGAGTACTAGCTGGATTGCCCCCAAGGGGAGCACTCTTTCTCTTGAGAATCCCAACAGGTGATTGTTCACAGGTTCTAGCCTTTCTCTCCCAATACCCATTTTATCGAATGCGGTAGCAAAGATGACATCGGCTGAGCTGCCGTTATCTACTAGGACTCGATGGACGGCCCGATTAGCTATCAACGCCTTTATCACCAAGGGGTCATCATGAGGATATTGACGCCCCTCCAAATCTGAATCCGAAAAAGTGATGACTGTGTCCAAGCGTGGTGCTTTGGCCACGACATTCACCTCGAGAGCTTCTCCGGCTCTGACCCGTCGTAGGTGGGCTTTTCTTGCTGAGCTAGACTCTCCTCCTCCGGCAAACCCTCCAGATATCACCCTGATTTCTCCCAAAGGTTGCTGATGTTGCGCTGGCGCCAGCGGCAGAGGTGGCGGAGGGGGAAGAGCTCGGTTTTGATTTTCATGAGCCAGAAAACAGCGCAACTGGCCTCGTTGGATCAAAAACTCGATCTCCTTTTTTAGCTGAATGCAGTCATCGGTGTGGTGACCGTGATCTCGGTGGTAGTTATAGTACTTGGAGGGGTCCCTCTTTGCGGGGTCTGCCTTCATCCGTGGTGGCCACCTTAGAAACTTTTCATTCTGGACCTCGTACAAGACTTGGGATACTGTAGCTGTTAGTGGGGTGAATGGCCGAGGTGCGTATCTAGGCTGCAGTTCGGGTTGGGGAGGTCCTAAGCGGTCCCTCACGTTTCCCCTTCTCTTTGGGGAGGAATCTCGGTCTCTTCTTGGAGACTTTCCTCGTTCTCTTTCCTTCCGGGGACTTCTGTCTCTCTTCTTTTCTTCCTTCCCTCTCTCCTTCCGTGAGGAGGTGTTTCCCACTTTGGATAGGAGTGCTTCTTCGCCATTGATATATTTTTCCGCCTTGGCTAGCACTTCTGTCATGCTAGCTTGAGGGTTCTTTGATACTGAAAACATCAAATCTTTTGACTGCACTCCCAGTCCCGCAATGAAGGCGGTGATGGCAAATTTTTCATCTGGGATGTCTACTTTCAGAGATTCGGAGTTAAATCTCTGCACATAGGAGCGCAGGTTCTCGTCAGGTTTCTGCTTCACATTTAGCAAATGGTAACTTGGTTTTCTATAGATCCGAGCCCCGATGAAGTGGGACACGAAAGCAATGGAGAGTTCCTTGAAGGAAGAGATCGATGCCGGGGGGAGTCTATGGAACCATGCTAAGGCTGTCCCTTTCAACGTAATGGCGAAAGCCCTGCACCGCACCGGGTCCTGATATCCATACAATTCCATTTGATTCTTGTAGGTATTGAGGTGGTCTACCGAATCCTTTGTCCCATCGAAGACCTCCATCTGAGGTGGTCTGAACTTTGGAGGTAGAGGGAAGTGCAGTACTCCGGCGGTAAATGGGGATTCCGTTTGCTGCACCAAGGCGTCCATGGTCACTGGAGTTTTAGCCTTTACTGCCTCCCTCATATGGCTGAGCTCTTGTTGAATGTCTTGGAAACGATGTTCCCAATATTGCTCCATTCTTTCCTGCGGAAAAGGAGGAAAGTTATTTCTTTCGACTCCTTCGCCCCGGCTCTGTGCTTCTTCCTCCATTCTTCTTCTAGGCTGCAGATGAGGTGCCTGACTGTTCTCTGCCCCCTCATCCGCTTCTCTGAGGGGGTCGTGGTTCTGCTGCTCTCTATGGGGAGAGTCGTTCTGGTCTTGTTGAGGATCTTGTAAGAGTTTCATGAGTTCTTCGTTTTGCTGGAGCAATCGTTGATTAACCAGACGCAGGGCGTCCAGTTCGTTGCTTGGAGGCGGATTCATCGTGGGTAGATCGTCCCCGGTGGCGGGTACAAAATCACGAAGGTCTTCTGTCTGCCTCCTATCGGCGGCTGCTAACGGACTCTGCGCCCTTGAGGGATTCCTCTGATTCTTGCTCGCGTTGCGTGTAGAAACCATCAATTACTGAGAAATCAGTATATTTGTTTAGTGAGAAGCGTTCTTCCCACAGACGGCGCCAAACTGATGGTGTAATTCTACGTACTCAACAGATAGATGAATGCTAGATTTGCCCCCAGTGTACTCGATGTAAAACAAGAGGTTTACAGTGGTTCACCGAGCTCCCGAGCTCGGCTAATCTACTCTGCAATGGAGATATACGCTCCCTATTCTTTATTGATCATAAAAGCTGATCTTTTTTTCTCCCCCCTCTAATGGGGGTCCTTTACAATATTTATGGTGATCTCTTTAACCCTAGGGAATCCCCACGGAGATTGCCTCCTTTAATCATGGGATTTCCCTAAGACGAAGGAGGGAAACTTGGGTTAGCCGAGAATCTCATTCCTAAAGTCTCGGTTTAGCTGTTGTCTTGAAGGTGCCAGCTGTTCTCAAACGATTTCTCGGTGACATTGGCTATGAACTCTTTTTTCTTTTTAGGCTAGGCTCGGGTCTGGGTCTTCTGATATTGAGAGTTCTAGGCTGAGCTCCTTTACTGACCTACCGGGCTGAACTAAAACCTGGGCTTAATTTTCAGACATCATCAAGTAATATTAAAAAAATTACATAATTACTCACAAGAAACGCCTAAGAAAAGATCTCAACATATTTATTTTTTGGTCAGACACAACTAGAGAGAGAATGAAATAAAATTATTACCATCCTCACTTAATCCTTTTTTATTTTCAAATTTTTTTTTTTGTTCGAACCCTAGCCATGTCTCTCGTCTATACTACTCACATTCTGATTCGGTGTGCAGCACCCACGATTCCTTGCTTCTATTCTCTCTCCTCAGCGACAGTCTGTTTCTCCTTGAAGTCCGACCGTCTCTATATTCTATCCGATCCTTCACTTGTATTCGGCGGATATAGTGGAAAGGATAGCCGGAGAGAGAGGGAAAGAGAAGAGAATGGGAGATGTGTGGGCATGGCTGCTATTCTTCTTCGTACTCATCGCTCTTCTCGTTATTGTAATTTTCCAGGTCAATCCTCTACGATCCTGTTAGCTCATATTAGTTTCAATTGTTCCTCTTTCTTTGATTATTTTTTGTGACATTGCTGTGATATGAGCTTAATCTCGACAGCAAATGGAATTCTTGGTTTGTTAAAGGCAGAAAGGTTCAGTAAAACTTATCTATGCCACATACCTTCCATTTTCTGAATGTTTACCAATTCTCTCGTAGCTCATAATTTAAGTAACCCATTTCACAGACTCTTCATTTGTATGATTACCTAGGTAACCCATTTCACAGACTCTTAGTTAAGTGAATTGGGGGTTTCTGGTGTGTGTGTGTGTTTCTTCCTTTCTCTTAGAGGCAAGATGGAGAAGGTGTAAGTAATCGGCTTTGCCCTCAAATATATAGCAGGATAACCCAAGGTTCAAAGCGTAAACAGTAAACCAGACACAACCTCAAAAAGGGCTAACTCTTGAAGAGATGCGGTGATGAGACCTTAAGAAAATTTAGAAAAAAAAGTTCTTTTACACTGTGACTAATTGTATGAGGAAGATTGGGCTACTGATTGATGCAAATCTTTTATCTGTTGGACTTTTTTTGAACTTTGCCCCTCTTTGATGAGTGTTTTTAAATGAGTTGGGTGAGTTTAATGAGAGAAATGATTTGAATTATCTTTTGAATGTGGTAGCTGCCTAGGTGTGTTAAATCATAAATACTTGTTTGTAGTATCCAGTCACTAAGAAGAATAAGATTGGGTATGAGCCGATGAAGCAAAATCAAGCTGTTGCATTGACTACACTATTACACACTTAAGAGTGTGATAAGTGAACTGATTGGGTATAAGTCTTCTAATGATATATATTTCACCAAGTTTACTTACGGCATCATCATTACATTAGTTAAATGGAGTTTGTTTTGAATGACCTGGCTGCTCAACCAGTTGCCTCCTGTTTGGACTTTGTTTTGAATGATCTGGCTGCTCAACCAGTTGCCTCCTATTTGGAGTCTCTTTTGCAGAAGCATATATGGTCATCTTTGAATTTTCAAATTTCTAGGAGATATAAAACTTTGCGCTGAAATGCAACTGCCTCCAAATATTGTCATGTTTGTGATGCTGGGTTTAGTAAAAGTTATGCAATCGTACCTTCCAAAACAAAGTTATGCAGTTGTGCTTCCTAGAATTTTAGTATCTTATACTTGGGGAAATCAAATGATTCAATCTCATAAGAGGCGAACAAGGAGCATGTTCTGGGATATACTAATTCCAAGCTCTGTAATAACAATCAATTCTTTGGCAGTTACCTTGTAACTTAAGTTGGTTTAGAAAAATATGGACGCTGACATCTGATAAATTTGTTGCAGCTTGTGTGCTTAACTGATCTTGAGTTTGACTTTATCAACCCTTATGATTCTGCATCTCGGATAAACAGAGTGGTTTTACCAGAGTTCATCACGCAAGGAGTTTTGTGCCTCCTGTTTCTGCTAACAGGTCATTGGTTTATGTCCCTGCTGGGTGCTCCATACCTATACTACAATACAAGATTGTAAGTCTTCTCAGCCTCCTAGCCTCGTACCTTAAAATTGGGGTGACTTAGGTCTTATTCAATTTGAGATATGTGGGCAGATGCACTTGCGCAGGCACGCACTACACATTTTTGTCATAGTATGTGGGTTCCTATATCTTTGTTAGATCTTTAGCATCCTATAGCAATTGGGTTCCTACAATTCTTTGTTATATAGGAACAGGCAGCAGTATAGATTGAGATGAACCCTGTTCAATAAGTGTAGTATGTTCTTCCAAGACAGGGTACTGTTGGGATGCACTTGAAAATTTGGTGTCAGTATGAAATGGATATGAAAATAGCCTAGGCTGAGGAGAAGGTTAGTTGGTTATGCAGCTCATGAAGGTTCTCTCATTCATAGTCATTCTGTGATTTTGACTCAAAACAACATCAGCACTACCTTGTGGTTAAGTTTGACGCGCACACCATGTTTTCATCTCATGCACGTCTGAGTTGTAATCTCACAGTTTTATCATGATGGTTTTGTGCAGTGGGATTCTTGGGTAGGCCAATTCTATAATTATATAGATGCATATGATTCATTGTAAACAAACTGCTTATTGTGACTTGTCTTTTCATGGGATCAGATACATGCAAAGACAGCACCTCATTGACGTAACTGAGATCTTCAACTTGCTCAATTGGGAAAAGAAGAAACGGATTTTCAAGCTCGCCTATGTCATTTTTCTCCTTTTTATCTCCTTGTTTTGGTATTGTGACACCATACAAGCTTTTCCCTGACAATTAGACTTCTTTTTTTCTTAACTTGTCTAATTGGATGCTTTAATTTTTCTTTTTTGGGTAAATTTGGTGCAGGGTGATCTATAGTGCATTGGAAGATGATGAGCAAGCACTATAGCTTCCACTTTATGGATATAAAGATGAGGTATTAAGCCCCACCAGCCTCTGCATTCTGTCAAGGGGTGGCATTGAAGTACTGCCTTGTTACCAGCTGGTCTTCTGTGACGGATATAATTTGAGTAAGTTTGGGTTAAGGAACAGGTTTCTCGGCTTGTGCTTTGATTGTGATTCCAAATTCTATATGATTGTAAAATGTTCCATTATATCTCATCCCAACTGAAGGTTATTAGCATTTATGATGATTCTTTTTTTGGAGAGGGGGAATCTGAACAGCTGTGCTGTTTTATTTCATGTTGAAGCCCCATTTTTTGTACTCAGATTCCAGGGATGAGAACTGAATTGTTTTCTGTATTTGTATGTATAATAATTAGAAAGGCATGGTTTTCTATGTATCTGTATATATAATTATTTTAATTTCATAGATTCACATATTTTCTTCCAATGTTATAAGAATTTCTTTCTTGTTTAATTTTTTGTTTGGGCCAAGAAGTTCTGACATCCTCAAATGATCCACGTTCGACTCTTGTGGTCCTTCTCCGGGGTTGCCAAGACCTGCGAAAACCACACCACCACCATTCCTGAAAACAGGAACAGTAGACTGAATTTTATTTATGTTGTCATACATCGAATTACACCGCACACTAAAGTGAAAAAGAATTCTTCTATTCTTGAATTATTTCTTGTCATGATCTCACATCGGTTAAAAATAAGACCCAGATGTGTGTATATTCCCTTGCAAGCCGATTTTTGAACGCAAGTTTTACTTGTAGGTTCATAACAATTGGTATCAGAGCTAACCACCATGTCGAGTATGAGATCGAATGCAGTGTGAGTTGTGGCTCTTTGTGGTCGAGTCACCAAATGGGCAACCTATAGGCTGGATTAAAATAACTTGGTATTATGTATGAGTATAATGCTATTTCATTGAATATTGATACGTGAGATGACTTGGTATTACGTATGAGTATAACACTATCTCATTAAATATTGATAGGTGAGTGAAACCGCAAAAAAAAAAAGGTGTTACCATTGGGTTCGTATCGATAGAGTAGGTCGCCGTAGATGTCAGCTACAGAAGTGTGGTGGAATGTTACAATCCCACATTAGTTAAAAATAAGACAAGATGTGTGTATATGAATTTTTGGACACCTTTCTCTTGCAAGTAGGGGTGCAACTTGGGTTGGGCAACCCGATTTCAACCCGAGCCCAACTCGAAAAAATTAGGGCTTGGGCTAGGGTTTTTAATACTTGGGTTAGGCTTGGGTTAAAAAACTTCAACCCGAATTCAATTTGGGCCGGGCTCGGGTTGAGGCATCGGCAACCCGATTTCAACTTGAACCCGACAAATTAAAAAATAATTATATATATATAAAGTATTAGCACTTTTTTTCATTTTTACTCCATCGTCCTCTGTTTCTTGTTGCTTGCTACTCTGTTATGCGTTATGCATGATTAGTGGTGATAGTTTGATGTTTTAAGTTTAATGTTTTTATGGGTCTAATTTCTATGTTTTCTGGGATTGTGCTTTGAGATCACTAGTTTTTTGGTGTGAAAATAGATGATCAATAATCGTGCACTGTTATGAATGAAATATATGGATTGTTTTATGAATTTGTAATTATTCTCCCCCTCTCTCTGTCTCTCTTGTAGTGAACCTGAATTCAACCTGAGCCCGCCCGAATTAAACTCGGGCAGGGCTCGGGTTGAGTTCCTCAACCCGAGGTAGGGTTAGGATTAGGGTTAGGGTTGAAAATTATATACCTAGGGTTGGGTTAGGGTTGACTGTCTAACCCGCCCGAGTTGCACCCCTACTTGCAAGCCAATTTTCAAGGTCAAGTTCTATTTATATGAATTCTTGAACACCCTTCCCTTGCAAGCTAATTTTCAGGGTCAAAGTTCATAACGTTTCTTTGCCAACTTCTGTCATGGCTTAAACAATGTTGTGGTTCATAAGGCATACAAAGAGTACAATACACCTGATAACAGATTCACTTGATATGAAGATTGTTCTAAAAATTCAACCCAATAGTAAAATACACTGCTCAATTGATTCATAACCCACAACGGTACAGAAATTCTTCAGCTAGGTGCGACAGTACACACAATCATGTCACTACAAAAGGACTTACTTAGAGAGAAACATATGAAGAAGTCTCAAATCCCAAACAAAAACGAGGGAATTTAAGAATGGAAAATGCAAAATACAACCAAAAAAAAAGAAGAAAAATACACAAAACCAGTATGACACGATGCAAAAAATGAGAAGTATCATTAAAAATAACACTCGGGAAGAAATGGATTTTGCATTATTCATACTAATGTGTCAACCCATCCATGTTTCGGGTTTCTCCATTAACAATTCTTCCCTCCATCCATTTATGACCTTGGCAATGAATTCCTCAATTCTGCTTTCAAAATTTTCGTCGTATTCTTCTTCTTTTTCATCATCATCATTCCAGCCAATCTCGTCGTCACTACCATTATCATCGTCATCTTCTTCGTAACCATCTAAATAATAAATATCAACAATTTCATCATTGTCATCATCATCATTATTATCATAAGTAATAATGCTGCCAAGGCTACTGCAACCTTCACTAGCATCATGTATCTCTTCAGTCTGATCCTTTCCTACTCCATAAACAAAGAGGAAAGGAAAGAATCCATCAAACTCATCAGCTGAAGGTTGAAAACTAATAGCAAGAATGGCACATATTAGAATGTTAAGCACTGAGAATACAAGCATCCCATTAGATGAAAATCCAACAAAATAACCATACGACGAAAACGAAAAATCCAAAAATAGCAAAGAAGTTGCTGCACACAGAATCAGCAACACAAGTATAAGTCCCCACAAAAATTTCATGCCCGGTGCCATATATCGATCGACGTCTGATGTTATTTTCATTTGATTAGGAGAGATATCCTTTTATAAGTTGGTTGGATAGCCCAAAGATGTTTCTCAGAAAGTTAATTGGTAAGTATATTCTGAGTTTACGACGGCGTGGGAGATTGATCAAAGTCCATTTTGTAAAAGGTAAAGCTTCCAAGAATAGAGCAGGAAATTTCCAAGCATCCTATTGATTATGAGACAAAACTTGAAGAATCACTTATTATATCGTTCACTCCATACCTGTAAGTATCGTCTAAACAAAGCTAACCAATCTGATAGTTGCAGAATCTGACTATCTAGTTAACATGTTTGTGATTACTGTATATAATCATATTATAAAGACCCTTTTTCCAGGGCTTGAGCCTGATCCCCCTCCTTGACCTTATCATTTCATTTCTCATTCAAAAAAAAATACTAGAAATAGGATTTGAATAGTCTCTAGCTATTAGAAATAATGTGTAACTCATGTTCATTAGGCCTAAAAGTCCAATGACCAATAAGCGAAGCGCATTGCCAATACCGCTACTATTGGGATTAGCTTTGTGTGATTGACTAAGATTAGGGTTTTTAAATTGGTGCCAATAAATAAGTTGTAACCCTATTGAATTCTTATGTAGTGAAACACCACTTTCATTGATATATGTAGAATTTCTACTGAATCATGCGAATCTATGTATTCATTGTCCTTGTTTGATTACTCACTATATATATGTGGATCACAAACCAATACATGTGAAAGAGAAAATGTATTGAAAGAAATTTAGATTCTTAAAATTCGAGTGTAAACCGAAGCAATAATATTATTTTACGTATCTATCTTTTTCCTTTGGTCCTGGGTTAATTTTTTTTTCCTTTTTGAGGAGAGGGGGGTTTTTTTTTTTTGGGGGGGGGGGGGGGGGGGGAGGGGGAGGGGTGGGTGTTTGGGAGAGCTTAGATTTATTGTATATATTGTGGGAATGCTAAGTATGTTTTTTCTCAATTCTTCTTTAATAGCCGTTTTTCAACTTTTGCCACGAAATTTCACAACCCATGACAAATCTTCCCCATTTTTTGTGGACAGTTTGAAAATAATGTGTAAATAAAATTTTAATTTCTTGCTATCCAATGAAACGCGTTGGTGCCATTTTCCAGTTTCAAAGCCATTAACTTGACATGCAAGCAAGGGACTTCTTGAAGGTTAAACTTTAGCCTCTTTCTTCAATCTCTAGTGAGAGGGAGAGAGAGAATTGGTCTCTCTTGGGACAATGGAGTCAACCCTGTTTATATCTAAGTTATCAAATTAACCAACTAATCGGTTGTCTTAATCATGAGCTTTGATGTCGACTGCATAGCTGACTTAAAGGTAATTAATTGTCATCACTGAGATTCTCTCCTCATAAACCCATTAGTTTTTAGGTAGTTCTACGTACAATACTTGAATTTTTTTTTTTTCGACAAGTCTGTACTGAAAATTATTACTTGGTAAGGTTAAATTATACAAGTGTTTGACGTAATTCATGATTGATCATAAAATATTGTAGCTTTACTAAAAAATACAATTTTTAAATGTGAAATTACTATATTTTACGGTGAAGTTAGAACTAATTGAGGAAATATTGTTATCAATTATGAATTAATTGAACCAATTATAACTTTTGTTTCACAAGTTATAACTTGATTTTTAAAAGTTGTATTTTTTACTATCGATCACAACACTTTGGGATCGATCGTTAGTTGAAATTTTAGTTTGATAACACCTTGGATACGAGTTATCCTCTTGAAAGAATCACCTATTTCTCATACAACATATGATACGCGATATGTTAGTGTTTGTACTACAATCAAGCACTATAACCCTGGTTTGAGGTATAGTCCACTGCCTGAGTGAAGACCACCACATGCAACCATACAAGCTTCTTCCATAGCTGCCTAAGAGACCCCATTAGTACCTGTGAAATATTTAAAATCTTTTACATAATTCCACTTCAATAACATGTCGACAATAACATAATTTTGTTTATCAATTTGACATTCTATCAACTTATGAGAGTGTCCGAGAATCTGTCCAACGCGTGGTAAAAGCCTAATAAGAAATGTTTCCAAGAAAAATTCTGAAAACTTAAACTTGTTTGGATCACACAAAGAGAATAGGAAAGGTAAGAAAATGACTGAATATGCTAATGAAAGCTAAAAAACCCTTTCCTTTCTTGTTTCTTTTAGGTTAATTTGAAAGTTAGAAAATTGTTAAGGTATCTAATTTATAAGAGCATCTCTAACCTTTATTTAAATATAAATTCAAATTTAAATTTGAGTTAAAATGGCCTAAAAAACTTCTTCAACCTTAGACTCAAACCTATATTAAATCAAGACAAAATTTATTCTGGACCTAAATTGAAGCAGACTCAAATTATATACCAAATTTCTAACGGTAACTTTTAACATATCCAAAACTAAAAGATTTTTTCGACAACTTGTTATCTGTCTCTTCTTGCCTCTCTCTATTACTTTGCTTTGTTGACCACTACCGAAGCTTTCACAAATTATTTGAAAGCCTGTAGGTAACTTTTTTCCTTCTCATCTTCCATTTTCTTGATTTCTTGTATTTTTCGAAATCTTAATCTCACTCATCTTTCATACTATATAAACCCTAAGCTAACCTATCAATTTTTTCTTTGATTTTTTCGAGTTAAACACTATCGGTAGTAACAATTTCAAGCCACCGATTCTTCTTGAAATTTTAAGCCTTCACTACCCACAAATTTAGAAAATCATCATTTTATTTCTTCGATCTTTTATTTTTGTTAAAAATGTATTTTTTGTGTTCGTCAGACTATGTCCATGTCAAAATAATTATTTTTTTTTTCATTTTCTTTTCTTTTATCTAAATTTATAAAAAATGATAAAGGATTAGAACAATTTTAAAATTTTGGAGTGATTTCTTTATTCTCATATAGTGTTGTATATTGATAAGGACGGAATTTTGGACATAGGCTGTCATAATTCAAGAGCCCAATGAGTCCAAGAGACCCTTTTGCGTAAATGACACAAATGAAGCGCCCATAGCTTGCCCACGCTGAAAGTAGAAAGGGCCGAAATCAGGGGGCCAAGCCCAACGTCACCAGAAGGCTTGCAACCCAACCTGACCCCAATCCAGTCCGGGCGATGAACAGCCCAGGATAGGGAGGTCCAGCTTGACACGAACCCTAGAACTCTCCGCTGTGCCACGTGCCCTAGAGACAAGGGAACTAGCTCTGACACCTGCGACAATCACATACTCGTTGGAGCATTGGTGCGTAAAACCATTCAGGGATCGTGGGAGCAGGGGCGCCAGATGAACAGTAGCCGCCGGATGGCAGAGGTTGTCGTCGGATAGTGACAGAAGGCCCCATGGAATCAGCAAGAAGGAAAAAGGAGCCACGGAAATCCTAGCAAAAGGGCAGTATAAATAAGACACTGTTACCCATTTTTAAATTATGGTTAAAAATACTCTAAGAAGGCTGCCCCTAAACCTAGGTCACTAACGTAGTTGCTAAGAGCCCTAAAAGAATTTTTTAGGGCCCCAAAAACAATTAAAGAATGATACCAGGGATTCCTTATTTTTCACGCCTACGTGAAAGAATATTCTATAAAAAGCAGTAGAGTTGTAGGGATATTGAGAGAGAACTGAAAGACTATTGTAAATATTAATAAAATTCTAAATGTCTTTTAAGAAAATTTAAGATTTAGAGGAGAATTGTAGAAACTCCAGAGAACAATGATGATTGTATAGTTTAACAAATTAGGACAATAAATTAAGTTGTTCTTTTCAAAATTAAGAACATTAAAACTAGTTTTAACTGAAACAATGAAGTAGATAAAAATGAACTCAAAACAAAACAATTTATTCAAAAAGAGAAAAAATAAAGGTTGCACTAGAATGAATGATCCTGCAACAAGAACAAGAACATCCCATGTTACTTTATGTTCTTCCGGTTCATGATCTCATGGGTGTCCTGATGATTAGGTACTCAAATGTCAGGGTTAAAAGGATAGACATGGTTATAACCCGTGATTTATAATGAACCAGTCACAAAAATCAGAGATAGAGCAAGAAACGAGCACAGAGATGAATAGGAAAACAACTGAACTGTGTCATACGATGTATAAAAGTGGTGTGTAAGATTACAGTAATGCTACAGCTGACACTTCTTTGTGGGGCCTACCATCCCAATCTCTGTTATAATATCTCTCGTTTTGTTCTCCCAAATCTGTGTTATCTCTAGTTTTTTTCTCCCAAAATCTTCTCTCGCCTCATCTCCTTCTCCTTCATCAACACTACCTATTCTATTTGTGTCTCTCTTCTCATCTCTTTGTTTCTGTCTCTCTGCTCTAATAACCCCATGCGTTTATCTATCACTCTTTACTATAAATCTACACACCAACACCCAACTCCCTCCTTTATTCTTTTTTTTTTTTTTTTACTGTATAACTATGTGTTTTTTTAAGGGTTTTTATTTTTTGATGGCTGAAATGTTTTGTGAGGTTTTTATTCAAGGAGTGGAGAGGCAGACCTTCTGTTTGAGTGTGGAAGTCAATTTTATTTTGAGTGTGGAAGCCAATTTTATTTTGGGCTGCTTGGGAAAAATTCCCTTAAGCTACTGAGATAATGTCGCCAAAAAATATCCACTGAGGAATAGGGTTTGTTACACACCTAGTCTTTATTTTCGCCGGAATCATTTGCCAGTCAAAACGTCGTCTGTGGTAGTAGTGGTGGAGGTGTGGATGAAGGTGGTTGGTGTGTTCAGCATCTGTTGGTATGTTTGGGGAAATGATGAAGGTGGAGGGTGAGGTTCGGTTGTTGTTGTGGGGTGGGGTTGTTGTAGTGGAGGAGGAAGAAGAGAGAGAGAAGAAGATGAAGAGACGAGTTGAGAAAAGAAAGACAGAGAAATTGGGGATGAAAATAAGGTCTGCAATAATTGTCTGGGACTCAAAGACATGTGGCAAGTGCCAGCTGTGTTGGGCAAGGGAATTTGGAAAATTTTGTGGGCAGCATAATATTACTGGTAAGATTATGTGGCTTTCTATATTTTACTCTCCAAAAAATTTATTTTATTGCCTTGTTAATAAAAAATGTAGGTAATTCTCACCTATATTCATATGAGTATGATATGGAAATGTCACAAACAACTAGAATGCAGGTCATGTAATACTAACCCCAACAACATTGACCATGTAACTAAACAAAATCCACCAACTAGACATGGTTTGTGCACATGGAAATCCTTAATCAAACAGGTGTGGTGGTGGTGGAGGGTGGAGGTAATGGGAGCGGAGTGGTGGTGGGTGGTTGCAAAAATTGGTGGCGGTAACAGTGGCTGAGGATAGTGATGAGAGGGGGTGGTGGTGGACGGTGGCAATGGCGATGGGGTGATAGTAGTGGTGGTGGTAGTGATAGTAGTAGTGGTAGTGGTTGTGTAATGGTGGTGGCGGTGATGGTAATGACAACAGAGTGGTAATGGTTGTGGTATTGGTGATAGTGCGGGGTGGTAGAGGTGGTGTGTGGAGGGTTGTGGTATTGGTGGCGGAGGTCTAGGTGGTGGTGAGTGGTGTTGGGTTAGGTAGTGGGAGTGGGTGCAGGGTGGCGGTGGCAGAGAAGCTGTCAAGATCTTATTAAATTGAACCTAAACATCCATTGGTTTTTAGTTTTTGTTGTTTTTTTAAAAAAAAAAAAAATTGTTTTCAAACACTCACTCTAAAATAGAAAGGTTTTCAGAATAGAGAAAAACAAAACAAAACAAACATCAAAATGTTAACAAATGCATTGGGATTTTAAATTTTTAAAAAGAAAAAAAAACCTAAAAACAAAAATAATTACCAAAAGAGACATTAATTAATTCGAAATTGCAATTGAACTCAATTTATAGAGTTCTATGTATCACTTCATGAATATGTAAATCTATTCATTTCAACGATAGAAAGACACCACTTAAAAAATTTATAATTTTTCTAGTCATTCGAAAAAACTTCCAATCGCAATGTAAAAGTTAACAGCTGCGTTCAAATGGAGTGAGTGCATCCTAATAGACGCAACTCTCAGTATCTGTGATACTAAGTACAGATACTGAGTTCTTGCCAAACTACTCGGAGTAAGGTGCATTCGAACGGAAAAGTTACATCCGAACAGTCTCAACTTTCTGTCCAACCACTTCCTCCCTCTTCCTTATTTCTTCTTCTTTCTTTATATATAACAATCTCTCTTCATATATGCTGGTGTTTGTATTGCTAGGGAAACGTAGAAAAAGGTGGAAATGGAGGGGTAGTCCGGGTTTGAGTCGATGTGTGGTGGGTTATGTTATGCATGCTGGGGCTGACTCGGGAATGGGCAGGTGGAGGGTTATTTTTTGGTGGTCGTGGTGGGGGTTGGGAGTCCCACTGACTAAAGGCTTCTGGAAGAGGGGGGGAGGGGTCGGGTTGTTGTCGAATAATTTGTAATAATCGAGGGATTTGAGTTGTTACAGAAGAAGAATAGCCCATTGATTACAGAAACAAAACCGATATACACAAAGCTAGGGGAGTAGCATGAATTCCAAAAGAGGAAACAAACACACCAAATGCTTAAATTATAATGCATAACTCCGATGGAAGTCATATCGAGACAGGTGAATTATACACCAAAGTATTCTACAAGACAACAGAAGCTAAAGAAACTCATCTAATGCACTAACTAAACTACAGAATCCAGCCGGAAATCAACATACCAATACAACGCTACAGACAAACAAAGATGGGGAGGTAAGATACATCAATAGAAGTCTTGTGCCAATGTGGCCAGTAGTAACAAACCTCATGTTGCAGAATGGGCCAAGGACCTTTAGATAACTATGCAGGCAGAGTTAAATTAATGTCAGTCGGCTTATTTCTCGATTCTGAGGGTAATGAAGACCAGGTATCTCCACGGAAGGAAGATGGCGATGAAAGATTTGTTTTTGGGGCAGCTGAAGTGTGCTGCACCTGCCCACCATATGGCTCTTCCATCCCTGCGCTCGAAATAGGAATGGCAGCGGTAGGTGTGGCAGTCGTTATGACCTCTGTTTTCTGTTTCTTGGTCTTCTGCTCATGCTGGTTCCCCGTCAAAAAACTGCCTACAACGACCTGTTGTATAGAAACAATAACAAAAGAGCTACATGTGTCATACAATCACTTAACAACACCATCTGCCGAGAGGGCTTTGTAGAAGGCCAAACAGATTTCATGTCGGTTAATACCAGTTTCACTTGCTGGACAACCTTCCACACCCCCACAAGGAAAAATAAAAGTGAAGGAAAAGTGAGGTCGTACCTGCACAGGACTAGCAGCAACTAATAGACCAGCAACTCCACCCCCCACAACACGTCCATCTGGGCTTGCTAAAGAGACACTCATCCCACCAGATCTGTTCCTTATTCCTCCACTTTCTGATGGCATAAATGATCCTGTCAAGGAGAGTATCTCAAATCGACCCTACAAGAACAATAGAGGGAAGAGGTTATATACCTTTCAATGATCTATGAAAAAGAATTATAAAGAATGAGAAGCAACTACCAAGAACGATGCTAAAGGCTTATATCTAGGGGCTAGTTGGGAATCTTCAGAATTGGGTCAGTCCAGGTCTCATCGCATTCAGTAATCTTGTTCTCAGGAGAATCAACAATGAGTTGATCAGGAAGCAGACTGGTTCAATGCTTTGTTTTTAATTTCAGACTTCAACCTTTCCAGAAAACAGTTAATTTTTACCAAACACTGGCCACCACAAACCAGCCAATCTTGTCCCCAACTGGCTCACTCCTCAGATTTGCTAAATAGGCTCTTTATATTTGAAACAGTCCCAACTCATCAGGCCGATTCAAACACTAATTCCATCATTTGAAAAATGAACCAGTTAAAACTAGATAGAAGGGGACATGAGAACTTAGTAGATAGCAGAAATAACTCATGTAGTAAGAGAGATTCATCTGATGATTTGGACAAGAGTAAGAAGGAACATGAACATAAGCGACACCACCATGAGCAAGCTGATTTTCTGTAAGTAAAATTGGTAAATGTTTTTGAGATCCAATATTTCAACATGTAATGTGCCCAAGCCATAATGGAGCAACATGACTCAGTAGATTAGAAATGTGCAAATATATATGAAGTATATAGGATATCAAACTTTTCATAGGTACACCACTGACAATTGACTCTTTCATTACCATAAGTTTGTAATAGTTTAGAAGCAAAAAATTGAATTATATCGTTTGTACATGGTATGCAAAATAAAAAACAAAAACTACAAATGGGAGTCATGTTTCAAAATGTCGTGCCGTGTCATATTCGTGTCCATGCTTTTAAATTATGGGCAATAAAAAACTAATTTAACATAGAAGATCAAGCATTTGAAGAAAGAAATTATCGGTTGCACAACCTCATATGTCAATGTGCCCCCAGAAGAATCAGGTTGACGGAGTGTCACACTTGAAATCACGCCATTTGCAGAGAGAATGCATATTGCCCGAGGCCCTTGTTGAGAAAATGATATGACCTTCATGGTGACATCCTAAGACAACCAAAGCAGAATAGCAATGCTGTAAAATACAGTAAATAACTAAAAATTGTCCCTATACATATGAAAAACAATGGCGATTTTCAGTTAGGGAAGGAATAGCCACTTTGACAACATGCACAACCTCATACATGAGACAATAGCTTCTTTCTTCTTCTCGAAAAAAAGACAATAGCTTATTTCATCATAAAAAAGCTGAAAAGATTGCCGAAGGAGCATTCTTCTTATGTTAACCAAAAGTACTTATACTTAAAAATCAGTATGGATACTGGCTATGCAATCCTTTTCCAATAATCTCATAGCATATGAATCAAGTACCAAAAATATATAAGAGCTAATGCCACATAGGACATTCCAGCGACAAAGATGCAACATAGGAGTTAGATTCGCACAGAGTAGATCTCGCATTTGTGTCTGAAATACATAAAAATATTAAAGGGGTTTGCATTTTGTCAGCCCTCCATTTTAAGAAGTAATCAAACTTAGTTGAGCACAACTGTTTTGCACCACAACATTTCAGAAAAGAAATAAAAAAGGTTCATTCTTTATACTAATGGTGGCAACAGTAGTACTACACATTCGTGGAAACATTTAAGGATCTAGAAAGGAGAAAGAAAAATGATTTAAGAACACTTAAATGAGGAAAGAAAACAGATAAAAGTACTGGACAGGAAATACACAATATTCACGAAGTGGAAACAAGAAAATATGATTTTTTTTTCCCTAGTTGCTAATGGCTTGCAACACAAGATCTTGCTTTTTCTCCACTCCGAATTATTTCCACATAGAATTCTGGCAAAGAGAATCAGGGAACACCCTTTTTTAAAATAGAATCTAATTTTTTTTTTTCTTACTGTTTCCTGGCTTCCTTTTAAGGCTAATCACAAACAATATCATGCCTGTTTCTCTCACAAACTTAGGCAACTGGAACAAAATCATGCCACGAATTATTTATAACACTTACCTCTCCAGCATTAACAGTGATGATATGGGGTGTAAAATTAGCACCAACAGAGCATGAAACCCATTCGCCTGCACACAAAAGTTGAATATTAATTATAAGTGAACAACAATCTGCAATTATTTCACGTATTTGCCAATTTGAACAACATAAATATACCATCAAATTTCATATTCAAAAAACCACGACGTCTAGTATTAAGATAATCCTGAGGAATTTTAGGCTGATCTCATATCTATTCAGCTTAATATATAATCTAATAAACTGTAAATCGTATTCATACCTCACCTTTCATGCAGTATTCAGAATAATAAACTAAAAAATCAATCTTTATAGACAAAATAACAACAGGCATCTTGATAATTTCCACCATCAAACACAAGTATCACCCAAATATAAACAAATAAACAAATTCAACCCAGTCAAAGAAAGGGGAAGTCTGAAACCAAAACACCAAAGTTGTAATACCTCACATGAGGCTATAAAGATAGAGCACAACTTATCGCTATACAGTCCCCCTATTCAGGTCCAGTTGTTAAAGAGCATCAAAATAAGCAAAGGACACAAAACGTCATAATGACGAAACTTCTAACTTTTATCACATTACAAGAAACTAACAATTACGTACCAAGAAAACATGTAAATAGGAACTTAATTCCCATTAAGCAGTAGATCTAAGATGCCACGACAGATCCAAAAACCAGATCTCCTTAAAAATTACTTAAGTCATCATTTGACTCCACCAGGTTATCCAATATGGTAACTTCCACAGTTTACACTCTTTTCCTCTTCTTCTTATTTCTCCCCCAAAAGTAATAAGTCCCTAAAAGATTCCCTAATTCCCACACCAACCCACAAATCTCACCTGACTTTCAGAACTACCCAATTCAAGATCTAAGTTGGGGCATCTATTCACAGGTCCCACATCTGCACCCAAAACATAGGCTATAAACTTCGAACTCCAAACACTAATTTTCCACAACAAAGTTAGATCAACAAAAGCAAATGCAGAAGTCTAGAAAACAAACATCAACATGGGTGCATGTAGAAATCCAACCTTATTAAACACACAAAACAATAAAATTAAGAACAGCAAAAAAAAAAATCATTAAAATTAATGGGGAAAAAGGAAATTTTTTTTTTTTTTTTTCCAATTACCTACACTCTCCATCTCCATCTTGGGTACTGACTTGCTAGCTGAACCAACTGGCCGGACTTTTCCCCTCTTTCCGGCCGAGAAGTCGATTACTGGAGGTGGAGCTGAAGACGATATTGGAGTCGGCGAGAGCGCCATAGTCACAGACCCATCCGGTCCGTACTTCCTCGGCCTACCTCTCTTCTTCTTCACCTTCCCCACCACCACTCCACCCGCCGTTCCCGGCTGCGTAGAGGCAACCATTTGGAGTGTTACTGGCTGTGTTGATCCACTGACTAGGCTAGGGTTTTCAGTCCTCGGAGCTACATGATAATCCGACGGAGCATCTGATCCCACCACTGTTACCCCACTACTACCTTCCATTTCCAACACCCCCAAACAATTTCTACCAACTTTTTCACCAAAAACACATGATTTTCCTAACACCCAAAAACTCCAAGCTTCTCTGAAAAAAAATTAACTAAAAAAAATCAAGAATTTTTTTTTTTTTGGGGTAAGTAAAAAAACCAAGAAATAAAATAGTACAACTCACCTCCACACACCAAAAACTCAAAACCCAGAAAAAGAAATCAAGGAGAGCTCCAACTTCAATGCTTGAGAAGTACTTTAATTTCTAACAGAACTTAAAAAAAAAGGGACAACGAAAGTGAAGAAAGATCAAACCAAAAAAACACTCAGACTGTTCATTTGAAATTTGTAGATATTACAAAGTACGGTAAAGCAAAGACTGAGCTTTAATGGTGATGACTGATGATCAAATATTTCGAAAAAATAAAAATAAGAATTGCTGATTTTTTGTGATAAATAGTGAGTTTGATAACAGAAGATTGAATCTTTGCTCAGTGTTTGTAGTGGGAAAATGGGGAAATTTTCGGGTTTTGGGAGTTAAAGCTAATTTGGGTTCCTAACTTTCCTGTGAGTGTCCAAATTGTGATTATTAAAAAACAAAATGAAGAAAGAAAATACATAAAATATTACTCCATTAATTATTAGTAGTAATTAAAAAGCATAGATATTATGTATTTTGGTTAAGAAAATAGTTGGAATCCGGTAGAAAAGAAAATGAAGAAATAAACAATTGTGGTTGGGAAAAGTGAAAATTAGGTTGCCAAAGCATGAAGAAGACAGCCGTCCCTCTTTCTTAAAAGGGAAAATAAGTACACTGTACACACACACACACACACACACATATATATATATATGTATACACACAAAATAAGTTATATACATATTGTTTGTACCAAATACATAGAAAAAAAAAATATAAAGAAATGAAATTAGATAAAGAACAAAGTTGTTTGCTTTTTTTGCAAAGACCCTTCCTTATTTTCATTTAAAACTTGTACACCATTACATTAATGACCACACCTACTTAGATCAGATTAGCAATTCAGGCCACCAATAAAGGGTTAAAATTGTTTCAACCTCATTGACAGTAAAGAATGTGATGGATTTTTTTTTTTTTTTGGGGGGGGGTGTGGGTATGGTGGAGTTTATATGCTCTGCATGACTACTGCATTGTTGAAATAAGATATTTAACTTTCAATTAGTATGGGTTAATTGCACGATCACCCCCTAGACGTTTTTCCATATGACAGGTGAATTACAATCAAGAAATGTAAGTGAAGATTCTTATAACGAAATGATTAATTCACCCTTCATTTGATCAATGATGTAAAAAATAGTCATCATAAATTCGTCAATAATAGAGAGAGAGATGGTGGGTGAATTTGACACCCCCCCCCCCCCCCCCCCCCCCCTTTGTTCTCCTACAACTTCACAAACTACCCAATCCCTTATGATCCTTTTTCCCCTTTGGAACCCACTTTCTTCCATCTATGTCCCAAACGCCCACACATTCAAACATATCCACTCCACTTTTCTCTTACATAGTGATTATGGAGGTTGATGTGTGTAACATAACGTTAGTGCGAGTGTGGGTGTGTGTGTATGTAGGTGCGAGGATGGGAGAGAGATAGAAAGTAAAAAAGATGCTGGAATATCTAGTTTATTTTTCATGACTTAAAGGGGCTTGTCAAACTTTCTTCACCTTATAATTACTGTATTTTGATAACCTACATTTATTTTGGCAAACATTACATGTCCATCAAAAAGAAACAAACAATGCATATTTGTCAAACCTAATTAAATGCACCAACAATTTCATACTTTAATAGAAAACTTTAAGTGCAAGTCACAAAAATCTTAATGTGCCAAAATTTTCACTATACAACCTCTACATTGAGTTTTGATGGTCCACAATATCTACATTGAGCTAAGAATCTTTTGGGTAACATGGTCTTTCTATTTAAAAAATCAAAGCCAAGCAACTAAATCTAACCTTTTGCACCTTTTCTTTAGCAAGATGATGATGTCTTGGTTGGAAAAATCATGTGGTCTAGGAACATGGAATTCTTTTTTAATACACTAGAAGAAGACTGTTAAAAGTTAGATTATTCTACTTCCACTTCATCTCTTAAAGGCAGCTTAACTAGTAATTAAACTGTTAATTTTTTATGCCATGGATAAAAAAAGCTCAAAGCTATTGAAGTACCAATACTATTATTTGGGTACATGTAAAGCTGTGAGGCATAGAACCCTAGTTAATAACTAGGGTAAGTTATAATTACATTAGAAGAAGCATATTTTCCCCTTTTTGAGAAATACATTTACACCCTTTATCAGTGTTTCTATGGTAACAAAGCTGATGGTTATATTTTTACCCTCAGATTTATGTTATTTTTTAAGCAACCAAACTCTCTCTCTCTCTCTCTCTCTCTCTCTCTCTCATCCCATATTCCCATTTGAACATATACACTTAACACACACCCCTAATGCACATACACCGTCCTCCCCTTCTTTCTTCAATTTTTGGTTTCCATTTTCGGTTCGGAGTTTAATTTTCATGTTTATTTAATCCTATTTACCACCCACTCTTCCTGATCAAAACTCATAAAGAAGACAAGAAAGAATTATGTTAATTTCAAATGTTGATAGCAGCAGAGTAGATGGGTCTGCAAAGCCAAACTACTGGCTTTTTAGATCGGTTTTGAAAGAAAATCTCATTTTTTTTTATATCTTTTTTGAAATTGTTTATCCAATTATACCTAAAATTTGAAAAATAAAATAATGCCAACTCTTTACAGGAACGCAAGCATTGACCAAAGGAATGCAATCAACCAAATGCAAGGGTAACTTTATAATATTATGAAGTGTAGAGGCTCTCCATACATGTAGTTTCAATAAGATAACAAGGAAAAAACAAAAAACAAAAAATAAAGTAAAGTCATCTAAGCCTAGATAAGAACAATATTAATTTTTAATTATTAATGATATTTCTTAATATGTTGATAAGCTTCACATATAATTATGTAGCTGTCACACTTTTTCTCTTTTCAGTTCATTAGCATGCAGTATGGCCTTCATTTTTTTATTTTGATTTTTTTAATCATCATACTTGGCTCATATTGATAGCAATCTGGCAATATGCAATTTGAAAACTTTTTAAATGGTTTCAAACTTTCACCACTTGGTATCCTTTGAGTGCTTCTATATAAAAATTTTAGTTAGTATAATCTAGGAATACATAGGCATTTTATGTGGATAAGCATACACCCTAGTGGACGTTTTTCTTTTATATATACAAAGTTTGATCCTCGATAATCGAGAGTGTTAGGAGGATATATAGACATGATACTTATATTACAAGTTTATATAAAGATTAGACCATGGTATCGAAAAATAATTTTTTTTAGTATTATATTGAATGACTAGTAATTGTCTGTGCCTGAAGACACAGAATAATAAAAAAATAATCAACCATAAATATATTTATATTTATATCCAAAATCAAATCATAAATATAGAGGAGAGAGAGAGAGGAATTTATGCACCGGTTGTAGTGGGGATGAGAGGTGGTGGGCGACAGTGGTGGTGGTAGGAGACAGTGATAGTTGTGGTAAGTGACAATGATCGTGGTGGTGGTGGCAGTCATGGGTGGCAACGGTGATGATGGTTGTGGCAGCTATGGGTGTGGGTGGTGGTGGGCGACGGTAATGGTTGTTGCTGATCGTGGAGGTGGGCAGTGACGATGGTGGTAGTGAGCGACGACGGATGCTTCTGGGTGATAGTATGATGGGTGGTGGCAAATAACAGTAGTGGTAGGTGTGGTGGGAGTGGGTGACAATGGGTAGTAGCAGTGATGGGTGATAAAAGGTAGTGGTGGTTGGTGGTGGTAGGTGTGGTGGGGGTGGGTGATAGTGGTTGACGATGATGGTGGACGACAACTGGTGGTTGTGGGCAACAATATGGTGGTGGTGGGTGGCGACGATAGTAGTGAGATGATGGTGATAGTGGTAACAAACATAAGAATGAAATGACGATGGTGGTGGGTGATGGCGATGACGACGGAGGTAACGACGGCGGTGTTGGTAGTGGTGATGGTCGTGGGGCGGTGGTGTAGTGGTGGTGATAAGGGTAATGGTGGGACGACAACGGTGGTGGTATGATGGTGACAACGATGGTGGTAGGGGTGCAGTAGTAGGGATAGTGGAGGTGGGGTGGCTGTAGTAGGGATGGTGGTGGGGTGGGGATAGTAGTGGTGACAGTGAAGGTGGTGGTGGTGGGGCGATGGTGGTTGTTGTGGCAGAGACGGTGGTAGTGGTTATGGTGTGGTGGTGGGGCAATGGGTGTGGTGGTGGTGGCGGCGTCGACGATGGTGGTGATGGTTATTGTGGCAGAAGTGGTGGTGGGGTGGTGGCAGTGGCAGTGGTGGTGGGGGGTGCAATAGTAGGGATGGTGGAGGTGGGGGTGCAATAGTAGGGATAGTGGAGGTGGGGGTGGAATGGTTGTAGTATGGATGGTGGTGGGGGGTGGCAATAGTAGTGGTGACAGTGAAAGTGGTGGTGGTGGGGCGATGGTGGTTGTTGTGATAGAGGCGAGTGGTTATGGTGTGGTGGTGGTGGTAGGGTAGGGTAGCGGTAACAGTGGTGGTGGGGCGATGGATGTGGTGGTGGTGATGGTTATTGTGGCAGAGGTGGTGGTGGGGTGGTGGCGGTAGTGGTGGTGGAGGTAGTTGTGGTGGTGGGGGTGGTGGTGGGGGTCGTTGTGGTGGTGAGGTGGCGATGGTAGTGACGATGATGGTGGTGGTGGTGGTGGTGGTGGGTCGGTGAGGGATGGTGGTAGGACGATTCCAAATGCTATTTTTAAAAAAAAAATAATATAAGAAGTTATAAGTCTTAAAAGCACTTTTAAAAAATTACTCCAAACACACTTTTAGAAGCGTATTTTCTCTATTAAATTTGATGTGTTAATATTAATCGTCGGATTAATTTTAAAATAAAATTTAAAGAGATTTCAACTGCGAAAAGTAAAAA
The DNA here is from genome assembly GCA_951799425.1 of Ilex aquifolium. Classification (NCBI taxonomy): domain Eukaryota; kingdom Viridiplantae; phylum Streptophyta; class Magnoliopsida; order Aquifoliales; family Aquifoliaceae; genus Ilex; species Ilex aquifolium. The sequence continues at coordinate 3,747,551 of OX637392.1, forward strand.
TTATTTTGTTTATCTTTTGAAATTTGAATCGTATTGTCTTTTATTATATAAATTTATAATTTTGAATCTTGATTTGATTTATTTGTAGTTGTGTTTGACTGTGAGAATAATAATAATAAATTAAGTATCTGCACTTTTTTCTGCAAGGGTTGGAAGGGAGAGATGCTGGCTGGATTTATTCCTTTGGATCCATCTTGAAGAGTGAAAGGTTGGAAGTGTTTGGTAGTGTTCCATAGTGGGGCCAATATAGGGGGGTGGGTCTGGGTACAATGTGTACAGAAGGGGTCATCTGGGTCAATGTCTCTGCTGATATGCTCTCAGTCTCTCAGCTTTTTATTAAAATTGATGATAGAGGGGGGGGGGGGGGGGGGGGGGGGGGGGGGAGATGGGTTTGTCAAATGGCCAAACTCCAAAGTGGAAGGTTTGTAGTTTTGGTAGTTTCTGTCTGTTAATTCAGTCCAACCCTTACCTTACCTTCCCTTTCTTTCTATTTAAACTAACAGTTTTTGTGTTTGATCTAACAAACTGTAAATTTAAAAATGTAGCATAAGTAGATGAAAGATTAGCCTTTCGGGCAAGTGGCTAAACGATCAAATTCAAATCATGATGATTTACGACAACAATCTTGCCGGGCCCATGGTGATTAAGACGTTGTTGGTAAATTATAGAGGTAACGAGGCCCAAAAGTAGTTGTCTGAGTCCAAACTTGTTCCAAAAGCATTGGGCCTACAGTGTTCTTCAAACTAAGTTGGACTTAGCCCAATTAGAATTTGTGACAGAACCAGTGGGCTGGGCCCATCATCTAGGTCCCATCCTTTCCTATCTGAAAACTAAGATGGACCTAGCCCAATTAGAGTTTGTGCTAGAAGAGGTGGGCTCTTTCATCTAGGTCCCATCCTTCCCCATCTGATTGGGCCTTCCAGGACCCTCTCCTCTTCTGTTAAAACCTGTAAAACGAACTTGTTCCTGTGCATGGACTAAAATTCCCGCACTCAAGCGGGTGAATGCCAGTTCTCTATGGTTCAAAAATACAAGCTGAGAGAGAAGCTCTTAGTCGATCATCAAAATAAAATAAAAAGTCGGTAACGTCACGGTTGTTAGAGGATATCTATAATATAAAACAGAGCAAGTTTCAATAAGCTCATCCGACAGTTTCAAATAGATTTATTCAATGACCACTAACATCCGTCTCAAAACCATTCACATTACATTGTGTCTTCAGGTATGGATTACCCTTAATTATATATGTAAATGGTCATTTGGGTAAAGAGAGAAATCAAGGAAAATATAAAGAAAAAATAGTCTAAGAGCCAGGCTTAGTGGGTTTCAATAAAACATGGTACCTTAGAGACAAGACCTTTTTGGGCCAAAAGGAGCAAAACTATGTGATCCAACCATCCACGGCTACATGGTTTTTGCCAATTCTTTTTTACCAGGCCTTGGCACAATTTCAAATTTGACATTTTAAGATTTTCAAATGAAGTTGATGTTTTTAGTGAATTTGAATATGGATCAGAAATATAAATTCGTCGAATCATCATATCAGATTTAAATTTAGAGTTTTCAAATTCAAATTTGACTAGTATAAGTGTTATTCAATCCTAATCATTGACAAGCCTAGTTTGAACCCACTAGTTGAGTACGGAGGTACCAATAATTCCTTTAAAATATGTCACTTGCTAAAAAAAGAGAATTTAAAAAAGTTAACACCCAAAGAAAATAGCATATGCTTAAATGAATAAAGCTATTATGGTCGACTTAGTGCCATCATTCTCAATAGAATACACACTTTTTTAATTTTTTTTAGGTTCAACGAGTATTCGAACAAGTTTACGCGCATCTCAATTAATTTTTTCTTCAATTTAATCAAAGGTAGATCATCCACGTCGAGACTAGAGCATTCATAAGGGATAAATTTTTCATAACCTAGTCAAAATGGATTGTCAAGATTCGAATTCGGGACGTCTGAATTTACGGCTCGTCCCTATTACCACTTAAATTACCCCTTAAAGTTAATATATACACACTTTCAAAACCCAAATATATATAACCCACCAAGAATTAACATGTGCAATTATGAATAGTAAAAAAAATACTCCAACTTTGTTGCATCAAATACACAACCCACTACAAAATTAGCTTAGGATTCTTATTCTCCATTGTCTCACTAGAAGACTAAACCCACTTTTTTAGAACTTTGGTTTTATCAGATACTTTACAATTAATTTTTTTTTTTTTTTTTGGGTCAGCCAAAAAATTTCAACACATTTATTCCTCAACATATAGTACATGCCAAACTTAGGCATCATCAATATTACCATTAAATACCCAAAATTAATTTTGTGTCTAGAACCACCTCTCTTTGTTTTATTATTTGGTCAAACACCCCCGCCGGTCGAATAATATTAATAACTTTAATTATCAACAAAATAATAAATTAACAATGCCTAGCTGTCCATGGGATATGGAACAAACGAGATAAGGTTAACATAAAAGGTGACAATGTACTTGAACAATTGAACTACACCATTGTTTCTTCCTCCTTTCATGTGTTTGTTTCTCTTCTATTATTTTGTTCCCTATTTTGTATGCAAAGGTTTTGTAGCCACACGGCTGAGGCAGCATTTTTATTTTTATTTTACCTAATTGCTTAGCTGCCGGAGAGATTAGCAACAAATAACATGAAAACTACCGGAAAAATAACGTGTGTAACGAAAACTTTCATTGTTTTTCTCCCCCGGAGTTGTTCTTATTTCTCATCATTTTCTTGATCTTGCTAACAACCCCACTAGGTATGTTTAGTTTGGGTAGTGGGGGTGTGGAATCAGATTAAATTAATTTAATGTTAACTTAATATCGTGTTTGGATGAAATTATATGACCTGGTCTTATAACATAAGTTAATGACGGCCCAATACTAAGTTCAAATAGCATTTATCAAATATTAAATACACCACACGGTACAAATCAATCGCACGTGATAGGTGGTAAGTGCTAATCTTGAAAATGACAAGAAGACCCCCTCACTTGGTTGAATTTGATTAGATGTAAGGGTGCTTTCACCTTTTTCAACTTGATACTATATATTAATATTCAATCCAAGCATAAGATTAATACTACAGTATTGAATCGCACCTTATCTAGGATATGGTAAAATGGTAAATCAATTATTATTGATGGGTCAAGCCCAAATGGTCCAATCTATATAAAAAGCCCAAATCCCCATTTGAGGAGCCCAACTTCATTTAAGATCCACCAAGCCCAATCAGGCTCCATGCCTAGCCACGTCATCAAGGGGAGAGCAGAGGAGCATCACCTGCACAGCGGAAGGAAATGGTCCACCCTCACCTTATCTTTGACCGCATCTCATGGAAGCTCCTGAACCACCTCGCCCGTTGAGGATAAGTCGTGAGCTCCACCGAAATGCTTGCTAAGTTGCTGAAGAGTAGCCCAACCTGTTAGGGGACCCCTATAAATTGTAAGCCCCACCAACACTTGGGGGGCATCACACTTACCTGAGCACGACTCTCCCTCTTCTCTCTCAAAGCTTGTAAACTCTGCTCCCCGCTCCCTTGAGTTAATAAAAGCTCCCCGGCAACCAAAGCCATTCAAGAGTGGACGTAGGTCACGTTGACCGAACCACTATAAATTCTGCCTCTTCCTATTTTCTATTGTTTTACTGCATTTATTAATTACACTTAACAGGTGGTGTGCAAAGCCATTTTTGTGCATCATCAGTTTGGCGCCGTCTGTGGGAATCGACAGAATTCTCATTCCTAAACACATTTCATTTTTACTGAAACAATGGCGATCACTACCAGATCCATGAACCAGCATGAAGACAATCCTCCACGAGAGGAGGAGGTTCCTCCGCCTACCAACTATGTGCCAAATGCTCAAGCTCCAAATCCTCAACAAATGTTGGAGACCATGCAGCAACTGGTGGCCCAAAATCAGCAGATGCTACAACTTATGCTTGCCGGACGAGGAGGGGCACAACTTGGCGGAGCACAACTCGGCGGAGCACAGCTTGGAGGAGCTCCACGTCCTGGGGGTCAAGGAGCTCCACGCCCTGCTGCTCCACATCTAGGAGCCCTCGTAGGGCTGGGCGCCCCCTTTGGAGTCCCCCTGGGCGCCCCACACAGGGAAGCTCATCATGAGGGACCTCCACCTCCTCCTTCTCTTGCTTCCCATGGAGAGGACACTCCTCTCCAAGAGGACGAAGGCGAAAACAAAAGCGTGGAGCATGGGAGTCACTTTCATGACCATCCCAGAGGAGCTCCCAACCTTTGGGATGAGAAAATCAAGGAAGTGCAAAAGCAACTAGGTGACGTCTTCAATGCCATGAAGACACAAGGACCAGAAACAGTGGACTATCTTGTGCGGCGAACAGACACGCCTTTCAAACCTGACGTGGTGAACTACCCCCCTCCCTCAGAAGTTCAAAATGTCATCCGTGGAAATCTTTGACGGAACGAAGGATCCACTAGACCACCTCGACACCTATAAAACTCTGATGCAGTTGCACAACGTCCCCGACGAAATCATGTGCAGAGCGTTCCCAACTACCTTGAAAGGATCAGCGCGACAATGGTTCACCAATCTTACCCCGGCCTCCATAGGCTCCTTCGCCGAACTGAGCAGATCCTTTGTGACACAATTCATTGGTGGATGCCGCCAGCAGAAGCCTATCACCCATCTGCTCAGCATAAAGCAGGACCAAGATGAGAGCCTGAGGAGTTACCTCACTCGTTTTAACGAGGAGGTACTTCAGGTTGATGAACCCGACGACAAAGTGACGATGACCGCCTTCCTGGGAGGCCTCCGATCATCGAGCTTCCTTTTCTCCGTGATGAAGCGACAACCAAAGAGCATGCCAGAACTATTGGCAAAAGCTCAAAATATATGAATGCTGAGGAAATCAACAAGTCTAGGCGAGGTGAATCATCTCGCGGATCGTCAAAAGATTGACCTGCCTCTGCACTGCTCTTAAGCAGACAGCCTACCTCTGCATTGTTCTCAAACAAGCAGCCTAACTCCAGCTTAGCGGCTCTCTCGCGGGTCGCCAAAAAAGCTTGGCATCTGCACTGTTCTCAAACAGGCAGCCTATTACCTCTGCACTGCTCTTAAGCAAGCAGCCCACCTACCTCTGCACTGTTCTCAAACAGGCAGCCTATTACCTCTGCACTGCTCTTAAGCATGCAGCCCACCTACCTCTGCACTGTTCTCAAACAGGCAGCCTATACCTCAAGCTTAAAGACTCTCTCATGGGTCGCCAAAAGTTCGGTCTCAAGAGGCACAGCTCTCTCATGAGTCGCCAAAAGCTCGGTCTCAAGAGGCACAGCTCTCTCATGAGTAACTTCAAACTCTGTCTTTGCTCTCGCGCAAACAGCCTATCTCTCTCCAGGTAATCACGTTAAATATTTTGATGTTTAGAATAACATTATTTTTGTCATCTCTAGGCAGGATCTTGAAACTTAGGTCATCTGTAACCCAAGGGACTACATTAGATCAGCGTACCCAGCTGTCTGGCCCCCTTTGTCAGCTGCCCTGGTTGCCCAGATCAACCTTTGCACTCCCCTCTACGTAGGCCTCCTCTCCCCAAAATGCCACCAACTTCAGTGGAGCTCGACCAAGGGAGCTCGCCAAGTCCCAGACTCACCCAAGCTCCCCAAAAAGGTCTCATGCTCGCCAAAGCTCCGAAGGCAGCCCTAGGCTCGCCCAAATGAGCCAAATGTAGAGGTGCATACCCCCTTTGCTTGCCCAAATGAGCCAAACCACTTGGAGAGGTGCAGACCCCCTCTGCTCACCCAAATGAGCCAAAGAGAGGTGCAGACCCCCTTTGCTCACCCAAATGAGCCAAAGAGATTAGCAGACCCCCCAGGTTTGCCCAAGGCAACCCCGGCTCGCCCAAGGCAGCCCCGGCTCGCCCAAGACAGCCCCAGTGCCTGCCTCTCTGAAATCCCAGGGGCCACAGACCTCCAAAGCCCCTCGTCGACCAAAATCAAGTCAAAGCATGACAGCTATGTGGAGCTACAGTCCCCGTAGAAGACCGCACATGAGTCTTAACTCCTATAGCATACAAAGCTAGCACAGAAGTCTCAATCTGGAAAAGAATGGGGGCACCACCGGGACCCATCTCACGGGAAGCAGCCTGGAAATCGGACCTTGATCGAGAAGCATTGGGGGCATCAAACCTCATCATCTTGAGAAGAGAGAAGACACCACACCTAATTAGAGACAAGGGCAAAGCAACAGGAGCTCCAGAAATTAGAGACAAGGGCAAAGCCATCCTAGTCTCCCTCTCTGGCAAATACCTAGAATGAAAATTCGTCGCCCACGAATGCCTGACAGCTGCCTGCCAAAACACAGCTCTCCATCATCGTCGGTTTCACTAAATTGTGCTCAAAACTCAAATTCAGAGGGATAGAAGTATTTTTTGGGAAAAATTGTTGATCAAACCGCCTTTGGCGTTTGTATGTTGTAGATTTCGAAAAAATACCCGAATTCAAAAAAAAATTCGCCTCAAACGGACTCCCGAGCGCAAAGATATGATCGTTCAAAGTTTTACCGACATGTTATGATTTTATGATACTTTAGCTCGCCCAAGCAGCCTCGCCAGCAGCCAGGCGCCCAGGCAGCCTCCACGCTGCTCCCTGGGTTGATTTCCTGCACTTTCTGTTGAAAAAATGATGTGCCCAGTGCTCGTAAGCTGCCCAGGACAGCAGAATCTGCGCTGTCCAGCGCGTCTGAGCTGTCCAGGACAGCAGAAACATCATCCAAGCTGCTGCCCAGCGCTCCTGAGCTGTCCAGGACAGCAGTACCAGCGCCTAGGCTGCTGCCCAGCGCGCCTGGGCTGTCCAGGACAGCAGAACCAGCGCCCAGGCAGCTGCCCAGCGCGCCAGAACTGCCCAGACCAGCGCTGATCAGCGCATCTGCTGCGCGCTCAGGCTGTCCAGCTCTCCTCCCTGCATGCCCAAGCTGTCCAGCTCTCCTCCCTGCACGCCCAGGCTGTCCAGAACAGCTTTTCGGGTGCCTAAACTACCCAGGACAGCACCTAAGGGGACGCCCACCACCTCCACCGCGGGCTGCTGGCGCGCACCAATGACCGCGGCTACCTCCCAGGACAGCAGAAACATCATCCAAGCTGCTGCCCAGCGCTCCTGAGCTGTCCAGGACAGTAGTACCAGCGCCTAGGCTGCTGCCCAGCGCGCCTGGGCTGTCCAAGACAGCAGAACCAGCGCCCAGGCAGCTGCCCAGCGCGCCAGAACTGCCCAGACCAGCGCTGATCAGCGCCTCTGCTGCGCGCTCAGGCTATCCAGCTCTCCTCCCTGCACGCCCAAGCTGTCCAGCTCTCCTCCCTGCACGCCCAGGCTGTCCAGAACAGCTTTTCGGGCGCCTAAACTACCTAGGACAGCACCTAAGGGGACGCCCACCACCTCCACCGCGGGCTGCTGGCGCACACCAATGACCGCGGCTACCTCCATCTTTTCCCTGCAACCTCTATCATTTCAATGGAGTTTTGCACATCTCTTTCCTCAATCGACATTGTCCTTTTAAAAATCCTAGCAAAAGTGGAAAAAACTTGGAGTATGCACCAAAGCAAAAATGCATCTAGCAGGGGAGGTCTCCACCACCTGAAACTCAAGATGTAAACTAATGCACCCTTCTCCAAAGTTTCCTTGGACAAGGAGCATTGGGGGGCAAATGATGGGTCAAGCCCAAATGGTCCAATCTATATAAAAAGCCCAAATCCCCATTTGAGGAGCCCAACTTCATTTAAGATCCACCAAGCCCAATCAGGCTCCATGCCTAGCCACGTCATCAAGGGGAGAGCAGAGGAGCATCACCTGCACAGCGGAAGGAAATGGTCCACCCTCACCTTATCTTTGACCGCATCTCATGGAAGCTCCTCAACCACCTCGCCCGTTGAGGATAAGTCGTGAGCTCCACCGAAATGCTTGCTAAGTTGCTGAAGAGTAGCCCAACCTGTTAGGGGACCCCTATAAATTGTAAGCCCCACCAACACTTGGGGGGCATCACACTTACCTGAGCACGACTCTCCCTCTTCTCTCTCAAAGCTTGTAAACTCTGCTCCCCGCTCCCTTGAGTTAATAAAAGCTCTCCGGCAACCAAAGCCATTCAAGAGTGGACGTAGGTCACGTTGACCGAACCACTATAAATTCTGCCTCTTCCTATTCTCTATTGTTTTACTGCATTTATTAATTACACTTAACAGGTGGTGTGCAAAGCCATTTTTGTGCATCATCAATTATCACTGATATAAATTAAATTAGAATTAATTGTTCAATCTTATTTCATATTATACCCGAACTAACTAGCTGTTATAGATTTTGTTTTAAAGTGAGTGATGGTTATCTTTCAATTTAACAATACAAAATTCCCATTTGTTTGGATGGACAAAGCTTAGGGGCCGACAAAGTCCCATCATTTTCATAAGGAGATTCATCATTTTCATAAGAATAGCATCTGCCATTGTGTCAACTTAATTTTAAAAAGAAACGAAAAAGCATCAATATGAGGGCAAATTGGCTAGAAGCTCCATGGCCTACTACATTAGGCTTGCCATCGACCTTGTTTTTGGCATTAGTTGTTTTTGACTTTTGAGGGTAGAAATAGTTCATTGCAACATTAGTCATCTCGATTTCAAATTTCTCACCCAATATATAATATCTCTAAAGTTGCAATCAATTTATTAAAGCGAAATTATTCCACCAATGACATACCCGAATTGATTTCCGAATGAATATGCAAGCACATACGTTTCTTTTTTACTTTACAAAGAAAAATATCTCCCAAATGTCAACAACTTTAAAAAAAAAAATTTGGGAGCAAATTGGACGGATTCTTACTTCTAGAAGCTCCATTAGTGGTCTTGCCCATCAAATCAAACTCTGCTAAAAGTTCTTTGAATTCGATTTTTTTTTTTTGGTTAATCAAACTCTGTTAAATTCGTAATCAACGTGTGAAAACACAATTATTCCACCAATTACATATTCGATTTGACTTCTAAACAAATATACAAGCATATTTTTCTTATTGACTTTATAAAGATTAATATTTCCCAAATGTCAATGACTTAAAGAAAAAATAAAGGTTGGGAGCAAATTGGCTAGGGTTCTTAGTTCGAGAAGCTCCATTAAAGAACAAAAAGCATCCTTTTGGAACATCCGATCGATATAGTGGATACCTTACGCTTGTAGTTTGCGTCAGCCAAAGATTCCAACACTACGTATGTTTCCAACAACTAGGAAATGCCAAAACATAAGCATCGTTGAGATGCTAATTAGAATAGTAAGAAGATTAGCAATGAACAGGCAAGGCTAATTTTTAATTCGATATGTCAATCCAATACGAAATTAGTGGATATGCGTTTAGCGTTCAAGTTTTGAATTTGGGTGATAAATGGACCGACCAATCATACCCATTTATTATTAAATTGACTGAACAAATCTGATAAAAGACGATGATATAAACTAAACACAATTTATACTCGATACAATACGAACCCAATTACATATAACTACAAATAGGCCGGGATGAGTTGAAAAATATTCAATGCGACAAAACTTACATAACATAGACACGCAACACGACATCACCAATAGAGTGTCCTAGGTACATCCTTAAGTCATAAAAAAGAAGAAGTTAATGACATCGTTTGTCCCCCCTTGATGTGCTCTGTTGCCATCCTTGCTCCCCATTTCGTGAACTTTCTTCGTATAGTTGCTTAGCCGGCCATTTGAAGGTAGCTTGTCAAATAGTATTATGTTAACAAAATGAAAACATTGGTTTTCTCCCCATGATATGTTGTTATCTTCTATCATTTCATTGCCCACCAATCCTCATAGCTAAACTACAAGAATTTTCTGTAATTTGAGAACATTTCCACATATATAAGCCAAGCATTTGGCTCCACGTTTCGGGTTGTGGATGTCATGGCAGACAAGGTTGGTGCAGGGTACCAATAGGGTTGTTTGTAGTACCTTCTAATCCGGATATGACCACTCCAGCCATGTTGTAATGATTCGTCTCAACTGTCAAGATATTGTTTATTTTGTGTGCTCATACACCCTTACGGTTTTGTTTTAACCAAATATTCCAACAAACTGTACTTCTTTTTTAACTTTACTATAAGGGTATCATGGATTGTGGGTAGGTCTGTCAAAGTTCGACACGACACGATTAATCGACACTAATTAAGCGAGTTTAGGTGAGACCTTAACGGGTTTGGGTGGTAAACGGGTTAACACGCCAGACACGTTTAACAAACGGATCGTGTTCGAGTGAGACCTGTCAACCCGTTTATCACCCATTTAAATAAATTTAATATAATAATAAATTATATATATATATATAATAATGAATGAGTAAAGAAAAAAAGTAAAGAAAACATTTCAAAAACAAAAAAAAAAAGTAAGGAAATCAATAAGAAAAAGAAGCTTTGAGCCTTTGAGTCATTGAATTGTCTTTTCTTTGAATCTCACATCGACAGAGGAGTGGAGGGGCATATAAATATTGCATAACATAGGGATGAGAACCCTCCTTTATTAATAGACTTGTTACTTAGTTAAAGCTGGTGACAGAAAATCCAGATTATTAGATACCTTCCAATACATTCGGGATAAGCTGGCAGTTTAAAGTAGTATGAACATAATAAGAATAAGAGGAAAGACGATTCTTCCAACATTAAAAGCAAGCTGTTTACTGTAAACGGATGTGATATACATGTTAAAGCACTCCTTTGTTGGATAATTCAGTTAGTTTTTTCAACAATATAGGTGCAGAATTTATTGAAGTTTGTGCTCATTTCATTACTTACATTAGTCTTATTAGTTGTTCTTTCCTTCACTAATATACAGAGTCAGTCACAAGCTCGGAAATAAGGGGAGAAATGCATTAGGTAGCTGAGTACTAGCGTAAAACTTTTGAGAATGCGTAACAGAATTCATGCAATCGATCTAAATAAGATGGAATGAAGATTTGTTGAGTTGACTTGCTGCGTTAAACACATAGTTTAAGGTGAAGTGTACTTATGAGTTTGGAGTGAAACATTATACCCTTTTGTCTTGATCCATCAATGCTAATTGTGGGTTCTTTGCAATTAGGCACTATCCCATTATTGGACATACTTAGCATTTTCTTGTAGTTGCTAAATTTTTCATTCTTTTAAGATAAGCTGTGATTCTTAAAACACGAGTTCTAAAATTATATGGATTTTTTATTGTGATATAAATATATTTTTAGTAGCTTCGATTCCCCCTACTTTAAAACAACTGTATTATTTCAAGGAATCGTAGAAAGCAAGAGATACCACAATGTTCTCAATCAAAAAGAATGATCAAACTATGGAAATGCCTGATGCATATTAAAAGTCTAAGTAGATAGATATAAGTGAATAAATGATACTTATTTCTCGAACGTGAAGATCATTGTTATACAGTTTCATATTCTCCTTTACTTCTTGGAACAAATTGTGGGAATCAGGTTTGAAGCATATTATCTTTGGGGTGTGAACTTAACATACAAATATATGAAGGTCTTTAAGCTTAGCTTTAGTGCTTCCTTTGAACAAATGTTTAAAAGTGAGTGCTAGTGGCAGCAAGCATAAGCTTTAAAGCCTATTATTACTACTTTGCATGAGAAATGCCTTAGTCCCAAAGGTTCGTGAATATAAACCATCTTCATAATGGTATATAATTTTTGTCTACCTCTACCTTTCCTATCGACTCTACTCAAGTTCAAATGTTGCTTTTTTTTTTCGATTCAACAGTCAGGAGTGTTCGAATCAGTTTAGTTCAAAAGTTGCTAAAAATCAATTCAGAAGAATGAAAAATAAATGATCACATAGTGTTTTATGAGCTGAAGATAATCGCAGGTGTTCTGAATAAACACTATGCTTGTTTAGAAAAAGGAAAAGGTATTTCTATTTAAAATAACGGGCATTTAAATATTCAAAAATATTTATGACGACATGAGAATTCAAATATAGCCATTAAACCACCCCTTAACAATCTACGTTCAAATCCTACCATCATGAATACATTCTGATCACCCTTCGCTGCAAAAGTGTCAAGTGCGTCTCTGAAACGCCACAATTTGCCTCGAGCATACTAGCATTCTTAGTCTAACATAAGGCACAAGGCTTCAACCCTATTACGGCTATGTATGAGAAATGCCTGGAGGGTCGAGGCCTTAGAGGTTCATGCAAAACCAACCTTGTTAGTGTATGTCTACCTCTCTACTCTCCCTCTGGAATACAGTGAAGTTCTAGCCAGGGTGACTAAGGATCATGTTAGAAGAGTGAAGAATAAAGGGTAACATGGCGTTTTTCGTGCTGAAGAACATCAAAGATGCTATCTAGTTTTTTTATTGAAATTACAAGGTTGAAAGGTAGAGTGATCACAAGTTGACTTGTGGAAATCCATATGCAATGTTGGGATAAAGATGCTGAATTTTGAATCTTTTGCACCATTCCACCCCTTCAACGCTGGTTTATAGTGGGTGCAATGCCAATAATAGCACAGTATGGGGTCAGTACTCCACACCGTAGCAAAGCTTAAAGCTTATTCCCCGAGGACTACCTATATAAAGAGTCAAACTATAAAACTTTACTCCAAAGAGTTAATTATTTTATCTTTGCGCTAAATGACTCTCTACATTTAGAAAGCCTCTTTGACTAGCTATTTTAATATTTGGAGAGTCAAATCACTTTGCACTCCAAGGGATTAGCTATTTGAAAAGCATCCTTAGAGATGTTCTTACACTTGTTCACCAAGTTGGACGGATCATCAGTGCCTCCTTCCTCCTCCCTTTTCGGCGCAATTTTGGTGGTGGCAAATCTTGCAGCCTCAACTTGCTGGATACCCCAATTGTTTAGACTAACCAAAGTCTTTAATTTGTTGTTTTTTAAAAAAAAAAAGGGGGAGGGAAAGATAATTTTAGAAATTTTCAAATGTATAAGCGAATTGGAAGTATATGGTTACCCCTCCCATTGAAAGATATTATTAATTATTATTCTCTTAGTTTTTCCATAAACAAAACGACATTAATTTCAAAATTTCTGCTTGCATGAATAGGGAAAAAAATTTTAAAAAAAAGGACCATGGGAATGGGAACAATATTGTTAACAAAATTACCTAGATCAGATGTTCCAATGAAGCAAAGCAACAAAATATAAAAAACTTCACCCATGAAGGATCAAAGTTTTAAGACCACAACTAAGGTAAGATTCGTAGGTAGAGCTGAGCTGGGCCCTTACTCATTGCAAGACAGCACTGACTGATTCGACTTAGATATAAAGAGACAACCTGGGGAAGTTTCAGATAGAAGAGGTGCTAACTGCATGCACAAATAGGTTCCTAGCTACCTATGCATGCTGAGTCGTGTATGACTTTTTTATTTGGGTATATGAAATGGACTTGCAGATATGTACATCACTCCAAATATTCGTCGAGAATTATTGTCTTTCAACACTACACAACTATTTACGGGAAATATATAACACCTGTGTCGAGGTCGAAACTAAGGTCTCATGCGTAATATTAGATATTTGGGCATTTTGGAGCCCATACAGTCTTCCCATCCCTCATGCATAAGATAATTACAAAAGATAAATCCTTAGAAATAATCACGAAAAGAAATTCGACTCAAGGCCTCTAGCATTGTCGTATAACTTTTGACCAACTTGTCTATGCTAGGATTGTGTTATTTTTCACTTTATTAATGACATAGTTGAAAATTCCGTAGGTAGTTTAAGTGATAACAGAGACGAATTGTAAATTCAAACATTTGAGATCAAATCTTAAGTAATCTCTTAGAATTAGGTCATAAGAGATTTATCTCTTATGAATGTTCTAGTTCTGGCGTGAATGATCTCCCTTCGACCATTGAAACAAAAAAAAAATAACACAAAATTGGGACCATTTCCTTTCTTTTTATAAACCGAATTAGACTGTTTGCTTTTTATAAACTGCCAATGAGTCTTTCTCGATTAACTGAAACAAGACCAAATAGATACAGCCTTCAAAAGGGTTAGGACTAATGTGCTTTTGAAGTTGTAAAAATCACCAACCCCTCATATAAAACACAAATAACTCTATGAAAAGCAGAGCCACGAGGGAAAACACATTCTAAAACACCCTTTCAAACTCTTCTTTGTTAGTATCTTTCTCTCTCTACCACGCAAAATCCAGCTCAGTAACCCTGCTTATCAGGCGCACTTGCCGGCATGTTGGTCAGGTTTTCAACCTATGCGGTCCATGCTTGAACTTAGTTCATTCAAGATTGGCATCACTCTATTATACTACTACTCAAATATATTTTAATATTAGATCGTGTCGTATATCGAGTATGAATATGGAGTCCAAGTGATAATAAAAGACGGTATTTGAATTTATGATAGGTGCTTCACGATTGATAGAAGAGTAATACTATTGAGACCTAAAATTTGAACTAAATGATATGACAATTTACATAGTTCAATAATATTATTGTAATTACGACTATTAGATTTTTTCATTTAGACTATATCATTAGAAGTATTATTGTTTTTTTTTTTCTTTTTGAGGAAATTGTTATGGACCCTCCAATGATATTGATGTTAGTAACGACATTATATTATTAAAGAACTATAAAACTTGTATGTGAGAGAGCTCTCTTTGATGGAATATTAAAAATGGTGGTGGGAGGCAAATCCAAAGCGGGAAGGGGAAGCAGAAACTAGTTGGCTTTAGGATTCCATTAAATGTCGAGAGTCTTGTTGTTTTCTCTTGGGTGTGCATAAAAACTAAGAAAAGACAACTAGCCGTCCCTCCTCGGTCCTCTCTCTCTGACCATTTTCAATTTCAACTCTATTGGAATTAGTGTAAGTAATTTCTAATAAAATATGAAATTATCTGATGAGACTTTAGGCAGCTCAACAATCGCGAATTGACACGTGAACTATTATAGTCGTTAAGGAGTACAAAGGGCGCCTGGGGGAGGCGCCGACGAGTTTACAGACTGGAGGGCCGAGCACGCCCCTCAGAATCTAACATTAAAGGGGACATGACAGCTCATTAAATAGGGTCATGAGTGGTTGTAAGAGTCATGCACACATTGTGCTTAGATACGAGTGCAAGCTATTAAATGCTAAGATGAGACTCATAGATCCTGTAATCATTGTTACCCAAGTATAAATATTCCTCAGAAAGCTGAACAAAAGCACGCAATATAAACTCAAAAAATACATTGTGCTAATGACTCTCATGCCTATTGACTTGAACTTCGGAAAGGATTAGCCAGGTGAACCTTTCCAAATCCTTAGATTGTTTCAAGTTTACCATCTAACAGATCACTATCTCAACATATTACAGAAATTCACCCGTGCACTATCAATTAAACTATACCTTCACTTACATGCTTAAGCTAGTATGAAGCCTAGCAAGTTTGGGATTCTAGCTTAGATCCAAATGCTAGTTGTAGATGTTTAAGCTAAAAGGCAATTGTTATAAGGAACAACCGGCCAAATTTAAGCACAAGTCAGCATTCAAAATTCTCACAAACCATACAATAACTAGCACCCAGAAACTTCACTAGCTACCAAACATAGCTTGAATTTAAATGACCTGACTGGAACCATAGATAATGAACGGGCATAGTTCACTTGGAAGAAAGTTGATATTCCAATTTTATTGCTGAAATAGGAGGAAAAAGATCTGGATCCCGTCAAATATAATTCTTCAATAATAAATGATGGATCCTAATTGAATTTATAGAGGATTTAAATCCAAATGAAAAAACTTGTTGATTGGGAGGTTTTGGCATTTGATTCTGGAAGGTCAAACTTAGAAAGAAGTTGCGACCAATTCTAAGGATGATTAATTTTTTTTCTTGGTCAATATTGGAAAAAAAAAAAACGTTTGGTGAAACGGTTGTACCAAGTTAACTTTTGGAAACTACCATTGGTGGACTTTGGTTGTGAAAGACCCTCTGCCTAGCTAGAAGATGATAGGTAGGCTAGGCAGCACCATTAAATGAGTAGTGGAAAACAAATAACACCTAGTTCAATACATCTTCTAAGGCTAGGCTTGAAATTTAGGTCTCAACGGGTCAAGAAATCTAGTCGAACTTCTTAATCAACTTTATGACCATTAGGAAGAGAATAGGTTTGTTCAAATGGTTAATAAACTACCCATCCTAGGCATAATTCTAGATGAACTCTCATCAGTCGTATAACGAATTTATTTCTCTCATTGTACATTAAATTCTCTCATTGTACATATAGCAAAAACAATCGTTACGAAAAAATAATATTGAATTTGATCTTGACTAATTTTTATAAGTTAACCTATGGTTCAATTGAAGTTACTTTTCGTGTAACTTATAGTTTACCAAGGAGTCAAGTAATTCTCTTTGAATAACTTGGAACTCAAGAGAACCCATTAACAAGCATAGGAAAATAGAACCAGCGTCATATTAAGCAAGGGTTAGTTTAATCTGTGCCTGCTGGACCTCTTCTTTGTCTCCATAAATTAATCATGATACTAGATTCTTCATCTTAACTAAACAGGAGCCCCGGGAGAAACAAGAGAGAGAGAGAGAGAGAGAGTAGAAAAAATCAAGTCAAACATTAGAACTAATACTTAAAATAGTAGATATGTACAAGATACAAATGTGTGCTGTGTGAAACCAACTTCTTTTTCTGCTACCTAATCTTCTTCTCTCTCTGCCAGACAGCCAGCAACAGGCAATTTACAACCACAACCCCTTCCTTCCACCAATACTTTTGACTTTCTCTCTGCCTCCTCCCTCTTCTAAATTCAAATTCTTGTTAATACAAACAATTTGAAATGGTGGGAGTGGCCCCCATATCATCCACCTACTGTGTGTGTGTGTCTAACTATTCAACCAATCAAACCCCAACTGTAACAACTACTTTCACCAAATCCCAACCTTTAATTCTCTTTCCTATGTACATATGCCCAACTCTGAAGCAAAGTATATGCCAAATGTCAACAAGGGGTGGGCAAATCCCCCTGACAAATTCCCTTTTTGTGATTGTGTTGTTCATTCAGGAATGGGAATCATGATCTGATCAATCCCAAATTGTGTAGATTCCTTCTCACTAGGCTTCCAAGTGACAGCAACACGGCCCCACCAACACCCACTGCGGGTTCTTCCCTTTCTGCCTTTTGATGATTTATCAACGGCAGCTCCTTCACTTTTAAGTTACTCAATCCAATTCTCTCTCGGACCGCTTCGATGAGTTTTGGATCGGCTGGATTCCCAATTGCATCTGTAACGTAGAATACATTTAGAGCCGTATCTCCTGTCGTGGAGATCTCAGCCCTTGTCACATTAAGACCATTTTCCCGGAAGGTTCGTGTCACATCTGCTAGTAGTCCTTGTCTGTCGGATGTGCATAGCTCTAACCTTACACCCTGTAATCACGTAACAAACAAGTTAATAGAATGATCATTGCATAACTCCATATTCTTTTCAAACAGAGAAAAGGGAAAAGACTGATACCTCGGATGCTCTTCTTTCAATGGCGGCTTGTAGGCATAAAATCACTCGTTGCTTTTCGGCCTCTGAACTAATTGGGGTTCCATCTGTGTGCCTGATGAAGAACTCCTGAACCATATTAACAAAATTTGTAACTATATTGTCACAGTTAACAAATTTTATACAATGACAATGAAAATTAACTACATAAGGGTTTCGAGAATATATACCAAGTATGCTCTGTCTCCTGCTGTGTTGATAGTGGCATGAAACACAACATATTCCATGTCTGTCAATGTGCACACAACATCAAACAGAAGCTTCATTCGATCTTTGCACTGAACATTTACAACCGAATAACCCCTCTCCAAACTATTCTGAACCGTCACCATTGGGGAATCACCACTAGTCCTAATTATCGGCTTCCTTTCATAATCACGATCTGCAAACATCATTTGATGAAGTCTTCTTTCCGTATGTGTTACATCCATAGATACTGTAGTCTTGGCACTTCGAATATCATTGTCACCCTTAAGCACATTCCTCAGCCGTGCTTCGATTCTTTCAATTTTTTGAGAATCCTCTATTGGGGAGCCCGAATCATTATCTTTAAGGTAAATGAGGGAAGCGATTCGGCCATTGTGCGTCCACATCTTAGACTCAACCACATTGCATTGCAGATCAGCTAGCACCGCAAAAACTTCAGATAACAGGCCGACTCTGTCAGTCCCAGTTAATTCCAACGCTGTCAAGCCATCAAAGCATTTCGATCTCGTATAATGAATTGAACCCAATGACTGTAACATACAAAACAGCTTATAGAGTTTAGTCTAAGTCATTAATTTACAGCAGCACGCTTTTAATTCACTTAAAATTTGAGTCGAATAACTTAATTACCTGTTCAATGTAGTTGATGACACTCTCGTCCGTTAATTTGTTGCCATTTAAATCAGTCACATGAAAAACTGTACATTAACGAAAAATAAAAAGGTCGCAATCAATATAAGGTTCAAGAAATACTAAAGTTTATTAAATGCTAATATACTAGTTAACGTTCGCCAGAAGTGGCTCACGTTAGCAAGAACAGAGCAACAATGCTAAATTGCACTTACCGTCCATGAACCACCTTCCATCGGAGCAAATATAAGCCTTCTTAATTGAAAGATTCAGATCTGTAAGAACTTGGACTGCCTCTAGTAGAATTCCATGTTTCCTCGCACTATCAACCTGTTAAAAAAGTTACTAATTAGGGCCAAATTCGTCAAAAATAAAAATAAAAAATCAGTTGCTTCGGACAAGTGTGAACAATGACCAGTGGTGCTTTTTGAGAATTTCTGAGAAGCTCACCGAGACACGAGTTGAGTTGGCGCAAGCAGCATTGTCGATGATGACTCTGGTAAACAAAAGCAGCGATGAAGACAAGTCAGAGAGAGAGGCCTTTCGAAATTTCGCATAATTTGAATGGAGAATTTTAAAATTGTCGGTAATAGAGGAAAGGAAGGGAATGTTTCCAAAGGCCATTGAAAAGTAAGTGTGAGGTGTGTGAAATTCTGGAATGAAGAAGACCAGAGATGAAAGAAAGAAAAGGTCATAAAAACTTGAAAAATTAAAAACAAAATCGGCACTTAATTTAAATAATTGAGTTTACAATCTACACAAAATCTACACTGATATCTTAGGGTTTCAAATATAGAAACTGAAATTAAAAGAATATTTACAACTTTCCAAAACATATTTAGGAAAATATCATACATATATACTCCAAATCGAGACGGTTTTGGAAAGAAATATGTAGGAAATTAGACAAGGAAGGCAGTACTGATTTCGAAAATTAATATTTCACCCTGCATATTTGTTTTTTGTTTTTGTTTTTTTCAAAATCGCTAGCAATATTGAGAGAAAGACGAACATAGTTAGATTTGAGACTACCAATTCCATACAAATTTAAAAAGAACTTGCGGAAAACGTTGATAGAAGAAATCAGAACTGCGGACTAAAATGAAAACAGAATGAAGTAAATCACCATAGCAAGTATGGCAAAATTGAAAAACTCCCGCAGAGAGAGAGAGAGAGAGTTAAAGTTCAGATGCAGAAGTTGAAAGGCCGCCGTAGAGAGAGTAACTGACCTCGGGGTTGTCATTCGAATCACAAGCTTTTCATATTCATCCAAATACGGAGGCCACTCCATCTTCCTCCCTTCAATTTCTTCTTCCTTTCTTAGTTTCTTCAACGATGAAACCAAACAAACCACTACCAAATCACCTCTATATAACTCTGAATCACAGCCTGTAATTCTCTCAGAAACCGACGACGACTTGGACAAAGCACCAGCAAAGCAACGCAACAGAGGTCCCCCTATGCCAGATATTCCACTTTTATAGTCTAAATCGCCATTAACAAACCTTGAACAAATCTCTCTGTTTCTATACTTTCTCTCTGTAAAACGCGCAATATCCACACTCTCTCTCTCTCTCTCTCTCTAGGAGCGTTGGAATTTTTCTCTGTCTAAACTCTTGCAGCGCAAAGCACGCCTTGGTCTTGCCCTCACCATCTTGCTCTCTATGGGTCTCGTATTTATATATAATTCCTAATATTTTTATTTAATTTTCAGTGCTTTACTTGATGAAATTATTTTAGGGTAAATTACACTCACACCCTTTGACATTTGACTAAATAACACGGAGACCCACTAACATTTCTAAAATGACACGACGACCTCTTATCGGCGTGAATAGGTGACCGGCGTTAACAGAAGTGATAAAATGACTTTTTTAACCCTTTAATTTAATTTAAAATAAATACATCATAAATAAAATATATTACCAAAAAATTAAATTAAAGAGTCAAAAAAAATATATCTCACTCATCTCTTACCCCACTCGATGACCAACACCACTGCTCCTCCTCTCTCTCTTTTTCCCTGAAAACCTACAACTCCTCATTTCTCTCCTTTCTCTCTCACAAATCCCCCAGGACCCCTGCCCCATCTCCTCAACACACCACCACACTCAGCCCAACTGCCACCACCAAACCCACCACTCCCAACCTCCTCCTCCTCTCTCTCAGGCCCCTGCCCCCTCCCCACAACAAACCCCAAATCTGAAGATTATTACCTCTCTCCTTCTCTCTAGATTTGTAAAACCCACATGAAATGGGTGAGTTGCCAAACCATCGAATCAATTTCATCAAATCGAAGCACAAAATTCTATTACCATTAGCGGTGCTGGTGCAACGTTGGATTTTTGTGATTTTTCTCTCAGATCGAATTTATGGTTGATTTTTTGAAATTTTTGTGTGGTTCAATTTTTGGTGGTAGGTTTTGGATGATGGAGGTTGTGGTGTTGATGGTTGGTTTTGTGTGGTGGAGGTGTTGGGTTTTGGACGGTGGCACTGATGATGTCGACGGTGGCTTTTCGAATGGTGGAGTCGGTGGTGTCATTCACAGTCGTTATATTCTCTCTTTCTCTCTAGAAGGCGGTGGTTGAGGAGTTTGGTGGGTGGTAGTGGTTCTGGAAGCCCGTGGTGGTGGTGGTGGTGGTGATTATTGGTGCGTGTTTTGAGAATTATAATTGATGACTTTAACTTTGACTGTTAACAAGTCTAACGTCTATTAGTTGGAGTTTGGTGTTGTTTTTAAAATGTGAGGGGTGTCTGTATAATAAAATTAAATGTTAGAGGGTGTGAATGTAATTTATCCATTATTTTATTATTTTCCAGACCACGCTAGCTAATGCGCAGGGTTGGGGAGGGATGCACATGGCGTGACTATTGCTGCCCGGACGACTGTCCGAGTTGCCCCTGCTGACCAAATTCTCTCTCCACTTCAACTAACCCTGTTGACACGCGTCTTTTGATCTTTCAAATTGGTGGGTAATGAGTCCAGCTCGGATGCCACGTGGGATGGACAAATGTACTTTGCTTGCGTTGGACTCAAATCTAAATCGAGTGTGGAGGAGGACTTGGGTATAGTTTAGAGGGTGAACTTTTTGCCATTTTTAATTAATTAGCAATCCACGACGCATATTATAAGTAAATAAATTTATAAAAATATAAATTATTTATGTAATTAAATGTCAAATAATTATTTTATATTTTAATTATTAACTTATTCTATAAATTTAAGTACTTAATTTGTCATTTGTTTAAGTATTTCTCCAACCTTTTTAGATATTTGCGAATTTAATTATATATTACACTAATGAATTTTTGGTCTGATGGTACTTCTTATCTTATAAAGATTTTACTTTCTTGAGATCAAGGGTTCAAGTCCCCCTCCCCATTCCCTTTCCCCTTCCCCCTCCAAAAAAAATATATATATTATAGAATTATTAATTTTTATAATATTATTATATTGTTAGATACCAAAAGATAAAATATAACATATATTTGACCATATATGATTTTACTTCTTCATATGGATATAAAAAATTGTATGTAACTGTATTACTAATAAATAAATTCAAAAAAAATTAAAATCCTTATAAAAAAGTCTAAAACAAGTTAAAAGTCAAGTAAGTGTACAAAAAAATTAGATGAAAATATCTAAGTGGGTATAATTGAATTTATTATAATAATTAGGGATAAAATAAGAAATCAAAAGTTTTTTGCAGATGTTAACATTTACTAAACTCACAAAATTTATTATTTTAATGGGTAATTTTATAATTTTTGTAGGTCATTTACAATAAAAAATTTATCACTTTTGTATGTGATTTATCATTTTTGTGGATGTTTTACCATTGTTATGATAATTATTTTTACCATTTTTTCGGTATAAAAAAAATTATCACTTTTGTAAGTAATTTATCACATTTATAGGTATTTTATCACTGTTGTAGTAACAAATATATTTAAGAAAAATGATAAAAATAATTATCATAATAATAAAAAAATAATCTACAACAATAATAAAAATACCAAGAACAATAATACAAATACCCATAAATATAATAAATATCCATGCGATACCCTTTTTTTTTTTTCCAGTACGGTGAACAACTCCTTATTTTTATTATGTACAACACAGTTTTTTTTTTTTTCGAGATTTAAACTTTAGAGTGTGTTTGAGGCAAATCATGATCAGTAATAATGACATTACGAGGGAGAGATATCACGTGCATTGATACTTGGATTCTCAATCAACTTGAATGTGCAAATCCAGGTGTGGTGATAGGCAAATGTTTAAATGTTTTTTCATTTTGTGGGGGCATAATTACCAATTATGATAACTTGTTCTTGTTTTTATGGTAGGTAGTCGTATGGCAGCTATGGCTTGTGCATTAAGGTTAGATCTGCCGAGTACTAATTATGAGGTCCACACGTGAACACCGCCCCGTATGAGCTTCTTCTGTTGTCATTATTAGACAGGTTTTCTTGCTTTTTTTTTTTTAAGCTCCTATCCCCTAAACACCAATGGCTCAGATCGCACCACATCAATTAAAAATTGATCCAACGACCTTCATTCTTAAAGGCTTTTGGGAAGTTGTTTAAAAATTCATGGCGTTAAAAACCAGAATTAATGATGTTGAGAGAACTCGTGTACTTTTCCTTAACTTTCTCTACAAGCTACATAACAAACAAAACTCAGGTCTCCCTCACTTGGATTTCTCGAATGGGGTGCCTGACCTTTGCATACAATAATTGTTTTTATAGAAATATATTTTGTAAAAACATAATAAATATATGGAAAATTTTCATCAACACCCATTGTAATTAGGTCTAAATTTAATGACATTCCCTCCTGATTCTGAAACTTCACTGTCACTCCTGTCAGTATTTATTGGGTTACAGCATTAACGACGATTGTTAATTTATAAAAATACCCTTGAATATTTTATAGGGTAAATTTTGTCCACACCCACTGTAAATAGATATAATTTCAATGACACCCCTAAAAATAGATCTATTTTTAACAATACCTCTTCCGATTCTGAAATTTCAATGTACTCCTTTTTAGTTCTATTATATTAATCTTTAGGTCCATCAATTTAATATTTAATTTTATCAAATTAATATCGTTTATTTAATTTAAACTAAATTAGCATTCCATCCCTTCAAATCAACATAAATTGATATTCAATTTTATCACATTAGCATTTAGTTAATTCTATTAAATTAACATTAAATTATTATTTAATTTCATTAAATTAATACCAAATTGACATTTAATTTTATTAAATTAAAATTTATATATATTAAATTCCATTAATTTAACATTTAACCTTATCAAATTAATGTGAGTTATTTAATTTAACACTAAATAAACATTCAATTTCATTAAAATAACATTTAAATCTATTTCAATTAACATTAAATTTTATCAAATCAACACTGAATTAATATTTAATTTTATCAAATTAACATCAAATTAATATTTAAATTTATAAATTAAGACCAAATTTATTCAATTAATATTAAATTTTATCAAATAATATTTAAATTTTATATATGAATGGCGATATGTGAATAGTGGTCGGGTGACGTTGCGGAGGACATATGATAACAGAAGAGTTAAAAATTTATGGGATTTTGACATTAATTTTATTGATTACAATTTTTATTATAGAAAAATTATTTTTAACTATAAAAATTATAAAGACTCGATTATGTAACCAAATAAATGATAATATGATGACTAATATTATAATAAAGTTATCATCCAACGCTTTAAAATGATAAAAATTCATTGAGATAATATAATGATAGAAATCAAGCTTACTGGTTGATTAAGGCATATATAATGGGAAAATGATTGTAGGCATTTTAGTCCATTTACATAACAAAAGGTAATTTAGACATTTTTACAAAAAAATATAATCAGAAGGATATGCAGTGAAGTTTTAGAATCGAGGGAAAGTGTCATTAAATTTAGACCTAAATACAGGAGGTGTAGATGAAATTTTCTCTATATGTAATTGGGAAAGAGTTGAGGGTATTTTAGTCTATTTATATAACAAAGAGTAGTTTTGACATTTTCAGAAAATATATAGTCAAAATCATTATTTTATGTATTGGCAGAGTCAGAAGTTACTATTAAGGAGATGCATTTGATTTAAAAGTACAAACCAGAAAAAGGTACAATGAAGTTTTAGAATTGAGAGAAATGTCATTGAATTTAGACATAATTAAAAAGGACGTGGATAAATTTTTTTCTAAATATATTTAAACTATGAAACCACTTAGTCTTTTGGTCCCTTCTAATCTCGACAAGTGTCACAAAAATGCAGAGTATAAAATATTCATTACAACGGTGATACCATGTCATTACCGTCACATGGTATCACCATCCAATTAGAAGATAATAAATAGAAAATGTGGATTCTACTAATTCTATATGTTACTGATTGGATGTGGTGGTTATCGATAGTTATGAATATAGTGAGGTTTACTTTTTCTATTTTTAATTTTTTAATTGGATGGTTACAATACATGACAATAATAAGGTGATATCAATGCTATATTAAATATTATATCGTAAACATCAACCCCCAAGAACATGGGTCCCACGACAGGCAGGCCACTTGGTCGAACGATCATGTGCAGGTTCGTCAGAAAACACGTTCGCATGTTGGCTGTTGGTCTCCGCCACCGACTCCTACTTCGTGGAGCTATCAAATGCCGTCTACACAGTAAACTTCTTCCGGACATTATGAAATAATACAATTTTGCCACGTAACAGTGTCATGAAATGTAGTTAACGTGCGTCCCACCAATTAGGGCTCTTAATGGGCCGGATCGGGTGTAACCCTTTAATAATTTTTTGTATTTTGTATTTAGAATTTAAAAATTATAACTTATTTACTCATTCATCAACTATAATGGTGCTGAAAATTAATTGGAGTGATTTACAGAACTACTTGGGATGTGCCCAGCGAGTGTTTGTGTATGCAGGAGTATGAGAGTATATGATATGTGTAATATGCGAGATGAAAAAAATAGTATTAATAGTTCACTTTAGCCAAATGACTAAAATTACATCAATTGTAAAAGAGATTTTTATTCCTTAGAAATTGTATTATTTGGGGAAGAAAATTGTTGTTACAAGGTATTTAACTCGAAGCCTTTTTACACGATATATTGCCTAAGATACTGTTGAATATTTTCTAAATGACTTACTGTGTATTGTACCATCGGTGGCTATTTAAACACCTGGTCGTTAAGGTTTCGTGTTGATTTTTTTTTTTTTTTTTTCTGATTTTGTGTTCCCCAGTATTTGTCTTGTTTCTGGCGTTGTGGTCCCTGACGCTTTTATGCATTCACCACTCGTCAGCTGTAGTACGTATTCATCTCCACTACTTATGAGTTTTCGTTCATCAGAATCGTCTGGTAATATCCCATTGTCTCATGTCCACGTGTCACGCTGCAACTTTTGCAGACTTGCTTGGTGTCGTGCTCTTATGTCCCGAGCTAGTATCTATATTGAGCTTGTTAGCAGCGAGCCTCTATTAAACTGGGCCGTTGTCCAGTTCGAGTCTAATTAATGCTGTCTAGATGAGATGTTTGAGCCGCCTTCTATGAGTATAGAGGATTTTGGGTTCTACAAGAGATTCAGACTTAAATCTATCATTATCAAATTATAACAAGAAATTTGTAAATTAGAAGTTGATTTTTCAGGTAGTTTCTTTAGATGGGCTGGCGGGTCGTGTAGTGAGCCAGGATACTAACAATGCCATAAACCTCTGTGCAGTGGCGGATTTAGTATGGGGGCAGTGTGGGCAGCTGCCCCCACTGAAATTTTAAAAAATTTTGGGATCTAGGTGTAATTTTAAAAATTTCAAGAATTTCTTAAACTTGCCCCCACTGAAATTTTCTTAAAATATAGGGTATATTAATATAATATTCAACCCTTAAAAGCTAACTTTTGGCAGCTCCTCCTCATTTTTCACATCTAGCAGCTGCCCCCACTAAAATTTTAAAAAAATTTGGGACTTAGGTGTAATTTTAAAAATTTTAAGAATTTTTTAAACTTGCCCCACTGAAATTTTCATAAAGTATATGGTATATTAATATAATTTTCAACCCTTAAAAGTTAACTTTTGGCAGCTCCTTTTCACGCTTGTTTTTTTTTTTCCTGTAAGCCTTCGTTTTCTTCGTCCAGACCTAAGTATTTTAAAATTTTCTTAAAATATAGGGTATTTTGGGACCTAAATATAAACATGAGTTGCGCTTCTAAATAACATTCTTTTGATGTAATTATGTTTATAAACAGTTTATCAAAAATACATATTTTGATGAAAACAATGTTACAATTATACTTTAAAATTTAAAAATTTAGGTTGCCCCCACTGAGGCAAAATTCTGGCTCCGCCCCTGCCTCTGTGCAATCCACGTGAACTTGGGGTGGAGTTTTTGTTATTGAACCGGCCACAACAGGTTAAATCGATCCATTTTATATTTCATCAAATCAACGAGATGGCCGTTGAGGTGGACAGTTGTGACGGTTGACCTTTATGCACTATGACTGTTTGCGCGCGAAGCATTGATGTGAACTTCCCGCCAAATCCGACGGTGGGACAGTGTCATCAACATCAAAACAACGGTGGTGGGGGTCCACAAAAACTTGACGTGGAGTGTTTGTTTGGGCGGAAAATTCGAGAGACAAAAACAACTTTTGCAGAGACGGAGGGGGACGTATACGAGGTGGTTTGCTGTGCTGTAAATGGGCTTTTGACGCGTGTATTAGAGCTCAGACGTTAGTCATTGGCCCTCTTTTTTAGATTCTTTTATTTAAAAAAATATTTTTTTTGAGTTTTTTATTTTTCGGAAAGCCCGCTAAATTTTGGATTTTTTGCTTTTTGACCCATTTAAACTTTGGCGCCAAATTAGAACGCTTCAATTCAGGCATGGTACATTGGGTGGGGACTTTGGTGTAAGTGGGGTGGGAAGTATCCTATACAACGGCGCCGCATATCTCTCCGTGGGACACTCGAGGCATGTCTTCCTCTAACGTGAACAAACATGCTTAATAAATTAAATGAAAAATGTTTCTTGAAAATCTCAGTTTCCTATTGTTAAATAATTCACGATAAGGGCTTGTTTTCTATGGGGGTCCCAGGATGGAGATTTCAAGATCTGTTTCCTATGATCTCGGCCGTACATTGTTAATTTTCTCAAAGCTTGAAGTTTCATGGTTTGGTCAAAGTATTAGCACGTGAAGTGGATAGTTGAGAATTCTTAGAGCCCAACACCATTTCATCATTGCTAATGTAAGCAAGGGGGGTGCTGTTTTCACTTTCACCTATAACATTGACCCAGTGAATTTGACTTCTTAATTGAAATTCAATCTTTGATTAGACCGCTTTAAGAATATTCTTTAGTCTTTGAAAGATTCTAAATGATCAAATAAATAATCTCATCAACTAAGAGCAATCCTCTATCACAATTGGATGTCAGGTTATTAATGGGTCATACTGTGTTTGTAAGTTATACATAAGTCGAGTTCATATCGTATGTTGTCTCATTTCAATAAATTTGATAATCTATTGTCTAAATTCAATCATTAATTTTCGTATCAGTTTTGTTATAGACAAGTCTAGCCTAATTGGATGGTTAAGGTTTCTTCTTAGGGGCAGGCACAAGGTGGGGAGAGTTATTTATGACTTATGAAAGACCCAGAAAACGTAAGCAGTAGGCAAATGTCATTGGGACTGGCTTGCCTTGCGTGTTTGGTTGCTGTAGTTGCCCGTCTGAGGTAAACATGTATTGATAGAATTGACTTGATGACTCAGTCAATTACTCTTTTATACTAAACATTCCAACATCGTAAAAAGCTGTTTGTATAAGAAAGTTAAACCATAGTCCTATGTATCCATATAACTACACCAGCAATAACTCCATGTCTAAAAAGACTATGTAATATTAAAAATTGAATATTAATTGTGTAATATTTATATTTTAAATAATAATTTATTTTTTTAACTACATCATTTAAAATTAAAATGAAGAGAAATGTAGGTATGAATTGATGGGATCGTTTGATATTAGAGAGTGTATTGCTTGAATTATTTGGCATTGAGGTTGTGCAGAGATGTTGATGTTTTTGGGCGGAAAAAATAATTTTAGATGAATTTTGTCGTATTGAATCAAAATAATTAAAAATTGAATCAATCTCGACTGTTGTTGTGCTTTTACAAATTAAGAATTCAACTTCCTAATTGTAATATTAAATAAATATGTCGTACATTTGAAATAAATGTACTTTTTATTACATAAAAAGTTACCTTAAATTCGAATGCATGTGTAGTAATTAGTCTTGAATGGAAATAGAACCTATAAAACTCCCATGATAATACCCTTGTTAGTATTGCTTTGGGGTTTTGATGCACATAGTTTGTGGGTGATTGTGTATAGTTTGAATTTGCATGGCAACCAAGTATGTAAGGACATTGTTAAAACTATTCTCAATTATTAAAAACAAAAACTCCGATAATACATCCCCATAACAGAAAAATAGAAAAAGAGCAAACACTTAAAGTAGCCATAACTTCGTACTTGATCAAAACGGGAATTACCTTTTTTTTTGAAAAAAAAAAAAAAAAAAAAAAGGAAGGGAATTACCCAGTTTAGATAATTTTCATTAATCAAGGTTTTAGAGAAAATCAACTAAATATAAAGTTATAAATATATCATTTTATTTTATTTTTTTGGTCAGACATTATATGAGAGGAAAACATCGAGGTTCAAACCAACAATATTAATATTCAATAGTAGAAGCGATGATCATTAGGCCAACCGCTAACCTCCCTCGTCTGATTTTATGTGTACAAAATAGTTGTTCTCTAATTTGAACTTGCACAATACCTGCCGTTAACCCGAAGATGTGACCAATGCATTAAAATCACATGACCTTACACTTAATAAAAATAGGTCATAATCAATTTTAACTAAAGTGGTGACATTGAAGTGGGTGTTGTAGTTGATGGGTAGTGTTATGAAAGAGAAGGAAAACAGCTGGAATGTTGAAAGAAGTGGGTGAAGAAAACACTTGTTGTGTCAACAACCCCCACCCAGCCCTTTTAGTGTGTTGCAATTTGAAATAAGTTTGAGGATGGTGACTTGCACGATTTTCATTTCTGTGATTATATTTTATAAAACAATTTTATTAAGACTTATTATCAATGCACGGTGAATGATCTATCATTAATTGGAATTTAAGTGAAATTATAATGGAGAGATTTAGATCCTCACATCTCCTCATATGGGGGAAAGCAAACGTCTAGTGAAAATATATTATTTGGTTTAACAGTCACGAGTATACGGGTCAACTTACGCGTACCTTAATTAATTTTTTCTCTGTTCGGTCAAAGACATACTATCTACGTCAAGATTGTGATATTCATGAGAAATAAATCTCTTATGGTTTAACATCAAAAAATTGACAAAATTTAAATTCATGGCGTTTGAATTTTCAACTAGTCCCGTTACACCTCCATTCCTACTAGTACATTAATTGAAGGGTGTGGGATATCGCCCAACGCATTAACAACACACCCATTCCTACTACTACATTAATTGAAGGGTGTAGGATATCGCCCAATGCATTAACAACACACTCAAATACTATGAATGGTAGATTCTTGCAATTACTACAATATCGTAACTTCCCCAAATAAAGTGCAACCATAGTGTAAAAGCTATAGTCTATTACAATGCATTTGTAGTAGTTATAGTGGGTGACACATTTATATCAAACAGGAAGTCACATGCAAAAAATGAAAATAATGACCTTGCTTCTTGAGTACAATGTATCTCACGAGATATTGCAAACCATATGTCCTGTCTGTCTACTAGAGTAAGTAGGGATCATCATATAAGTTTAAGTGTAGTTCAAATAGTAACAAAAAAAAAATTATAAATTTACATGTTCTGAGTTCGAATTTTTGTAATTCTTTAGAACCAGGCCATGAGAGATAATCTCTCATGAATTCCTTAGTCCCAGCATCCAAACTGATGATGCACAAATTGACTTTGTACACCACCTGTCAAATAATTGGAAATAAATGTAGTAATTAAAGTAGAGAGAGATGAGAATTATAGTGGTTCGGTCAGTGTGACCTACGTCCCACTTTTGAATGGCAAAGAGTTGTCGGTATTTTATTAATTCCGGTGAGTAGAGAGAACGGAGAGTTACATGCTTAGAGATGGAGATGAGTTTTTGTGCTCAGTAGAGTGTGATGCCCCCTAAGTGTTGGTGGGGCTTACATTTTATAGTCGTTCTCCAACAGATTGAGACTACTTAACAGCAACTACCCAACTATTCTGGTGGGGCTTGCGGCTTCTCCTCAACGGGTGAGGCCGTTGAGGTGCTCTCCATGAGACTCGGTCAAGGTTGACCGCTTCCAAGGTGGTGGAGGAGGTGAGGGTCTTGAGTGTTTCCAAGGTGGTGAAGGTGAGGCTCCTGGATGCTCTCCTGATGATGTAGCTCCTTGATGAGTTTGACTGGGTGTAGACCTTTTTGGGCTTGGCTAGCTGGACCTCTTGAAATTGGGCCATTGGGCAACAAGAGTTGGGCCCTTGGGCTTAGCCCATCAGATGGTCTGTTTTTGACCGAACCAAAGAAGAGTTTGATCGAGGCATGTGCAAGTTGACTGAATACCACTGACCGTTAAACTAAAAAACAAAGAATCATCATACAACTAGGGTGACAATTTTTTTGTAACACAAGTGTATAACAGTTGAGAGTTGACTATGAAATTAATAAATTTTGGTTGAGGCTAACCACATTTGTGTTAAAAATAGATTGATAGGATATTAAATAGGAGTTTTTAGATTTTTAGCATAAACCCATTTCACCCGATTATCGTACAAACACTTATGATGTATTCTCGTATTCTAACAATATTGTTCTCAACACCGTAGAATGTAAACATTTCACTTTGTTGAAACCTCACAGTGATGGACCGCCCTATCAACTTCCCAATGTACCATTCCGGAATTTCAGAGGCTCCTGAAGTCCTTTGCAGCAGCAGCAGCAGCAGCAGAACAGATGGTCCAGTTCACATGTTGATCTAGATATTATATTTGAAGATCTTGAAGATGTGATGGTCCAATCTAAGTGGGTACCAACCCTAGCAATTTTTTCTTCTATTTAGTGATATACACCTAACGTGAGGACCCCCCACCCAAAAAAAAACACCCCAAAACACCCCACCGCACCGCACCGCAAATTTTGAAGTGCCCTGATCTTGCCCTAGGAGTACAGAGTACAGCTTTACACCATGCTTTCTCAATTCTTATTCTACAGTGAAAATGAAAAACATCAAGGGGTGTAATTCGGAGTATGGTTTAAAGTTAGGGAGAATTATATTTAGATTTACTGAGGTTTGTCACTTAATCACTCAGACTCTTTGACATTTGAAATATTACACATAGACTCTTTGAAATTTGTACACGCATAACACTTAGACCCCTGCTATAAATATATCCGTTAATTAGACCCCTTGAAGTTTATAAACATATATTACTTAGATTCCTTAAGTTTAAAATGTTATACTTAGACAAAAAATACTTCAATCAAAGATAAAATATCAAATATTTTAAATTTTACAATTAAAATTCATGTTATAATGTATCATTTATTGATATTTGGGGGTTACACCTTCAATTCAACACTAACCCCCAACCCCACCCCCAACAGACAGGGACACACCCAAAATGAGCAAAGAGACAGGATCACATGCCATTCATAGAAGATAAACCTGCAGTTCAGAGGTTCTCCCTCATTATAGGCGCCTCTCTCTCTCTCTGATACTCAAATCACATGGCTCTATAGCATGCTACAATGAGTTACTACTGTCATTTTACCCAAACAGTTGAAATGTGCTCTCTCTCTCTCTCTCTCTCCAAACTGAGGTCGTGCCTTAAATATTACAGTTGACAATTACTGCAAGATTACTACCACATGTGGCTCTTCTTTATGACTTTCATTTCGCCATGTTTCTTGTCTTACAAAACAGCAGGAGCAGAGGGCTTTAAGTATTAATGGTTAGCTGCCATTTGGTAAGTCATAAACTGCAGCCTGCAACTATCTTAATGTTGGGAGGTTAGACCTTTTTTTTTTTTTAATTAAAAAGAGAGAGAGAGAGAGAGAAGTGAGAGCCACTTGGTACTGCATAAAGAGCATTGAGAGTAAACGTTACATTGGGCATAATTACCACCGCCCCAGCTCTTGGACCTTAATATCATGGATTCAAAACTTTACAAATGGTTGTCCGTCTTTTTTAATTTACTAGTAGAATACCTCATCTGACGTAGATTATATCATTATGCGTTCTTGATTAAAATTGGTCTTGAAAGCAACCTTCTGGCCTAAAAAGAGAGTGTGCCATGAATCCAAAACTGAATGGTTGCCACGATTCTCTGTTATATAGAAAAAATTGCCTCCTGTTACATTATAATTGAATTATTGTTCGACATCTTTGTTGTCCATAGAGTTGTAAAAAAAAAAATTGGGAGGTGTTCCATGGACTGATTTTTTTATGGGCCAAGTTGGTTACTAAGCCTACTAGTAAAGAGAAAGCCCAAGCTCAACAGACGTAGTGGATTCCCTGTGAATTTGGACTGAGCCCTAACCAGCCCAAGAAATTATTTTGTGGACTCGTCATGATTTCTCTTTTAGACATAACGGTAGATCCAATTCCATCGGAGCCCATGAGGTGATGTATTATTTGGGCGATCCAATTCTTTATGAGGCCACATAGGCCCATTCACAGGAACCGATTTTCCTAGTCGTGCTACGTCGTCGTTTTGAGTTTTCCTCTTTCCTCCACCTCCTATCCAAAACTTTCAAAGCATTTTCTCACCCGAAACTACTTTCCCGGAAATGGCCGCTCACACTGTCTCCACGGCCCCAACTCCGACCAGAGCATCCCAACCTGATATCAGACGACCCAAATCACTTTCTCCGACCCAATTTCTCCGACCTCACGCTTTTCAGAGTGCATGGCTGGGCACTCCGAAACTCTCCCTTCAGTCCTCCAATCCCAGACTCTCAATGCCCAAACATCATCGACCTATCACCGCCATAGTCACTTTCAGCCTCCCCACTGCGTGCGTTTTCATCACCAATTTATGTGTGTGTGTGTGTGGTGTGTTTGTGTACATGAATTTGACGATGTTCATTTATTTTTTTGGCTGATTTCTCTAATTTTCAGGAAACCAGAGAGGGTTGCTTCTACTGAGAAAGTTCCAAAGTGAGTTTTCTTGAGATTTTCTCGAATGTTTTGGTGTTTTTATAGTACTTTGATTGGTTTACATTTTTGGATTTGTGGGATTAAGGTATTTTGAATTGGATGAGTATAATTTAGATGGTCATCAAGGGCAATCAAATCATTTGCAATGGGCGAATTGGAAGCAAGGAAGCTCAAATACCCAACTACGGGAACAGAAGCCCTTCTTATGGGGGTCTTGATTGAGGGTTAGTCTTTCTTTTGTATATTTACATGCATATTTTTGTTCGTTGGATGTGTTCAACAATTGGTGCACATTGTGTTTTGTTCATACTGCCAACTAATTTATTTAGGTACCAATTCTTAGTAAAGCTTGGAAATTGGAATGTGCTGATAAATACAATAGAATAATCTATAAGATTGAACCATTTTCAGGATATAGTTATATCCTATCGTTTGATGAGTATGTAAGTCTATGTATATAATTATCTGAGGTCAAAAGGAAGATTTTGGTGGGCCAAAGCAGCCATAGTCTCATAAGCTGAAGCAGAATTTACAAGAAGAATTTATGATGTTGTATTCAACTATTCAAGTTCTGACGATTGACGAAGGTCGATAAGATTTTAGTTGGTCAAAGCAGAGAGAGTCTGAAAAGGCTATTGGTATTAGATGAAAGCTAGTGTCTAGCAGTATTCACAGTTGTGAAAATTGAGATGCATTACATCTGAATGTATTCATGTTAACTCTTCTGCCAACCAGCAACCTGCATCTATTTCCAACCTTTAAGCTACAAATTACGTGTGTAGTTAGAAATATTTTGTTCATAGGATTACCGAAACTTTTATTTTATGATTTTGCAAGAGTTATTGTGCATTACTAGGCTGTAGTTTTGCTGTGAACCAAAATTTCTCTGTCTACCTTAATTTCCTGTGTTGGCAGGAACTAATTTTGCTGCTAAATATTTGTGGGCAAATGGAATTACACTCTTCAAAGTGCGTGAAGAAACTGTCAAGGTGCTTGGAAAAGCTGACTTGTACTTTTTCAGTCCTGAGCATCCTCCCCTAACTGAAGCTGCTCAAAGGGCCCTTGATTGGGCTATAGATGAAAAGCTCAAATCCGGTAAGCTTCTAGTCAATCATGCTCCAACTTGTTCTCTTTTTTGACTTGTGCATCTGTCCGATAATTTTAGTCTGTTAGTACTTCTTTCTTATATAACTTCAAGAACAAATTTCATTACCTTCCATGGTATGCATAGATGGTCTTGTAGAAGGTTGTATTCTGACTTTGATAATTTATTTAAAATCTATATTTGACTCATGCGAAAAGTAGTGTAATAACGGCTGATATGATGTTAGCCAGAGAAATAGCAGCTTTCGGACAACAGATTATATGATGTTAAGCAGAGAAATAGTCACTTTTGGACTGCAGATCTTTTGACATTCTGAATGTTTTTTTTCCGCTTATCTTGTATTGTAACTCGAGGGATGCCTTGAGGCCCTTTTTTACTATAATTTTGTTGATCAGTCTACTGATTCTAAAAAAGTGCTAGTGAGAGTTTAATGTTGCATATGATACTGCTTCGATTTAAAGTTAATCATAGAATTTTGCACTGTCTGACATCTTGCTTCAAAATTCTGGGAGCACTTGTGTGTGCCTATCTATTTATCTAAAAGTTGTTAGATTAAGAATATTGGTATGTTCTATTACGGATTGGAGGTCATTTTGTGTCGCATGGTGCTGCCTTTGTTTGGGCTTGGTTTGATGTATTTTTTTTCCTCATTCTTGATGTACTCATTTCTTTTTTCTTGTATTGATCCTTGGTAGGATGTCCTGTCTCCATGGTATCTCATTTCTAAACTTTGTGTCTATTTTAATAAATTTGGGTGATTGTCACCTAAAAAATAAAAAAAGAATATTGGCATGTGGATTACAAGCTTAAAATTGCTAGGATAAAATACGAAGAATCCTTACAAGGTTTCTAAAGGACCCATCAATTATAGATTTTTCTTGAAATCAGTAAACATTCTTTTTTTTTTTTTGGTTGCTACCATATGTCGCAGTTAACAAAGATGGTGGATTTGGGTTGCTTTGTAAAATGTAAATCCATCTGATGTTAGTAGGATCTACAGAGGCACTTTAGTTGTTTCATTTCTTTGTTGGGATTTGTTTATTAACTAAGTTTGACATTCTCTGAGATGGAAATGTTGGATGATGCCCTTTAAATCACTAAAAATGAACATTAATGCAATTTTGTTGGATGAAATCCATAGCCAGAGTCAAAAAAAATGAAAAGGATGGAAACTCTAGACATTGAGTGGTCTGCCTGTAGAGGATTATTTTCCTGCTGTTGCCACATTTCTGAATGGAGATAGATGCATTGCCTTGAACATCTTCTTCTATTGTCTAGGTCATCTTTGCTGACTGTGTATGCAGACAATGAAATTCCTCATTCAATTTAATGCATATGTGAAATGCAGGTGAAAATGGGGAAATCACTACAATTCATCTGCTTCTTGGGGTGTGGTCTGAAGATGAAGGGCCCGGTCACAAAATAATGTCTGCCCTTGGATTCAATAATGAGAATGCCAAAGAGCTTAACTCTTTAGTTTCTAAACCTGGTTTTGTTGAGGATTAGTACCTTCTTTGATGTTTGCTGTTTGCTGTGGCCATCACTGTATTTCTTTCTACCCACAATTCCATTGACAATGTTATTCCAGGCTTTTCAAAGAAATGTTAAGAAGTTGAGAAAATGTGAGTTGTGTCAATTATCTGCATCCTTAATGTCTTTTTTAAGACAGGCTAAAGGTAATATTTGCTTTCCAGTTGAATTTGTTTGCACAAGATTCTCTACATTCATACAATGTGTAATTGCATGTCAGACACAACTAGTGCTGTGAGCCTTTGGCCTAGTCTTAAAGGTGGAGCTACTGAGGAGTGGGTGGCAGACTTCAAAGCTCATCATGAGTTGGGACGGGTATGACTTAAGAGGTACATATTCTACCGCTAACATTTTAGGAGGAGGAAATGCTTTAGCCTCCCAACCTGCGGGCATCTATCTATATGTAACTTGACCGTACTAGCCAGACTTTTCCTCATAACTTTATTGTTCCTGGCCTTCCAAGGTTGCTTTGTCATCTGTTTAGACCATATCTGATTCATCTGGCATCATCTACTAGCTTACTTAAAAAAATTGATGATCACAACAGCTGGAAAAAAGTTGCATTAGTTGAAAAGGGAAAAAAAAAATCCCTCATATCGATTGCCAGAGGAACAGTAAGGAACATAAGCCCACAATAGGTCAATACTGGGTTACCATGTAGTTCAGGTTTTATGCACATTTTTTTCCCAGGATTGAGCATCTACTCCAGTGAGAGAGATGCTTGTGACAGAATAATCACAGGTTTTTTTTTGCTGTGAGAATAATCACAGGTTGACTAAGGAGGTTATGCCTTTTGGTAATTCTTCTTGTCCTCAGAATGTTTTCACAATATATTGTCACAATGCAATATTCTCTACTGTTGCAGAATTCTTGTTACATTCATCTTTGTCAGGAACCTCCTCAATGCGACAGGCAAGTATTTGTGCCTTGCCAGCTTCTTCCTCCCAGTCGATCCTCAAAACAAACACCATCAGCAAAACCAAGCAAGCTACCATACCAACCAAGAACCCTGTCAACAGTCCCACAAGCCCTAGATGGACCTTGAAAGCTAAAACAACAGCCAAGGGCAAGGCCAGAAAGTAGAAACCACTAACATTTGCATACAGACCCAACCATGGTCTAGCTGTTCCACGCACTATCCCCCCACAAACAGCTAATGGGAAATTTACAACTTCAACTAGAGCCATTAGCAACATTGTCTTCTTCACCCTTCTTATAATCCCCTTGTCATGGCTGAACAATGGGCCCCAAAGGCCTCTTGCTGCTATCATCACCAAGGCACCGATGCAGCCTGAGACTACACTCACTGCCAACGACA
The DNA here is from genome assembly GCA_951799425.1 of Ilex aquifolium. Classification (NCBI taxonomy): domain Eukaryota; kingdom Viridiplantae; phylum Streptophyta; class Magnoliopsida; order Aquifoliales; family Aquifoliaceae; genus Ilex; species Ilex aquifolium. The sequence continues at coordinate 3,785,201 of OX637392.1, forward strand.
CGTATGCCGACTGGTAGGCAAGGTGGGGTTGGTTCGCACCGAGTTCATTTGAGACACGAATGGATGCACATGTGGCAAGCGAGAGCATGGCAGAGTAAAGCAAGTAGTCGAAGTTTAGCACAATTGCTAACACCCCCACTGCTTGCTTGGCGTTTGCTAGCCGCCCAGTTAGCAGGACTAAGATCTCGTAGCACCACCACTCAAGGCAAGTGGTGAGGCAAGATGGACCGGAAAGTTTGAGCAACCTGATCCAGTCACGAACTCCTTGTTCCATCCACCCTCCTTCACTCCATTTCCCTCGCTTCTTATTTTCCTCCACCAGCACATAAACTGCAAGTAGAATCACAACTATGAGATCAGTTATCCAGACCGCCATGGAAACTCCCTCCAGACCTTTGGCTTTTGAAAGTAAGATGTTGATGGGCACGTGAATCGCCATGGCCAGAGCCGAGCTCAACATAATAGGAACCGTTAGGCTCTGTATACTCAAGTAGGCCTTTAGAGGACACAACAATGAAGTGACTACCAGATCAGGGAGGAGATAAAAGAGATACTTCTTGGCGACAATTGAAATGTCCTCTTGTTGGCCAAACTGAACAAGGATCTTGTCCACGTTAATCCACAAGAAAGAAATAGGCAGTGTGGCAAGCAATAACAAAGAAGTTGCCATGACAAGCGTCTTATGGAGGAGCTTGAAATTTTTAGCTCCATAAGCCTGACCACATATTGGTTCCATGGCACCACAGAGACCATTCAAGACTGAGAAGCCGGTGACATTTGCAAAGGTGAAGCCAAGCGTACCACCGGCCAACGCAAGCTCTCCGAGCCGGCCGAGAAACGCAGTCGTGACGGCTATCTTGGTGAACCAGGTTAAATTCATCACCAGCAGTGGAACCCCTAATCTTCTTTGTGTTGTTAACTCTGAGAGGATTAAATTCATGAAGCTGATAGGCCCATTTTGTGTAACAAGTGGGGGTGAACATGGCATAGGATGAATTTTCTCTGCTGGCTTCTCTTCTACTCTTGATGGTGTAGACATAATGGTGTACAGAAGTAGAACAGATAGGTGTTCTTGTGTCTAATATAGTTTTTTTCTCATAGAAAGAGGAGAAGTTTGAGTACTATGGACAAGAGTGAGAATGTAATGAGTGCATGGGTTTCGTGAAGGTGTTAGTTTCTAAGAGGAGAGACACCAAAAGGGTGGCTTTTGTAACGGCAAATTATGTAAGAGAGAGAGAAAGAGACTTTGGTGGGGATTTATAGTGCGTGCTGAGAATGCAAGGGCAAATCTTGGTAAGAGATGTAGATGCGAATTGATAAAGTTGGTTCGGAAAATTTCTAACTTTCCTCTAATGACATTTTTCTCATGAGTTTTTTGTAATTATCCTTTCGCCTCCACAGGAAATCATTCGTGAAATCAGAAATCTACACTGCAATTTTTTTGTCATGATTGATCTTTCATAACAACCCCTCCCCCGGGGTGGGGGTGTTAAATATGCATTTCACGCAATATTTCATGATACTAAGTAACCCCAAACCAATTCGACTCCACACAAATCGGCTTTGATTCATTCTTTTTTATTATGGGCTCATTGCCTTCCACTGGTTCCCCATTTATAAAGCATTCATCTAATAAAGTTTTAGTGGATGTTGTCTATTTTATGATGCATCTAAGGTTCAGTACACCTAAATGTTAAATTTCACAAACAGACACACAAGAACATCTGTGTGTGTGTCTGTGTCTGTGTCTCAGAGAGAGAGAGAGAGAGAGAGAGAGAGAGAGAGAGAGAGAGAGAGAAGTTGGATTGTGGCATAAAGCACCAACTCAAATGGGCCATTAGCTTGATTCCTTGAAGTGTAGGGGGAGTTGATAAATTCTGAGTGCACACCTACACTCATCGATTTAGGAGGAACTACGAGAGTGTGACTTATACCAGAACCTCACCACAGAAGATACCTTGATTTCGATATGTACCATATTAGAGATCATAAAAAAAAAAAGGGGAAGGACTGAGAATATATCAGGGAATAGGCTAGCAAAGTGAGATCACATTGGGACATCAGTAAGCAATTAAGCATATATTCTAGTAGTAGGCATTAAAAATGTAACCTAATTACATGTAGTAAGCACATAGAGCTAGTAATTCTTGACACGATTCATGTGCACAACACGAAATTCATATGTAAATTATCGTGAATGAATTTAGAGTTAACATATTCAATTCAGAATCAAATGTGTTAAAAACGAACATAACCACAAGACTATACATGGGTTGTATATTGGGGTCGTGGGGAGTGAGTAAATTTTATTAAGACACGATATGAACCCGACTTTTATATGATTTGTTGCCAGCCGTAGAAATTCCATTTACCCCGTTTTGCCATCAGTACACAGGCCTAACTTTCAGCATTTTCCCATTGAATGGTTGATAGGGCAATTCCATAATGTCTTCTCACATTAGAATTACAAGATAAGATAAGAAGAACTAATAATTAATTAGCGATAACTAATACCATCTGGATGAATCGATTTGCACTACGCCCTAGCATCAAAGAGTGCGTGTAAACATATATAATATCTCAGATAAGGTTACTGTACCACGGAGATACTGTGTCGAAATTTGATTAGACCATTAATTTCGATTTGATTGATTTGCAACTATTGATCGAAAATGTGGTAAAAAAACAAGAAAGAATAAAATAAATTTTTTTTACATGTGACATTTTTATTGAATTAAAAGTAGATGTACGGAATCGAAATGTAACTTTTTGGTATTGTATGGATGCATAATATCACTATCAAAAAAGAAGGCACTTGCTCTGGTCAATCATTATCGCTTTCTAATGAAAAGATGAGTACACTTTCTCTTGCATAGATGTGGCCTTGTATAAGAAACCAAAAAAAAAAAAAAGCTAGAGGCTATAGCTAATAAGAATCAACAGTTTTATCTCCTTTGCAATCATGCAACTAACTATCATTCAGTTTAAAATAAATGTAATCTTTTAGGTCCTCCCTTGTCTCATTTTTCTGCAGAATGATGGCAAAATTTAAAATTTTAGTCACCTTAATGTCGGGTAATTACTAGTAGTAGTTCTGTGTGATTCTGTTAAACAACTATCTACTTCAAACACATATACTGCTAGAATAGCGGCTAGATTCAAACACATAATTTCCTACTCCTTATCTGTATATTTAGAGTGGGTAAAGTACTAGTTACTAGACTTTTATGCCTATTATTATACTTCTCCTTTAATGTCTCAGAATATATTGTCCAATGATTCATGGAATTATGCTAGATTCTCTCTTGTAATGGGGATCAGAGGTGGACCTCCATTCTTTGTCCAATAATTTTAGATGGGTGCTTGATGACAACACTGCTCAAACAAGTTTTAATCAGTCAAAACACAAATGATGATTGACAAAGGCAAGTCACAAAAAAATCTAACAATGACACTCGCAATAGTTTATGCGCCTACAAACAAAAAAAAAAGTCACAATTTCTTTCTCCAAACTCTCCGAAAATCGTTTCAATCATTCGAGTTTCTCGTAACAAAATGTTTATTAAATATTATGTGTAAGACAACTAGGTGTGATTTTTTTTTTTTTTTTTTTAATTCTCCTATGAACACTGTGAAGCATGGTCAAGATAAAGTACTCTTTACAACAACCCAAATGCAATTACTTGATGGATTCCATTAACAAATGGGCAAGAAGCCAAACTCTACTTTTTGTGATTAAGTGTTAAAAGATTAATCAAGTAAAGTAACACAAACATAAAAGCTTGGGTTTGTGGAAAAAAAGTCTTCGCACAGCACTAATGTTTATAAATTCTAGAAAAATCGACAGCTTTGTGATGGGTATACAAAAAGGGTAAATTGGGTGAAGAAAAATAAGGAAGTCGAGTTTTGTTGTGTTTTTAAAGGTTGAGTTCTCAATCACCTATTTTGGGATTCACGTCTCGAGAATTATATTGATATTTTCTTTAATTTTGTAGGTTAGGGGCTTTAGAAAAGGAGTCGGGTGCTATAAAAGGTCCATTACCCTCTCCTTAACACCATCCTCTAATAAAAAAGGGGATGCAATATTTAACTTAAACGTACCTCTATTAATCAATTTCTAATCCAACATAGTGAGACTATTAATTGTGGAAATCTAACTTCATATCCATGTCGTAGCACAAAAACATATAAACCTAATTTTTGCTCGCGTGCGCACACAAACACATCATCTAAAAAATTCAAAAAGAAAAGAAAAGAAGACATGCATATAAATTGTGTATATACTCATATATTTTGGTCATTGTATATAGGGGTGTCAAACGTGTCGGGTTAAATGGGTGACGGGTGAAAAGTATGTAAATCCGTAACGACACGTTTAATAAAAGGGTAAAAAATCTCAACACGAATACGACCCGTTTAATAAACGGGTAACACGACACGATTTGTTTAACCCTTTAATTTAAAAAAAATTATATAAACAAATTTTAATACTCTACTTTTTTTTACTGTCAACTGTATTATTTACTTAAAAAAAGAGGAATTTCTAATTAAATCTCACATAAAAAGAGGAATTTCTAGCCAATTTGTATATACTTACATTCGTAGAAAGCTTGAAACTGGGGCCAGAAGTTGAAGCATTGACTGAAAGAGAAAGGACGGGTTTTTGGGCCAGGTCATTGATAAGCCTTTTCTGTGTAGCCCAACGGGCCATATGACCTAGTGCGTATGTATACTATTGGGCCTATATCTTTACATGTCAATATCTATCCCGGTGACACCATGATTGTTGGCATTCAGTATTGTTATGTTAAAATTTGATCAAAATATGTTAAGAATCCACAATTTAATCAAAAAATTATGAAAAGAAATCAAAGCGTTATGGGCATGTTTGGTTGATGGGTTTAGGCGGGATTCATAGAGTGAGTTTCGTTAAAATAGTCCAATACATCACCTTTTTCCTTATTTAGTTGTAGATTTCAAGTCTGAGATTCAAATCCCGACCCCTGATAGGCCGGCACTTCAAACCAATGTATAAGGGTTTTAATAAACCCATGGAGTGGGTGAGTTTGGGTGGTTTTAGGTTTCTTAGCAAATATCACAATTAATCCGTGGGTATCATGTATAGTTGTCTTATTTACCAAACATGAAATCGAATATGATACATTGTTCAATCTCATGAATGAAACCCAAGGGTTGAATTTGAAATAGTTTCATAAATCCAATCTAATCCTTATCTTAAAAATCATCCAAATAGTCTTTATAAGTTAGCAAATAACATACATTTCAAGTCAGCTTAATTTAACGAAAGTCTTACTCTATTTTTATGAGAGAATATAGTCCCACCTGTTTTTTAACCTGTCAAACCCAAAATTTATCAAGCGTGCTTGGTACTTTTAGTTCATGTTTGGATGGTGGTATGGGATTGTATTACATGATATTTGCCTCCTCTTTTCAATTCCAATTGACTGGAATGCTAACATGAGATTCATGGTGTTAACCGTCTCAACCCATATGAATATGATTGGTTAGGACATCGTAGCTACACATGGGACCCACGATTTTGTATTAAATCAAGCACAACAAAAATCCTTTGATTTTATATAATTAACTAAAATGTATCTTGTTAAATCCATTTCCAAATTAATTGGATAATACTAATTGTTTTTTACTTGCATATCCAAATTCCTAGCTTTAGAATCCATTGGGTTTGATCAAGCCTACATATGTGGGAATGTAGGCACTATTTACAATGGGTCAAAAAAGCTCATAATAATTATCCCACTTTACGAATGATTAGGGATGACAGTGGACCGGGGAAAAAAATGTATTCGTCCCGTTTGGAGTAGGAATTGACCATACATATTGAACGATAGATATATATAGGGATACCTATATAAACCCGTACATGAATAGAGGCAGGAATAGACTAAAACTCATCCCTGACCCGTCCCTCCCCGCCCCGCTACGTTGCAATTTGCCTCATGGACTTATAATCAATAATCATTAACACCGTGTAATCAACAATATTTTGTAGGCAATTTTATTCAGATTAAATTTTGCCTAATTAATACTCATATGAAATACAATAACCCAATCTATTTCCACGATATTTTCAAAAATGAGTTTGCAATAGTTCCGGCCCTACAAACTTATAAGTGGATAATTTTTTTTTTAAAAAAAAAAAAAAATTGTAAGTTGGTCTTGTATATGTGTGATTTTGAGTTGGATAATGTAAAGGGAAGTAGGGACAAATAGATATTAGGTGGAGCAGAAACCTGTCTTCCGACCAGGAAAAAAAAATTGTACTTATTAATGTTGCTTATGAACTAGAAAAGGCAATCATTTATGTCCACTTCTGTCTTGAATTAAGTAAATAAAACATGAATTATGAATATTATCCGATGTGAATCTCCTGTAAAATGATTCTTTCCCCACCAACGTTGGAAAATAAGTATCACAAAGTACAAACAAGTTTTTGGGTCATGTTGTAACTTATTTAGGATTCAACTTACAACTTTTTGGGGATTAATAATTTTAGAATCAATTTCTAGTACTCCAAAAGTTATGAATGACCTCTAACATTTATCAACAAAAAAATCATAAAATTTGTACATGGCGATACGGTATCAAAAGTAGTCTTTTACTAATGCTCCGTTTGGTAGGAAAGATGGAAAATAAGAAGGATGAAAAGTAGGAGATGTACACTTTCTATCTTTCAAGGAAGGAAAATAGGAATGATACACTTTCCTTCCTTTGTGTTTAGTTGGATGGATGAAAAATAAAAATGACTAATTTTTTTTTTTGTGCTGGCTAAGATTAGGAGTGACAATCGAGTCGTGTCGTGTCGTGTCAAATTCGTGTTGAGTCATTACGAGTTTGTGTCGAACATTAGTCAAACCTAATTCAACTCATTTAACTAATTGTGTCGTGTCGAGTTGACCTGTTTATTTTTATTTTTTATTTATTTTTATTTTAAAATTTTTTAAAACATATATATATAAATACATATTTTATCATTGTATTTTTATTTGAAATTATGTATATATTAAAAGATATATAGACAAATAAGATACATCTCAACACAAATAATTAACTTTCTATCCACTTTCCTTCCGATTTTGGAGGGATTGATTTTTGTGAGTTTGAAGGAAAGTTAATCCATCCACTTTTCCATCCTCCCTACTTTTCTTTCTTACCAAACATGATGTTTTATCTATTCCTCTTACTTTCCATCCTTCCATCTTTTCATCGTACCAAACAGAGCATAAGAGAATAGCCATTTCCAATGCTTTCCAAACATATTCTAATATAACTTTGATTAATTGGAGTGGGGTATCAAAATTACACGGGGTAGAATAATTTGCAATTAGCTAGGAACCACCTAAACCAAAATACAACACAACATATTTTCTTTGTGTTTTTCAGCTTGACTTGGCCAATTCCTAAAGAGTTTGTCAGCACATTATCTAGCGATGAGTTTTTACAATAATGTTATTTTCATTTAATTTGTTGACATAATTCATTATAATCGATCATTTAATTGGTAACGGGTCTCAATCAATATAGAGACTTACTGTTAATTAAATGGTTGTGATTCATTAGATCAACAAATTAAGTTGAAGTGAAAGTTTGTAAACTTTAAAACCAATGACCATGTTCTAACAGTGCCTACACATAAACGTTTTAAAAGCTGGGAAAAAGAAATATATCCTACCCACCATAAAATGTAAGATAATAAAGCATTAGGAGATGATTATTGGAGGTCATCCATGGGGAAGCTGGCATATCCTTGGTTCTTGGATGAGTGTTCGTTGAGCCAATGTTAAAAAATTTAGCTTAACAAATTCCAAGCGTAGCTCAAATGGTAATAGGGATGAGTTGTAAACTCAGATGATCTGAGTTTGAATCTTAACAATCACTTAGGACTAGGACATGAGAGATTTATCCTTCATGAATATCCTAGTTCCGTCGTAGATAACCTACATTTGACCGAACTGTGGAGAGAATTAACCGAGGTGTGCTTAAGCTGGCCCAAATACTTCTGACTGTTCACATGGGCACGGTTTAATTAAATGAGTTAATTAAGCGATGACCAACATGATTACAAAACAATTAATTTTTCATCAATAGCATGGGCATAATTTAATGTCCTGTAATTAATAAATCAAACAAGAAAACTCTCAACTATAGGCTCCCCAAGAGTGGACTTGTGAGGAAACAGAAACATATGCAACATTAATATGCCAGATTCCTTGCTGGAGGTGCTCATCACATGGGACTTCTTAGTTTATTCTTGTTTTACTTTCTTCCTGATCCAACTGTTCCAGCCTTAACATTGGCTTTTGCTTGGTATTATATCGATATCTTTAATGAAAAGGACTTTGATTAGGATAGAAATTAAACTATTATTGAATCACTACCATTAAAGCTGTTGAAAGTTTGTAAGCTGTGTAGCTCTTCCATCACCATCATTTTCTACTACTATACTATTCTCTCAAAGGGTAGAGCGTGCCTTAATTTCTTGAATACCTCACCTTTCCTATGTCCATTATTCTACATTCGTTTGCAACAAAATGGATTTGTCCGAGTGGTTAGTAAGCCGCTGATCACTCTTGATCAAGTCTCACTAGTCGCATACCGATTTTCATCTCGCTTCGTATTATGTGTATGCTGTCGGCATGCTACTTACTAAATTGGCTAGACGAGGCATTCACTAATGCCCGTTGGAGGTAAGAGGAGCAGGTGAGAGGGTGCATGTCACAGATCCAGAAAACTAGGGACCACTACACATGATCTGAGAGAGAGAGATAGAAAGAGAGAGAGAGAGCCGACAAAGAGCATCTTCATTACATGGGTTTTCGTCCGCGAGGGTCATGCGAGAGAAGAGAGAGTCCATGGGTTTCAGAACCGAAAAAAAGAAAAGAGAGAGAATCCGAGAGAGATTACTCTTCTACAACTTTCGGAGGTCATTTATAATTTTTTTGGAAATTTTAATTCCCTCGATTAATTCTAACAATTCTAAGATCGATCCCAAATACCCAAAAGTTATAAATAACACTCCAAATTTATAAGAAAAATTACAAAATTTGTATGTGACATATAGTGTAAGGTTTTTTTGGTACCGTAGTATTCTACTAGAGAAAGGTAATTCTTGACATTCGGCAGTGAATAAATCCTCAGGGTCGCTCGTGCTATGGTTTACTGTGTCAGCGCCACCAACGCGTCTTTTCTCTCACTAACTCCCACACCCACCCACCCACCAACATCACTCTGAATTATGCGGTCAAACCAAGCATTAGCATTACCCTATAGCTAACTTACAAACAAATTACACCCTGTACTTCTCTTTATCTCTCATTCTCCATAAGATGACAACAATGGTCATGGTCATGGTCATGATCTTCCTAAATTGAAGTTGAAAAATGCTTATGCCTAAGCTTGACCATATTTTCATTTTTTGTGGTCTTTCGTAAAATTCATTGTTTATAGTGAACTTTTTATCATTGCGTTTTGTTCGTAGACGTTTTTTTTCAAGCCAAACTATACACTAGTATAATTTTTTTTTTAATTTTTCGATTTTGTTTTAATTTGCTATTTGTTTGTGATCCGGGTGCAACATTTTCCAATCATAGAGACAATCTATATAAGAGGAACCTGCAGCACCTTCCCATGACAACAAAGGCAATACAATGTTGTACTATTAAGTGTTGCTAAATATCTTTTACCAAATTTAGGAATGTACACTTTTGTACTTCCATTCTTTCTTTATCTTCTGGCCAGACATCAATCTTAAAAATGTACACACAAGATTTCTTTATTGTCGTTCAATAATATGTAGCATACTGCATCACAGCTTATCTATAAATAATAGGTACCACAAACATGTTAAGTTTACATAGTGTTTTTTAGCATTCATCTATTTTCTATTATTCTCTTTTCTAGTGAGGTTATCTATGCGAATCCATGTAGACTCAATGTTTTACATAGATATAATAATGATTTGAGCCATTGGGAATCCCTTACCGTGCATGAATCTTAGGTATGACCTAGGGTCGAATCTCATTGGCTGCAGAACAATTTTCTTTCATCTTGTCCGAAGGAGTAATCTAGATCCATCATTGTACAAGATAAGTCTAATAATATGAGCCTTTAGGTATCCCTTGCCATGTTGCCCATGAATCTTTGTCTTTTGATTTCCCAAGTGCTAATGCAAGTCTTCATTGATTGATTCAATTTAAAACTACCCAAACTTATGAAATCAATAGAAGAAGTGCCCATATGGGTCCTTTTCATCACTTATTTAGCATCACAAACACACGCAATGATTTAGCAATGAGATTATTATGAGTTTTTTGTATAATTGATTGAGTCACTACGTGTTACTTGTTAGCTAACGAGTCCTAGTCTCGTGTTGTTTCTTTTCTTTAATCTAATACTCTACCTCTTACAAGCATTACTCTTCTATTATGCACGAGATTGCAAACAAATGACAAAACACATTAGAAAAACACATAATACATGAGATTAGGTGGTTCTGTATAAAAACTTACATCCATGTGCAAAATGCTTTGGACAAATGCATTTTACGATGTAGATTCCAAACCTTTCTTAAAAATAAAAGGAAAAAGCTATCACTCTACAACAAGTCCAAAATACATATAACACCCCCAAAAATCGTAATTTCTTGGTTGAATCAATTAGTCAGTTCTTGATCGAATAAAATTCTCGAAAAAAAAAACTTTATTTTTTAATTAGATCAGATTTCCAACAGAACCATAGTTTCCTTTCAATTGTATTAATGCAACCAAAAAAAATAAAATTTCAATTAAAATCCAACTGATTCAATAATGGATTGAGTTTGAATCAAAACGAAGTAAAAGGTACCAACATATCATCATCTTCCCAGGATGATGGGTACTGTCCGATTGGAATCAAAACAAGTTCAATCTGTCTCTTACCGGCCTTATCTTCCCAAAATGATGGTATCAAAAGTCAGTGGTCTAGATATATATCCTCTTTCATTTTCTTCTGTCACACACACACACTGTCTTGTCTTGGAATACCACATGTACTTAGCCTACTTAAAGGCCGAGACAACTTTTCTGTATGTGTATTAAAAGCTGGCTAGAAACGAAGATGAAGTTCAAAGAATAGACCCGAACAAAGCTGGGGGTAGAGACACGTGTCAATCTTACAGAAAACTGTGGAGTGTGGGCCCCTATCGTTAACTTTGAGGGATAAAGATAAGAGCTTGCAGACGCCAATGGTGCATGGGTGGAAAATTGAAACAGACCTCTCTCTCTCTCTCTCTCACACACACACACACACACACACACACACACACACACACACACACACATGAACACATGTAACATGTTCTTTAGCTCTTACTATGCCAGCTATGTCTTCTTCATAAACAAAAAAGAAACGATTGATTCCAGTTGACATTTTGGTAACCACTAAAACAACCAAAGAAAAGGAAACAAAAAAACAGCAATTTATTAGTTGGGCATTTCTTGATCTACAGTTCTAAAGCTAGTACGAGAAAAACAACCAAAAACTTCCCAAGTTTTTCAGTTTCTTTCGCTTGTTAGTATCTTTTTTCAGCCATTGAAAACTTTTGCTCCAAAGTACTATGGCATCTACCACAACAAAAACAACAAAAAAACCCTTTTCACCAGCTTAATGGAATTGAAATTTTTATTTTTATTTTTATTTTCTGTTTCTTTCTCTATTTTGTTCCTGTTTTGTTATTTATTGTATTTTTACAGATGAAGTTCCTAATCAAGTGAATATTACCATGCCATCATATTTCAATAATAAATCTCAATGAGTAGGTCAAATGCTAACGAACTAGAAACTTTAATATTTTGAGTTTTAATATTGACAATCTTGACGTCAGATCATGAAAAATTTATTCTTTATGAATACCTTAGTCTTCGAAAATTGACAATCTCTTGGGATCAGACTATGATGAATTTATCTCTTATCAATATCTTAGTTTCGACGTGGATGATCTGTTTTTGATAAGACTGAAGAGGAGATTAGTCGAAGTGTGCGTAAGTTGATCCAAATAGCCCGGGCTGTCGAACCAAAAAAACAAAAAAAATAATAATAAATGATTTTCAATCCATTGGGGGAAAGAAAAATCATTCAAGAGGTGTTCGGATGACTGTCGGCTTAAAAAACTCATCAATTAATTACCATACCTCTTTCCTATTATCTTAAGAGTAATTTTATTTGTTAATATTTTGTTGACTTTATGATGTAATTTTATTTAAATCATTTGATTAATATTAAATTTTAATATTTAATGGAGCCCACAATTAATTTAAAAATTATAATAAATTAAATTAACAAATTAGATAAATAAATTATATGTCAATACCATTGCCCTTAACATAAATTCTAGGGGGCCGGTTAGTGGTTGAATAAAATTTTTGTTAAGGATCTGACAATTTGGTGGATTAGAAAACCATAACCAATGACAACTCAAGATTAACCTGAGTACCAGCCTCTAACCCTAAAAAATGTTGTGTCTTGAGTTGAGAGGAAACCGACAAAAGAGTAATGTTATGAACTTAAAAATTAGGTTTGATCATAACTATTTAATAGTCAGTGGGTTCTAATAAATATTGGACCCACAGTAAAATTAATTATTATAATTATTAAGTTTATTTTTTAAGTCTAATTTTTAAATTTATGTAGCATTACTCCGACAAAAAAAAATAAAAAAAAGTTTGAATTGGAAGAGACACGCAATATTATGTAATAAATATATGTTTACAAGAGAGAGAGAGAGAAAGAGAGACCCTTCATCCACCGCCCATGAGCTCCCGGTCTTAGCAAAACCAAACCTATCACAGATCTATTCTCTCGATCTAACCCTAACCGAACACCCATCCCCAGAAGGCAAGAGAAACCAAACCTATTCTCTCAACTTTATCATTCCCAAACCTTAACAACAACAACACCGAGAGAGATTGGAAAACCTTGGGGCTTAAATCTTACAAAGAGTTTAAGGGGAAAGAGAGAGAAAGATGATTGATTCAGCTGAGAAATTGGTGGGTGACACCCAAAATCCACTTGCTTTTCCTCTTTTATGGTGAAAGACTATCTGTACTTTGATTTCCTTAAACAAGTCCGGAAAAACATCAAAGCAAGCAAGAAAAAAGAGAAAGAGAGACCCAAAGTCCACTCCTTTGACTTTCCTCTTTGTCCCACCTTCTTCCTCTTTAATCATTTTACCCTTTACTTGTATTTTGATCTCTGAAGAAGTGAAGGTTCTGATCAAGAAAAGGAAGGTAGATTTGAAGGAAAAAGATGGATCAAGTAACTGCATCAGCACATGGCCATTCACTCCCACCTCCATTTCACACACGAGATTTCAATCTTCAACACCATCAATTTCACCACCAACAGCAGAATTCAGAAGATGAAAACAGCGGCACGAGTGGTCTGAACATGAGTCAGAAGCGAGATCGAGACGAGAACACCAACGACAACTTAAACTCCGGCGAAGGCAAAGAAATAATCACCGGAGAAGGAGAGATGAGTCGGCGGCCTCGGGGAAGACCCGCCGGATCGAAGAACAAGCCCAAGCCACCGATCATCATCACTCGTGACAGTGCCAATGCCTTGCGCACCCATGTCATGGAGATTGCAGATGGGTGCGATATCATGGAGAGTGTAGCCAATTTTGCGAGAAGAAGACAGAGAGGTGTCTGCATTATGAGTGGAAATGGCACTGTGACTAATGTTACTCTGAGACAACCAGCCTCTCCTGGTGCAATTGTGACATTACATGGGAGGTTTGAGATCTTATCCTTAGCTGGGTCGTTTCTACCACCACCAGCTCCGCCGGCGGCGACGGGGTTGACCATATATCTAGCTGGTGGACAAGGCCAAGTGGTGGGTGGTGGAGTGGTTGGGGCTCTTCTGGCTTCAGGTCCAGTGGTGATTATGGCAGCCTCATTTAGCAATGCTGCATATGAGAGGCTTCCATTAGAAGATGAAGAGACTCCTCTTCAGATGCAAGGAGGTTCACTTGGGTCTCCGGGAGCAGTCGGACCGCCGGAACAGCAACAGCAGCAACAACTACTGGCAGACCCATCACTGTTTCATGGCATGCCTCCTAATCTCCTCAACTCCATTCAATTGCCAGCCGAGGCATATTGGGCCACCGGTCGTCCACCATACTAGGCTTACTAGCTAACAAGCTCATTGAAGGTTCGTGTTGATCAATTTTCTACCAGCTTTAAGCCTTTTAACTCACCAAGAACTCGTAGCAGTATGTTTAGGTAGAAGAATTTCGGGTTGTTGAGCATTTCAGGTTCATTCTTTCCCTTTTCATTTTCCTATCTTCTTGTTATTTTATGTTAGGTTTTTGTTTACGCTTGGTAGTCAGATGATTTGCCTGTGTGTTAATTGAGGAACTTTTGTAAATTATGGTTATCTTGGTGAGTTCAATTTTATGATAACAACTGAAGCATTTTGTTCCAATGGCTACACAAGAAGGAACAACATGAGCATCACCAAATGAACTAGAAAATCCCCAATCTCTCTCTCTCTCACACACACGCACAAACACATTATTAGAAGAGTAATACTATTATTTAGACCTAAAAATTTGACTTAATTTGCTGACATAATAATGTGACTTCATAGGAATATTGGATCAACACTAAGTTCTAATGTTTGATAGGGTTTATAGTGAATTCAAATGTCAGAGTGAATTAGGTCAATAAATTATGTCAGTAAATTAGGTCTCAATAGCATTACTTTTATTAGAAAGTTTAATGTTTTGGACCTAATTTATTGTTGGAGTAGGATTAACATGGATCTTAACCAACAAATTGAATTGACAACCACATAGCATCATTGTTACTCTTGTTTTCACAGACTTATAGAGTATAGACATTAGACAACCTACATTCATCAATTTTCGTGAAACCCCATCGTAATTTCAGCTCTCAATTTGTAAAGGGATAAACATAGCATTACATCGTTAATATGAGCATCAGAGGGATGGTTATTGGTGTTAGTTGTTGTGTTAGAAAGCTGGCGGAACAAAAGGAGGAGGATTCATTAAAGCCATTGACGGTTTCAATGGGTGGGTGGCAAGCCATTTACGAGAAGAAAAGAGGTATGGGGCTCTATAGTTTCCAACATTTTTCTTTATGGATTTGAGGGTTTTAGGGTTTTTCTATGCCTAGACATGAGTTATAGTATTTGGCTACTGGTTTACACGTGCACTGGTCCATACCAGCTCCTTTTCGAGGCAAAGCAACAGTTGAATAAACTGCAACAACCCGGACAAAGTGGCCTTAAGCGTTATGTACTCTCTCTCTCTCTCACTATATATATATATATATATATATGTATATGTATGTGTGTTTTGTGTATTCATCCGGATTCTTGGAACTGGAGATTGGGCAACAGTTCAAACTTTGAAAGCCATAAACCAGCTCAGATTCTTTGTACTTAAGCAAGCCGTCACACCCCCATTGCTTGCTTTTTCGCAACAACTCATCTGTATAAGCTTATCCACTCATGGGAGACAGTTGAAAATTCAACGTTTGCTTTTCTTTTGGGATGATCATTTCTCTCTTGCTGTCTTCTCCTTTTGCTTGATGGATTCATTTTACAACTAGGAAAGACCTCTTGATTATTGGAGTTAACTATATATATTACTGTGTAATGATTAGGTTAACCTTAATCTCTGTTTCATCTCTCTTACTCACTGGCACACTTTGTTTCCCATGTTCATCTTCTTCGTTTTACCGTTGAGATGTGTATTTTTGGCTAGCTATCTAATTTTTCCTGTGATACCGTGAAGAGTTTCTTCACTTTGTTAGATGTTAACCCCACTCTTTAAAATGTTATGCATATAGAGTTTCCTTCTAGTTTCAATGCTTCTTTTCCAATTCCATGTTCTATTTACTCTTCCTCCTCCTGTGTTCCTGTTCCTGTTCTCTCTCTCTCTCTCTTCCCCCCCCCCCCCCCCCCCCCCCCCCCCCCCCCCTCCTCCCATTTTTTCTTCCTTTTTGGTGGTTGGGGAGGAAGCAAGGTGAAATAGGGGTTACTCCTGATGAACCTTCATTGTTTCTGTTCCGGTTAAGCGAAATAAGGGATCGAATTGAATTGGAGCTCTTTATTGTAGCTGGTAAGATTCCAACTTATCAAGGAAAATATCTATTATTAGAAGCATTTTAGGGAGGGAGGGCTTTAGATTACTGAATGCTTGAAGGTTTCTGTGATTGCTTGTTGGTAAAATCCCACCATTTCCACGTCTTAATGGAATGGAAAATGAGACGTTTCTTTGTAAAGTCATTCTCGAGAACCAAATGAATAATGGTTGTTCGTTTCATAACTCCATTGGAGGGAGAGATTTGCAAAGAAGATATGAGAACATTATTAGTTACTTCCTTACCAAGTGTTTTTAACCTATTACTCTCTCACTTTTAGAAGGTCGGGGCTAGCTCGAAATTTATCATTATCAATTTCGAGATCTCCTTTCTCTATTGAATCCATTGTCTACTTCGATAGACTTGTGTCACAGTTGTAATACAATTTAGAGGTCACGGTTGAACCATGTTCAATAGACTCTATGTTATGTTCATCCCATTTGTCAGCTGTATGATCGGAATATTATTACCAAGGTTTCTAAACTTGGAATGGATGGCAAAGCATAAGTGACAAACAGCTATATAGATTCGGTACTTTACCTATAGATGCTTCTCTAGCTCTTGCAAGTTGCAAGAATTATATGGGAGTCGTCCTCGGGCTCTTGTCCTTGGATTCATTGGAACCTTCTTTTTCAAAGTCCAGGAAATTCATTGGATTCAAGTCTTCCTGTCAAGCAAGGGTAGGTCAAGCTTCCCGAACCTAAGAGACTGGATGAGGTGGGACGAGTATAAGATCCCAAATACTGCGAATTCCATCGAGTTTTTAATCATTTGATAGAAGATTGTTGGGTTCTTAAAGATCAGATCCAAAAATGATTAAATGAGGGTATCATTAACGCTACAAATTGTATCAAAACCGTTTGATTCTCATGATGTAAAGGCCAACTGAACTGTTGCCTTTGTATCCTAGTGTAAGCAATCTAAAGGGTATCCAATTCTAAACACTACGGTAAGAATAGCCAACATGCAGTCTCGGCCATAGAATTGAGTGAGGTTGCATTTGGATTATTCATGAAATCCAATTGAAGTTCTTTCATTTTTGATAAACAAAAAAAAAAAAAAACATCAATTACGGTTGTATAATCTAATTTATTTTGCAAACTAAAAAATAACTAAATCAATTTTCGGTATAATTTCCTATACAAACCAACTCATACAATAATTAGAAGCTTGGCATAGGGATGGTCTTACTCAAGCAAACCTACCTTTTCAACAATAACTATACATAATTAGAGAATAATTCACAAATAATGGGTTTTATATCAGCTACAAACAAAAACTACAAACCCAACCTCACAGTTTTTACAAAACTTCAAGAGGATCAGAGATAGCTTTTCCTCCCACTATCCCAAAGAAGATCGACTGATCATTCAGGCGAAAAATCACCAAATCGAATAAATTTGGTTGTCTCGACATCTCCCAGACCCTAAGCCACACCTATATTATTCTTCACATCTTCAACCAAAATCTATCCTTAACCGCTTCAATTCAGCCTGGAAAGTTGGGCTGGAAGTTAGTGTCCGATATGCAAGAGTCCTTATGTCCTCCCGTGAACAATCTCGTGAGATGCGAACGAGCTCCCAGAGGGCACCTCCACTAATCATATCCTTTGCATTCACCTCTGAGATTAGCAGTTCAAGAATTTTAGGGCAACAAAGCAATGAGTAGTTTTAGGTTTGGAGCTAACAAAGGGAAGTGAATTTACCATGTTGTGCTAAATGGCAGAGTGCAAGCTCAATATGACGCCTGATTGGTGAGACGTCATTGTTAGCGTTCTGTACAATCCATGGCAGTGCACCATCATCAATCAGGAGAGACCTCCCAATCTTAGTCCCTGCAGTGATAGGACCATTGGAATACAATACATTAACCTATCACAGGAACTAAAATACAAATATTTGTTTGCTTCCTGTATATTCCCTTCAGATGTTCACAGGTTCCCTCTCCCATTTAAACTTAAATTCATATTATATCAGATACCAATGCGACAAGAAAAATATCAGTTACAACTACAGGTTTTTGTTGGAATCGGCAGAAAATGTCACTTTTTTTTTTTTGATAAGAAACAACTTTTCACTGATAATTGAAGTTATTATTATCCGAGCAACAAATAGTCCAATGCTGTTACAATTAATACAAAAAAAAAAATAGCAACAAATGATTCAAGTGTTAGTTATGATAAAGAAAGAGCCTCTAAGCCATTTACCTTGTGCAGATGCTCTGGACTCACATTTTGCAAAGTTTGCAATTCCACGAGCAACTTGAGCCAGAACGTCAGGATGTCTGCATCTGACCATTCCTAGCAATGCTTTTATCCCACCTTCACCTCTTAGTTTCATTTGTAACTTATCTGGAAAATGCAACATAATAGTTTTCAGTTGTAACAGCATGATACCATCAGACCATCCACAAAAACTACATGTAGCACGCTCCAACTTGGTAATCCAACTTATATGGGGAAAGGTTGCGGTATATTTGGAGAGCTCTGAGATACATTGGTTGTGGAGCTGTGGCACAGTATCGGGTGATACGACCGAAAATAAGAAGTTAAACATGGTGAGAGATTCTAGTCAAACCAAGGGGTTGCAAAAAGGAATTGGCCGATTTGAAAATGGGCTACCCTTTTGTCTTTTTGGGCAAGTAAATTGTATTGATAATTTGTGCAAAAATACAACCACCCAACCAAGTGGCCAAAAATATACATCTGTGAGGTATAGTCGATCAGTCCATCTCTGCATAAAGCATTACTGGAGCCAAAAAAGAACAAAAGAGTCTAATCTTTAAGTAGTTATGTTGGTTGTACAGGAGTTCTTTCAGATTAGGCTCTACATTATACAAAAGCAATCCAAAAAAACAGACCACTCCTGTCAAGGTTAATCCACTATGCTAAGCACCAGGTAGAATAATTTGCCACATCTGCAGAAGCTGGAGAGTCTGGGGGTTTCCTTGCATTTGACAGTAATCAACTTGTTGCGGACAGTATTAATGATTCCTTGAAAATGGATATTGCATCCTTAAACACATTCTTAAACACTCTTTCATTTATCTTCCTCCATAAGCTATAGTCTGGGGGGCAACCCTTTTGTATTTGTCCTCAATGTGTGATACTTTCCCCAATGCTCTGGCTGTCTAGCTGGGATCAAATCATTTTGGAAACGGAATTGGATTTGAAAGAAGTTCTGGTCAAATTCACTTTTGGTGTTGGTATTTAACGAGTTTGTTGTTATCAGATACTGGCCAGTGATAGTTTGGTCTACAATGTTTTAAATAGTGAGAGGGACACTGGTAAAGCGAAAGCCTTCTTGTATAGAAAACCTATTCCATCCATGCCAACCATTTAGAAAGAATACTTGAAAATAGAAAGTTTCCCCCAAAAATCAGTCCAAATCCAATCTTTTTTAAATTATGCCCTTTCAAACAACCAAAATCCTATTTTCAATTAAAACCAGGCAATATAAATTCCCTATCGGCTCATGCAAACACCAATTGAAGTCAGGCATTAAGCCAAACAAAAAAATTCAGCAAAACTAAAATAAAAAAGATTAAGGCAAATTACCATTGCCACAAAGGTTGGCAATTGCTCCAGCAACCATCCGAAGGGTTTGAGGATCCTCAGCCTTGCCTGCTGTCGTTGACAACAATCTTATGCCCCCTTGAACCATTATAAGCTCCTGATTGGTTTCTGCTTAGTGAATCATAAAAATAATTAGGAAGGTGGCAAGAAATAAAACTTTATGCCAAAGGTAATGTAACAACAATAAAAACAGTGAAGGTGATGGAAATTTTACCATTCATTGCAAGATTTGCAATTGCACCAGCTGCAACTCTGTGAATGGTCTCATCCTCAGAGCTGCTAAGAAGTGTCAACAAGGATGTAAGACCACCAGCTTCTACAATCTTCTCCTGATTTGTTTCTGCAGATAAGATGGAAGGTAAAAACTGTCTCTGACCAAATAATGTAACTAGAATAGCAAATTGTAAAATCTGCATTCATTAATAAACAACAAGGTTTTCAGTGTAATTTGCCCTAAATATAAATGGTACAAAGAAGCAGCGATAGCAACAGGAACAGCTACAACACGATAGTTACTGGGGTGGCACCCTCCATTTTGTTAAAGCCATAAAAATTCATTGTATCGGAATCTATCCCCATGTCCAATTCATAAATCCACAGCTCACACATCATAACTAATCATCTCATCCTCCCCATTTCTAAGGATTAACAGAAACAAACTCTTTACAAATATATCTTCCAGACGAAAATTTCTTATGCTTAGAAGTATATTCGATTCTAATTTACAGTAAATAATCTGGAATAAATTCACGAATACAAAGGAAAAGTTCAAGGAGACATCGAAGATAAGCACGACAAAGTCGTTGCATTACCTTCAGCTGCCAGATTGGCCACAACTTTTACAGCATGAATTCGCACATCGGCATCTTCTGCTTCAAGCAATGACAAAATTTTTTGCAGTCCCACTGTTTAAAAACTGGATTCCATTAGAAAGAAAGAACAAAAAGTACTGTGCATTAAACTAACAGTTAAAAATCCGTAACAATGTCCAGTACCTTGTTCAAAGAGTTTTGCTATCGAGGCCTTCTCCCCATCTCCTGAATCTTTTGGCTGTTGATGCTGAACTTGAGAAATGAGAGAATCTAGACTGCCAGGCACTTTTGCAGTCCCATTTCTATCAAGCTTTCTTCTTGTCTGCAAAGATATATATGTTAGGACTGCAAACTGTAGTATATTTGTGCAGGCATGTGTGACACATGCATGTGTTAGTGGGGAGTAAAAAATGCTACAAGGGTGGTTCATTTGCCAAGATTTTAATTTTTGTTGATATGTTTTACAGAAAGTCCAATAATTGAGACAGTTATATGGCTGCAGCACATGAAATTAAAACAGTGAGTTCCCACCAATGCCAATACGTAGTTCAGAAGATACTTGTAGACCCTTTTATCGTGTAATTAAACTGTCCTCCACTCCAAAAACAAGAAAATGGCCCGGATAAATGAGATGGTTTCAAAACTATTATGCCCACCAAACAAACATCTTCAAATTGCAGAAACCCCGTAACTCATGGTCCAGATTCCAGAATAGAAGTTAACCCTTGTTAACGAGAGACCTTCACATCTCCCTTTTCCTGATCCTCATTCACTTATCTCACAGCAAAATTGCAAGACTACACTGGCTTTTGAAGCCCCCTACCACCACCGAGGGGAGCATATGACCCCAACCAAGCAGCGCTCTTGCTTTTTGGACCTGGCTCTGTTAATTTTCAAACTGTTCAGACTCATCTCAGAGCTTAAAGAACCCCAGCTGAAACTCAGCCAGCACTTTTTTGGGTGGGGTGACTCTTGAAAAAGTCTCATTTGCCTCAAAAGTGTGCAGTCATGTTTAAAATTCTTGGTCAAGAGTTGAACATTATAAAATCCAAACACATAGTAGTACATCACGTGAGAAATCAGGTCGGAAGTGTCATCTTGTCAAGACACATCCTTTGTTTCTCCTGTTGTCAAGTATCACAAAGGTGGAAAAAAGGCGACCTAATGCACGAGGTCCCTACTATCGCAGGGTCAGATGTACACAACCTTACCTCCGCATGAGAATCATAACTCCAAGGGAAAAAGCTTGGTTCATTGCAGCGCTAAACATAACTACAAGGGAAAAACGAATAAAAAAAGGCTGCCTCGCTAATTCATTTCAAAAAATCAAAGTACATGCATCACTGGAAACCTAAGAATTCTGATACATAGAAAACATTGCTGGAATCATCCTTTCAGGAAACCAATGGAAATTTAGTTTATCAATTCATTGTGTATGCCGACAGCATACCTCATCAGCTTCAAAACTTATTTGCAATAGCTGACTTTGTAATATTGCTATTTCTTCTTCAAGTTTTGTTTTCTGGCATGTCTCATCTTCGAGCATCTTGCGGAGCTTTAAGATCTCACAATTTCGTGCTGCCTAGTATAGCCAAAGTACACTATGAGCAGCCCAGTTACAAAGAATGCAAAGAGGCCATAGATAATGCCGGGAATTGAGATATTAATTGAGGCATAAAACACCGAGTCAGGAATAGAAATATTAATTGAGGTATAAAACATGCCTCCAACCGTTTCCATTGTGCTACTTGATTTTTTAGATTATTGACTTCCTCTTCTCCAGCCTTCCGTAAAAGAGTCTCATTCTGAAGCAATATTTTGACATCAGTAACTTCTTCAGAAACAGACACTGCAGCCTGCAAACCAGAGAGAGCAAATGGCGAGTTATCGGTAAATAAAATACTAAGCGAGCCATCAGTACACAAAATTAAACTTGCTGAGTCCAAGTAGTCCAAGCTGAACAGGAACAGCTAAGATGAAAGAAAGGCTATTTATTAAAGAACATAAAATGGATTTGTACGGGGAGATTCAGACTTTAGAAGAGGATTTCAAACCCAGATGACAACAGTGGTGAAAAAGGAAGTTAAAAGAAAACATGTGAAACTCTCAACAGTATGGTATCAAAGTTATGGTTCCGTAAGGTCATGGATTCAAGTCTCTCTCAGTGTATCTAGTTCCCCTCTCATGTTTGTAATGATGAACCCGATTTGGTTTCTGTTTGTGCAAATCAATGCTGATATACATTGTTGTCCCATTCTTTTAGATTAAGCTTTTGGAGTAAATTGTAGTCTAAAGCTTCAAAATTTCTCTGTTCATAGTTTAAAATCTCAAAAATACAGTGAAATAAAAACAAAAGCACATATTGAAGTGTGCAGTAAAGATTGATAATATAACAAGTGTTGAGACTAAAGAAGAGATAAACAAGGTAAAAAGAACATATTTTACATCCTTGAATAACTGACAACAGTTTAGGCTTCTATACCCAGAACTGGTATAAAACACATTACAAGAAAGTAGAAAGACTACATGTAATCAAGTGATAAGCCCAAGCTTTACACTAGATATATAGTTACTGAAGCGGAGTACCTCTCTGCTAGATGTCTTATAAAAGCTATCATCTTCGCGTTCAACTTTGACTCTTTCATTCCCTTGCTTTCCTTGGTTTATTATCCATTGCTCCTCAAGCTTCTTTATAGACTCCATATAGTCTTTTTGATATTTCAATCTCTCCTCCTGCACAAAAACCAACATATACATTGCAAAGCATTCAGAAAGCAAACAAAACCATGTCATGGCACTGAAACAAGAATGATAAATACAAGGTAAATAAGATCCAAGAGTTTACAAATCCCAAAGGCAACAATCCCAACTTGAAATCACAAATAGAGGGAGGTGTTGACATTAGTTAGTTTCTGTACTCCAGCTTCTAGGGTCATGCATAAGACAAAAGCACTGGCAGCACAATTTAAAATGCACGAGTAGAAAACATATCCACATATGACATATTGAAAACACCTCCCATCAAAATTCTATACAAAATATTGCACAAGCTATAAGCCCATGAGGGTAGAATCATAATGACATCTAAATATGCATATCTGTAAGACCAACACTCATGTTACATACGATGATAAGAATAGATAACCTAGAATTACCTCAAGTGCATCAGCATAATTTCTTTCAGCCTCAGCAATACGTTTCTGTGCTTCTGCAGCATTTCTTTCAACCTCATCCCGAAACGCTTTTTGCTGTCTCTCATGTTCAGCAATGAGTTTGTCTAACTGTATGTCAAGCCTTCTGGACAAGCTCTTGTAATCAAACTCCTCCTTTAGTTTCAACATATTCTCCACTTTCATGGCCTATGAAATATAAAAGTATTAACCTCTTCCCCAATGATAAAAGGCCTTCAGTCATATGTTTTATCTTTTATAATTCAACTGAATTCCCCATCAAATTATTAATGACTACTTCAAACCACCACATTTAAAAATTCATTGCGAAGAATGACATAGAAAACATTAAAAAACGAAGAAGAAGAATCAATTAGTGGAGTCCACAATAAGGTTATGATTGGGTACGTACCCTTTGTCCAAACATTATGGTACTTGCCGTCTCCCCTCGATGGCGTGGAGACGGACCAACAGTAATAATAAGTGAAGTTCTTGCTGTGCCTGGAAGAACTTAACAATGTGAGGCAAATTGCAATGGATCTTGAATTAATAAACACATCTGAATAAGCTCAAGGAGGAGCAAAATATTTCCCATCCATGACTCACTATAAATGTGCATACAACTGAAGCAATCAAGTCATAATTTTGCAAATTAGTGGAAAACAAACCATTAAAAGAAAACTGATCTGCACATGCATATATGTCTCACCTCCAAATGAATCTCGAAGCAATCTTGTAAGCTTCGAGTCACGTACCGGAACATGAGCACTATTCTCCGCTAATGCATTAATACACTTCCCTAGGGCACTCAAAGAGAGATTTATAGATTTAGCTTCCTCTAATGCATGCCCCTCACTTCCTGCCAAATAGCAAACAAAACAAACTGAAACTTGGCCAGTGACGATAGGCTTAAACGTAATATAACCTAAACAACATGACATCTAAGTTTTTTTCCTTTAGTATACGAGACAATGTATGCATTTCGATTATTACATATATTATCTAGTTTTAACATCAGCTCATGGAAACTAAGGGACAAAATATAGAATTAATAAACCAGAGATATCTAATGTAGGAAGCAGACAACCTAAGACAGTCACTCGCAACTTTTCCACTCATTAACACATTCTGCTGGCACAGAGAGGCAACTACATTATAACAAGAAAAAAAAAGACAAAAAAAAAAAAGTGTACTTATGAGGAATACATGAAAGGTGCATCCTGGTGGACTTCAGACAACAGGGGAAAAAAAAAGAAGGGAATGCCAGCTGCTGAACAAGCAAAACCCTCTTGTAATAATTTATGTTTGGACAAGATTAGGAAAGAGCATTAGTCCTTTTGCAATTCGAACTGAAATCTGCATCAAAGTGGAACACCTAAAATTTCAAAATAGAAAGGAGAACAGAGAAGGGGAAGTCGAAATACTGCAAAATATTCACACCATTTGGTATTTCTTTGTAACTTTTAATCGTTCATTTAAATATCGTTATCTATTTCAATGCATTCCCCAATATTCTATGCTTCAAGGTATGTATTGAAGTATTCACAAATCGTCAGCCGATCAATACTAACAAAGAAAGTGGAAATGTAACATCGAATAATGGAGGCCCTTACAATTATCCACCGTGCAGATGCTACTTTGCATGCCAACGAAATGTGTTTTATCATAGTACATCCCATTAAAGGAAAAAGCACACATGATGGACATATACATAGCTTTTCTTATGTTCACTTCAAGAAAAATATGTGCAGTATGTAAGCAGAGAATGAGGTGAGGAAAGAAGTAAAAAATACTCAGTTGGGAAAATTTTATTGAAGAAATTATCATTTATAACAGTGAGTTGTCGTAGATACCTGACTTATCAATACGCTCAGAACCTGCAAGATCTACAACGACAAGCTTCGCTTTCCGAATAATGGGAGGCTTTAATGTTTTAGCCATGTGAGATGTTTTACCATTTTCACTTGAAAAGGCAGAATCTCTTTCCTTGATGGACCTCTTGACATGTACCTGCAGCAAGGGAATAATCCTATTGATGACCACCAATATAACGTCTAACAGTTCAATTAATTGCTAAAAATCTCCTCATACTTTCAAATGTCACAAAAGAAGAAAAGTGAATTGATTCACCATCAGGATGGCATGACTACGAGAAGATTCTGTATTTAACTTTGTGTTCGCAGCATAGCGATGAGCTTCCCCTAACTGCAGTAGCTCCACAGAAGTCTGATGATCCCTGACTTCAACTACAGTAGCCCCAGGTAGTGAAACATCTCCTGTTTTAGGATCTTCCATGATGGATATGTTATCATTAGTAGGGTCAAGAAGGTCCTGTATGGTCTCCATGTAAAGCTGCACATATTAATGGAAAACACAAATGTCACACCGTCTTTAAGTTCGAAAAACCTCAACATCACATATCAGAAATACTTGATAGGGGTAATGGTGGAACAAATTTGGACCAATGGAAAAGGGAAAATAATTATTTCCTGCTGAACAAACAAAAACTATAATACGAACATTTAAAAAATCACAGCATCTGTTTAAATGATTAATGACCTGCAAATAGGAGACAGATATAGAGTCAGTCTCTGGAGAAGTTTCCGCTAATATGTCCTCCAATGCACGCACCATTATTCCACGAGCAGCTGTGTCTTCATCTCCCAATCGTCCAAGTGTGTATGTTTTCCCAGTACCCGTCTGCCCATATGCCATGACTGTTCCATTGTAACCATCCAGCACACTCTGCAGAAGCAAGTAACACACAAGCAGATATTGTATAAATTAGATTCCTGTTTGGCATTGACCAGAAATATGAATCATAAAGAATGATGAATGCACAAGATTGCAATGAAACTTCCAAACTCGGAGAATGAAACTATATGGATTTTAAACGCAGAGAAAAAGGGTAAAAAATATTCTCAACTTGGGAAAGATCAATTATTCGTGAATGAGAATGTCTTCAGAAAAACGCACTTACTAAATATGCAAATGCCTACACAAATTCAAGAATTTCATTGCTAATCTGAAGTCAGCCATACCTCAACCACAGGCTTTGCCACGACTTCATAAACACGCTTTTGTGATGCAAATTCCGTAAGAACATCATCAAACTCATAGGTATCAGAATCCCAGTTGTTTCTTCGAAGTTTTAACCTTTTGAGCTGAAATAAAGTCGGGAATTAAAGAAAAACATAAATTACAATACTCTGATAAAGCAGCAGCTAGCACAGCAGGCATATAAAAATAATGTCCTTTTGATATTCCAAATAGACTCTGCTACATAAGAATGCCATGAAGAATACCTCTGGCTGCAACTCTACGCAATCAGCGAAATCAGCATCAGCAACCAACTCTTCTGCATTTCGAGGTCGTAATCTCACGGCAACTCGAACTCTCCCAAGAACTATATGCAAGTATAGGCACATCGAAAAAAGCAAAGAAAGCACATTTTGAGATTCATAATAATGACCTAAATCCAAAACAAAGATAGAAAAGAAAGTAGTAGTTCCTTATTTTGCAAAAAAATAAGCTGTAAACCATACTTAAAAGCATACTCTAATAAAATGTAGGAGGTCTCTGGATGCTCAATATTAATATATAATATCCCTCCCTTCCTTAACAAAACAAAATTTCGTTTTAGCAGCATTTTCATGCATCCAACCTGGACATTCCAATTTCACATTAGTACTCACCAAGGGGTTTACACATTTGTCTACTTAGTCAAACCAGGAACTTTAAATATTCAGCTAAAACAAGACACAACTAGTAGGTCTTAAAGATCAAAGTCTAGAAAGGAGCACAAATGGTAACACTTGTGATGCTTCTCTTCACCTTCGGAAAATAATCATAACTCACCAAAATTATGCGGCCTTATTCACCATACAGACAAAGTATATAACATCACCAAAAGAGCCCCCTAAGAACAATCTATGAAAGACTAAGTTCCTACTAGGAAGCACAAAAAAGGGTACAGCATTGTGATTGTCAAAGCATCAGGGCATCAGGCTCTTGAATAAGAATGGAGGTACTCTTTTGAAGTCACAACACATCGAAATGATCTCTCCAAGGACTACTACATGCAGAATTAGTGGTAGCAACAACGGTGCAGCATGGCAAAAGCAATCACACTAGAAAGCTCAGCTCAGCTCAACCCCCCTTATTAGTTAAAACAAATTACTTCCCAAGGCTCCCTTCTTAACTTGAGCTAACAACTTGATATGGATCCGAATACTAAGTCTAATGACCATAATCAAGCCCTTTCATTACGACCTTTTATGATGATTAATGGGCATGGAGAACAAACAACAGAGTTCTCTAAATTTTGGGTTCCCGTTTTCAAATTCCATCAGTTTAAATGCCCTTCACAAGTCAAAAAGATTAGTATATAATAGCGTAGAAAAGATTTCCAGAAGGTGGATAGAGCAACACATTGCATTGTGACAGACAAGACATATATTTCTGCAGAGAATATGATATCCAAAACAGCAATTTCAAATGTAAAATACCATTCACTAAAGGGGTGCAGCAATTGACTTTCAAAAGCTCACACGTTAACCAAGAAAATAATGACGATCAATCGAGAACTAAAAATTCAACCTTCCTGAAAACATTCCTGAAATTCAAAACACTAACCTCCAGCATCGTCCTTAGCCGCGGCGGTGGAATTACCGAGCGAACCAGTACTACTGCGGCGGAGACCCGAAGAGTTCGACACCGGCACCGAAGGCTTGGACTTCAAAGAAAAAGACGACGACTTCGTGTTTGAGTTCCATGAGAGTGGTCTATCGACCTTGACAGCCCCTTTCTGAGCACCATTTCGATAAGTATTCGCCATTAATGATCACTTCTCATGATTTAGCTTTCAAAAACTCTTCACCATTGAAGACGAGAGAGAGAGAGAGAGAGAGAGAGAGAGAGACGAGAGAGAGCTTTGAATGATACGAAAAAAGTTGAAATTGAAGTTAAAGCAGAGTGGGGCTCGATCGCGTGAGTGGGGAATGTGACTCAGAAAAATCCGGGGTTTAGAGAGAGAGAGAAAGTCAGGTGATTCAGGTCAGGTCATGGAATTATGGTGGGTCATGAAACTTCTTAGCACTTTTTTTAATGTTCTCTTTTTAATCGAATTCCCTTTAATACCCTTGAAAACACTAAATATTACGTCAAAACCTGGTTCGTGACACCCCTTTAAATACGCTGACCGAGTCACCGACGCTATGGTGTGATGTGACGGCGTGGGCCTCTTAAAATACGATATTAATATTATGGGTGAATTTCATTTTGTACCCTAAAATTTTTTAAAAATTTCACTTTGTATCTTTAAAATTAAATTTCATAAATTATACCCTTAATGTATAAAAAGTATTACAATAATGTTCTGTCGTTAGTTTTCGTTGCTCATATCATCAAAGTTGATGGTTTTTCATTTCTTTTTTTTGCATTTCGTCAATATTAATGGAGTGATTTTTGACGGAATGATCAATCGGAAACATATGATCTAATTATGGAAATTGATTAGATCGGACTAGTCTCTATTTGATCTAACGATAAAAATAGATTGAATGACTTAATTAAGACGAAATTCATAGTTGATGGAATAAATTAGGATAATTGAAAGATCATGGAACAAATTAAAACTAAAAGCAAAGTTCAAGTACCAAAGATTATTTTTACCCTTCAATATATTGAGAGACAATGTGAAAAATTTAATCTTTGAAGTTGAATAATGGAAATTCCTAAACCTTTTGGGATGCAAAGTGCGATTCCCTTATTATAATTATTGAAAATTGGAAAAAATAAACTAAAATATGGCGTAGAAAATTAATTATATTGATTGAGTTTCTTGCTGATTGTTTAATTGGTCCCTATCTTTTCAATTCTTTCAGAAAGTATGGGTGGTACAACAATGGAATAAGACTAATTCTTTCCATATCTAGTTTTGAGAATGAGATTCAAGCAAGTGATACAAAGGTTCTATTATTGTGAATCCATGCACCATCAAGCTTTTTTTGTACCTGCAATGATGTTATGTTGGGTGTCGTATTCGATGTGGTATCAAATTTTTATACTCAATTTTTACATATATCAATGATAGAACCCGGTCTTGATTCAACTTACAAGGTATGGTGTCTAAAAATTTATACACACATAGTCAAGTCCATACTTAAATATTGTTGGACCGTGTAGGTGGTGTCACGATAGATTATTGTATAACAAAGTTCACACAACTCTTTAATGTAATAACAAATCACGAACAACGTAAAAATGTATTGTTATCATTTAACAAAGTGGGGAGCTTCTATCTCTCCAATATATTTTTGCTTAATTTGAAACAACAATAGATATTTTTTTCAATTAAAAAGTCTAAAAAAAATAAAATTGAGATGATCCAAAACCTACATAGGGGTAGTATCTCTGTCACTACAAACTAGAATAATTTGTCACAAATTGGCAACACCTTGGGGTTAGAATAAGAGGAATTTATCTCTCATAAATACCTTAATCATGATATGAATAGTCTATCTTTGACCGAGTTTAAAAAAAAAATTAATTAAAAAATACGTAAATTAACCCGAATACCCACCGTGGCAGAACCAACAATAATGAGAAATAGGAAGTCCACTTCAAGAAAAGGCTCAAGTGTTATTTTCTTTTTGGTTTGGTGCTTCGATAGCGTAAACTCGAAACAAAACACCCAACTGTAGTATCTTTGTCAGGTAGCTGCAGTAACTACCAAGAAGAAACAGTTGCTTGGAAGAAAAGGCAAACCACTCCCTAATATCATATTTGGAGAAAAAATCAGAAGTTTTGCAAGGGCAGTTTTTTTTTTTTTTTTTTTTTGTTATAGGGTGGTGTTTAGGTTTGTATTAACTACTCTCTTTTGAGCTTAACGGCTGATCACTATGACTTAAACTGAATTAGAACATGTTCTTAAAAAGACAAATGTAGCTTGACTTAAGCGGTTATGAGAAGAGATTGAACCAAAAACTTCTGAATTACTAAATGTCAAGCTTAATTATTGAACCACCCTAAGAATTAGCAAGGGCAATCTTGATATCTAACACTATGTACTTGAAATTTTGAAAGCAAGAAAGAGATGAAAAGAGGACACAAGAGTTATTGAAAAATATTGGAGAGAGAGAGAGAGCTTTTTCATACAAAAAGCAAAAGAGATCGAGAAAGATGATGTTCTTGAAGTCTACTGTTACAAAGTTACAAACTATGAAGGCGCCAAAAAGATAATTAAGCACCCATTTGAAGTTTTATGTTTTCAAGTCATATATTCCTTAAATTAAAGCAGATTCAAAGCCACTACATATTTTTCATTTTAATTAGTAGGCATTCGATCTCTTAGAGAATTCGATTAATCATGTTATATGCATCTGACAATTATCGAGAATTTTTTTTTATAAGAGATCTAAAGCGAATACTCAAATCTCAAGAATTTTGATTTACTAAATATATTCAATCCAATTATATTTCACCATGTAACATAATCACCCATCAATTTAGTGCTATTAACTCCTCATTTATTTTTTATTTTTTTTTAAAAACACTTTCTATCACTCTTAATTTTTTATTTATTTGTCTAACTTTTTTAATCCTTAAATGGTATGATGGGAGGAGAGATAAGAAAATAGTGAACGCGATAATAAAATGTGATGAGATATGAATTCCGTGCATTGCATGAGGTGGTCGCAAGGGGAAAGGACAAGTGAAGATATTAAGACATGATAAGAAATATATAAATCCCTTTAACTGTTTTATTTTTGAAATATTTGAACATCTAACTCAAAACCATTGATGAAATGAGTATTTATTTTATTTGTATAGTTTAACTCCAATGATTGAATCCATGGAGACTGTCGACAACATAAGAAACAATGGTCCATCAAAGATATTATTCTAATTCTGATTAATAAAATAACATTGAATTGGTTGAGTTTGATCTTTTGTAACTCAGATGTCTCAGTTCAATTCTTTCTTATACTCTCTAAAGGATAGTCACCATTGTCCTTTTAGGGACATACTCTAACCTAACTCAAGTCACAGTGAGTAGTCACTGAACTCGAGGAAATAATCGGCACAAACTTAGACAATTTATAACAAAAATAAAAAACATTAAAGTAGTGGTTTCAAGAGATCAAAGAAAAATAAGCACAAGGTCCAAACAATCCTTGGACCACGACTATATTCCTTCCATAAATGATCACTAAAAGATAATTTGTTTGTTTTTTTTTTTTTTTTATGAAAAATGTTACTTTAATTTGAACAGAGTAAAAATGATTGAATACTCTCTCTCTCTCTCTCTCTCTTTTTTTAAAGGCTATTGGCTACACAAATTTTTTTTTTTGGGAGGGGAAGGGAAAGGGAAAGGGAAAAGGAAAGGGGAAGGAGGGCTTAAACCCTTGACCTCGAGAAGGCAAAACCTTTACAAGACAAAGAGTATCATTAAATCAAAGGTCCATTGATAATTCTTTCAACTTCACTCTAACCTTGAATATCCATCATGAAATTAAGCGGGACCCACTTTTTTTTTTTTTTTTTTTGAGTCGAACACACTTTGATATTATATATAATTTATTTCAATGTCAATATATAATATGGTAGGCCATGGTACTATAGTTTCAAAACATTGGATTTGGAGGCAAAGAGATGGGAAGCTAATTCTATTTGTACACATTAATGTGAGGATTGGCGATGTTGAAGGTTGTGTCACACTCTCACCTGCCAAATATGCAAAATCTATAAGAAACATTAAACAGGGAAGTGACTCTACAATTATTGTGGTTCATATGTCCTTTTTGTTGGGACCCAATTGCCTGCTTAACTAAAATTGAAGGAAAAACATGATGCAACAATAATAAAGTTGATGAAGACTGTGATATCGTTTTTTTGTATCGTACTGAAATTATAATTTTTTAAAGACATGTTATAATTTTTTTTCTTTTTTGAGGTGTAACAACTGCAGAGAAAATGATCGATTCTAAAATGTTATGATCGATTATGAAAATTATAATATTTAAAAGTTAAGTTGCATTATAACTGATTGAAGAGAAGTTATAACTGATTGAAGTAATTCATTATCGATCACAATATTTCATGAACAATTATGAATTATCTTAAACAATTGTAATTTCACCTTTAAAATGTATAACTTCACTTTAAAAAATAGTAATTTTGGAAAAAATTGTTGATATAAAATTTCCAATAACGGATTGTCATATATCCGAATCCGAATTTAATTAATTAAGTTTTTTGTTGATTTGATTCGATCCGATTATGCGATGGATTTAACAAATTCAATCCATGTCCGAATTCATTAATGTTCGAATATCCAATCCGATCAAATCTGATTATCATAAAAAACACATGTATACCAAAAAAAATTAACAATAAGAATTTTGGATAATTAACTAAAAAAAGGAGAAAAAATGAAAAATTGAAGTGAAAGCAAAAGAAAAAAACCAGATATAGAGAGGGAAACAAAATTAAAATGGAAAAACTGGGTCTTATATTGTGATATTCACTCAATTTTTACTTGTTTTTCGGTAAAAGTGTAATATATGTATAATATTTATTTACATAATATATTTTTTTTATTCGGATTGGATTAATAACGGATCAAATTATTATACATCCATATCCAAATCTGTTTAGACAACTCTAATCAGATTCAAATTAATGAATTGAAAATCTGATTCATATCAGCTTAAACGGATTCATATCAGCTTAAACGGATTCAGATCGGATTCAAGTTGAAATCCAATCCATTGATATGGCTACTTTGATGGTGTGTTCATCGACCTCTCGTGAAATGGGTTCAAAACAAAAATCTATTGAATCAACAAAACTTATGTAGTAAAGAAAGAGCCTTAAATGTTTTTTTTCCCGGGTGTGAGATTGTGGTGGGGGGTTGGAGATCACAAGCATCTTAATTTAGAGTAGTGGTGGTGATGGTCCAAGAACATGTCATGAATTTTTAACTACATACATTGCATAAAGTGAAATATGATTCTTCATCTTTTCTTCTCGTGGTTGAAGAGTCAGAAAGTCATAAATAAAGGTAAAGGTATAAAAAGAGTACCTACTATTAGCTATTCTGATAGAGATTTTCCATCACCACTGGATAGCACTGCCAGTCGTTCTCATAAACTTATGAGAGAGAGAGAGAGAGAGGGGATCATGTTCCACCACCGCAGGTCATATTGAGTAACCTTTTTACTTTTCTTCCCATCACATTACTGGACCAAGACTCATCGGTAAAAAGTTCAAAAACTCAGAGCAAGTGGTCCCTGAAGTATGAATTAAAGCATTTGTCATGCACAGGCACAGCATTGTATTCACATCCATATGTCATTGTAGAAAATCCTAGATATCAACATTTTTCCGGACAGATCATTCATATCACAAACACGAAAAAACACATTCCATCACCTTATCACAATTAGAAACTCAACAAACAGCGGAATATATATGTTAGAAATAGAGAATGACTCATATTCACAAGTATAAAATTCCGTTAGTCAATGATGGTGGTGGCAGTGGTGGTGATGTCAACGCAATGGAGCGATGCCCACTTGACCATCAATCGATATAATGCAAGAACACCTTTTTTTTTGTTATAATTTCATTTTTTTTTTCTGGTGTGACAACCCAAACCCACGCCACTTCCATGACCTTCAACCTTCAAAAGCTGACATTTTTAATAAGTTCTTCTGTACTTGTCTTCTCTAGGTCAAATGTATTCATCTAGTGGTGATTGCTTTACCACCATGATTGAGATGGAAATGAAAGGATGGAAAAGATTAGTCATTGCTTGTTCTTCAAGTTGTACCTCAAGGCACATGCAGAGATTGGGCCACATACATGGAATAATTGAAAGGTTGAACTCATCTTGAAGTGATGTACATGTCTTTTAGTATATAAATCATCTACTTATATGAGTATTTATATGAAAATTATTATATACGTGGTTGAAGTTAGAGAAAGTGAATAAATCCGACAAAAAAAATTACTTCAAATAGCCAAAAAAAACACCTACAATATTAGTATCAAATAATTCATACCTTTTGTAAGCTTATGAACTATAAGAAGGCCAATTTCAACTCCAAAATGTGGATGAGACTATCAGGGCATGTTTGGATGTTTTTAGAATGGGAGGATCGGATTACTTTTAGCAAACTCTTGCAAATAAAAAGCCTCATTTTTGTACATGGTATTCATACATAAATCCTCTTCAATCCTTTGTTTAGTAAATAGCATAAACATATGTGGGATCTACAGATTAATCACAAATTAAATATTTTGTCATATAATTGACTAAATTGCTGATGCAGGAAGCTGGTAGAATAAGAGCGCGCGTATAATGAACGCAAAGGGATAAAGAGAATAAACCGTTGATTTGTGTACAAATACTAATTTAGAGTCATACTCTAGGTCTGTTGATTCACGAAAAATGTCAGTACTAGAAGTTTCAATAAGCCTGTTGATTCCTTCAAAATATCAGAAAAATTGGGAATAAAAGAGATAACTCTTTTAATTGTATTTAATCAATCAAAATTGCTTAGCCCTAAGGCTTACAAGAGAATAAATAACGCTAAAACCCTAAA
This sequence comes from Ilex aquifolium, assembly GCA_951799425.1. Taxonomy (NCBI): domain Eukaryota; kingdom Viridiplantae; phylum Streptophyta; class Magnoliopsida; order Aquifoliales; family Aquifoliaceae; genus Ilex; species Ilex aquifolium. The sequence goes on from OX637392.1 coordinate 3,820,556, forward strand.
ACTAATAAGAAAATAACCAAACGTGACCTAATTATAGTTAATTACGTAATTAGGCCATTCATACAGATTTTACCAAAAAAGGAAATTACCAAACTAATTGTACTGCTAAAAACTACTAATCACCTGGATTAAGTGGATTAAGGCAGAACTGGCGGCGATCAATTATGATTTTAGACAGTGAAATTATTCAACTACAAAATATTATTAAAAAGGGCAAAAAACGCCCTTTTCAAGCCCTAAATGAAAGAATTTGCCTAAATCCGTCCTGAGTCATGGCATCCCTTGTTAGGGGTGAGATGAGTTCATTTTGCCCTACCATTGCTGACTGGATATAGGTGTTTGGAAACCCTTATATGTTAAATTACCTCTTAAAAGGTCAACACATTTGACCGGCCCAAACCACACCGATATCGATCTCATCGATCCAAGTAGTGTACTGCTATACGATGTGCATCAATTGTTTTATCCAATCATTTGTAATTGGGTAGATTAGGTGTAAAAAAGTCATTTTACCATTATATCCTAAGTGGTTGATTTCAAACCCACCCCCCATGGGTTTGTTAAAACTCATATTCATGGGTATAATTTTTTGGGCCAGGATATGAATTTCGGGTTTAAAAGTCCTAACTAAATATGAAATTAAATGATCTATTGAACTATTTCACTTAAACCCACTCTTCAAAACTGGCTCAAACCCATCAAACAAACAACCCCTCAATGTTGTATCCTTTAGTAAGGCACTGGACCACTGTATGCCAGCTAATCAACGCTACAAGATTAGGCCCAAGGCATAAAAGAATGAAAAAGAAAGAGAAAAAAAAACTCAAATACCCGAAAATAATACATAAGTACATGAATACTTCTATTAACATCAAGTACTTGCTCTTTATTATGTAATCGAGAAAAAATAGAAATGAAGGGGGCAACTCTTCTAATTGAGTCCCTAGCCTTACTACGCTACCCAACTAACAGATAAAAGATTGAATTACGCAGGACTGCAGGCACGAAATGCCGATCAAATCCATGAAAGGAAGCCTAATCAAAGCGGGCAAACAAGAGGGTGGCATCTAAACCTACACAACAAGTGGTAAATTGGTTGAGAACGGCCCAAGTTTTGAATGGGCCAATGTGGTCCGTCTATGCTGCAACCCAAGGATTTACCAGCCTCTTTCTGTACTACTAGAAATACACAACGTAGAGGAGAAGGAAAATAAGTTATTGGACTGGAAAGACAAATTTGCCCTTCCCATTGGAATCTGATATGCGTTGTAAATAAGGGCAACAATGTCTTTTAAAACCGAGGGAATGTACCTAGTTCGACGAGAACTGGGCAACGCAATATGCAAGGCCATTCTCGAAGAATCCAACGGGATGGTATATATACCAGATGCAAATTATGGGCTGGATCCAACATAGATCCAGCCCATATAGGTAAGGGCCAGGGAGTGACTTTATATGAAAATTATGGGCTGGATCCAACATTTTCCATTTTTTTTTTTGTTTTTCTAATTTTTGTGAAAATAGAAAGCTAAAATCATTTCATTTTGTTTTTCTTTGAAAATAGTTTTGGAAACCAGCCCCGATTTTAAAATTGAAGAAAGAAAAGTCCTTTTTTCAGAAATGGATGAAAATGAAAATATGTGATATTTACATGGCACATCAATTCAACACCGAGTTTGCATGAATTTAACAATTAGTATACATTTTATCTTAAAGGGTTCGAATTAATCAAACAGATCTATTACACTTGTTTAGTAAATGAATCCTACAAAATCGATTAAACACGGCATAATCTAAATGAGTCGAGTATCAATTAAATCGGTTTTGACACGACACAACCTTCTTACTAACCCTAGTCGAGCTAACCTCATAATTTACAAGTTGAACAAAGAGAGAATATACCTGAATTTCAACATCAAAGATGACACTATTATAACGCGTGCTTGTGATGATGCTGAAGAAGAAGGCTCTCTCTCTGCCAATATGGGGAATAGCAATCAATTGCTCTCTGCCCCAACTTGATGAATGGATAGTCACGTGAATGAATGAAATGGATGGTGATTTAGACCTTGGACCCATCGTTGGATTAATGCATGGTGTACCATAATTGATGGACGTGAGCTACGTCATATAATGGTGTATACTACTTGAAAGTTGGAGTAGAACAAAGAAGGATAGTTTCATTTATTTGTTGACTATTGCATCCTACTCGATCCTCATATATATATATATATATATATATATATGTAGTTGTACTAGTAAGAGAAGAAATAAGTGAAGCTTTTGAGTGCTGCTTGTACTCTTCAATATGGCATTATTATTATCTTACGTCTGCACGTTACAAAGTCTCGTGAATTTGACGTAGCGATGAATTTGTTCTATTTTAACTCGACTATCACGGGTTCAAGTTAGAAATAAATTTTTTGCATGCTAGTGAGTCTGATATATTGGGCTGCCTATTATCACCACACTAGACTACATAAATACTAAGAGTTATAATTTGTCAAGTATATTTAATTTGCATATGCATGTTGTAGGTTGTATATACTAAGAACAAGATATGAAAGTAGCCGGGTATGAATATTCTGTTTGTCGCTTTATATGGTTGGGAACTATTTCTATGTGTACAACATGTAATGATTTAGGGTGAAAGCACCGACGGCCCTTTTGCCTTAAAAAATTTAGTGATTTTGGACAGGTTTGGAACTCATTTTTTTAGTTAAAAAATCTCCGGTTTGAAAAGTTTCGTAAAAAAATTAGAGTTAAAAATCTTTACTAAAATCGTTTGGGACATTCTTTAAAAAGTAGGAAAAGTTGAAAAAATCTATTTGTAGTGACGTCCTACCTTTTTTGGTTTTTTATGTCAAAATAAAAAAATAATTAAATGTATATATAAATTATGCACAATAGTTCCCAAAATATGAATTTTCAATTTTTTTTAAGTCACTAATAACATTTTATGAATATAATAAATAAAAAAAATTATGTGAGACCCACGACAAAACTCCGAAAAATGGGAAGAAAAGCTCATAAATTCATCTTATTGAATCAACTTTTCTTTTCTTTTTTTGGGAGAGAGAGAGAGAGAGAGAGAGAGAGAGAGAGAGAGAGAGAGAGAGAGAGAGAGAGGGAGTTGAACCCTTCAACTCAAGAAAACAAAACTTTTGTAAGGTAAGGAATACTATTAGACAAAACATCTGTTGGTTCTTGAATCAATCTAAATAAATATTTTTGAGTCCAAAAAACTGCTGCATAAGTTGGTAAAAAAACCAAAGTTCAAACGGTCTGACTTATTTTATTCCAACGTCTTTAAAAATTACTTATTTAAACTAGCTCTAAAGTGACCATTTGCACCCTTTTCGCCATATAGTCACACTCATCTACACAATTTTTTAGCACATATAAGCATACTAGTCATACCCCGTGTCTGAAGGAACGATGAAACATAAGATTCTAGCGTTCAAAAAATTAATTATATTATACCAAATAGTAAAATTTTATTTATTCGTTTATCTGATTATATTATTTAAAATTAATTTATACCTATTTTTTCTAAAATATAGTCAATTTTCTCAAAATGTATAATCCGACAAAATTTTCTCAACATATGTATACTATCGTGTATGGACAAAAAATGAAATAAAAATTATGTTAAACTACAAATTAATCAAATATTAAATAATTAAACATGGAATAAAATTGACTGATGTGATATTTTTTGGGGAAAATATGTAGCAGATAAATTTAACGTTCTATGTGTTTTATTTTATAGATGTAGAAGGCATGTTTGATCAAATTAAGTTTTGAACCTTTATTGTACAATACCTCTTGCGGACTTAACCCAAACATGCTATATTATACTATGTGGATCCAGAGCTAGCGTTGCATTACAAAACATCCTCTATTGATCCCATCTTTCTTGATAGTAAGTGCTAGGAAGATCAATTTGCTGATGCAGAAGGGATTACCCATATATGTATATATTCCTGCTGGATAACATTTTGTAACCACTGTTTCAGTGTACAGTTGATGACAGTGTACACTTATTTTAGCTAAGCTTATGACAGTATATTGATTCCGGTAAAATAGATGATTCATATTCAATATATAGAGAGACCTACTAAATTTGAGGATAATGAACCAGTTAGAGTAGGAGAGCCGCACGTGCTTTCGAGATTTGCCCTAATTAGGGTTGTAACCTATATATATATTAAGTTGTAATCGTACTTTTGGTATGAAATAAAAACAAAGTAGCTGCTCTCTTGTGAACGTAAGCAAGTTAACGAACCACGTAAAAAATTGTGTTCATCTTCTATTTTTCTGTTTATTTGATTGTTCATCGTACACAAATTACAACAGATTCCCACTTAGCCAATAACAACACAATATTAAGGGATAATATCGAAAAGGCGAAAACAAAAACATTTGCTAGCTGTGTCTCTTGATCACAATCATGAATATTCTGTATATACCCACATCTTGCATAATCAATAGGTATATAGCCTTTTCATTTGCTAGTACATTTTGTATTTTCTAACACACTAGGTCCTCATAATGCGCCATCAAATGTAAAGAGACTTAGAGAAGGGTTTACACAGGCCCTCTCAACACGAGATTTGACTCTTAGATATGTGTGTTCAAACTAAGTATAATGAAGCATTGACACAAAGGTGGAGAGTGGAATATAGAGAATACCACCTTCCTTCCTGTAATGGTCCACAAACCCCTCAAAAACCGATCACAAAGTCCCTCTAATGGTCCACAAAGCCTAAAGCTCAGAGATGGAGAGGAGGGCCATGGTCTGAGGTGATATCTTCAAGTCACTTTGTGTTAGCCCCTCGAGTTGAACCCAACCATGCAAAGCTTTGCTAATCAAACAGTGCTAGGTATATATTAGCTTTTGCAACCTAATTTGAAACCATCATCTCGGAAACTCTTAAACTGAAACGAGAGTTTGTTTTTATTATTCACCATCATATACTATAAAACTTTCTTGTAAAAAGTAGTTGATTGGAAGTTAATCCTAGAAATTATTAGAATTTATTGTTAATCTAACAATATTTAAATTCACGTAGCGTTACTCTAATAACAACTACCTCTTTTCCAACCTGCTATGACATTAAACTTTTTGTCCTCTTTTGATCCTTTTTTTCACAGCCAAACGATGCAGTAAGAATTTCATTTGCATGTATATCATCACAACTACAATATAGACAGATTCTTCAACGCCATGGAGTGAGAGTTCTTATGACGAAAATAACCTCATTTCTAGAGCATAACTTGTCTTGCACATGTGCTTGGCAACTGGGGGAGGGTAGATTTGATTAATTAGACCACAAGCCTGCCAAACAATGTCAATATTGTGTCAAGGAAGAGGGAAGGGCTATGAAAATTATAACTTTTTAAGGCTAAACTATAATTTTTTTTATGTGTAAGTTACAATTTTAAAAGGCATGATCGATCATGAAAGGTTGAGATCGATACCTAGATTTTCATAATTGATTATGGGTATATGTGATCAATCATGATTTAAACAATTGTTAACTTCTCCTTTCAAAATTATAATTTTACTTATAAAAAATGATAATTGACGGTACAATACAAAAAAATACTAGAATTTTCCCAAGGAAGATACAGAAGGCAGAGACCTTTCCTCTTCCTTAGGCTTTTTCTTCATGGGTATAGATTGGGTTGCATCTCTTTGTAATCATGACTCCTCTTGTCATCATGACCAGACTTGAAATCTCTCTCTCTCTCTCCCTCTCTCCCCATGCCAGCAAAAGGCACCAGATGGGTGCAGACTACACATTGGAAAACAATAAACCCACCTATTTATAGCATTTCATACCAACTCTTCTCTCAGTTAAAACTTATTCAATACAGTACACATCTCCTGCTCTTCTTATTGTTCTTCCAGTGACATATAAAGACACTGCAGAAATGTGTAATGGTGCCAGTGAATGGATTTCATCACATACTATCCGCTTCCATATCCAAAGACAACAGTCAAAAAGATGTAGGGTTCGAGTTCACAGGCTTTCTAGGTAACAATCTTACACGTAAAAAAACCCTGTATATGCCCATAATATGTGTGTGTGTGTGTGTGTGCTGCTTTTTCTTTTGATATAAACTGTTGCATCATAGTTTTCTATCTAGCAGGAGAAAAAGGCATGAAGAAAATGGTGGGAAGGACATGGAACTAAAGAACTTGAAGCTGTATATGGAGAACATCAGTATTTCAGAAGAGAATGAGAAATTGAGGAAGAAGGCTACCCTCCTCCACCAAGAGAACCTTGCTCTGATGTGTGAGTTGCAAAAGAAATTCTCTCGGTTCGATCGTCTCTCCGACACAATTTCCTAGTTCTTCATAAACAGTTATATCAAATAATGTAATCAATTTCGTTTCCTTATTCCTTTTTTGCTTTTGTTCTCTACTTTAGCTTCTTTCTTTCCTTGGTATGTCTCTAATATTTTTTTTTAATGTTGTTGGACTGTATAAGGGAAAGTGGGTATGTCTAGTATTTTATGTTGTTATATGTCTTGTATGAAAATGAATTGTTATTTGAAAAAACTGATGGGGCCATATTAGAATATTAAAACTCTAGGGGGCCATGTCCATGGTTGATGGTTTTCAATTAGCATTCACAAAACTTAACCAGCCGGAAAACAGTTTCTTAAACTCAAAGGGACACAAGTGTAATTATGGTTAGTCTTGCCCAGACCTGACAATTCTAGAAAGTACCCGCATAACCTATGCAAATCGATTAGAAATCAGCGGGCTTAGATGTAGCCTTAATCGGTTCGAATGATAATCGAATAGACCAATGAGACCCATCAAATAATGAATAGTATGAACTCATTAAACAAACACAGTTTACAGACATGAACTCTAATACACACCATTATAAGACAATTTGGACATGAAACGACCCTTAACAGTCTTTGCTCCGCCCTTTTTTGATGTCAATATCTGGTGCCAAGAGTTTGTTTTTTCGGAGGGAAAGAGAGGGAGGAGGGGGTTAAGAAAAGTGTAACGAGTTCTCAGGTGCCGTTGTATGTGGATTATGCTTCCTCTTATGGGTTCTAAGGTATATTGTACTCCCTTTTGGGACTGCGGTTGCATTAAGATCAGGGGTTTGCACTGGCTCTGCAAAAAGAACCAAGTGTACGATTGCTTCTGTTGGGGGTGTACTTTGCACCTTTTTTACATGGGAGAAAAGGAAGTGTTTAAAAAAGTGCAACTATGGAAGAAAGTGAACCAAAGATCCAAGAAAGCAGGGCTTGGATCTGAGAGATGAAAGGCTTCGCTTTTCACAAAGAGAAACACTCATTCAACCACCAAGTATCATAATAAGGAACATTTAATAACAACTGAAACTGTAGAAGGAAGAATCCAGTTCTATTCTAATTTTCTAAATATAGAGACAAGTGTAACATATGCATTTATCTAACACTTTCCCTCACGTTTGACTTCTATTGGATGGTCCATCCACGTGATCAAGGGAGGAGGTCTGTTAGGATTTGAACTCTGGACGACGAGACCTCTAAACTCTAATACCATATTAAGCATCATTTACTCTAAAAGTTTAAGTTATTAGAGAGAGAGTGTAACATATATATTTGTCAGATAATTGCTGTCACACACATAAAATAATATACAACATGGTATCAATGACCCCTTCATCCATTGACTGCATCAGAAAGGAGTCATGGACTCTTTTTTAGTTTAGGATCCCTTTTCTACATTCCATTTTTTATTGAGCCTGGTGTGGAATCACCATAATTACACATTCATTGTTGGTCTGGCTGCTGGTCTAGCGAGCCTTCCTACCCGCCTAGAGTGCAACCTGCCTGCTTAAGACCGTGTCCCCCTCAGCCCGTCCATACCAGTCAAATTAAACATGCATTCACTGAGGCCTCTAAAAAGCTATACAGAAAGTCAAAATCATGGCCTATGTATCATAATATCATGTGAGATCACTCAATTCCCTTTGGCCTAAAAGGGGTTTAGGGAGGGAGCATCCCAATGTTTTGACCTACAGTTTTTCTATGACATCTTAGGTGGTCACAAGGTGCCCTCTTTTATGCTTCACCGGGAATTCAACTTTTAACCATTTGGCCTTCAAGGCCTCCTACTTTTTCTTGGTATCTTTGCTCTATGGACCACATGCCAAAACCCTATTACTGCAATTTGTAAAATAGGCACATCAAAAAATTCATCATCTAGTTAGATGAGCTAAGCAAGTTCAGATTCATCCCTTGATGATATGCATCAAGGATCAGTTGGAATAACAATCATAGTCGACAACTTTTTCTCGAAAATATCATGATCATAGTTGACAGCTTGACATAGATGCAATGAAGAAAGAAATTTTATTAACTGAACAAAATGTAAAGGACATCAAAGGTTTAAACAGGGTATATTTAACATTAACAGAAATCAAAGAGTCTACAAGCGTGGTAGTCCTATGATAGATAACCTTATGAGAGATGAGGCAAAAGTTCTTAAGAAATGTCATATTAATGCTACTAGAGAGGCTAAGTTCAACCCACTTGGCTGACAAACTCACCAGCCACAACAGGAGGAGAATTTCTTGTTTCAGATACAGCTTAATCCATACTGACATTTTGACTGTCAAATTCATTGCAATCATCTGACGACAAGGAGGTGACTTCAAAACCCTACCTTTCAACTTGGAATTGCCATTATACCCTCTTTGAATCAATTTCTGCCATAGATGACTAAGCTTTCAGCTTGCTCCCATTTCATGTTTCCTGACAAAGGATTTATTGATAGAAGTAAATTGGGTATCCGTCAATCCTTGAATACAAGCTAGATCACCGGAAAAGAAAGGAGGATGTTGTTATCAATCATATTGAGAGGCTGAAACAGGAGGCAAATTCTATTGGCACAACATATAAGCCAGAAGCTCATAAATTCTTGGAGCGACCCTCTGATGATTTGTATATGCGAAATGCAGCAATGCATATTGTGGTGTTACCAATAACTGTCAATGCCGCTTGAAGAGCCACCAATACCTACGATTCATGGAGGAGCATTAAGCCATTTCAGGGGTCACCGTAAAAATGCTTCTCTTCAACATTAAATACAAGGCGAAAAAGCTAAAAATTAAAAAATAGACAATATGAATATCTTGCAAAATACAATCATATGACAGTGACCAATACATGCATGGACATGCACTGCACAAAAGCCTGCACCAGCAACTTAAGATAATTTGGGAGATAAACAAAACCAAATCATAGATCTCATGCTATGTATGGACAAGTAGGTTTCTTCAGATAATGGCAACTCCCAAATCTCAGACAATTTACAAATGGTTTGGTTCTATTTGCTATAACATAACTGTCTCACAAGCTATATCCAAGCCAACCAAAGTCTGACCAAACCCAAGAGAACTGTTTCTCACACCCAAAATCAACATAAACTCTGAACGGACGTCACTCCGGATTTCAGAACACAGCAGGCCCACTTCATGACTCAATGAACTGTCTCAGCAACTAAATGCTACTAATTCCTACCATTTCATTTTTCAAACATTGTCCACCTTGCTAGTAGAATCATGACTTCATGACCGCATGCAACATACTACTCAAGTCTCTTTTCCGGTATCATCAGTTGCTAAACAGTCATATTGTTTAAATGTATCTTGAATCGGCTGTCCAAAATTCTGGCTTTGTCATTCATGAGAAATATTTATGATTCTCACAGAATTTTTCCTTAACAAATCAGTGAGAGGCATTAACACCATAATGCTATAAGATTTGGAAATTTTCAAAGCACGTTTTGCAGAATCAGAAGGTTGAGCACTTCTTACCCAAGCACAAAGAAATATGCTCAACAAGGTTCTAAAGAAAGATCTTAGACCCTCAGTATTTACAAATCAGATCCACAAAGCAAATTCCAACGTGGAAATTTTCAACCCCCGCGAAGTAAAAAGAAGGGGGGGGGGGGGGGGAGGGGGAAATGATGATCCTTGGTTTCCTCTGCATTAAATACTTCCCACTCTGTTCATATATACATCGTATTTTGATTCCTAGTCATCTGCACAGCTGCACTCACCCTATGAAGTGGGTATGACATCATATTTGCAGAGTTTCATTTTGTAGGGAATTGGAGGTATACAATAAGATAGATCTATCGAAACACCAAGTTGAATTGCCAATTTCAACACATCAACATTATATATCGTTTTTTCCAACAAAAAATGAAAAAAAAAAAAAAACATGTTCCTGCATCTCGAGTTTTTTCCTATTCATTAAAATCCATGTTTATTGGTTATACGGGTTTCCCCAACACCATTGAGGTAAATGCAGCAAATAGCACACAAATATCATTGTGTGCCTAAATCTTAATGCTATATTTTTTTTTTGCTGGTCCCCTTACCATAAGTTGATCGACTTTCATTGGGCTTCGTAAGTGATTGCAAGAACAGTAGGAGAAGCTATGGTACGCGTATCAGAATATATAAGCATCTGCATTACAAATATTTTACAGTCACAGCAGACATGCCAATAAGTATGCAGAAATATATATCTTTCAATAAAACAAAAAATTCCCTTGAACATATTGATCATAGACACAGAGGACGGGTGGGGCTTAGAACAATCAACTTTCAACTACTTTCCCGGCATGTTTTAAAGAGAAATAAGTCTTCTAACCTCAAGAGATTCGGAGTTATAAAAGAAATGCCATGTGCAGGCACAAAGTGCTCCACCTAGCAAGGGCACCTAAAACGATAAATAAATCATATGAATGTAAAGTTGCAATTAAAGTTACAATCTGAAAGACGCTACATTTAGAAAGAGAATTAAATGTTGGATCGTCAGCAATAGTAAAACAGTGTGGAAACGCATACACCATTCAAATTCTATAGACCAACAATGCGATTAACCAGAAATAGTTTTCAAACTTCAATGATAAGTGGTACATGTCTCTGTATGCCACAATGATTTAGCCAAGAATATCTCTAGACAAGTGTGATGTGTTATGTATAAATACATAAAAAGATACATCGCCACATGAACCATATCATATTCTCCCTTGGAAGTGATCAATCTTACAAATAAATGAACTTCGAAAGAAAGTAAAGTTTGTCATATAAGAGAAATTCTAGGATATCACATTTGTTAACTGACTTGCAACCAACATGTCCAAGGGGAAAGACCAGTAAAATTTTACCATAGGCAGTGAGGGGCAGAGTAACTATAGAATAACACCAAGCATACTCTGTAAAATGAGATCCATAAAACAGAACCACAAATAATAACAAAATAAAAAATGCATTTGACTACTACAGCATACACTTTGGGACAATCAATTCAACGTTTTACCAACTCTTGACATACAAACGACAAATGTCCTTGACACTGTTAGCACATCAGCTGTCACCATAAGAGGCAGCAACAATTATACAGAGTCTTATCTGGAATTATTGTAAGTAGATGAGATCAAGTTCAGCATGGACTTGAGGAATATATGCAGCGGCTGGAAAGGCTCTTTTAAAAAAGGACCTTACAATGCTGGCTCGTTTCATGATATCGTGCCAGCCTTAGCAAAAAGCTATATTGACAAAGGAATCAATGTGATAAAAATAGAATGCATGCCATACAAAATACAAACGCCTTGGAATACATCATCACTAGGTAAAAATCATCCCCAAGACAACATACACCAAAATCAACAAAAGATTACATAAATGATAAACTTTAGAAACAAGTTACAGTCCAAATAATATAAAATTATGAATGTAACCATAGATGTTCTACGAAGTGAGCCAAATTTACTTGAAACAGAACTCACCATACCCCAGGAGAGCCCTTTCCAAGATTCATACCCAGCTTTTTCCCCATATTGCCACACCAATGCCATTGCAGTGACCCTTTTTCAATTCAAAGAAATTTATAAACTAATCAATGGAACATCCATTTATGAGAGAGAGAGAGGGGGGGGGGGGGGATCTTCTCACCATTCCACCACGCTAGATACATGAATAGCCCAGGTGGGCAAAGAGAGGGCATTGGAGGGTTCATTAAATTGCAGAGAAGAACCCACCAGTGGTAATTCAGCGGCAGAGGCCGACCCCCCTATGATGGTCATAGCAAACCCAGCTCCCAAAAGAGAGGCCATGACTTTCTGGTTCTGAAAGAATCTGTAAATGATGTGTTTCTGGGTTTGGTTTTGTTGGGGTGCAGTAGCTACATGAAATTTTGAAAGACTTTGGGTGGTTTTCTGGGATGAGAATCGAAATTGTTTGGGTTTGTGATGAATAAAGGGCTTTAAATGAGACATTAAGGTTGGGACTGCCATGATTTTGGGTATTAACTAGGTGTGATGAGAATGAGTTAGGTTCCAGAGGTTCGGAGCAAAGCTTGAAGGTGGCTGGTATGGAAAATCTGCCTAGAAGTTGAAGTTAGTTTGGTAAAACAGGCAAGTTTCAATCCTGTGGTGTCCATTGTAGAGATCCACTTGACTTGACCCGCCCATTACTGTGCATAATTTGGGCCAATGGGTTCATAAATAATTTGGGTCGGATAAGACAATGGTCTTGGTTCTCATATTTGGGAAAATTCTATTTGTACTAGAAATAGATGAAAGAATTTAATCGAGACAAAATTTATAATTGAATGATTAAATTGAAACAATTAAAAATTTAAGGATCAAATAAAAATTAGAGGTAAAGTTTAGGGACTAATTATGATATTAATATTAAAAAAACTATTAATAAGCTGGAAAATATTCGATATAAGGGTGATACCATGTCACCATTGATAATATGTTATCACTAATCAATAATAAAATTTTAAATGGATAAAGTGAACTTCACTTCGATAGTTATTGACTTACATAGAAGAAGAATAGTTAGTTATTATCTTACAGGTAATTATTGGCTTGCGTGAGGTTTGTTTTTCTATTTGTTTACATTTTATTTATTGGCAATATCACATGACAATGCTGATATGGTATCATCGTTACAATTAGAGGTGACAAATGAGTGAGTTGGGCTAGTTATGGGTTGGGTTAAAATAAATTCATTCCATTTTTCACTCACGTATTAAATAGGTTATAATGGATTAGGTTTATATTGGGTTGAGATTTAAGTGAAAATTGGGGCTGAGTCCTCTTGGATGGACTTATAATGACTTAAATCTGTCAAGGAAATTTATTTGGTGATAAATCCGTTTTTTATCTTACTAATAAGTATTTAAGTCCATTATTTTTTTAAATCTCAAAAATACTCGTGTTATTTTATTCAATTATAAAAACCTTAAAGACATTGAAAGTAGTTTTAAATTAATTTCTTAAATTAAAAATTATTATCTCTTAATTCACTCCTAAATTGAATTTCAAATTTATATTCTCTCTCTCTTTCTCGTTAGAAGAAGGTCATCACTCCAGTACAACAAATCTTTCTTCTTAGATATCATTTCTTCCTCAATAGAATCAAAATCAGCAGGGTTTGGAACATCATTAATAACTATCATATCTTCTACGGCGTTCTGATCATCATGAACTTCTATGTCGTTAGTTTTTGAAAAAAAAAATTGAAAAACTTGCTTAATATGTTATTAGTTTGATCCCCAATTTTATTTTTATTTTTTTGATAAATAATCCCCAAAATTTTTCAATGTTTCATGTTACTACGCTTTTTGTTGATTATGTTACTATTTTTTCTAATTGATCATATTACTATTTGTTTTTTCATATTACTATTTTTTATTGAACATGTTATTATTTTTTCAGTATTATTTTTTTGGATGCTGAAAAATTTGAGGTTTCTTACTCTGGTTATGAGTTTGAATTTTACTATTTTTATTTTCAATTTTGTTCAATGTTTCATATTGCTATTTTATTTTGTTGAGCATGTTACTGTTTTTGTTAAGTATGTTACTATTTTTATTGAACATGTTACTATTTTTGTTGAACATGTTACTATTTTTTTATGTTTAAATGTTACTATTTTTTTGTGTTTAAATGATATTATTTTTTTGTGTTTAAATGGTATATATCTATATAATAAAGTAGCTAGATTTCTTTGTTTTTAGCTTTTCGCGGCTCAGATCATTTTTAAGTTTTTGATCCAACGATTCTAATTAATCTACATTCCTACAGAACTCTACTACATTCCTTTTATCTCTCCTCATCCCCATTCAAACCATTGGAGAGATATCTACATCCTTACAGGACTCTACTACATTCTTTTTCATCTCTCCTCATTTCCATTCAAACTATGGGAGAGATTGACTTGGACGGTTATACACACACACACACCCACACACACACACACACACACACACATATATATATATATATAATAAAAATAAAATATATCTAAAATCTATTAAAACTCTAATAATAAGGATTATCTCTAAAAAAAATATAAGTTCATTAACATATGTCGTCATATTTATAGATTTATATTGATATCTATATCTATATATATAATTCAATTTATATAATAAACAATTCAAACGCGTAGTTTAAAATTAACAAAATAATAGTACAATAACAAGGATTATCGCTAACAAAGTATAGGTTTATTAACATATGTTTAATAAACGGGTCATATTCGGGTGAGACATGTCAACCCGTTTAAATAAATTTAATATAATAATAAATTATATATATATAAAATAATGAATGAGTAAAGAAAAAAAAAATAAAGAAAACATTTCAAAAAAAAAAAATAAGCATATCAATAGTAGGAAAGTGAAGTTTTGAGCCTTGAGGCAATGAATTGCCTTTTGGTCCTTTTCTTTGAATCACACATCGACAAGGAGTGGAGAGGGGAGACTTCAGTTGCCTATAAAAAGGGTAGTGAACTTCTCATTTTAACCAACCTTTGTGGTGTGATTTTCACGTAAGTTGTTTGCTGGAATTCCTTCAATTGAGGAAAGTACAGTTGGAAGCAAATAAATGGAGTGTAAAAATTTATTAAAATAATATTTTTTTTTATTTTTTGTAAATGGGTTAAACGAGTCGTGCCGTGTTACCTGTTTATTAAATGGTTCGTGTTCGTGTTAAATTTTTTTAAAATTTTTTACCGGTTTACTCAATTATCGGTTTGACGTGATTATGATTAGAATTCGAATTTAGCTGAATTTGATTGTCAAGTATAAAGTATATATTTTTGTTTAAACTTAACTTTGCTTGAATTTTACGAATATTCAAAGTTGAAGTCAAAATTGAAATTGATTGTAAAAATAATAAAGAATAATTAAATTATATAGTAAGTGAGAATACGATATGCTATGAAAAAATCTGTATTTAAATTATATGGGTTAAAATACAAAATTTTAAGTTTATATACAACAAAAAAATTTAGAATTTAAGGTCAATTTCATGTTGGTTTAATCAACAACAAATAATATTAAACACGAAATGAACCTTAAATTGTAAATTAATATATATTTTTATCAGAAATTGACATTTAATTTTGTCCAATTTATATTCAACTTTGTCAAATTAATATCAAATTAATTTTTATTTTTATCAAATTAATATTAAAATTCATTCAATCAATTTTTGGGGGGTACTAAATTATATCAATTTTTTGGGTACTAAATCAAATCTTATTTTATTTTATTAAATTTTTAATTTTTTTGGATACTCAAGTTGGAGAAAGGCAATTATAAAAATAATAATTTTTTTGGGATAAAATCATCACTTTACGTTAGCAATATTGAAGGAAGGGAGACAAAGGGGTCTCTGTGTAATAAATTTTAAATTTTGGGGATTTTCGTGTTATTTATAAAATATCAAGGGGTGTCTTCATAATATTGTCAAAACTCAGGGGAAGTCCGTATTTTTTTTTCCTATTTTTTAATTAGATATTAATTTATTATTATTTTATCATAAAAACTTGAATTATTATATTTTTAATAAAAGCAGTTATTAATTAGGAATGTTTGTTGGTAGCCGAAAAAAAATGTGTGAGAGTATGTTTCTGTGTATATTTATATGTGAAAGATTGAAAATTTGGTAATTAAATTTATAATTTTGTTGTGCCATTTGGGGTTGAATGATGATAGTGGTGATAAATTTATAAGTTTTATAAATGAGTAAGATTTGGTTGATTTTATTTATCGCTTAACGATTGTGAATTTAATTGTGTTATGTTAGTAGTTTTTTTTTTTTTCTTGAGATATATATTACATGGAGATAGGGTGGATTGAAAATATGGTGATTAAGTTTATAATTATATTCTATTATTGGATTGAGTGGTGGTAAATGTGATAAATTCTTGAGTCTTTTAAATGAGAAAAATTTTATTTATTACTTAAAGATTGTAAATTTCAATGGATTATGTTAATATTTGTTTTTTTTTCGGAGGCATTTGTATATATGGTTAGGGGTGTTCAAATTTCCGACTAGCCGCAAGTTCCTACCCTACCCGATCCTACCCTACCCTACTAAACGGTTAGCCGCAAAAATCGGGTAGGAATACGGAAGAATTTTTGATCTTCCGATTAAATCGGGCAGGAATGCGGAAGAGCTATCCATTTCCGCATTCCTACCCTACCCTACCCGCATTAATTAATTAATATGATTTTAATGTATTTCATATGGTTTAAACTTAAATTAATTGTTATTGTATTTGTGTAACAATTATGGTGGATTGATGTTCATACTTTCTTGTGTTTTATTATAATTGTTGTTGTAGTTGTTTTATATTTTAGTGTTATTGATTTATTGTGTTGTTAAATTGGTGCATTCAAAAATTAATAGTTACAAAAGTGTTTACCCGATTTACTACCCCACTTCCTACCCGATTAATCGGGTAGGAAGTCGGGTAGGAATACCACACCTGTCGGGTAGGGTAGGTCAAGAAAAAATTCTTCCGCAAAGTATCGGGTAGGAAGACGGAAGAGCATATTTCCTACCCGTAGGATAGGGTGAACACCCCTATATATGGTGTTGTTTTGAAGAGTTGTATATATTTTTACGATAGTTATATTAATATGGAGGATATGATCGGCGATATATTTCGAGTCATTTTAAAAGAAGAATTGGTATGAATATTTTTGACCCATTCTTTTTTAATTTGGACAATTGTGTAAGAATTTTTTGTTTGTTATATAGTGTCTTCAGGCACGGGTAATGACTAGTATATATATATGAGAGAAATTTTTTTTTTAATATTAGTCAAATTCCTAAAATTTAGGAGTTTTTTATTTTTAGTTTTACTTCACTTCTAAAAAGAATGGATATCTGGTAAAATTGACAAAAAACGGACTTCATAACAATTAAGTTTCCTCAGCGAATTTAAGTCCAAATAAGTCCATATAGAGGGACCGACCTCTAAATTTTCCTTGATTTAAACTCATTAACCCATAAAATAATTAATTTTTTTAATAAACACACACTAATCTATACTATTTTAAAATATCAGAATACTTAAAAAAAAAAAAATCCACGTTTGCCCCCCAATAATACAGTTATGTCATCCTTATCCTTCATCTCCCTTAATTAGAATAGTTAACGTTATTGTTACCGCCTCTTCATCTTTCTGTATCATCAAACATTAACGCACGCATCCCCTGCCTCTTCATCTCTTTGTGTCATCAGACGTTAATGCACGCATCACTTCATCTCCTTCTCTTTTGGCCGAAGATCTCTTCCATTCTTTTCCTCCAAATTATGACTTGGTGCATAACCACTCCCAATTGATATTCGTGGCTGTACAAATTCTACACATTAATGGTTGTAGCACCAATGGCTATAGTAGTTACGAATGGGGATCTGTATAATTTAGACCCATCAGTGTTGTTCATTAGTTTCTACATTTTTCTTCTACTCTCTTCTTCTCCCCATTGCCGAACCAGCCGTACTCTGTTTCTTCTTTCCGCAGGTACTTTGTTTTTCTTTTTCTATAATATTTGTGATGTTTTGTTTGCTTTTACTTGATGATTGAAACGAAATTGAGATTTATCCACTCTGCCTACCACCCAAACTTGAAGAGAACCAAGCAGCTGGATGATGTATAGCACCTCAAAGACCAAAGCAAAAACAAAACAGCACAGCCACAACCTCAATTAAGGTTATCACTTTTGTCTCCTCCAATGCCCACTTTTAATTAGCTAATTCATGTGTCATAATTATGATTTTGACACATTCTTGTATAATTAATCTAAGTATATCCTATTGAAGCACATTGTATAAATGTTATATTTTTTTCAGTGATTAATTGTTCAACTTCTACCAATAGGCGATAAGTCAGGGCTTTTTTCCCGGTAATTACACAAAAGGTCAATTTTTCTCCATGCTTAAGATCGCAAAAAATAGATTTTTATATTCATTATATAATCAAAAAGTGATTGGTGATAGTAGCAGACCATTTGTTTAATTTCTTTATTTTCTCGAGGGAATTTGGCATACGTAATTGCTCTAAACTGATCGGTTAAGTATTGAAAATAAAAATACACGCTTTAGGTGTAACATCCCAGCACATGGTGGCTTTTGCTTATAACTCGAGCATCATGTTTAATCGTGAAATTTTGGTAATTACCGTGATGTTCTGATGACTAAGAAGTTTATGATTTATTTGCAATGCTCTTATGATAAAATGTAATATCTATGAGATTTTTCAATTGGTTTCTTTTTTATGTTATATGAGTGGTTATGATGATATTTGGGTTTTGTTTACTGACGTTGTTTGGTTTTGTTTATTTGGGTTGTATTAGTTGTTAAGGATGTCTACTAATGTTATAGTGACAAGATATGCTAACAAGATTTTGTGAAATGGGGTGGTTTTGATAACATTGTTCAATTATCTATTAAAGAATCTGGGGAGTATCTGTTCATTTTATATGCTTGTGAAAAGGCCTATTTTAAATGTCTATTATAGCCTAAAAATAAGAAAGGAATTAACCCTAGAGGAAATCATATGTAAACAAACCCACATGTTATGGTGCACCTGAACATACTTGGTAATGTTATGATGAAGCTACAATGTAACAAATTTTGCCACATGAGAAAATAATGGGCAGCCCCATCTTGTCAACCATATAATAGTGCATTAGATTAGTTCTTTATTTTTATGCGAAAAGTCTATCCCTTGATCAAATTTATTGTGCTTTTAAGAAAATGTCATCCATATCATATGTCCACAACACCGCATCATTTCCTTTTGATCACCACAACTTCGTATGTCTTGGTTTTGATATTGATTGAGTGATTTAAATGTTTCTGTAGACTTTAACAATTTTGTATCTACTTACATGTTGGAATTTGTGAAGTCCTTGCTAGATTAATGCCGGATTTTGTGCGAAAGAATTCAAAGTAAGTAGTTGTTCTATTTCCCTTTATTTAATTTACAAACATATATGTCAGGTATATGTATACGAGTATCGTGAGAAGTATCATACCTGCCACTCATTGAATTACAGGTACATATAACTATACTTACTCATTTTCAAGGTTTGAAATTGATTCCTATGTTTTGGTAATTATGTTTGGCATAAAATCGAATTAGCTTGTTTGGCTCAATTTTGGGCTCTAATAAAACCTCATAGCTATATGTGAGAATGAGTTCAATAAACTTGGACGGAAATATATTTTACCAGATTAAAACTCAAATCTATTGTGTTATAACTTATAACTTTATAAGAGCTACATAATTTGGAAAACTTAATTGTTTAGAACTATAAATATTGACCTTGTAAGTGTACTTTGGCCATGTTAAATCTTAGGCTTGACAAATAGTTTCCAACAGAGTAGTTGCCCTTTTAGGATTCTTCTGGTTCCTAGCCATAATATAAGACTATAGTCATCAATGTCTTTTTCAATTGACAATCTTTGTTCTGTTTAATTATCATGGGTGAAACAAAATATGGTGTCTTGATCACAACATCTCCACCATTTGTTTTAGCAGATGCTTCACACTGCTCAATTATTATTGTTGGACTTCAAAAGAGATTCTAGGCAGCTCATAAGGTTGGTACATTAGGGGTATTAGGTTTTCTAAATTCATTGTAGTCTCCTGTAAATCCACTCAATTGTCTTGTTAGGAGACTCTGGTGCTCAAACAGACTATTTTTTGGTTATTATTGATACTAAAGGGATGTATCATATTTTTTGTTCATGTCTCGGGAAAGACAGAATGTTGCTAGACATGTTTGGAAGTGTCACGGCCAAGGTTGTTGCGCAAGGAGAGGATATTTTGTTCATGGGTGGCCAAGAGCACTCACAAACATTTCTTACAATTGCAATGAAAGCTTCTCTTCGTAATGGGAACAAATATAAAGGATGACTTGCATTTTCTTGGGTCAACTTGCATTAGCTTATTGATGCTTTTTTTGGGGCACATACTTGGCCCATTGAGTTTGGTTATAATGTTTTGCATTGACTTTTGTTTCCTTGGGTTAGGCTCTCCTCCAATTTCCCAAGAACTGGAGGATTTTCCTATTCTCTTTGAATGGTCAACAATTATATACATAAGCAGATTCAATTCGTTGGTGTGTACAAATCGTAACCACTCAAAACAAAAATAGAAGATCCTTCAATTCTTATAGGATTGGAAAAGAGTCTCTTACTTTCACTCTTTCTCACTATTTTTGTGCCAAGATATTTTCGCTTTCATTCTTTCTATTTTAGCACCATAATATTTCTTTTTCCACTATTACTCAAAATGACTCACGTGCAACGCACATGTACATCAACTAGTACATCAAAATATACACACACACATTAGTACAACAAAATACAAATATATACACACACTAATACACTAAAAATACACACACACTAATACACTAAAAATACACACATATACTAACACATAAAAATGAAAACACATTTAATAAAAAATAAAAATACATACATAATGGGTCGATCGACCCTTGTGTCACAATCGGTGTGGTTGACCCATGGGGTCATAGGTCACTGGTCGGGTCGTGAGGTCACGACGTAGGAGTGTATTAGTGTTTAAATTTTTTTGTATGTTAGTATATTTATTTGATTTTATTACTTTGATTATTTAATAGAAAGATAAATACTCAATTTAATGGGTATCTATAATTCATCTCAACTTGTTTATTTAAAATAAATCATATTATTTAACCCATTTAGAACCTGGACGAATTAATTAGTAATTGTCTGTGCCTGAAGGTACTACGTTACTCATAAAAAATTATAAGTATTTTTTCATAAATAAATGCAATGTATAATACAATTTCAACAATACAACGACCAAATTGATATTGTTCAACCTATATGTGGAACAAATATAATCAAACATTTATATAACGAAACTCACGCTATAACTACTGCAACATATTAATTCAAAAATCTGAGAAAATATAATTATTATTGATTAAATATCCACAATTTTAACATTTTTAATAAACTTTATCTCAAATTTCAAAAAAATATAACTATTTATTTTTTTATAGGTTTCTACTTAAAGTTTATAATATTATCTCTACTCTATTTTTTCAATGTGAGTTTGTGTAACTTTTGTGAGGAAAACATTTAAAAGTTTTACGTGAATTCTCGTAAATAAAAATTTTGTTGAGAAATTAAAATCGATTTTCATTTTAGTTCAACTTAAATATTCGTAAAATTCAATCGAATTTAAGTTTAGGTTAGGCTATTCTCACCCCATTTAATTTTTAATTATCAAACTATTAAGTTCACCCCTTCTATACTCATTCCATTCGTAACTAAGTTTACCCCATGCTGTATACACCCCATTTTATAAGTAAACTCACCTTATATTTTGTCATAATTAGGGTTTCATTCTCTATTTTATTTCATGAACTCACACAAATACTTTTTCAATATAAATTTTTTCAGTAAAATACAAATTAGTATTACTTTTCAATTTAATTTTATGTTTGATTTCCTGTTTGTTGTATGAATTTTTGTTATGTTCGGTATATTTTGATATCTCTGTCAAGTTTAATAATTTTATATTTAGAATTTATGTGTGTATATATATGTATACTTTCAAATTATTTGTTCTTTTTTTATCTTGTTTAGGTTTTGCATTTATACTTGTTATTTTTTTTCTTGTTCAATTTTGTGTTTGTGTTTGATACTTTTTTTTTCATGTCCGATTTTGCGTCTTGTGGTTTTGTGTTTTGTGGTTTTGTTTGTTCCTTTAATCTTTGCTTGACTTTTTTTTTTTCTTGTTTCGGTTTGCTTCTTTTTTTTTTCCTTCTTTCATTCTTTTCTTTTAACGGGGGTGTATGTAGCATATGGCGGGCTTAGTTAATAATGAGGTGTGTATAAAAAAGATAGACTTAGTAGTTTGATAATGAGAAATTAAATAGGGGTGGAAATGGAGATTTGAGGGGTAGGAATAGTCCCACCCTTTAAGTTTAAACAATAATTTATATTTTTATACTCGATAGTGAAATTCAGCTCAATTCAAGTCTTAATCATAATTACGTCAAAACGAGAATTGAATTTAAGTTCGACTCAATTAACACTTCTATCTTAAACCTACAAACTAATTCTTATCTATTCCCGTTCACTGAGACTCCATAAATTCTTACTTTTTTTTTAATTTAGTTAAGTTTTATTATTTTGATAATCAATTTTAATTTGACTTCAACTTGAATACTCGTAAAATTTAAGGAAAGTTAAGTTTAAGCAAGAATACATACTTTATACTCGACAATTAAATTCAGCTCAATTTAAATTATAATCATAATCACTTCGAACCAATAAATCGAGTAAAATGAAAAAATTCTTATAATTTTTGGGCGGGAAAAAATTTGGAGGAGGAATTTCGATCGTTTGATTAATAATCTTAAAACAATCTGACATGCGAAAAGTTCAAGACAAATAATGCTAACTCTTTTAGTATATAGATATATCACAAATTACATATATATTATTTGCTTATTATACTATTCGAATATTATAGTATTTTTATTTCAATACAAAATATGACATATATTATAGTCATTCGACTCGTTTTAACGCAAAAAATCTATATTTAAGGTCCATTTGTTTATTTAAAAATTTTAAAAATAGTCTTTAATTAGAATCATAATTAATGATCTAATTAATGTGTAGTATGAGACAGAGAGAAATAAAGAGTTATAAGAGAGATAGACGTCTTAAAATTGTGGAAGAAATGAAAGTCTTGCTCAAAAAATTAGATGGAGAATTTCACATTAGGACCTAAAAATAGTCTTTAATTAGAATCATAATTAACGACCTAATTAATGTGTAGTATGAGATAGAGAGAAATAGAGAGTTATAAGAGAGATATACGTCTTAAAATTGTGGAAGAAATGAAAGTCTTGCTCAAAAAATTAGGAGGGGAATTTCGATTTAGGATCGTTGGATCAATATTTTTTTCAAGCGATCTGAATCGCGAAAAGTTAAAAATAAATAAATCTAACTACTTTATTATATAGACTAGTTATTGTCTGTACCCGAAGGCACAAAGTAATAAAAAAAATGGTCAATAATAAATATATTTGTATTCACATTTTAAATCAAATCACAAATATAGAGGAGAGAGAAATGAATTTTAGCACCGGTTATAGTGGGAGTGAGCGATGGTAGTGATGGTGGGCGGTAGTGGCGGTGGTGGGGTGGCAATGATGGCGGTGGTGGTGGTAGTGGCGATGGTGGTGGGGGTGGTAGGGGTAATGGTGGCAGGGGTGATGCTAAGACAGTGGCGGTGGTGGTGGGGGTGGAGGTGACGGTAGTGGTGGTGATGGTGGTAGTGGGGATGGTGGTGGTTGGGCGATAGGGGGCAGTGGTGGTGGTGGTGGTTGTTGTGACAAAGGTGATGGTAGGGTGGCAATGGTGGGGCAGTGGGGGAGTGGTATGGTGGCGATAGCAATGGTGGTGACATGAAACGGTGAGGGTGGTGATGAGGCGGTGGGTAGGGTGGTGGTGGTGGGGTGGCAATATTGGTGGTGACGACAGCGATGGTGGTGGAGTGGCGACAGTGGTGATGGTAGTGGTGATGATGGTGGTGGTGGTGGGGTGGGGTGGCGGTTGTGGTGGTAGTGGTAATGGTGGTGGGGTGGTGGTGATAGTGGTGGTTCCAAATTTAAAGAGATCTCAACTACGAATAGTAAAAAATCATTTTATTTATTTTTGAAATTTGAATTATATTGTATTTTATTACATAAACATAAATATTTAACTCATTTATTTATTGGTGAATTAGATGGATTAGAGCATCTCCAACAGGCTAGGTAAAAGAGCCTTCTTAGCTATTTTACATAAGCAACGCTTAAATCTTGTCTCCAACAGGTTAGCTATCACACTAGCTATTTTTTCTAGCATTCATTTGACTAGCTATCCCTGGCGAGGCAAACTGGCTAGCTATTCTATTTTTGCGCCAACAACACCCCCATCGCAGAAGGCTTGCTCCACCGACTGAAGACTGAAGGCAAAGCTCCACCGACTGAAGGCAAAGGCAAAGCTCCACCGACTGAAGACTGAAGGCAAAGCTCCACCGACTGAACGCAATACTCCTCTACTTTTATCCCTTATTTTTAAGGGCATATTTGAGTTTGTTTACCGACATTTTAGCATTAACAACTCATTTAGATATTTAATTCAACATCCTTTGACAGCTCTGATGTTTCATAATCTTCTTTTGGTCTTGATCAATCTGGGCTGAAAATTTCCAATTTTTTCTGGGTATTGAATATTTTGAGTTTCTGGGGGTGGAATTTTGAATTGGTTTGTCGACATGTGATTCGGGTAATTGGAATTTTTATTTTCCCGGGAAGTTCGGAGTTGGGTGATGGGGATTTTGGATTTTCAGAGAGAACATTGAAATGTGTTTTGGAGGTTTTGAATTTTCCGGGAAAAATAGGGGGTGGCTATTGGAGAATCAGACTTTTGAGAGCATATTAGGAAGCGGGTATTGGAGGCATTGAATTTTGAGGGAAATCATGAGGTGAATTTTGATCATTTATTCAAGAATCAGAATTTTTTTGTAAAAGAAATTAGTTAGCTTTTTAAGTTTGGAAGTGGGTATTAGAGGTTTTGTGTTTCTCGGGAAATTTGGGAGCTGGGATTGGAGAATCTGACTTCTGAGAGAAAATTAAGGAGTGGTTATTGAAGCTTTTGAGTTCTGAGGGAAAATTGCAATTGGGTTTCTGCGTAGTTTGATATGACAAACAAGCAAGTTGTGGAAAAGGAATTGGATTTCCTAATTCTGTAGCTGGGTTTCTTAAACTTATTGCAATAATCTGATCAGATTGCATTGAATATGATTAACTTGGAACTGGATTTATGCCGTTAAGATGAGTTTCAACCTTTCTTTTTAAGATAATTTACATCAATTACAACAATTGATAGTTCGTACATAGTATTTTAAGATTTTAATAATTAATAGTTATTTAAAGTTAGTTGAAGTGGTTAGCTAAAATAGATAACGTTGTTAGAGTGAATTTGAAAAAGTAGTTAGTTAAAGTAGATAGTATAATATTTAAATACTAGTTATTGCATGTGCCTGGAGGCACAATGTAATAAAAAATGATAAACAATAAACATATTTGTATTCATATCCAAAATCAAATCACAAATATAGAGAAGAGATATATGAATTTAAGCATCGGTTTGTAGTGGGGGTGAGAGGTGGTGGACGGCAGTGGTGGTGGTAGGAGACGATGATGGTTGTCGTGGGTGGCAATGATTGTGGTGGCGAGGGCAGTGGTGATGGTGGTGGTGGCGGTGTTAGTAGTGGTGATGGTGACGGTGGTGGCGGCGACGGCAGTGGTGGTAGCGGCGGTGGCGGCGACGACGGCGGCGGTGGCGGCGACAGTGGTGGTGGTGGCGGCGGCGACGACTGTAGTGGTAGTAGTGGTGGTGGTGGTGGTGGCGGCGGTGGTGGTGGTGGGAGTGGTGGTGGTAGAAGTAGTAGTGGGGTGGTTTCAAACCTTATTATTTTTTTTAAAGTATTTGTGAAAAATAATTTATAGAAGTACTTTTAAAAAATAACTCAAAACACACCCTTATGACCCTATTTTTCCTATTAAATTTGGGGTGTTACTATTAGCCGTTAGATTAACTTTAAAATAAAATTTAAAGCGATCTGAACCGCGAAAAACAAAAGTCATTTTGTTTATCTTTTGAGATTTGAATTGTAAGCTACTTTATTATATATATATTTTAAGTAATTATTTTAGATAGCATTGTTAGAGATGGTGAGTTAAAAGATTATTAGATCCAGTTGCAATGAATATTTTTTCCTTATTAGGAGAGTCAGTGTGACGTGTGAATATGAACACGATACGAATCTAACACACGGCACGACTCTATCAATAACCACCTGGGTGCTGGTTCGGACTACAAATTCGGAGAAGTTAGTTTAGTCGGACTGAATGACACACACACACACACACCTATTCTTTCAAGATATACTTCTGAATTCTTCAAAGCGTTTATGTTTGTTAAATTGTGAAACACTTCTTCATCAATTGATTGTCACTCTTCATCTGCCTCTCCTCTCATCTTTCGTAATAGGTAGGTATCAACATTCTCTCTCTTCTCTTTCAATCCACAGTTTTGTTTCAAATTCCTCTGCCTCCCTCTGTTTTTATTCGTTCATTGAACTCTCTATAGCTTTTGTTCAGAGAGAGGAGAGTCGACAGACACAGAATGAAGTTGTAAGGATCGTTTACAGGCTAGGAAATTCTAGGGTTTGGGTGGTGAATTGTGATTTTTGAAGTCGAGACGATTGATTTGATTGCGTGGTGATGACGTGTGTATTGAATGATGAGGACGAGGGTGGGGTGGTGCCGGTGTTGAAGCTGAGGGATGGGGATTCCAATGGGGACCATTATGTCGAACTGAAAGGATCAGAAGAGGGTTTTCGTGGTGGGGACCAATGTTCGTCTTCTGGAATGATGATCAACAGTAGATGGTGGTGGTGTCTTTGGTGGTGGGCGAAGCTCGTGTTGGTGTTCACATTCTTGGGGGTTTTGGCCGCTGTTTTCCTCATATGGATCGCACCCTTCGTCATGGATAAGGTCACTATTAATTGCTCTGCATATTTTTATCTGGTTTCTGAGATTCTATTCAAGATTAAATTTTATTAGCGTAAACTGAGACCTGTACTTTTGGAAATTAGGTACCAGTAACTTCTCATAAATGCTTTGATATAGTAGGAATCTGATGATCAATAAGAATAAGGTGTCATCATTTTGCCCTTCTTGATCATCTCTGACGCACAAATTTGCATAGTCTAAATATCCCGATCGTTCATGATAATGAAAACCCTGCTAGAGGCAAGTGTGGCTATGATTGCAAATACTCCTTTGCTATTCTAAGTGTTCTGACCGTTGACTTCTGTGTTGCAGGAGATCATTCCTATAATAAATTGGGAGAAGGCAAAATTTAGTACACCAGTGCTAGCGCTTCTATTGTTTGCTTCTGTGGCATTTTTCCCTGCCCTACTTTTGCCATCTACACCCGCTATGTGGGTGGCAGGAATGACTTTTGGATATGGGATTGGATTTCTACTTATTATTGGAGGTGTGACCATTGGCATATCGCTTCCATATTTCATTGGTTTTCTGTTCCATCATAAAATTCAAGTGCGTACCATGGTGTTTATGAATTTTTCTTCATCTTTTACAGCAAATGAAGGCTCTTTTCTCTTTTGTTCATATTTAAGATTAAAAACTTTTTGGTTTTATGCAGGGTTTGTTAAAAAGATATCCAAATAAAGCATCCATCATAAGATTAGCTGGTGAAGGAGATTGGTTTAATCAGTTTCGAGCTGTCACATTAATCAGGGTCTCTCCTTTCCCATACATCATATACAACTACTGTGCTGTGGCGACCAATGTCAAGTACAGTCCATACTTGTTAGGGTCACTGGTGGGAATGCTGCCAGAAATTTTTTTGGCTATATACACGTAAGTACTCTCTCTTCCCCCTGAAATGCTTGTGTAAAATCTATATCAGCCTTTTTTTTCCTTTTTAGTTTGATAATTCTTGCCCATACAATAGCATTCACGCACACACTGAAGAATATGATGTCTTGTTGAATTCAGATTAGTTGCAGGAATGCATATATGAACTTGCAATGTGATGCCATTGTCCTTCAATTTTCTAGGTTGCCACACTTCACAGTTTTGCATTATTGACATGATTTTCTTTAAGTATTTATTGGAATGGACGAACTAGCATGTCATGTTCTCATTGTTCATTATGCTTGAGTTAACAAGATTTTTGAAGTGGTGGACTTGGGTGGTAAAGTAACATCACCATCTTTACTAGATCTTCAGATCATGCAAAGGCAACGAAGATTATGGGCCATTTGTTTTTAATGGTCGTGAAAGTTATTCTTGTTTAATCGATGTAAACCCAAGTACACTACAAGAGGGATGCATATTTTCAAATAGTGGAGTGAATGAAATGTGTTGAACTTGATTGATACATTGTCCCTTGTAAGAAGATTAGTTATGTGCCATGTGTGGGGAAAGGTATATATTAGATAGAATTATTCCTTACTTTAATAAATCTCTTCTTGGCGTAAACCCAGGAGTGCCCTCTGAAACATGTTCCTTTGGGTATCTCACGCCCTTTTTCACCCAATGTGTTCTTAATCTTGCTTGTCTAAAGCTTTTGAAGAGAGTGGACTTTGTGTGTCAAGTTGGAGGAACCTTCAGGAGAAGATAAAAAGAGAGGGGGGGGGGGGGGGGGGGGAGAAAAAATTTACCTCTACATGCATCTATTTTTAGAGAAAAAAAAACTCCCTTTCTCTGCCTTTTCTTTTACTTCTAGAAAATGCATATTTTGGCAAGTTCTCAATTGCACTCCTTGAACTACACCACATTGAGCGAAGCAGAGGCTTCATCAATACAGTGATGGGGTAACCAACTAAATAAGTAGAACTTCCAGCCACGGAAAAATGAAGTGCCCATTTCAAGATACAGAAAAGGCCAATTACCACATTACACTGCTTTAGATACCTCTACCTCAATGCTATGGTGGCACTGATGATTTACCTCTACATGCATCTATTTTTAGAGAAAAAAAACTCCCTTTCTCTGCCTTTTCTTTTACTTCTAGAAAATGCATATTTTGGCAAGTTCTCAATTGCACTCCTTGAACTACACCACATTGAGCGAAGCAGAGGCTTCATCAATACAGTGATGGGGTAACCAACTAAATAAGTAGAACTTCCAGCCACGGAAAAATGAAGTGCCCATTTCAAGATACAGAAAAGGCCAATTACCACATTACACTGCTTTAGATACCTCTACCTCAATGCTATGGTGGCACTGATGATTTGATTTATTGATAAGATGTGTTCTCTTTGGGAAGACTTTGTGGATGAAACAACTAAGTCTGCTGGGCTATATATCTGATCTCTCTAGATTTTCTTTCTCTGGGTTCTATTTTTATTAACTATAATGTGTCTTCTCCGGATCAGCAAGTCAAGTCTGACACTAGCACAATCTCAGTAGGAAGATACCATCTTTTGGTGGCCATACGTCAGGTCTGCTGAGGCTGATGTGTTACTTAGCCTGCTACAGGAAGAGGGGAGCTCTCTAGAAGGGCCATAGATAGCTTTTAACCTGATGCATGTCTTATGCGACCATTCCTTTAAGTCTGAGGCCTATTATTTGCTTATTTTCTTGCCCAAAAAATAATTTTAATTACACTTAGACTTAAGTCTTTTATGTTAGCTGCTGACGCTTCTTTACCCTAGGGGCATAGCATTTTGGTTTTGCAAAGTTCAATCTCCCCAATGGAAGGATGTCTGGTCAGCTTCTCATGTTCATTTCTATGTTTTCTTCTTTTCTATCTTGTCCTTTCCAGCAATGTTGTCAAGGTTTCTCTTTTTCATTCATATCGTATGTAGAAGAAGTGCAATGTTGCTCCGTTTCTTAAGTTGCTATCCATGAATAAGCAAGATGGTTCCTTTTCCTGCCTTTGCAGTTAATGTTCTCCCAACTCATGGGCCTTTTTTTGTTTTATCGTAGTGGTATCCTGATACAAACTTTGGCTGATGCTTCTCAAGATCAGCAATCCCTTTCAGCAGCACAGATAGTTTGCAATGTTCTTGGTTTTTGCATAACTGTGGCTACCACGGTGATAGTTACAGTATATGCAAAACGGCGGCTGAAGGAATTACAGGAAAAAGAAGAGCTATTACTGCAGTAAGCTTTTCTATCATTCTGCTCTTGGTCATGGCAGGAAATCATCTGCTTGCCACCAAGTCAGGGTCGATTTGCACATATGATGGGGATGCATTGGTGGATGGGGTTTATTTATTGATCTGCTACATCCTTGGAAGATTGGTGTCAATTGTACTCTTCAATCTATTCATTTTGAAGAGTACAGTTGTTGGTGAGTCTCTCTCTCTCTCTCTGGGTTCTGTTATTTTTTGTAATTGAATGGCTGCTTCAAATGTTTTAATTGGACTCAGGTGCAATTATCCTAGACTTTGATTTACCAGCTTGTGCTGTATAGGAGTTGTAGACTTCAAAGTCTTCTGAGAGCATATGTATATTTGTATGGTCCATGGTCCATGGTCCATGGTCCATGGTTCCTATAATTTTTACATGAGAGGACTTTTCCCAACTAATGTACAAGGAATTTGAAAGACACATTTTTTAGAAGTTGCCTTCTTTGGTTTCCCAGCCAATGTTCTAGCAAAAATGTGTCATTACGGGTGGGACTCTTATTTGGTCTGTACAAGCAAAGCTGCTCCTTATTCCAGTCCACGAAGTCCGTACAAATCATTCTGGAACCTGGGTCCTGGTCCAACGACCACTTCCACATCAGCAAACAGTGAAAATTTCCGTCAGCTACCTAATGACGGCTCGAATCCGATCCAAACTAACGAAGTTAGGATTGAATCTTTTTCAATATGAACATGAAAATAATGTCTTGTTAACACAAACAAAAAATAGATAAAATTATTATCGAACATGAATAGTTTAAAATTCAAACCTGATTATCGTACCAAGAGTTGGTGGTGCATTGAGCGGCTTACCGGGTCCTTGACAGTAAAATTTTAGTTCACAAATATAAATTTAGGAGAATTTAAACTAACACAACCTCGAGACGGTTTAATTACCCAGTGTCATTGGGCCTTCGGGTCTCCATGTAACCAAGAAAAGAGTACAGTTCACGTGTGGAGTTCTTTTCTTGGTAAGGAGAAAATTTCGGTTCTATACTTGGCGTGTAGAGACATATTTATATCGTTCATACTCGTAAGTTTGAGTATGAGTAGGATCAAAGATAAATTTTAGGTGCATAAATCAATTTTTTAATTCATATATCAATTAAATTAAAAATTACATTTTAGTAAAAAATTGAATTCATTTCAAATACTTGAATACGATTAATCCAAGTAATTGAAATTTATCTTACGAATTACTTACGTTTTTGTCGTCTAAGAGACTTAGAGTAACTCCGAAGGGGGTGGCATATGAAGTTGAAAAATGGCATCAAGGATCTTGGGGTGGTATTTTTAGTAATTCTGGAGAGAGAAAGGGAGAGGTTGCAAATGAGTTGATGAATATAGATCTGTTAGATGAATATAGATCCAATGATTCATATAAATTGATAAATAAAAATATGAAAATAACATCTCATTTTTACATTTGTCATTAGAATCGATTTATAATTCAGAAATATCAAAACATTGTTTAAAGTTACAAATAAATAATTTTACACTCCAAAATGACAACACTTTTTAGAATTGCTATGAGAAGACAAGGAGGCAAATCCCGTTCGTCACGCGTGGAGTTAATCAGTAATGGAAAGGGAGGAAAGTAGCCACATACAACCTTCTTGTCCTGGTCTAATCTAGTACGAACAGGGGGCAGATGTGACTAAGCATGCAGCTGCAGAGAAATCTGACATGTCAGTAGACCTGCAGTCTTGTTTTAACCTCGCTTTCTCTCTCTCTCACACACAAGCACACACAACAGTGTTAAAACAT
Source organism: Ilex aquifolium (assembly GCA_951799425.1). Classification (NCBI taxonomy): domain Eukaryota; kingdom Viridiplantae; phylum Streptophyta; class Magnoliopsida; order Aquifoliales; family Aquifoliaceae; genus Ilex; species Ilex aquifolium. The sequence continues at coordinate 3,852,472 of OX637392.1, forward strand.
GATCAGTTTCTTAAAACCCTCGTGTTCAGATCTTTAAGGATGTTTGTCTACTAGGTAAGGAAATGGAAACCCAGAAACCACCCTCCAAGATTGCTCGCTTTGCACAACATGGTACTCTCTCTACTCAACACAAACTCAGAATATCTATATTTCCTTCATTGCTTTCTTCTCATTTCATCACATTTGTCACTCTCATTCTTATGAAGTCACAGGACCTATGAAGAGAAATGGGTCAATTGGAGGAGAAGGGTCTCACCCAACTGGACTAGGACTGGGTCTTGAAGTTGGTCATGGACTCGGCTGTTATGGGTTCACTGTTCTTCAGTTACAGGAGCTAGAGCACCAAGCTCTGATCTTCAAGTACATGGAAGCTGGCCTTCCAGTTCCTCATCATCTCATATTCCCAATATGGAAAAGTTTTGCCAGGTCTTTGAATGCTCTCAATAAAGAAGTATACCAACATTGCGCTAATTGTAAGTCCCTTTAAGAATTATTTATCTGGTTGATAATCATTTATCTACTGGATTTTTGTTTATAAACAAAAATTTGTATAAAACAACATATGGGTTTGAACAGGAACATGATTGGTGAAATTAAAGTTGGTAAGAAAACAGGGGAAAATTAATAATTCAAACAATATCAAACTGATTTCATGGTAAACTTTTTACCTTTCTTGTGTTTTTTGCAAGGAAACAGTTCATTAACATGATTGATAAATTAGAAATAATAAGAAAACAGATGGTTTTAGTCTCACTTTTATTCATTTAAAATCCGAGTTTTACTTACTATGTTAGCTGACACATCATTTAGGCTATGTTTTTAGTCTTATTATTTGGTTAGTGTAGCATTACTCAGTAAACCCCGGTTAGTATTTTCCTGCCAAAAGGGCCCTTATTCTACCTAGTTGTTATGCTTGGAGATCACAGTTCTGGGCTGCAGTACTGTGTATAGTGACTACTACACAAACAGCATGGACCCTGAGCCAGGGAGGTGTAGGAGAACAGATGGGAAGAAATGGAGATGCAGTAATGGTGTTGTTCCTGATCAAAAGTACTGCGAGAGGCACATGCACAGAGGCCGTCAGCGTTCGGGAAAGCAGAGAGAAGAAGCTTCACAACTTTCTACTCGAACGAGTCGTGACACCACAGAGACAGGCCTCTCCATTTCTCTCCCAACAGCTAAGTAGTAATAACAGCAACAACAACAACAATATTTCTCCATGGCTAGGCTTGTGTTCAGTGAGTGTTATGCAACAAATGAAAATGCATGATCTTTGTAGCACTTGTTGTCCTAACAGACTATGGCTTGTTGAAAGTATGGACCCATGGCTTGATCAATATTGATCACATGCAGCTTTGGAAGGAGATCTTAGAGAGTGGCTTTTGATGACTTATGCTATTTATTTGTTTCTTATTATATGGTTGGTTTTGTTTTCTTGTTCTAGTCAATTTGAATTCGATTCAAATCTAATCCGAATTATTCAGTATTGAGTGAAAGATATCCAAGAAATTCCGACCTTATTTGAATTTGAATAGTATATGTGTTGAGGTCTTGGATTTTTGAGACTAAATTCGAACCAACCAATAATTAGCTAATTCGAGTTCAACTCGAGCTTCAACCCTAACAGTGTAACATGAGAAATAAATCCGAATTTCAATTTAGATATTAAACCAGAGAATTGAGTTTGGTGCAACTTGTCTTCCTTGGTGCTGATTTTTTTCCGCTGATTTAGCAAGTGACAACTATGCAGTATATTATCCGGCATGGGTAAATCTAGTGGTGTGGGGTTGAACTTGGAATGAACTGTAGACATGAACGTCCTGAATGATCCTTGCTTGTGATTCTTGGGTTTATTTGATACTCGTGATTTGCGGGTGATTACAGGTATCTAAGATTTACTTTGTCTAATGTGATCTTACCTTAGAAAAGTTTCACAAAAAAAGAAAAAAAAAACAATGCAATAGGTTTTGTATCACAAATATGTTTCAGGCGTGTTACCATTAAAGGAAATAGAGGGAATGTATGTAGGGGTTTCAGTTCCGAAATCTTTATCTTTCAATTCTAGAGGAAGAGGAAACATCACATATATCATTGTTGGCTCCATTTTTCCCTTTAAAAAGGGTTGGTAGCTTGGTTGGTATGTCTACAATGTGACAAATCAAAGACAAATAATGTAATTTTGGTCTCGATTCGTTTAGTGATCATGTTATGTCAGATTCACTTATTTATGAAACAAATGATTTAAAAAAATCAATATCCATATTAAATCAATTTGAGTAAAATTCTAAAAACTCATCAGATTTTAGAGAAGAACAAAAGATGTGTCGACACTTTATTACAAAAAAAACATAGAATTTAGAGCATCTACAACTTTGACTCAAATATAGAATTAAATTTAAATTTGAGTCAAAATGACCTAAAAAACTTCTCTAACCTTGGATTCAAACTTATACCAAACTAAGACAAAACTTATTCTAGATCCAAATTGAAGCAAATTCAAATTTTATATCAAATTTCTAGTAATAACTTTTTAACTTAACCAAAATTAAAAGACTTGTTCGACTATTTGTTCTTTGCCTCTTCTGGTCTCTCTCTACTACGCTGCTTCCATCGCCGATCACCACCGAAACTTTTACAAATCATTTGAAGGCCTATAGATAAGTTTTTTCCTTTCCATTTTTCATCTTCTTGATTTCTTGTATTTTTCAACATTCTAATCTTACCTATCTTTTATACTATATAAATCCTAAGTCTATCCATCAAATTTTTTTTTGATTTTTTCGAGTTAAAACACTATCGGTTGTACAATTTTAGGCCACCGATTCTTCCTGAAATTTTAAGTCTTCGCTAGCCACAAATTTAGAAAATTTGTCATTTTATTTCTTCAATCTTCCATTTTTGCTAAAAACGTATGTTTTTGTGTTCTTCAGATTAAGCTCATGTCAAAATAGTTATATTTTTTTTCTTTTTCTTTATCTGAATTTATAAAAAATAATAAGGGATTAGAGTAATCTTAGAATTCTTGGGTGATTTCTTTATTCCCATGTAATGTTGTATGCATATTTTTTTAAAAAAATTACCCATTTGTAAAGAATATATGAAAGTTTCATTTATTTTATCAAATATCATGATTTGAATGACACAAAAAATGAGTTTTGGGACAATAAGAATTTTTTTTTAAAGATTTGAATAGATATTTGAATTTGTTCATTAAAGTACTCTCTCTCTCTATATATATTTTTATAAGATGAGTATTCTATATCAATTCAAGATTTTTATTTAAATTTAAACTCAAATTTGAATCTAAATTTGAGTGATAGCTAAAAATGCTATTAGAGAATAAAAACAGACCTCCTCATTGGCCACCATAGACTGCCAAACACCACCTAATCCTTCACACGTGTCAACCGTTCGTGCTAGTATTCCTCATATAAGAGACCAAAGCGACCCATGACCCAATACAATACCGACAGTCCTTCACTGCATTAAGCTCGCGTCACGAGAAATTCAATCCAACAATTTTTCATTATTATTTGAGAAAATGACACTTTAGACCCCTAAAGATCTCTATATCTTTAATTTAAATTTTAAAAGATTAAAAATTCCCGTATTGCATCTTGAATCAAATAAAAAAAAACAAAATTCTCCATTTTAAAACACTGATATACCAAATTTCTGTTAAAAATATTTAAAATTAAATATTATGCAAATAATTTAATATATAAATAAGAAAATATGACAAACATAACAAAAATAATTGTCAAAAAAGGCAACAAATATTTTATTTTGGTATAGTGTAAGGATTTTGATTTCTTAGGGTATAAATTGAGAATTTAAAAATCTGTGAGGGTATAAAGTGTCATTCACCCTTATAATTTTATTCCCCCAATTCTTTTATTCCCCCTATTCTCATCCGACGTCCCACATCGCCTCTCTCCCCACAAATCTAAACAGCTACCGTCCGATCAGATCTACAACTCTTCATCTCTCTCGCTGCCACTGTACCTTATCACCACTCTCATCTCTCTCCCCGGGATCCAAATACCCATTGCTGTCTTTCTCTCTCTCTCTTCTGGTTTTTTGGTCATGGTGGAGGTACAGTCATGGACAACACGCAGGGGAAGCAACCCCAGACTGGAGTCCAACGAACAAGTTCTGGACATTCCATCAACACCCACCGCCGATGTTCGGAACGGCAACAACCCATCAATTTTCTCTCCGAGTATTGTAACAGCAGCCATTATTGCTTCATGGTATTTCTCAAACATTGGTGTTCTGTTACTCAACAAGTACCTCCTCAGCTTCTACGGCTATCGTTACCCAATCTTCCTCACAATGCTCCACATGATCTCTTGCTCCATCTACAGCCTCATCGCCATTAAATGGCTCGAAATCGTTCCGTTTCAACAGATCTCTAGCCGCAAACAGTTGTTTAAAATTCTTGCTTTAAGCGCCATTTTTTGCTTTTCAGTTGTTTGTGGAAATACCTCTTTGAGATATCTTCCTGTATCGTTTAATCAGGCGATTGGTGCTACAACCCCATTTTTCACTGCCATTTTCGCATTTGTAATCACTTGTAAGAAGGAAACTGGAGAAGTTTACCTCGCACTTCTTCCAGTAGTTCTGGGTATTGTTTTGGCTAGTAATTCTGAGCCATTGTTTCATCTTTTTGGATTTCTGGTGTGTATTGGCTCCACCGCCGGCCGAGCATTGAAATCCGTTGTTCAGGGTTTGTTATTAACTTCCGAAGCTGAGAAGTTACATTCTATGAATCTATTACTGTACATGGCTCCGATGGCGGCGATGATATTGTTACCATTTACCTTATATATAGAAGGGAATGTGATGGGGATTACCGTGGAAAAAGCTAGAGGGGATGGTTTCATGGTGTTCTTATTAGTTGCTAATGCAACTGTGGCGTATTTGGTTAACTTGACTAACTTCTTGGTGACCAAGCACACGAGTGCTCTGACGCTGCAAGTCCTGGGGAACGCCAAAGCTGCTGTTGCGGCGGTGGTGTCCGTTTTGATATTTAGGAATCCGGTGACGGTGATGGGGATGACGGGGTTCGCCATCACCGTGATGGGTGTGGTGCTTTACAGTGAGGCTAAGAAGAGGTCTAAAGGTACAGCTCATTGACAGCAATTATGGGGTCCATCTGATGCTGCCTGAGGCATTTCCACGGGTGTGGCTTTTTTTCCTTGTTATATGCTTTCTTTTTCTTTAATTGGGAATTTAATGGATGAAACGAAAGAGAATTGGGATCAAAAGTGAGTTGATTAATTGATTCGATTGTATAGGAACATGGGGTAGGGAAAAGGGTTGTGTTTATGCTCTTTTCTCTTTTTTTGCTTTACATAATTGTTCTTGTTAGGGGTAGTTTAAGAGAACAAAGTTCTCTCTTTTACTTTCCCCATTGTTTAGTTCCATCCATCCGATATAATTTTTGGTGTAATTTGTGAGGTTAAATCACCCACTTCATTTTGTTAATGACATCCCCTGTTGCCTATTTTGCTGCTATAGCTATGTAATCCCATTCTCTGTTATATGTGGATATATGCTGTATAATCATTCTTTGAATTGCTAGATTGTTTTTATGGGTTCTTTATGCAGTTAATTCGATACTCAAGCTAGTTTTCATGACATAAAACTAGAAAAAAATGACATATCCGTGTGTGCTTGAAGAAATTGATCTGATGTATTTTACTTGGCAACTAAACATATATCATGATTGGTGTGTTTCCTGTAGTGGCCCCTTAATTCATGATTTTGAGTGTAAATATGGAACAATGTGAGTCATGTGATATCGAAATCTGTTGTTTCTTTGTATTTTGACTAGCTTTTAGATCAGTAATATTCCACGATGTTGCTATGGGCAAAGGGGAAAAGCAAGAACAGTTTGCAATCTTATTCAACCATTCCAACTGGAAAGTTAATGTAAGATTCCAAATTTCTATTGCGGGCTGGGGAGTTGACTGAGTACTAGTTAAATTGCACTACCTTTATCATGGCTATTAGGAGATAATGTACTAGGCTGATATAATTTTTTCCACTTACTACTCAATCATGTTGGGAATAAGATTAATTGCTTGTCTTCTGTTCAATAACTGTGGTGACATTTACCTTCACCAGACTGCCACAGTCATTTCTGGCAGTTTTGGAGATCTCTCTTAAATTATGGAAAACTAGTTTCCCTTGCGTAGCCTGATGAATATGACATAGTATGAGTATATATTGACGATTTCATAGTAGACACCGTAATTGCCTCTTTCCCAATAATGAATCCTTTGAACTCTGAACATTTAAATGTGAACTTCGTAAATGTTGTAGCATTAAGTGGTTTAATGATCAGTTAGTTTGATTATAATTCTTACGGAATATTTGTTGGATTTCCTTATATAGAAATTGGTTGGTACAGACATTTGCTATGATTCGTACTCATACTCCTATTGTGATTTCCTTATATTGCATGAAAACATATAACGCCCGTTTTTCCTTTGTTTCGGCTTTTGTGGTCACTGAACCATGACCATGTGCAATGGGATAATACCTCTGTTCTGTTGTTATATGATTAGTTTCACATTCCCTTGTTCTCCAATCCTTACATATGGCAGCACTTCTGCAAAGACTTTCAAAGTGCTTAGGCAGTGAGTATGAGGTTTGGAAGAGAGTAGGAACTCCTGTTCTTGCTGTAATTGTTGCATACATATTTCTTTTTTTAATTTTTCGGTTCCAGCAGATAAGTATATGGCCTAATTTTCGTGCGAATCTGGAGTAATCTACGTCTGCAAATACAAGTAACCTAAGCTTTTAGATAATCATATTACCAGACTACAGTTGATCTGGCCATAGCATCAACTACAAAGATAACGATGTTTGGTTAGAAACTTGGTAATGATTGAACTCAGCACCAAACAGCAATATTATTCTGCAAAAAGATGTGCATTGGCCTTTCTTTTCTTTTATATATGATATGCAATTTTCGGGCTTATGGCTTTTATGGATGTCTATTGCAATACTCAAACTTGAAATCTCGAGGTACGGATGTCGTCCGAGTTACACTTGCAGGTGGCATTGGCCTCTTTTGAAGTTGATCAGTGTTGCATTCACCATCCATTCCAAGAAAGAGCCCCAAAGTTTGGTAGTATGCTTACTGTTAGAATAGACATGTAAGCATATCTTGGCTTAGCTGTTATGCCTTTGATTTTATTGTGTGGTGGGAGTGGGACATGGTCCCACATCACATGGAGAAATGCAACTATGCAAGTTGCCATAAACTTTAGATGGTGGTTGAGTTGAGACATTTCTGTCAGCCTACTTGCTCATATTTAATGGATTAGTTGAAGAGTATAGTGTAATAACCCAAACCCTACAAGATTAATTTATAATAAAAATGCCACCAAAAAAAAAAAAAAAATGCTGCTTCCTTCTTAAACCATGATCGCCATGAACACGCCAAATGCTGCAATCATCCATGCAAAATATTTAGAGAGAACGATTCCACTGGCCGGCGAATGTGCCGGTGCCGTAGTTCCCACCTGTTGTAAAACAGTAATGGCGAGCTTCTGGTTTCCAGATTGGCAGTGACTACCGACGCCGCAGATGTACCATTTTTTTCCCGTAGTGGTGAGGGTGATGACGTCATTGCCGGTCTTCAGAGGCTCAACGGTTGCCGGCGGTGCACACATTTGGAAGGCAGTTCCATTTACCCTGTAAACATTGTGTACCCCCTGTGGGTATTTGAAAACTGCACCCACAATATTGAATAATTATCAATGCACACAAACATATATAAAATTATTGTGGATGTCTTGTACTTCACGTTTTTCCTTATTCTTTGAAAATTTGATCTCTTTCTGTATTTAAGAGCCTAATTCTATCACAAAATTAGAATAATTGAGTGATATATATTGTGAATTAGTGAAAAATAGGACATTCGTTCGCTTTCCGATATGGATAGTTTGTTTTTAATCGAATCGGAAAGAAGATTAGTTGAGGTGTGTGTAAGCTGTTTCGAACAAACCTGATTGTTGAAAGAAAAAAATAAAAGAAAAAGAAGATAAAACACATACCAGGTTGATTGCTTTGTTTGTGGTCTCAAGCATATATATACACAAGTAATGGGAAAAGAGTATTCAAAAAGATAACACACGTACCAAGTTGGTCCCCAACGTGGAACTCTTTTCCCTGAGCCCACGCTTTATAGTCAAAGTTTTTTGTCCAACCTTTCTCATCTCCAACCACAAACTCTGTGGCCAGAGCTGGAGAAATAGTTGCTGCTGCAACAATGGCCATTGCAATAAGAATACCTGTGGATGCCATTTTGAAGAGAAAAAAAAAATTGATCAGAGAATGGAAAAAGCTTCCTTTTCCTGGTAATTATTCAGCTTATTTCGCTCGATCAGGATACTTCGAGGTGGTGTTATGGGGTGCCATTTATAAATACTGAAAGTTTAGTGTACCAGTAGCCGGCTAATGGCGGCACCATACCTCTATTTGGCCATATGCTTGTGCAACCATCTTAACTCCAACCGATTCTGGTAGCCAAGTTCAATAATAGAAAACGACCGTTAAAATGAGTAATGCAACTGACCCTCGGGGTTGAGAATTGGGGGTCCCGGCCCTAGCCTCGTCCGCCTAAGGCTTGCTATGAGAATTGACACTCCTTAACTCTCTATACGAAGAGCTCTACCCCTACTTCAATTAAAACTCGGGACTACTTACTCTTTGGCGGACCAACTTAAGCTTATGTCTTACCTTTGCTTTTGCAAAAGACTCGAAGAGGACTTCAACCGAAAGAGCCTGTTGTTGTGGATGAAGAAGTACATGCTTTTACAACATTATATAGACGTTTTTGTTTTGGGGTGGAATTCTCTTATCTAACCGAGTGATAGGGCTCCGTAAAATTGATCATTACGAACATTACGATTGGGAGGTTCAATGTGTTTCGAAACCCTCCTCCTCCTTTATCTTTCTACTCTTACATTGGGAGTTAGAGTCTCAGTCTGTCCATGTATTATTTGAAAGGAAGTCTAAAAATCTGATTTAATTTGTTGACCTAATTATATGACTTCGTTACAATCATTGAATTAACATCAGTTTCTAATGTTTGATATGACCCACAGTCTTTCTAATGTTTGATATGACCCACAGTCAATGCAATTGCTATAATAAATTAAGTCCCAATAACACTATTCCACTTAACATAACGTGTTTGTGGGGATTCATGTCAATTTCGAATTAGAACTAAACCCTTTTTTTTTTGGCTCAACTAAATTCACTATACATAGGTTCCTCATGAACAAAAAATCTACTAGATAAATATTCTAGAAAAATAAAATTTCAAAAACACTTTAATTCCAAGATACTTCATTATATGACATCAAGAGAATAAAAAAAACCAGTCAAATAGGTTTGTCACGTTAAAATAAGCTATTCATGGCAATATTTATCCGATCCATTTATTATTTTTGTATATTAGTGGAATCATTTGATTATGTCGTGTTGGGTTCAGTTATGCAACAGCCTACTCTGCCATCCTCAATTGGAGTTGTTCTTCTGTCTGTTGTACTTGTAACGAGGGGGTCAAATCCTTTGTAATTTTGTAGTAGAGAAATAAGGTGATTTTTTGTCCACCTTTGACCAGAAAATAGTGGATATGAAAAGAGAGTAATGCTTCCAGTTGGCAATGCAATTATGTCTCTTAGTATACAGAATCAGCATTAGTGCTTCCCATTAAAAACAAACTATGGGATTATACCGTTTAAGCTTCTATTGCGGCAGATACCTTGGGTTTTCGAAATGTAATTGCCGAGTAAATAGGTTAAACAGGAACACGACTATTTATGGGAAGTTTCATTTTTTCATATATTGGCTATTTACGGGAAGTTTCATTTTTTCATATATTGGCCACTCGGGAGTTACTTACGCTTTGTTTGGTTAGAAAAGTGGAATGGTAAAAAAATGAAAAGGCCAAAAGAATTAATGATAGATAAGACATTATGTTTAGTGAAGAATAAAAGTGGGAAAGATGGAAAAATAGAAGGATTACTTTCTTTTATCTTACCAAAATCTATTGCTCGTAGTTTTAACAGTTGTACTAAGCCTTCTCAACTTAAAAATAAAGTGTCACACTAGATGTCTGTTACAAAATTTATAAAAGAATAATGTTATTTAAACTTAAAAATCTTACCTAATTTGTTAACATAATGACGTGACTTCACAGAAATCATTAGATCAACACCAAATTTCAATATTTAATAGAATTTGTAATCAATTCAAAAGTCACAATAAATTAGATCAGTAAATTAAGTACTACTAGCGTTGCTCTTTATAAAAATATCAAAATACCCTTATTTAGCCATTTAATTTTTATTTTAATACCCTACTTTTTTTTTTCTCTCTCTCTCTTTTAATTCTCTCAAACCAAAGAACCACAATTGCTCTCCGAACCACATTATTGGCCGCTCGATCATATGTCCTCGCAAAATCCCGGCGGAGAAGACGGAGAAACTTCAGGTGGCTGAGTATTACCCATTGCACCATTATTACTACGCTTGTTAACCAATATTGGATTCTGCCCAAAAATCTCCGTGGGCAACAACACTTCGGAACCCCAAAATGAATTCTGATCAAACTCCGTCTGTGTCACCGACGCCGGAACAATTCCAGTACTAATTGCCACCGACCCATTAACCTTAGAAATGTTCAATGTGTAGCTTCCAGTTCTCTTCTCCTCACGATTGACTCGAGCAACCCAAGTGGATAATAGGAATGTAAAACATGAAATTTCAAGACCACAGCTTTCTGATCAGAGGGTGGGTTTCGTTGCAGGGGGTGGGTCTCGTTGGATGCAGAGAGATGGCTGGGGTGGGGGATTTTCAGCGGGTGGGAGTGTTGGAGGAGTTTGGTTGTGGCGGTTGCTGACTAATGATGTTCGCCGGTGATGGAACTGAGAGAATAGAGGGAACAAAGTCAGTAAAATAACAAGGGGAAAAGAGAAAAAAAAAGGGGCAAGAGGTAAGGGTATCTAATCAAGTGCCTCCGGTTAGAAGAATACCAGTTATCTATGTGATATCTAATCAAGTGCCTCCGGTTAGAAGAATATCAGTTATCAATGTGATTGCATCTCATTTGGTTACTTGGGAGTTTACTTGGTGAAAAAAAAGCTTGGGAGATTCTTTCAAAGGGGTTCCTTTGCAGAAAATCAAACTCAAGAAAGTGTAATGGATGAAGACTTTCTCGTAGAATTGGGTCTGAGACAGATTGATTATGTAGTTTTCTCCGAACGTTATTGATCTGAGCTATAATATTTCATTTTATAGAATTTGCCTCCGAGTGTATCTGACCCATAAGTATTACTAAGCCTAAGTGTGACAGGCTTATAAACATACAAGATATATGATTCTAGTATTTTTAGTAATAGAATCTCACTATATATTCGCCAACAGTAAGAATATTGGGTGATGTGAGGGGTATTCTTGTGGTGAGAAGTGTTGGAAAGTCTCGACATAACCTTGTACTTTGACTTTCTTCATTGAAATTATATTGTTATGATTATCTGGATATGATCTTATGATACAAAATCTTTGTAAAATGTTGACTAATTATAGTGGATTAATTCCAGGTATATAGTTGCGTGCTTGTGATTTTTCAGTTGTTTTATTTACTGTTCAATTTTTTGAGTTGTTGGTTGAATGATAAAGGTGAGATGATCATAGTATCAGCTGATTTTCATTAGGGCATTCAAGCAATTGGTTCATTCGAATGGTGTTATTACAATGAATAACATTCGTCGGTCATTAGATCAATCGTTGTTTTTATTGACATGCTCATTCGAATGGCGTTGTTGATGTTAAAATGCTCATGTTTTCCTCTTAATTGAGCTCGATAGGATCTGTTCTTATACGAAGAACATGTCAATAACAGTGGTGTGTTCTTACACGGTAAACTTGCAAAAATAGGCTCAAACGAACTATAGAATACTGGAAACACAAATGATTCGTTACATATGGGAATACAAACCAGTTCTGAGGAAATGAAAACAATGTAAACCTTACAAATCCTAATTCATCGTGTGATAACAAAGAATTGGAAAGAACAACTTTTGTAAAAATCTAGTCCAACCTTAGACCATGATTATCATGATCACACCAAATGCAGCGACGATCAATCCAAAATATCGAGAGGGAACGATTCCACTGGCTGCTGAAGTTGGCGTGGTGGGAGCAGTTGCAGGAGCCGGAGTTCCCCTTCCCACCTGAGGTAAAACAGTTATGGCGAGCTTCTGGTTTCCAGACACGCAATGGATGCCAACGCCGCAGAGGTACCATTTTCTCCCTGGTGTGCTAAGGGTAATCACATCATTTCCAGTAGTTAGAGGCTCAATGGTAGCTGGGGCTGCGCACAATTGGAAGGCAGTTCCATCCACCTTATAAACATTGTGTACTCCCCGTGGGTATTTAAAAACTGCACCAAAAAGATTGATTAGATCATTAGAAGCTGACAAAGCTGAGCTATTTTTCAACTATACCTAGTCTAACAAGTAATTGTAAATAACGAAAATAAAAATGAGTAGTACAGTGCACGAGATTCCCACCATTGTGGGTGTCTATGTGGATAGTTCAGTTGTGCGCAATGTTACCATGCATGCTAAGAGATTGTTTGTGTAAAGGTCGAAAATGGAAATACAGTGATAATACATTCAGCGAATTAACTTACTGAGTTTGTCTCCGACATGGAATTCTTTCCCTGCAGCCCAGGCTTGGTAATCAAAATTGTTTGTCCAACCCTTCTCATCTCCAACCATAAATTCTGTTGCAAGAGTTGGAGCAACAACTGCTGCAACAATGGTGACTGCAATCAAGAAACGAATCGAGGCCATTTAGAAAATTGAGTTGAAAGAATGCTTTCTTTGCCTGATTATTATTGCTCAAGTGACTTTGTGCCTTGGTTACAGATGTTAATATGGGTGCCCATTTATAGAGTTTTGGCATCGATTAAACAGCCGGCTAATGGAAGCATAAGGCTACATTAGGCCACATGTGAATACAGATTTTACAAAGCCAGTGCCGGCAGCCAAATTAAAGGATACAAGATGTCAAAATACAAATACTTGGGTTGGAGCTGATCACAGGACATGTTCTTTTGACTATGTCAAATAAATAGAACATAAGTATCAGACAACATTGTCTTCTTGATCTAGTGTTGTAGAAGGTTAGAGTATTAGAGAGACCAATCGGCAGTGTTTCTATGCCTTTGTGGGTGAAAATTAAGGTGCATTTGGTGGGCAGATTGAAGAAAACACTTAGGTAGTTCCAAATCAAAGGAATCCAAGGTTACGAAAAACCATTCAAAATTATCAAAAACTACCAGAAAATTTGGACTAGAACACAAGGGTATGATCGAAGGGTCATTATTTAGTTTGGTTTCCATTTACCGAGTGTATTGGACAAGGTTAATTTTTTTTTATCAAGGATAACCACAATAACTCACACTTAAAAGTGTGAGAGCCATGACATCCATATAAACACACATACACTCACACAGCCTAAGGCAATCCGATGTGGGATAGCCCTAGGCCCCCAGCCCCTACCCACACAGGCCCGAAAGCCTCACCCAACCTTATGGTCGGGCCCATAAGAGGGAGGAAGCTGAGCTCACAACAGAGACACCTTAGAACACGCTCATGGGCCTATTGACTTTTTTAATCAAGGATAACCACAGCAACTCACACTTAAAAGTGTGAGAGCCATGACATCCATATAAACACACACACACACCCTAAGGCTATCCGATGTGAGATAGGCCAAGACGAGGTTAATTGGATATGACCTAATTTGTAACATTATCTTTTGAAAATGCTAGTCTGGAGAGTTAGTGGACTACGCTGATTGGGTTAGGAGGTATTGCACTGAGTAGCTCTTAGTGGTAATTAGGGGTGTCCATGGGATCGGGATCGGGCCGGGTCTGGGCAGTATAGGTCCAAGCCCTTATCCAAGTGAGTTATCGGCCGGGCTTCGGGTTAGGGTAGGCTACCCACAATCCAACTCGTGACCCTATTGGACGGGTTGTGGGCGGGCCTGCTCGCGGACTTTTTTATATACAATTTTATTTAAAAATAATGAATATTTTTGTAACTAATATTTGTGTAAATTATATTTTTGAATCAAAAGTAGAGTCAAAATGAATAAAAATAAAATAATGAATAATTTTATTTTTGATTAGGGGATGAACTACATCCAATAGATTGAATACATCTCAATTAAGTTGACACCTACTCACTTATCTATCATTTGTATTGTCCTACCATTTAAAACTTGTATGCTTAATGCATAGAAAATAAAATAATATATTATTTATAATATCTAAATTTTTAAAACTTCAAATTCTGATATTGGGAAACTTATTTTAAAGTTTTAAATTTAATGGTCTAAAAGTATAACTTTTTTTCAAATGAAGGGTGGGCGCGGCTTCAGGCCGGGTACTGGGTTTGGGGGCAAACTCAAGCCTTTTTTTTAAGGATATTGGACTCGGGTGGGTCAACTATTGGGCCTATCGAGTTTTGGGCTTATATTTTTCGGATCGAATAACTAGACCCGTGAATAACCCGACCCATGGACACCCCTGGTGGTAATGAATCTGTCTAACACAACACAAGGCTCGTTGGAAGGCTAAAGCTTGTGGTCTAAAAACTCCATTAGTGAGAGAGACAGTCTGACAGTGGTGAACCTTAGTGCATAGAATGGTTCTCCATGGAAGTCTCCCCCGTTCTTGATGATGTCAAGGCAATTGCTCTGTCCTTGAGTCTACAGTTTATCTTATATAATGGGTCCTTTTCGAATTCACGACGAGTGAATTTATAGACATGAAAATCGTGTGTTTTGCTACACATGCAGGGCAATTTTCTGTTTGAAACGTACAGAGGTTTTTTGTTAAGACAAAGGCAAGCCATTTCAAATAGTTTGTGAGTAAAGTGAGATCGCAGTCATAGTTGATTGTTTCAAAGTATAATTCGCCCAAAAAAATAGCAACTTTGTTTGCACCGACCCTTGAACCCATAACGTAGTGTGCGCGCCTCTATGTATAAGTTTCAATTGTTGAAGTGTCGGATAATTGTTGCTTGTACAAGACATTTTTAAAGTAATGTGAATCTAAATCAAACCAAATAATCTTGTACAATCCAAGTCCAAGACGTTATAATTAATATCGGAGCCACTCACCATTGTGGTGTGGTCACTACGTGGTCTATGCATCCCTTGGTCATCCCACTCTTGGAGACGATGACAGGTACGTGGTGAGAACCATCCTACAAAATCTCAAATCCTATGTAAGTCTAAATGTTCACTAGATTGTCTGTGCCAATACAATAACGTAAAGAATCGTATGGGTCTGTCTAACCCATGATGGATAATATTATGTAACGAAAAATGTTATTTGACTCAAATTTATTGGCCTAATGTATTATGAACATTGAATTGATCTCAAGTTTGAATTAATAGCGATGTCTACCGTCAATCCAAGGGTTGAGAGTGATTAGGTCTGCAAATAAAATCAACAAACTAGGTTTAAGTAATATTGCTCTTATGTAAATGAGACTTACTAGATAGAGGTCAGCACTGTCTTTTTTTTTTTTTTTTTAGCAAAACTATATGGACTTAAAAAGTATTCTTGATAATCACAGCCATTGATTTTATTGTGAGTCCCAACATTTATTAGGACCCACTACCTATTCAATAGTTGTGATAATCAAGTACACTTTTTAAGTCCACATTTTAAGTTTAAATAGCATTTCTCCTTCTTTTTTTTTTGCTGGAAAAGAAGGGTGGTAAGGGGCAATTAGACGTAACAATCCCGGACGTTACATTGAGGTTCACACCTAATAAAAAGTGTTCGACTTGAGCCATAGATACTGACCGAAGATAGTCGAGCCCGTCAACACAACACCACCGAGGACAAGCTAAACATTCAACCCAGTTCTTGTATGACTTGAATCTTATCCTCCTGTGGCCTCAAGGACTTAATTCTGTAAAGGGTGGGTGTGTGCTGGAGTCTGGACAAATTTGAAGCTTAGCAAGCAGTTTTTTCGTGTATGTAAGACTTGCAATACTATGGCCCGTGAAATACTGAAAGATATCATTCTCAGTGCATGGTATATTCACTTCTTCTTCCAAACTTGGTTTTTCAACATCTACAACTACAGAGAGCTTATAAACCACACACACACAAAAAAAAAAAAAACTGTTTTATTTTGTCACGAGATATCCCTCCAGAAACCCTCTTTTTTAAAGATTCTAGTGGTTCCCATTTCATCTACCAAACAAACAACCACCACCTAAAGCTCTTCTTCTTTTTAGTCTTCTCGTGATCATCCCCCGAGACATGTTAAACTTGAGTAATGTTACACTGATCAAATTTTGGGATCAAATTTGGAGCCCAAATGACATGACACCAAATAAAGAAGCTCAACTTAGCTGCCATGTCATTTGGGCTTTAAATTTGGTCCCAAAATTTGGTCAGTGTATCATTACTGATTAAACTTATAAGAAAGACTATGATACCGACTTCAACGTACCAAAATTTATAAGTAAATAAGGTTAGTAACAATTCATTAAAAGTCAAACTGCAACTTAGAAAGGCCAATTACGATGCAAAGGGGTCAAGTTACAGCTCAAAAAAAAAAGTGGATGAATTGAGTTATGATCTCGTCACTTATTTTGTACTAACATTTAGGGTAATATCGAAAAGTAACTTTTTTTACCGAAATGTGCACATATAAAAGAAACTCGAGGCAACACCAGACAAAGGATTAAACTTGGGTTTCTTTTGCTAAACCATTGAAGAAACATAATGGACAAGAGAGAAACCTCACCAAGTTGTCTTGAAACTCATTTTGTTGACATCCATGAAATCCCTGAAGATGAAGAAGGAACAAGTAAATTGACTGATAAACCAGAGAAGCGATTCAATAAGCACATTAAGTTCCGGGAATCGAAGAGATCACACAGGAGTTTCAGCCGGCAAGTCTCACTGGAAACTGGCTTTTCAGTGCTCAATGCAGAGTCCAAAGCCAAAGATGAGAGGAGGGTACTTTCAAGAAGTGGGACGAGTTTGGGAGGATTCGGATCGGCTCAGAGAATGGGAGTGGAAGGAAGGAAAGGAGATTTCAGTATCTTTAGAACAAAATCTACTCTTGGTAAGCAGAATTCACTGTTGCCTCAGAGGAAGGAGAATGAGATGGAATACTCCCAGAAAAATGATGGCACTGGAGGGCTTGATGATGAGTCTGTTAACAGAAGTGTTCCTGCTGGAAGATACTTTGCTGCTCTAAGAGGACCTGAACTAGATCAAGTCAAGGTAATGCATTCTTGTTTGCATGGCAGCTAGTGTATATATATTACATGTCCAAGGATTAAGGGTTGCAATTTTCTACCCATAACACGACTCAAACCCCATACGCCACACCCGTAAATGATTGGACTGGTTAACGCAAATAATAAATGTGTCGGATTAGTGTCAAATACAACTAATCTGATTTTGACACCACACAAAAGAAAATCTATCATGTTTTTTGTTTCTTGATCTAGTACTGTTTAAATTAGCATAAAATCAAATGATTTGTCATTTGGTTTTGCTAGTATTTGGACCAATTAGATTTTCAGTTTATATGGACTTGTGCATGGTGGATACGGTGGGTGTCAACTTAAACTTGACTTAAACTTACAAGTTATACAAACACGATAAATAACACGAAGACACGACTTGATTGCCACCATATGCTTGGTGCATAGTTTAGAACTGAAATTCAGAGTATTCTCCTTGAGATTCTCTCTTGGATTAAAACTTTTATTTTTATTTTTATTTTTATTTTTTTTTATGTTGTTTATATTCGAAATTCAATAGATTCCGATGCGAAGGCGATGAAACTATGGACCCTGCTCAATTACCTCTTGCATGGTAACTTTATGTGCAGGACTATGAAGACATTCTTCTCCCAAAGGATGAGAAATGGCCGTTCCTTCTTCGTTTCCCAATCGGTTGCTTTGGTATATGCTTAGGTCTCAGCAGCCAAGCCATCCTGTGGCGTGCCCTCGCCACAAGTCCAGCCACCAAATTCCTCCATATCACACCTTTCATCAACCTCGCCCTCTGGCTCTTAGCCCTGGCAGTCCATCTCTCTGTGTCCACCACCTATTTGTTAAAATGCTTCTTCTACTTCGAAGCTGTGAAAAGAGAATACTTCCACCCAGTCAGAGTCAACTTCTTCTTCGCCCCATGGATTGTCTGCATGTTCTTAGCCATCGGAGTACCACCCATTATAGCACCCAAAACCCTTCACCCAGCCATTTGGTGCGCCTTCATGACACCCGTTTTCCTTCTCGAGCTCAAGATCTATGGCCAATGGCTTTCCGGCGGAAAACGACGGCTTTCAAAGGTGGCCAACCCATCTTCACATCTCTCGGTGGTCGGAAACTTCGTCGGATCAATTTTGGCTTCCATGGTGGGGTGGAAAGAGGTTGCTAAGTTCCTGTGGTCGGTGGGTTTTGCGCACTATCTGGTGGTGTTTGTGACTTTGTATCAGAGATTGCCGTCGAGTGAAGCGCTGCCTAAGGAGCTACACCCTGTGTACTCCATGTTCATTGCAGCTCCATCAGCGGCAAGCATTGCTTGGGAAACCATCTATGGTGAGTTTGATGGGTTGTCGAGAACGTGCTACTTCATTGCATTGTTTCTATATATTTCGCTGGTCGTCCGAATCAACTTCTTTTGGGGTTTCAGGTAAACTTTTCCTCTTAATTGGCGTTCCTGCACTACAGAGTATTCTATTTCAACGGAAAAATTACATTTTTGATCCCTCAACTATGCATTATTGTCATATTACTCCCGCCGCTGCTATGTTTCTCACTAAGGGTGTTCAAATTTTCGATTGGCCGCAATTTCCTACCCTACCCTACCCTACCCTACTGAACGGCTAGCCGCAAAAATCGGGTAGGAATACGGAAGAGTTTTTGGTCTTCCGGTTAAATCGGGTAGGAATGCGAAATATCCATCAATTTCCGCATTCCTACCCTACCCTACTCGCATTAATTAATTAGACATATATTTTTTGAAATAAAATTTAAACATATTTAATTATGTCCACCTTATTATTGTGTGTCTGGTGATATCGATTTAAATAGACTCTTATTTAAATGATTGTTAACTTTTCGAACAATATTATTGAGACATAATTTAATGACCTAATGTATTGTGATATTAAGTCTAATAGTGAGTTTTCAATGGTCACAAATCATTGAGTCTCTACCAATTAAATCTCAAATTATGTGCAATTAATATTATTGTCAACTTGTAGACACGTTTCAGACATGTTCGAATATATTTTAAACATATTAAGGTTAATTTGTAAATTTTTTAAATTGTAAGGTTATTCCATTATTGTATAAAAATGTGTTGTTATGTAGTAAACTATAGCATCATAAATGAAAGATTGTTACCATGATTTTATATATAAAAAAAATATTGTTAATAAGATTAATTTGTAACTCTTTTAAATAATAAAAACATATCACGGTCAATTATAAGTGACAATAATTAGTCTCATTCTTGATTAGAAGTTTTAATTTTTTTTTTAATTCTTGTTATACATATCAGTTTTCAATCTTCTATGTTTACTAAACTTTTAAGTATTAAATATAATTTCAATAAATATAAATTTATGAATTTCTACAGTCAATTGAAAAAAAAAAATTACATCGTACTAATGTGCTCACCCTAAAACTTTTTATAGTTGAATCTTCAATAATGAAATTGTCCTCCCTAGTCAAACATTTTGAATTTTGTTCCTCTAATCCTGATAACAATTCATAATTTTGCAGGTTTTCAGTTGCATGGTGGTCTTACACCTTCCCCATGACTACTGCATCATTGGCAACCATCAAGTATGCAGAGCAGGTTCCTTGTGTTGTAAGCAAGGCTCTTGCAGTAACTCTTTCATTCATGTCATCGACAATGGTGTTTGTATTATTCATCTCAACCCTTCTTCATGCCTTTGTTTGGCACACATTGTTCCCCAATGATCTTGCTATAGCCATAACCAAGAGAAGACATTGCAAGGAGAAGAAACACATCAGAAAACCTTACGATATAAGGCGTTGGACGAAGCAGTCTCCTCTCTCCTTTGTTTCACTTAGGAGAAAGAACAGTTCAGTGAACAAGGATTCCGATGGGGAGAAAGAAGTCGGATACTGAACTTATATAAGTAAAACATTTTTTTTCTCCAATATAAACCATCTGCAGGAGCCACTACATAATACTAATAGAATTTGAGATATTAAGATGGTAAAAAAAGCTAGAGATCTACTTTTGCTGCCTCTTGTATTGTCCTTCGTTGAATTTTCATCGTTTATACCTTTTCTCTCTATTTTTTTCCCCATAATATTGCCTATACTTTATTCGAAAATCATTATAAACGAGAAATTTGTTGGGCACTTCCCAGTACTGATCTGATTATGCAAGATGATGGTGTTATATCATTAATGGTCAATAAACAAATGAATTAACGTGATGGGAATCCGAGCCACTTGCCAATAATTTTATTGAAAATTTGGCCCGAGTATTACACTGTAGAAACAGATGAGACAGTATAACATTTCTATTGTGAGAAAAGAGAAATTGCAGATCAGAAAGAATGATTGTTTCAAGCTAAGGTGTGGCTTGACACCATTTTCCATAGATCTAGTGTAATGGCAATCAAAAGCTTGACGTTTTGTAGTAGTTATGTACCTATCCACAGTGAATGATTTGCCAATCTTCATCAAGCTGCAAAAGTTGATGCCTGATGGCCATAGTGAGCACTGTTTTCAAATGTTTACCTCGGTTTATGATCAGCGGATGCCCAAACCCCTGTTGGAATTGCAGGGACAGAGTTTATGGATATCATAGGTTCAAAACATTATACTCGAGCATTGATTCGTTAAATACAAATCATGTACCTGCTCATGCCAAGCGAAGGACCAACAGCAGCAATCCCTCCATCGTTCCCACTTATAATCCGCTTCACCACAAACCTGGGAGCTTTTTCTTTCTCTAAATGTTTCATCTACAAAAGGAATTTGTGACTGGTGAGATTTCACATGATGATATAGGACTAGAGATGACTTACTACGTCTAAATGCCTACTCAAACAGCAAGGAAATAAAAAATCAATACAGACTGCATGCTAGTACTCATGAAAAGTGCCGTGCTTACCTCACATTCTTGTTCAAAGGAACCCAATCTGTTCTCTTTTGAGCCCTTAAGGAGAAGTAATATAAGTCAATAAAATTTGCAAAAACATGAGATCCAAGGCCCACCAAAGAAAGTAATAAGCCGAACCTTCGCAGTTATACAGGTAGGCCAAGGTAGTTTTAACTCAGATCCAGCATTGGGATGGAGGTCAGACGCCAGAGAGAGCTAGCATTAAACCAAGAGAGAAGACTGAGCCAAGAGTAGCATTTTCTTTTGATAATTATGACAAAATAGTAACACTTGTAGCAGTTGCAGTTGTCACCAGAGTAGCGCAAAGGAAAAATTTGTTACATGGGACCTCTATTATATGTTTCCAAGTTTACCTTGTTAAACAGTTCTACTGGTGGATCCTGCTGAACCCTCTTCTCTGTTTGGAGATTAAATTCCTGCAGTAAAGTCAGGCAATGGTATAATAAGATAACATAAACTGAACCATCAATTTTAAAACTATAGCAAGTAGATATCAGATAAGCATCTGTGTCCACTTTTGGTACTGTAGTTTCCCGCTTGACATTTCGAAGAACTCCAATATCTCCTTTACTTGAAAATATCTGCATGTAGACACTACTTAGATTCAATCTTAAGAGTTGTATTCGAATAGGGTCTCAAGTCGGATATGATACCTTTTTGTTAAGAGGGCGAGCTTTAAAGTATTGATTTTTCTCACAACCCTCCAGCTTTGGAGCATCCATGAAATTCGCTCTGGTCATTTAAAGACATGCTCCAATGAAAATGCTATGAACTCTAATACAAAGTCAAAGAGATAATATAAAATTGTTCAACGTTGGAATTCCATGCATTCATCTCCAAGTAAATAGCATGACTGAGCTATAATGGAGAAGAATACGGGTTAAATAGCAATCAAAAATTTGAAATACAAATTGTCAGTGACCCTTTATTATTGCTAGTTCCAGTTATCCAGGTGAATAGTTGAATCAGTTTATATAGAACAGATATACACTGCATCTACTAACAATGAAAGGCAATAAAATGCCACCAAAACAACTAGATGAATTAATTTGTCTGACATTTACATTGAAAGTAGGACAGGAAATAATAAACACTATGAAGAGTGGAAAACTGATAAGATGAACAGAAGGGTCAGATAATTTTTCCATGATTAACTTTGAAATTGAAAGATGGATCCACCAATTATTACCTCCGGAATTCTCCATTTCCACATTCTGCATTTGAATTAGCACTAGGTTTTTGCAGGATCTGCAACACGGATTTCCAGTTTTAGACTAATAACATAAGGACTCCCATTAACAGATGTAAATGCAAATAATTATCATCTATTCACTGCCACAGACTGCATTTGTATTTCTTATGCTTTCTATTGTTCCACCTTCCTACCATCCCTCATTTTGGCCCGGACTTCACCTCCCTTAGGCATAACTCAGTGTGGGAACTAATTACCCAGCATGCGGAAATCCTACATTTGTTGGATTCAAAGAGTAACCTTATTATTAAGATTTTGATTGACAAAGAATGATGAAACTGCGGAAGAATGTTGTGCAGCCCTCTCTGATGTCTTCAGGTGGAATTCCTGCAAAGCAATGTGATAAAGGAAAATCTCAGCCTCAAAAAATATACAAGGAACTTTATTTGCAGCTGCCATTGTTCCCCATGAAGCTTAACCACAAAAATTGTGGAACTTATATTGGAACAAGCAAGATACAAGAGACTGATCATTTACTTGAAACTCGGGCAACCGTGGGACGGTTCTTTTAGGAAGTAAAAATGAAGGAGCCTCAAGTATCTGCAAGTTACAACAAGATCAGAGTCAAATATATGCAGCCTGGGTGAACTTTTTGTATGAAGTTGCAGCTGTGTATTAACTGTCGATACAAACTTTTCTATTCAATGGCAGAGCTTTGAATTTGCGAATAGTTGACGTCACATGTTCAACTTCTCCACTAGTTTTTGGCCTGAAAAGCAACAGTGAATGGATATGTAGCCTACTTGACTGAACTATGTCTTCTACCGCACAACAATATACATGTAAAACTGACCTCATCCTCTGTGCCCTATGGGCTGTTTCAAGGTCAGGTTCTCTAGGAATAGTAAGCCTCAACTTTGCATGCGCTGAGTTTCCCTCGATGGTTCCATCCTGCATTGCCATTAACATTCTCAAAACTCTATCAGAAATCTCCTTATATCATACAATGTGAACAAACTTCCCCTATCCCCTATCCCCTTCCCCTTTGTAAGCCTCTGTCCATATTTACACCCCCAAAAATTCATTAACTCGTGAATTTATCAACCAATCCCATATAAATGAACCTATTATATATTACAGAGAGTAATTTAAATTGCACATTTATAAAAGCAGAACAACAATTGAGACTAATCAAATTTCATCCAACGGTTCAAAATTCATTCCAAATTTTTTTTCCCTCCCAATGACATCATCTTCTTTGCACGCCGACATTGACAACTCAACCCACACCCTTCTCAATGTAAACCCTATTAGTCCACACCTACCTCTCTCTTCTCTTCTCTCTCTTCTTATTTTCTCTCTATCTACTTTAATTTTAAATTGCATTACTACAGAAAGAACATAAAAAATAAATTGTTATTTAAAGTATAAATGCGACACGATCAATGCTTGATTTTTGATATTGCAGTGTCTTCAGGCACGGAGCTATTGCTAGCGATCATATATCAGACAATGTAGATGGTAGGCATACGTATCCAACGAAGGCTAACAAGGTCCATATTGCTACTAACAACAAATATCCTTCCAATTTGTAGAGACAATAGGGTTGGTCTATTCAAACGTCAGTCATCTGGAACCATTCGGCAGGCATGCCTTTGAAAATTTATTAGTGAACATATAAAGAAGACAAGAAGATAAAAAATAGAAGAAGGGGAAACTATGAGCATTACGCTACCCATGGGAGTTAACCTGTCAAACACAGGTTAAAATGAAATATAAAGCCGAACACAAAGGAGTTTGCTTCCTGAAGCACGTAACGTACCCTTTTAGGCACCTTATGAACCAAGTTGGTTTGTTGTTTTGTATCATCAACCTGTTGCGCAAAACAAATAGCTGGTTTTGTGTAAAATCTTTAACAGGTCAATGGTTAAGTTTTTAATTTTTGTGCAAAAACAGAAATGCTCCCATGTTCTAAATAGATCACAGAACAAATTTAACTGACAAACTTGACCTTACGCAAGTGACCTCCCTCAATCTTCTGTCTCTTAGCAGCTTGACACTCGATCCCACATGGATTATCTGAGCTTTTATTGTTGTTCTCATCCAACTTCTGAAGCCTACCAGCCATGGGAAACCAGGGCATTATAAAACAAGGATAGTACAGTTAGTGTGACTATCGATAAAAGGGACAAACAACAGGAGGACTCCTTTCAATTAATAAGGAAATTATATAGATGATCTGCATTGCAGAACCTTAATTCTTATGAATGTTGTCTTTTCACTGTGAGAATTCTCGCACATCAAAGTTAGCAGTATTCAAACCTCAACGTTTTGAATAGCTACCAGAAAAATTTTAAAAAAAACTGAATACAATATAATAACAGCTAACCACTACATCAAGAATACACTATAGTGAAGGACCACAGAACCTCAAAGAGAGACCGGAATCTTTATTATTTTGAAACCACAAACACCACATCACTAAGGAAGTAATTTTTCCAATGTTCACCTGGAGTCACCAACTTGAGGAGGTCGATTTTGCTTGGCCAATTGACTAGCTGTAGGCTTCATCAAAGTTGATGTCCTTTGAGAAGATGGTTTCACAAATGACTCAATTTTAGCTTTTGTATTATCTTTCACCATGTGTTTATAAAACGTCAATCCTGCAACGAAAGAGGATCACAAACAGGAATATGATACTGCAGGAAATGGGAAGGAAATCAAAGAAGCTAGATTAAAAAGGCAAACTAGGATAGGTGAAAAGCATTATTTTTCACCTATTAGTCAGCTATGGAGCACAGAAACACAAGCACGTGATAGAATAAGTTGGGTGTAGTAACTGTAACATTGATCAATTGGGGGAGTGTGGGCCTTAATGTTAAAGAGAACAAGACATTTTAAATATAGTAGTCACTAAAAAGACTTGAGTGATCCAAGTTTAGAAATAAACCATCAACACCATCATAAAAACATACCTCTACATATAAAGCACAATATAAAGGAAGAAAAGCAAAACACCTGTCGGTAGTTGCTGGGGTTGATTCTGAAACTTTTGCAGACTGCCACTTTGTAAGTTGGTGAATATTCCTGCAGTTATTCCTTCACAATCTGCAAGCCAATATGACAGATACATAGTCAGTCTGTAGTCAATATGTAATGCATTTCAGTGTACCAGTTTTAGGTGTATCTGCCTACAATGGTTGAGAAGGTTGCACAATGTGTCCTATTGCACACAAACTATGCCCAAGAAATAATTTTGAAGCTTTTGTGCAAATTTTGGGTCTTTGTTTGATGTTTAATCCATACATGCTTTGTAGGATCATGTGATTTTGATGTTTTATCACACCTTACAGTTTTGTCAGACGAAAGATATAACACCACTGGCAAAGGGATAGAAATTTGACCCAAGAATGGTCAAAGCCTATCATTCGCCCAACCCAACATGACCTGTGATTTTTAAGGCTCTATAGACTTACGTTTTTAGGCTCACCTCAAGCTAAAAACAAAGAAGAATGCTTTAAGGCACAACATTAAAGGTCAAGTCATATTGAACCAATGCCTCAAAGGGTAACTCTTTCATCCAACATATGCTTTAAAATAAACATGCAAAATATGTATCATATAAACTACCAAAAAGTAGGGCCCATTGGTTGATTATGGAGCATCTGGTTTGAGTTCAATGACTGCTACAAGCGAGGAAGACGTAGTAAATAGAAGTTATCCAGTTAACCAATCCCATAAATGTTGACATATGCTATGTTTTAATGCCATAGAAATGAAACCTCAAAAGGGACATAAGTTACTGAAGCATACAAATTTTACCTCTGTTGTTCGCATCCCTAATGGGAACGGCATAGGAGTCCGACTCCAAAGCAGGGTCACTACTAGGCAAAGTCGTATTCTCCACGTCTTTAGTTTTTGGGGAGGTATTGACATTTTCCAGTAAGATATCTTCTCTTGGGACTAAATTTGTTACAAAAGCTGAAATAGCAAAACATAAAGCAGATACATCAAAAGATAGTCCTCAAATTTAGAGATATATAAAGGACTAATAATTTTGAGGCTATAACAACATCAACAACAAGAGGTCCACAAACTTGACAACCCAGTTTGCAAGGTGCAGTTGAAATAGGAGACAGAGTTTCCTTCACAAGATCTGCTAATGGTCAAGAGACCTCCATCCTATTGGACCTTCTGTTCTGTCTTGTTCCTCTCTCTATCTCCACCTCTCTTTATGTATATCGATGGAGTAATGCTACATAGACTTAAAAAGTAGACTTAATAATCACAACCATTGAATAGATAGTGGGTCCCTATAAATGCTAGGACCCACAGTGAAATCAATGGTTGTAATTATCAAGTCTACTTTTTAAGTTTAGTTTTTAAGTTCATGTCTCATTGCTCATATCGATGTCATAAAAAAGAACGAATTCTTGTTCCAAATACACCGTAAAAGTCTAAACCTCTCTTTTTTAAAAAGATTTCAGATTCTGCAGAAGTGAATTACTTTCTTAAGGGTGGACTGGTTCAAGACAAATACTCGGAACAAGGCTAAGAAAATTTTGTCATGATCTTTGCAGTGTAAAAATCACGATGAGAAATCTCTCAACACCTGAATTTTTTTTTTCTTGAACTGATTTCTCCTGGAAATTAATATTCAAGCAGAAACAACACAGCCTTACGTTAATTCATTAATTTTGTGGCATAATCCTTGACTCAACTTAAAAAGTATTATCCCAACTATTTAGTGTTGGCTACGTCCACACTGCATTGTGCTGGTCCAGATTTTCTGTTAAGTCACAAGCTAACAAATCTTAATAATTAGCAGGCAAATCAATACAAGAGTGCCGCAAAATACACCAAACAGACCAAAAATCAAGCCTGGCAGATATCAAACAAGAAGCATCATATTAAGCTTCAAAAGTAAGTAGAAGCATCTCAGCATTACTCGAACTAAAAGAAAACGACTAAATTGAGTCCCACAAAAAAAATAAAAAATCATAAAAGTACAACTTGATTGCAGGTATATGTGAAAGAATGAAGAATGATAGGGTTTCGTCCCAAAACACTTACGAGAAGGTGGATAGCTTCTGGCGGTTTCGAACCAAAGCTCAGCTTCACGAGCTTCAGCAAGGGACTCTTCACCGCTGAAATCGAAGTACCGAACAGCATCGAACTCGTAATCAAGATCAATCTCAATTGCTGTGAATGTATACTCAACCATATCAGCCATTTCTTCATCCATCTCTCTCTCTTTCTCTCTCCAATGTCCGTCCGTCCACTTAACACTCTCTCACTTCAAAATCACTGATTTGGCTTCTCAAACTGCAAAAGCTGAGAGCTCAAACACTAACTCTTCGAGTGCGACTGGTGTACGCACATTCAAGGCGCACATTAGCACGGAATGAAACCGGAAAACAGAGAGGTATATACACAACTTTGGTATCTATAGCCGAGAGAGAGAGAGAGAGAGAGAGAGAGAGAGGGAGGGAGGGATTTAGAGACGAGATTAAGAAGGATCCGAAATTTGAAAAGACGGGGGGTCCGAATAAGGGAGATACGTTAATTAATTTTTAGACAAATATGCCCCTGGTTTTTATAGGAATGACGAGTTTGGGAATTCCGAAATTTAAAAGGGTTTGGGTAATGGAGATGGGTTTGTCAATATGAGGAAAGAAGGATGGTTTTTTTTGTCTTTATGTAGAGGGGCATTGTTATAGGGGTTTGAGCTCTGTTTCGGGCGGAGAAAACCTGTCGGGGCTCTGAAATTTCGGCGCGGGCTAAGCATTGCCCTGATATGCTCATCGAATTGCGAGATTGCCCCTAACGTTTGCATTAGTTTGTCAGGTCCAGGAACTGGGACCCACCACTGCATATTTATGAGGATGACGTACGGGCAGAGTTTCATTTAACCCCTTGATTTGTATTTATTAATTTTTGCCTCTCAACTTTCTAGATCATAATCAATATCTAATTGACCCCTTTTTGAACTTTGTTTTCTCTCATCATGATGTTTTACTAATTCTTTTGGTTTATTTATTAATTCTTACAAAAAATTATAACTTTTGGAAAGTTGTACTAATGATTTATCATCCGGGCTTTAAACTGAAAAAAAAAGTGTTTATTGAAATAGAATATTTAGATTTTAAAGTGCTTTCATTAATTTAAATTAATTTTGTTATTTACATATACTAGTATATTGAAAGAGTAGAGTTAGCTCACGACTTTTCCGAATAGATGAATGGGTCCCCGGTTGCTTCCGCCTTCCAAACCAATTTTTTTGAAAATTGGATGCAGTTACTAATTCATAATCTGGCATGTACAGAATGAAAACTTCATTCTCGATTCTACGAAATTTTTTATGAAAGTCTTTCATTTGCTTCTTCTATTTTTATATCCACCACCACAAGTAATGAGACTATCACCACCACCACTATATTAGTCATCGCCAATAACACCACCATCACCATAACTCTATTATAATTGTCACTGTCGCCATTAGTAGTATGTTAGTAATTGTGAAATAAATAATTATTTTTGTTGTCCACCCAAAATGCTATTTTTACCAATTTTCACTAAATCTTTTTCTATTTTTGGTGAACATTAAAGCATTACTTATTCCGTAAAGTGTTTGTCAAACAAATATTTTATAATAAATACTTATTTAAGAAGTATTTTGCAAACTGCATAAATCATTCCAAAATGCTGTATAAACGAGGAATCACATCGTGCCAAAAAAAATTAAAAAAAAAAAAGACAATAATTTAGTCAAAAAGTCTTCTAAATTGACAGAACAATCTTTCCTTTAATTATTTATTTCGCAGGCCTGCCAGCCATCAATTTTTAGCATCCTCAATAGATGCCTTGCTGCAGGCCTGCAGAAGCATACAGAAGAGGCCAATGTTTGGATTCTGCATCGGATTCCATCTATGTAATTTTGTTGGAAACGCATGTTCTAACGTAAGTAGCGAAGGATTGTTTTACCCTATTATATATGGAGCAAGCCGGCAAGGTCAAAGGTGAAGTAAAATATATGGATTAAGTCCAGGTATGACATCAAAAACTAATCCTGACATAAATGACCTGTCTTTGACCGAATCGGTGAAGAGATTAATCGATGTGCACATAAACTGACTCGGACAGTTCTAACAGCCTATTCGACAGCCGTTACCAGTTGTTCATCACTTCTCCTTTCTTGCCTATTTCAGTAGAATGACTCCCCTCTGAAGTCTCATTCAAGTCCTTAAGATGTTGATGTTCCCTCTTATTCAATGATAACAGCTACCTGTACTGTTTAACAGAGATATTCATGAATTCATTTGGGCTTATTAGACAACATAGGATTCCTTCCTCTCTTGCTATTAAATCTACTATTGTACCAAAACATTGAAAACTTTACGATTTAACTAAGTCAAAGTTACGACTTAATGAGATTCTAAAAGATTAGAATTGATCCAATTTTTTTGAAAATTACAGCTAATTTGACCTCACTGAATTATAACTTGATTCATTTGAATTATAATTTGTTTTATAACCTTTCGTTTATTGTGGCAAAATACTTTAGATTTTTGAGTTTCACCACTGTGTGGTTTGTTTAGTAGGTAAAAATTCAAATTTTCTCTTTTAGTGTTTAGATTCGAATTTTCATAACTATGATAACTCACCGAAATTAAACATATTCTTCGGTGCCTAAAGTACATAGGGAATCCTAACTTCAGCATCGATATAAAAGCGGTAAGTCTCTTGTAGGTATGTGGTGTTTAAGGAAAAAAAACTCCTTGTCAAATATGTGGAGTAACTTTTTTGTATATATTTTTTCAGCACCATAAAAAACAAAAAAAAAAATAATAATTTGGGTTTCATTCCTGGCAAACAATAACTATGCTCTGTGCTTTTCATTAAGAAATGACCAAACTATGAGCACTCCACTGCGAGTCTGTTGTATGTACCATACTGGCCAAACCAATTTAATGTATCTGTCAAATACAAGCTCTGTCTGCACAACAAAACCGACACCACTATAATTTTGATTTCAATATGCCGAGTATTTATTGCTATTATCAAACATAATATTTTATTTATGATAATACTTGGAAAATGGTACCATTAAACAAGAACAATTAGGTTAAAGAGATTGACTTATATTGAAGTTATATGACGAAGATTACCCAAGGAAGGAAACCCAAGTTGGTCCAAGATAAACTCAAGAAGAACCGTTCAGGTCTATCCATTGAAATCTCGAAGAGAGCTAATGTTACAAGGTCAGGATTACTGACCGAACTGATCTCCTTATATACGAGCTTGCCTCGATAAGAGAAGTTCGCCCTGTAGCGTATTCAGCAAATAACAAATTTTGCTAGAGGCATACGATGTCATCACATGTCCAGATTGGAAGACAAGTCATCATGCCATCTCAGCACATTCTAGAATATCCCGTCACATCTAGGGAATGTAACCTGTAACGGCCTAAGGGAATATAGACTTAAGTGGCCCAAATATTCCCTTAACAAACTCCTAATAAACTAGGAGACCACTTGACGATGACAGGACCATCGCATATATATACCAAAACCTTTATTCGAGTAAGGTAAAAGAGATAATTCCATAATTGATCATTCTTCTTTAGAAATAAGAGATTCAATTAAAGTGGATTAGTCATGTTCAAAAACTGATGAACCACTATACTTTCAGTGTGATTTCATACCCCCAGTTCAGCCCCTCTTCGCATCTCATTAGCAACTCAGTCAAGTCAATGGCCTCTAGGCTCCATCATCATTAATCAATCACTCAGCTTCACACATTCATTCATATGAAACTACTAAACCATGAACTCCCCAGTTCAAGCACTCGATTTGTATCTTGAACCCAGGCATCATCAATTTATTATTCTAACTTTTCATTAAATATTTTCGTTTGGATGGAGTTATGATTGGGGGAGGTGGGGTTGTTATTATGAATGCCAGTGTAATTTGTGGTTTGGATATAGATGTCAAGAAGGAAGAAGAGAAATGAAAAACAAACGTTTTTTATGCAAAAATAATTTCTTTCAATAATCGATAATTTTTCACGCAACACTAATTGGGAATAAGTGAGAGTTTTAGAATTTGAAGCATTGTTTTGTTGATTTTCTTATGACAACGGGTTTGTATCATTTGATCAAATTGGAGAGGAGATTAGTCTAAATATGTGTAAATTGACTTAATCACACCTAACCGTTGAAACAAAAAAGAAAGAAAGAAAGAAATAAAGATGGATTTATACTTCTACAACTTTTTACAAGTAATGAATTTCTTTATATTCTACAAATGTTAATGATTTGTCTTATTTTTTTGGGTTAATTGTACTGGAAGTCCTCAAAGTATGAAGTTTGTCTCATTTTAGTCCCCAATATTTCAATTGCATCATTTTAGTCCCTGAAATATTGAATATGTTTCTATATGGTTATTCAAGCAGACAACATTTAGATTACTAACGATTTTTTATTATAAACTTGTCACGTAATACCTAAATATGGACAAAAAATAATTTTGATAGCTTTGAAACAAAATTTGAGTAGCTCTTGACAAAAAAATGTGTAATATGGATAGCTTTTGACCAAAATTTGGATAGCTCATTATCAAAACTGTATAATTTGGGTTGTTATTTAACCAACATTTGAGTAAAAATTTGGTCAAGAATTATCCTAATTATTTTTTTGTCCATTTGTAAGTATCACATGACAAGTTTATGATAAAAAATCGTTAGCAATCTAGACGCTATCTGCTTGAGAGACCGTATAGAAACATATTCAATACTTTAGGAATCAAATTAATGCAATTGAAATATTGGGGACCAAAATTAGACAAACCCCATATTTTAGGGACCTCCAGTACAGTTAACCCTAATTTTTTAAGCGAAGCACAAAAAAATAAAACAACAATGCTATCGAGATATAATTTAGGACTTAACATGTTATAACTTTTGAATTATCAATCAACTTCATTTAATATTGAGATTCAGTACCAAATCTCATATTGAGATCCGTTATTAATTTAAATATAATAATGTATTAAATTTCTAAATTAAATGTCCAATTAAATATAAATAACATTATTAAAAAAAGAAAAAGAAATATAGAGTTTTAGAGTCTAGACTACGAATATAACTCCACCCCAATCAATGACGAAACTTCTCCAATCTTCCATGTTTCTGCTTCCACTCTCAAAATCGAAGAAATTCGCATTTTCTTCTTCGCCAGTTCTGCTGCAAGCTCCCAGAAGAACTCGGACAATCTCTACCAAAATGTCCACCGCGTCACCGTCGCAATTGACTCACACTATCAACTTGACGAGTCAACCCGCTGAACCTGTCCGAGTCGTCGCTTCTCCTGGTATCTCCGATTCCGATTTCAGGCAAATCAACTTAACTCTCTCTCTCTCTCTCACTCTCTCTCTGTGTATTTACACACACACGCACACAACCCCAATTCTTCAATGTAATTTGTGCTTTAGGAATGCTATTGAATCCTCTTTGTTCAAGCGGTGGCTGAAGAACATACAAAGTCCGACAGGGCTTTTGGCTGACGGAGCTATGACTTTGGAACAAGTACTTATTCAGGTACATTCGAATGTCTTAAGGAATGACACAATTCATTTAGTTTTGCGATTAATATTGCGATTAAGCTCTGATTAGGTATCAAACAGGTTTTTTTTTTGACTTATTATTGGTGCTTATTGAGATTCTATGTAATTGTGGTGCTTTCCAATATTTATGACAACTCAACGACATTGTCCCATTTGTGAGTCGGGCTCAATTTTGCAAATAGGGAAATGGATTGATTCATTGTAATGGATATCAATATGCTCATTTTTGAGGAATGTTATCTAGACCTAAAAATTCGACCTAATTTGTTGACTTAATGATGTGATTTCATTAGAACCAAGATCAACACCAAACGTTTGATGGGTCCGCACTTTGGGCAGGACCCACCCCACAAGAGTCATTCACCAGGGAACCCAGGGTACAGCATATTCAGGGACAAAAGACTTATAACATTGAATTATGTAATGAATAAGGGTCAGTCAACCTGTTGCTGGATATACATGTGATTTTCTGAGTCCACCTTGAACTTTGAAGTGATCTGGTTTGTAAGAGATTGATATTAAATACTTCAACAAGTCAAGTGGTTGTCTTAAATATTCCAATTGTATTGTTTTACAGTAGCATGATTAAGGTCATCAGTGAAGCTGGCCATACTTTGAAGAACTACTTCAGTAAAAGCCATGATTAAAAAGCCTTGTAAGAGTAGTCAAAAGCCATCCTAGGAGCACTGGCTAGTTTTAGATGGGAAGTGTTGCTATTTCTTTATAAGCCATGAAGAATTGCTAAAGTAACCCATCTTTGTATGGTTGGCTTTTACTGCTTCTGGAGACAGAGAAAGAAGTGTCTTTGTGATTGCTACAAGGATTTACTTTATTCTGCTTAATTTTAGGATAAGGCAACATATAGCTCTTCATGAACAGAAATTCTAACAAAATCAAGGAAGGTGGTGCTTTACTTGGTCTAGTCTATGGAATACCACTGTCGTGTTGAAGATGTTGGCTAGATGAGTATTGAATTTATGTGATTTCTCTAGTAATCCTATTCTACAAGATATCTTAGATATGACTGCCACATGATCAAATTATTATGATCAAAATCTTCTACTTTAGATCCATTCCATCTTATTTCTTCAACAGGAGAAGCACAAAATAGGATGGGTCAGGCTGAGTTATAAACTATCTCTTTTACAGTGATATTTTCGCTCCACATGTCATTAGCTGTCAAAGGCAGATCAGGTGTCCTCCTCCATGACGTGAACTCATTTTCACATGAAGAATTGTTAAGGTGTCAAAACCTTCATGGTGCAAACCCTAGGATCAAAAGATGCCTCTGCGTAGAATGGAGTGCTCAACCATGGTTCAAATATCAGCCTATATTGATACGACTCGGCCGAGTTGGATTGACACCCTTTTGTCCCAATACCATTACAAGTTCCATGTAAACCACAATTTTTGCACTTACTCGGCGGAGTCGTTCAAGAGGTTTCTGATTGAATCCCACATCATTCGAGTTATTGTCATAGAATTGGCCGATATGTTCCATGATACCACGATATGGCCTAAATCTCTTGTCAACTTCAATTATTTCCTCGATATAGCATTTGGTTTTTTGTATTGGCCAATACCATTTGCCGCAGCAAGCTGAATTGTCTCAATGCCTTCCAAGTGGATGGCTGATACTACGTTCTTGAATCATGCACTCAACATCCAAACTTCAGTTTAATTCAAAAAAATCAATTGACAAAGGAACAACACGATTTGGAAGTATCCACACATGCTTGAGAAATATGCATCCAGTATGAAGCATGACGGAGTAGGGACACAAAAATGACATGTTGGATTGAGCATAAATACTTAACATAGTGGGAAACCCAATGTAACATAGATCTAGGTTAGCAAGCCTCTGTTAGCTGCTAGTTAAAGCAACGGAGAGCCATATCCTTTGTTATTCTGTATTTGTACGCTTGGTGGTATAACGGATATTATGTGAGTTGATACACATGGTCTCTTGATTAAGGCATGCTGGGAATTAAGGCAAGTGATTTCTTTGTTGGAGGTGTCACTGCTACTTCTGCTCTCATGCCCTATGTAGCTTGCTAGGTTGGAAGCCCGTCTTTCATTCTAGATACAACACTGGTAAAATATCTAATTATGATTGATCAATTGATGGCATTTATATTGGAATAGGAGTACGCCCACAAGTAAGGTGATGGCTAGAAAGAAAAGCTTATTTCAATACATTTCCTTTATTCTCCTCATTTGACCATGCACCTATAATTCTGGTAGGTCCTATTTCATTTTGATATCTTCTTTGGATATAGGGTGTGGATATGTTTGGGAAACGTGTTGGCTTTGTCAAGTTCAAAGCAGATGTTCTCGACAAGAAAACGGGCAAAAAGGTACCTGATTAGCATCTCAAATTCTCAATATGTCACTTTGCATTGAGATACATATCAATCCTTTCAATGGGGTAAACTGAGATCCTTGACTATTAACAATTCATACTTCTCATGTTGGTCTGGTCCTGGGGATTCAATCTCGGTTTGAGAGCTACATGAATGTTCCTTCCCTTTCCTGCCTTAGATAGTCATAAACCATCTGGTTGCCTTCTTTACATGTGCTTTTGTTCCTTTTTGTTCATATGTACGTTTAGGTTCCAGGTATTGTGTTTGCACGAGGACCTGCTGTAGCCGTGCTAATCCTCTTGGACTCCGAGGGCAAGACTTATGCTGTGCTTACCGAGCAGGTAGCTTTTCCTGTGGACTATTGCTCATTACAACTTTATGCCAGGGTTCTAGAATGAATGAAAATTTTGACTTGATTATTCAATGATATACTCTAGAAGATGATTGCCGTATCACTATTTCATGGAAACTCTAATGGAGACTTTTATGTGCGAAAGGTTAGGGTTCCAGTTGGGAGGCTTCTTTTGGAATTGCCGGCTGGAATGCTGGATGATGACAAGGGTGATTTTGTTGGAACAGCAGTTCGCGAGGTCTCTCTCTCTCTCTCTCTCTTAAGACGAACAATCTTTTTAAGATACCTTAATTACTACTTGCTTTCCATTCCACTCCATTTTCTCCATCTGTATTGCCATTTGCTTCTGTTAATTTCAAGCTGGAACATGGTCAGCAGGAATTGTTATTCATGGTGTACTTTTTATTCCTATATCTTCTGTTGCTTTTACTATCATCTAAAGATAAATTTGATAATGTAAGCTCTTACTTCTGTTGAACATATAGAAATTGTACTCTAGGTGCACTCTGGAAAAGTTGGTTGGGACAATAGACAATTTTCATTTCGAAAGATGCTGAGAGAATTTCAAACATGTTGTCCCCTAACTCTCACAGGGTCCATCATAGACTGACAATACTGATTAAACAATTCACTGGAGTTGCAAAATATCCCAAAAACTTTGACAGTGCTTGGATGTAATCTTGCATGTGGCTAGCGTTTGTCCTTTAACTGCTAAGCAGTTGACAGATTGCAAGAAATTTGAAATGAATGTCAAAAGTGGATTGTTCCTCATCCATGCTGAACTGTAGAAGTAATTCCTTGATGGATAAGGAATAGAAAAAATTTATCTCAACACAATTCCATGAAATGGAGCCCCAATAAATTAGGATTTTGAGACAAAACCCAGCTGGGACATTTCTGCAAACTGAGTTTTGGATGACCATACAAAGGCAGTCATAAGTGAAATAGTCATCCAATCCTACCTTATGCCCACACTATTAATCAAGGTACAGTAATAGTGTATTTTCATTGTTGACTATTAAATGTGAAAGAGAAACTTCAAATAACGTGTTAAAGCTCCCTTATCTCTATATTACTGGCTGCCTCTCCAGTCTTTCCCAATTCTTATTGATACCATCTAGTGCTGGAGGTAGGGCTGTTAGTCGAACGAGCCCGAGCCGAGTTCAAGCCGAGCTTGAAAAACTTGTTTCTTAATCGAGCTTAAAAAATTGTTCAAGTTCGGCTCGTTTAGAAAACGAGCCGAGTCTGAACGAGTCAAAAACAAGTCAAGTCCGAGCCGAGCCCGAGTATTTGCACATAAACAAGTCGAGTCTGTCGAGTTTGAGCCGAGCTT
Organism: Ilex aquifolium; assembly: GCA_951799425.1. Taxonomy (NCBI): domain Eukaryota; kingdom Viridiplantae; phylum Streptophyta; class Magnoliopsida; order Aquifoliales; family Aquifoliaceae; genus Ilex; species Ilex aquifolium. The sequence goes on from OX637392.1 coordinate 3,889,589, forward strand.
GTAGGCTTGTTTTCTAAGCGAGCCTAAAAGCTTGTTCAAGTTTGAGCTCGTTTAGAAAACAAACCGAGCTTGAACGAGCCGAACCCGAGCCGAATTCAAGCCAAGCTCGAGTAGCTCAGTTTGATTAACAGCCTTAGCTGGAGGCCATTGCCAAGTATAGCTAGTTAGATTCAAGGGTTAATTATTTTTTACCCCCCTGTGGTTTCGTCTAAAAGTACCTTACCTACTTAACGTTTAAAATTATGCACATAACCCCCTTATGGTTATGTACCAAAGTAAAACCGTTACTTTTATCATCCAACTTAACGGAGAGTGTACTTCACATGCTCAAAATATGTTGTGGATTTTGTTTTCATTGTTTCCCTCCAAAAAAATATTGTCTAAGTGCCTAAAATGCCCTTTATACTAAAATAGCTAGGGTCATTAAATGAGTAAGTTTCTATTCCCAGATTTAATTATTCATTAAATGAATAATTGGAAGCTAATTTTATTCATTTATTATTCATTAAATGAATAATTGGAAGCTAAGTTTCTATTCCCATTAAAAAAAAAAAGGTAGTATGGTAATTTTATTATTCTATTAACGGTGTTAATTATTTCATTTTGGTACATAACTTTAAGGGGGTAATGTGCATAATTTTAAACGTCAAGTAGGTAAGGTGCATCTATCCAAAACCACAAGGAGGTAAAAAACAATTATCCCTAGATTCAATTAGAAGGTAGATTAAAATATGTTAATTTAGTTTAGAGGTAAATAACATAATTCTGTGTGACATGTTTTGACATGCAAGTTTCTTAATAATGTGTTTTTAGTGATTGTACTCACTACTTCGGTTAATTGGAATATGTCAACTTGTTACCTTGGGCAACAATTTTTTTTCCCTATAGTCTTCGAGCTTTAGATGATAGAGCAATGAACTTGCATGTTTTCGATTTTATGTTCTTTATAAACGAACATGACAGGTTGAAGAGGAGATTGGCATACACTTGAAGATAGATGACATGATTGACCTCACAGCCTTTCTAGACCCAGCGACTGGATGTAGAGTTTTTCCTTCTCCAGTATGTAGCTATTTATCCCTTATTTTTATGAAACCTTAAAATTGTTGGATTTTTTAGAATAAAAAAAACTATGGATGCACTTAACCCCTGTGCCTCTCTGAGTGTTGCATAGAATTCTTACCAACCAGTCCGTTAAACAATTTTTGTTGTATTTTGTCAGAAAAATGATTTCTTGTGTTTCCAATGCTAGGGCGGGTGCGACGAAGACATTAATTTGTTTCTATACAGAGGACATGCTAGTAAAGAAGTTATCACACAGCTTCAAGGGAAAGAGACGGGTCTTCGAGAACATGGTGAACTTATTAAAGTGCATGTAGTTCCCTATGAGAGACTCTGGCGCATGACTTCTGATGCAAAAGTTTTGATGGCCATTGCCTTATATGAAATGGCTAATAGACAAAAGCTGCTGCCTACTCAGAGCAGGTGACCTGCTGATTCACACTCTACCTAGCTTCATGAATTTGACTCCTCCTAGATTGTAAGTAATGGTTCTTTGCTGAATCAAGATGCCTTTCATGACAGATTCATAATATCGTTTTTATGTCAAATAGAGAGCATTTGCTCAGCTCCCTGAAATTGCTATGATATATACAGAGTACAAATGATAATTGGTTGTACCACCCTCACATGCCACTAAGATTTGGAATCTTAGGTACTAGTGACATTGGCTGATACATGCTTCACATTCGCCACAACCTTTCAGCCATTTTTTTGGTAAAAATTACATCGAAAATCAACTGGAATTTTGAGAATGAAAAACAAACTGTGGATGATGCTCAAACAAAGCCGATTGACATGCTGTTTACCTCAAAACACTTTGTATCTTGGTTGTTGATACCAAAAATGCATCCTTGATATGAGATTGTAGGATTGACCGAACAACATGCAGGACTTAATGTTGTGATCTAAAGAATGATTTAGTTATCGATTCCCTAGGTTTTTCACAGTTTTATCCTTGAACTCCTAAAATTGCAGAGAGCAGCCTCTCTCCTTAAGACAAACAGAAGGGTTCTCACCAATAGTTCCCTGCAATTTGCACGTGATTTACATGTGCAATGCCTTGACCTTCCCACTGCTCTCTTCTGCTGTGTGTAGAGAGGAGCTTCCTGGAAACCAAACTCCCCATTGAACTCAGGGTTTGCAGAATTGAAACTAGTGTCAAAGTTTAAGGAGTATTTCTGATACTTGCGATAAAATCAATTAAGGTACACAACATAACTATTGAAACACCTCTCTTATTGCACTTCCAATCACAATACCATCAAACCCAGTCATAGGACAACTCCTTGATGAGCTATTGCTAAAATGTTACTTATTGCATTACAAATAATATTACTGGAGGGCTAATATGACAAAAAAATGCGTGCATGCACACAGGCATCACAGGTACAAGAATTTATTTAGTGTACTTATGGGTAGTTAAGTTGCGTTGGGACTGCAAGAAGTGGCGTTGCCCTATGTAGTGTAAGGCCAAAATTTTCATTCATGTCCAATTTTTCCGATGTCATGCCGCAGGGAAGCTTCCAGTCAAAGTGATACACAAGCGAAGCTATCATCAAGCTCACCACCCTTTGAGCAAGGAGAATGCCTGGGCACATTCGGCGGCCTGAACCAAACGGAAGAAATGTGAAATTTTGTCCTTTAAAGTCTACTTCAGATCCCAAGAATCTTTCCGGCATGAAACGCGTAGGGTTATCCCAGTAATCCGCATCCCGAGCAATTGCCCATGCGTTTACCAGTATCTGTGTCCCCTTAGGAATCATATGGCCATTTAGTTTTACATCTGTTTCCGTTTTGTGGGGCACAAGAAGAGGCACAGATAGGTGCAGCCTCAATGTTTCTTTCACAACTGCCTGTAAGTAGGGTAGTCCAAGGATATCAGATTCTTCTATTTTCCCTTTGGCTCCCACCTTTTCAATAAGTTCTTGACGTAGCTTTGCCAGTACATTCGGATTAAGTAGCAACTCAGTCATTGCCCACTCGGTAGTAATTGAACTAGTCTCGGTTCCCCCAAGAAACAAATCCTGAGCAAATACAACATTGGCAAACATTTTCTTTAAGTGGAATGATTTAAGTTTCTCAAAGATAGTGTGTACATTGTATCTTGATGTATGCTTGTGTGTGTGCAAGAGTGTCTGCACGTGTGTGTGTGTGTGTGTGTGTGAGAGAGAGAGAGAGAGAGAGAGAGAGAGAGAGAGAGAGAGAGAGAGAGAGAGAGAGAGAGAGAGAGAGCATACCACTAGTAGGATTTTGATATGTGAGCAGTTGAACTCAGACTCATTTGCTTGGCTGAAGTCAAGGATAGAATCTAGGAGATCACCATGCCTTGGCAGGTTAGACTTTCTGTGTTGTAGACGCTGATCTATGAAATTTTGTGAAACTGTATCGAGCCAACCATAAGCAGCCTTGGATTTGCTCCTTATGCCTTGAGGGTCAAAAGGTTTAAGCCACGGGAAAATGTCGGCGATGTTGAACTTGCCAGCAACATCCATGACAGTCTTCACTGCATTTTGAAACCCTAGTACATCTAGGGACCCAAACTCAGCTACATTCTCCGATACGCATGTGTTAGACATTTGATTTAGAGCTGTAGTGAAGGCTAACTTGCGGATTTCCACAGCTTCTCCTTTTTGGCTAGCCTGATTAACATATTGAAGCATCTCTTTTACAACTTTGTGTCGAAGGCCTTGCAGTGACTCTAGCTTTTGTGGGTGGGTCAAGTATATGTTCAATGCTTTACGGATGAGTCGCCATTCTTCTGCTGCAGACATCCACAATACCGCGAGATCGTAATGTTCAAGTACTGTGACAGCGTCGGGGATGGTCCGACCAGAGCAGGCCTCGTCGTTCTTCTGTAGGATCTCTCTAGCCATCTCCGGTGAAGAAGCCACGACGCTAGTTACGCAGCCTAACCGGATAGTCATGAGAGGGCCATGCTTCTTGGCCAGCTTTGCCAAAGACTCGTAGGGTTTGGGACCAACATCGAAAAGGTTTCCAATAAGAGGGAAGCCAATGGGGCCTGGTGGGAGTTTTCTTCTCCGAAATACCCCAAGGCCATGGATGATAATGAAGAAAAAGAGGGAGGATAAAAGAAAGCTTAGGAACTCCATGTAAGCTGTGTGTGTTTATCAGTATAGGTGATTCAGATACTTAATGACCTCTCACCCATGCATGCATATATATATATATATAAGGGAGGGTTATAAGTGATAGGTGTTTTTATTTATTAAGTACTGTAGCTGAAGGAATTGTTGTCAAAGACTCACATTTGTTGACTCTCTTTTCCAGATTTTATATATTTTACTTTATTTTCAAAGAAATCCAACTGGCGCGTTGGAGAACCGTGTTTTTGACAAGAACAATGTTAAACAACAACAATGTTATTAAACAAGAACAATGCTATTAATTACTCTTTGAGTAATTATCATCCATGTTCTTTTTAGATAAACATATCTTTAATGAGACCCATCCACTATCCAAAATATTGTTAACACTTTTTTTAGTTTGTATTTAAACATTATTGACAACTCTTGTCGCTAAACTATTGTTTCTAACAAAAAAAATTCATTTAAAGTATCAAAATTGTCCTTCACATAAACCCCAAATAATTTTTTTACATAAAAATCGAGCTGATTAAAATTTATTATTAAAATTCAAGTTTATTAATTTCTTTTACGTATTAAAATTTGAGTCAATTTGAGTTCAACTTGAGCTGCTAGCATCGATTAAAATTCGATTTGAATCGATTAAAATATATATTTTTTTATGTATCAAAATTCGGACAGGTTAAAATTCAATTCGAGTTGATTAAAATTTATTTTTAATCGGCTCAAATTTTAATACATAAAAAAATCTAACTTTTAATCGACTCAAATTTTAATTGACTCAAATTTTAATACTTAAAAAAATTAGAAAAAAGAGGAGTCTCATTGAAGATATTCTTATCTAGAATGAGTGTGGATGGAGTTTTTTTTTTTTTAAATATATAATAGACAATTTAGTAAAATTGTATTTTAGTCAATGTCATTAATCTGATAGGGATTGTTAGTGATGTTTCAGATAATAAAAATGATCTTATTAAAGATATGTCTATTTAGAAGATGTGTCAATGATAATTAGTTAATTACCCTTACTCTCATTAGTACGTTGGGCAAGGAAATCTCTCTCTCTCTCTTTGCTGGGCCACGAAGGCTGGTGGAAGGCAACCATTCAACTTTTCTACATTCCTATCCTACTTTTGTGTTCCATTGGAGATTCGATCGTAAGATTATTAATCGATTCAAGTAGTTTAATGAATTAAATTTAGTTATATTTTAGAGCTAATCACAAATTATACGCTAAAAGATTTATTGAATCTCAATTTATACCCTTAAAGATTAAAAATTTTAATTTACACCCTCAAAGATATATATATATGTATCAATGTGCATCTCAAACTAACTGCTGTCTAATTTACCGTCTAAAACTAAATAGATAAAATACACTTAAATCCTCTTATGTTTGTCACTTAATCACCTAATCTCTCTCACATTTGAAATATTACACTTACACCCCTGAAAATCCAAATGTGACTAAAAGTGTTCCCTAATTAGACATCCAAATAATTTTATTCAAGTAATGTATTACATTGGATATAAAGAATATTATATAATACCAATACTCTTGAACATTATATAATAAATGCATTGTATTGGACATTTAAATAGTAAGCTTAATTTTGAATTTTATAGTACAACGGGCCTACAAAATAAAGACTAGTATGAAAATTATAGTTATTTATTAGGATGACATCATATTTTTTAGTAGTTACATTAACGGATATTGACGATAAAGAGTTATATGTTACACGTGTACAAACGTCAAGGGTGTAGGTGTAATATTTTAAATGTGAAGGATCTAGCGATTAAGTAACAAATCTGAAAAGGTCTAAGTGTAATTTACTCATTTAGTTTTAGACACCAAACTGACAATAGTTAGCTTCAGATGCACGTTGATACAAATTTATATATTTGAGGATGTAAATTGAGAGACGAATAATTCAAATCTCATCTCAAAATAGATCAGAATATATATGATCATCTCTTGTTATGCTCATAAAATTAATTATTAACTTCATCCATTTAAAATTATTTTGAGTTTTCACCATTATAAACAAAAAAAAGAAAAAAATTCATTAGAGAGAACAATTTTTTTTTTTTTTTAGTTCAATGGTCAGGGGTGTCTGACCTAATTTACGTGAACCTCGATTAATCTCTTTTTCGGTCCGGTCAAAGACAAATCAGAGAGAATATTAAGGCAATGGTCAAAAAAGGAGTTGTCGGTGATGGATGGAGCAAGTATATGCAAATTTATTTTATAGCCTCTTTCACACCTATCAATTGACTGAAAAATATTTTTATAATCAAAACATGTTGATTTAAGTTGTAAAAGCAATTGTTCAAAAAAAAAAAAAAAAAAATTGTAAAAGAAATTCAATTGTCTCGTTCATTTACTTTTATTACTTTTGTATTATTTATTTTTATTAAAGAAAGACGAGCATAGCACAATTAAAATGACCTAATTGTTTAACTTTACTTTTTATTATTTTATGTAAAAAAATAATAGTGCAAAATGACGAAGGGCCACATACCTAACATTCGAATTTTCAAAAAAATGAAATTTTAAAAAAGAGTCATTCTAAAAGTTCATTATTAAAGCTGTTGTAACACAGTGTGGAAACAATATTCAAAATTATTCTCTAGTAACAAAGAAACCGTCAGTAATAATGAACCGCGCAAATGAGCGTAGAACAATGGTTATTGATGGTGTTCAAAATTGTTGTAGAACAATTGTTGTGTGAGACCCAGTATGGACTTTATGTACGCTTAAGTTAATGGGGGATTAGAGAACAAAATATAAGTAGTTCACCTCAGTTGAAAGACTAAGGCTATATCCACTATAATGGAGACTCTTGCTCCTTGAGAGGAGGAGATTGTATTACTCGAAGAAAAAGATAGTGATTACAGTGAATTTTTTGGCTGGGAACCTTCTTTACACAGTATTTCTTAGATAAAACTCTAGAAAAAAACTCCATTTTTACAATGGCTTCGTCTTTTATTTATATATCTGACCATCTAGGATTTCTACGATTCTTCTTTTTCTTGGCTGATTCTGTGGTCCTCTCTTCGTTTGTCCGGTAGCAAAGTCTGTCACCCTGACATATTCTGTGTTGCTTGGGGATCCTCAGAAACGGAATGTATCAAAATATTTCCTTTATTAGGGAATATTTGTTCGTTAGTCATTAGAGGTTGTCTCATTGTCACCTCGACACGTGGCGCGACCGAAGCTGCTTAGGGCCCATCCTGTACTGAGTTTCTTATTCTCAAGCAGGCACCTGTTACCGTGCTCGACACGGCCGGGCTAGCTCCTCTCGAGCTAATGGTCCTGGGTTTTCATGTCCTTGGGTTGTAGCCCATCCCATGATAATTCGGGCGTTCTGCAAGTGGGCCATTAAGGTTGTCCTTTAAAGGGGCCCATCGGATGCTTTGGACTCTAAATGGGCGGTCCAAACTTAAATCTATCATTATCAGTTATATTTATTTTGACGTATCGAAAATTATTACAAAATAAAGGTAAAATTACGACTCAATTTGATGAGATTGCGACAAAATCTGGTTGTAACATTTTAGCATCCATCCCACTTTTTTTTTTTTTGAGTACTAAATTAGTTTCATTGAATTATAACTTATCTTCTTAAAACGTAACTTAAGCTCAAATGAAATTTTTAGTTAATTATAAATTGAAAAATGTTATTTAGACCATCTTTGCTTGCTTGATATGATGTATCATAATCATTGAATTGATATAGTTATTTGTTATACTATGAATTTAATGACAGAGAATGATTAGGTCGGCAAATAAACTTCTAGTAATATTGCTCTTATAAATTTAAGTATAGTACGGCCACAGTGGTTCTCAACAAATTATGTTGTGTATGATCAACTCATACATGCATATATATATATATATATACAAACACACTTAATAACTGAGCAATTTTCGGGATTCTTGAGGTAAAAGGTCGCATTTTTTTTTCTATTGTGTCGCAATGTGCTATACTTATTAAATAATTTATCAAATTTTATATCTCAAATCAGTATAGTTGTTGGATCAGTGAGACCATTAATTTTACCAGACATTCATTGCATAGAATTTTGACACATCATTTGAGATGCAAAATTTGATTAATAAATTTGGACAACACAAATTTATCATTTCAATAAAAAAAAATTTCCTTCTTATTGAAGGCCCCACGGTGATGATGTGATTTTTTGTTACGAAAATGTTAATGCTATTGGAACATAACTTAAAAACATAATTTGGAGACTTAATGTATTATGACTATCTGATCGATAGTGCTGAAACCCACTGAAAATTTAATATTATAATCCACTGACAATCTAATGGTCACAATCATTAACCCATCAAATTATGTCCTACGGTGCAGCCTCCATGTTTTTTGTTTTTTATTTTTTTACTTTCACTTAGTTTTTAGACTTACATCTAATATCTCGATATTAAGTTATTAAATAAATCTATGTTTAGTAAATTCATATATTAAATATTCAAGCCTAAATAATGTGATATAATCTATATCTTGAATATTAACAATTTAATAAGACTCGAGACTCATTTATTTGATGGTGAAAGATGTGTTACATTATTTGGGATTGGTGATTCTCATCAAGAAAAACAATGACTTTCACAATGTTGGGTCCTCTAGGTTTTAAATCCCTTTTTCAAAAAAAAAAAAAAAGATGAGTCTCTTTCTCTCACACACACACACAATTACAGTGCAGTATGCATATTTATGGAGATATATATAGAAATGAAACAATATAAGTCAACTCTTGTTATGTTTAGCTACTTTTTTTGTTTAAATTTAATTTCTTGGATTGTTGACAATTTTAAATAAGAAACTTCATTAGCAATGTACATGAACTCACATTAAAGCTGATGTCTGGTGAATTATAATCATTCTTGATAATGATGGGATTTTGGGTATGAGTTGCCCTAATCTAAAGTCCAATAGGTTAAAAGGGTCTCTACTTTCAGAGTGGCCCAAACCGCTCACCCGCAGCCAGTCCACGCGAAGATTAGAATGGACCACGCCCAAAGGACGAAGCCCAACAATACCTGAAGGCTTAAAGTCCAGCCCAGACTCGGGATAAAGGAGTTAGGTCCCCTAGTCGATCCTGAAACGCTCTTGTCAAGCCACCTGAGGTCAGATGAACCACTTCTAACACCCATAACGAACACGCACTCTTTGCCACAGAGAATATTGGTGCGCGTAACCGCTCGAGGGCCGTGGATGCAGTGGCGTTACATGACAAAGGTCACTACAAGACAAAAGTAGAAGGACCCACAAAATCAACAAAAGGAGAAAGGAGCCACAAGAAACCCTAGAATGATTACCTGTATAAATAGAACACTATTGTCCTACAGAAGAAACACAATCATCATCTTCCTTGTAGTCTAGATAAGCTTGTATTCTTTAAGCATTTCTTGTAAAGGCTCTAAGCCAAAAGTACCTCTGTAATAACCTTCTTCAAGTAATATACAACCCCAATGAGCAAGAGACCCTCTTACAGTGAACGTAGCCTTAGTCCCTTGGCTAAGGTGAACCACTTACATAGTGTCTTTGCTTTTCTCTCGCAGTTTCATTCATTTCCAACTCATATTTCCATTCTATCCCCTCTCTGGGCCATCTGACTGTGGTTTTGGACTTGGACTAACATTTTCGAGCACCATCTGCATTGTCAGGATCATCAACCTTAGCCTCAAGGTTTTAAACTTCAACATGATCAGGTTATTCAGCTTCAGCATTGTTAGGCTTATTAGCTATATCAGTCACATTCAACCAAGCTTGGCATTGACATCTTGGACTTACTCGATTGACAATAAGCTCAAGGCTCACTCAAAAGTACAAAGTTTGGACTGCTCAGCCACAACAATTGAACGCGGGTTGGTCAATCCATCGTAAACTCCTTATGAGATTCCTTAGCTTTAAAGCTAGTCAGCTTGACTTGGCTCCTGAGCCTAAACGAAGAAGTTAGCTCAACCTGATTAAGTCCAAAACAAAACAAGGTTTTCAGAACTCGTGGAGCTTCTTTGACAAACCCCTCAAACTCCCGAGCATCTTTGATTCGATCTGAAATATTTAGCCCCAACCAATGGATAGCTCAGACCAGTCCTTGCTCGAGGTTAGGGGGAAACTGATGATTCCGAAAAATATACAAGAGGCAGCAAACAATAAATAAACTACCAGAAAGGGCAGAAAAGGGTTTTTACCATCAAACCATACCTTGGGCAATAAGTCACGCCAAATATTTTGTGAATATTTCCTTAATATTCCCCTAATATCCTGTTATAAAAGACAATGATCACTATGTAAAAAATGGGCCTTAAGGAAGGAAAAAACCATATTGTACTCTTTTTCTTCAAAAAAGCAATATACAATCAAGGAGGAAGAGCCTCCGTTACAGTGGATTAGCCAAACTCTCATTCATTTTTACACACACACGACACACCCACCAATAACTCATCCAACTCTCCACCTCATGCCTCTCGATTTTTTAGCACCATCAATTCTAAATTTTGATGGATCCGCAGAATGTATTGTACTATCACATTAAACAAATCATTGGGTTTGCATTATTATTACAATCAAAACATTGTTAGATATATACAATGCAATTCAATTGTCCGGACTCCTGAAGTTGCTACTTTAGTCTTATTTTTATATTTCTTTTGTTTTAAAAAAAAAAGTCCCAACATAGCACCACATAAATGTTCATGTATAAATAATATATTATATCATATTACTAGTTATTGTCTGTGCCTGAAGGCACAGTGTAATAAAAAATAGTAAACATATTTGTATTCATATCTAAAATCAAATCACAAATATAGAGAAGAGATAAATGAATTTAGCATCGATTTATAGTGGGGGTGAGAGGTGGTGGGCGACAGTGGTGGTGGTAAGAGACGGTGATGGTTGTGGTGGGTGGCAATGACTGTGGTGGCGGTGATGGCGGCGGCGGCGATGGTAGTGGTGGCGGTGATGGTGGCGGTGGTGGTGGTGGTGGTGGCGGCGGCGGCGGTGGCGACGGCGACAGTGGTGGTGGTGGGAGTAGAGGCAGTGGTGGGACGATTTCAAACACTATTATTTTTTTTAAAGTATTTATGAGAAATAATTTCTAAAAGTACTTTTAAAAAATCACTCCAAACACACCCTTAGGACCCTATTTTTTCTATTAAATTTAGGGTGTTAATATTAACCGTTAGATTAACTTTAAAGTAAAATTTAAAGCGATCTCAACCGCGAATAGCAAAAGTCATTTTGTTTATCTTTTGAGATTTGAATTGTAAGCTACTTTATTATATAGATATTCTTTTTTTGTCAATATATTATCTCATTCGTGGGGTTTTGACAAATTAGTTGATGTACAACATGATAATGCACCATCAAGAAGGGCCATACCATTGGCATTACACTCGAATTTTAGCTAGTTTAATAGAATTGGGAAATAACAGGCATTGTTAAAGTCAGGGACGGAGTTAAGATTTTTGTGCAGTGGGGGCAAACTATGACTAATTGTTATATTAAATTATAATGTTAAAACTATTCAATTTATCACAAATATATTGATTTGTCAATATTAAAAAACCAATCAATCGAAATATTTTATTTCAAATATAATTTATGGCACAACTAAATTTTAAATATACTCAGAATTACAAAGGAAATATTTAGTTAGGACAATGTGAGAAAAATTTGATCCATCACAAAACATGTAAACTTGAATTTCAACCAGTCAATCAAAAACAATTTAGTTCATTGCTATTAATTTTAGAATTTAAACATAGAAATGCAATTTCGTATGAAATTCATGACAGAGATTGCAAATTGAGAAAGTTTAGGTCTTTCGTACAATGTGTTAATATATTCTCTACTCCTCCGAATTTTTAATTTATTGATCAAATTCTAATCGGTGATGTTTGCTTGACATTCAAACATATGAAAGAATCACTTCTATTTTTTTTTTTTGATAAAGAATCACTTCTATTTTTAAAAATATGAAGAGTAATCCAATTTTGTGACATAATAATGTGACAGATAAAAATATCTAATATTACTATTCTAAGGGTAAGTCTACGACATCGAAGGAGATACAATAACAAAGATGCAACAATATATGTTTAAGTTAGAATCTGAAACTTGAGTTGTGTTTATTAGGAAAGATGTAGAAATCACTGCACTTGGAATAAAAATGGAAAAAGTGAGACTAAACATCAATTAGGGAGTAACCCATTGATCACGTATAAATATTTAATATAATAGTGATATCACGTTATCACTGAAATACAAAATCACCTATCAATTATAAAAACATCACAAGTCTACTACACATCACCATTAATCAAGTTTATTAATGTTGTTGTCGTTCGATATAGTGATTATTGTCGTCACAAACCTGGGATTTGTCAACAATTGTCATCCTAAAAAAAATACAATCTTCCTCCTTGCCAGTAGAACCGAAATTGCTGGTGAAATAGAGAACTTTCATAGCCCCTGGCAAGTGATCAACCAAAGTGCAAATTGAACCATTTTGTAATCATGATTGATGGCAGCATTCTTATTTAAATGAATAGCTTTCACAAACAACAGATGCCTGTGGCAAAACGTGTTATTGGACAAAACTCCTCTCTTCAATTTTTTTCGCACCGGGGATGCCACCTACACTACAGCTACAAATGTGGAAAGAGCGTAGTGCAACCAACAAGCTGCATGCCTGGTCTCGAGGAGTGGCTACAGATTTCATTTCTAAGGCATACAAAGTGTATACAGATTATACAAGTAGATTGGTTCCGAGGATAGTATAGTCATCAAACCTTGCTGGTGACAAAATCAGCGTTAGTTGCTTCCCAAATGGTGGTGCCATCACATGTGCAAAGCTTTTTATAATTCTCACCAACCCCTGCACTTCTGGCTATTACAGCAGCTGTCAGCCCCGGATCTGACTTATCTTCAGTTCCATACACCACAAGAGATCGGCCAGTGAGATCAGAAACTCTCAGCTTCTCTTTAACGCCCGAGAAGAACGCCTCCCCCTTTTCATCAACATCTAATGTTCCCAGGTCGCCAATAGGCTGAAAAGTTAATTGAGCCACTCAGAAAATGTACTTATCATAGTGACCCATTGCAACAGAGGAAAAGAAAAACATACAAGTTTCACAATAAATTGAACAACCAATCATTATCTTAACCAACCCCTCATGCACATGATATGCACTGACATTATCTATTGATTTATATTTATCCTATCCTAGTGTTATTTTTTCAGAACGAAAAACAATAAACAGACCGAGTATCTCTCTTCAGTGGTGTGTGGGGTATAATTTCGCGCATGTGTTTTGAAGTATGATCTGGCTAGCTTCTTCAATCTTCATCCAAAAAATCCTTATGTCATTGGTCTATTTTGACATGATGGATGCAGCGAGTAAAATGTAGGAAAGAACTAGCAGTAAAAAAAACACACACACACAAACACGTGTGCGCGCATGCCCACTCAGAGAAAGAGGGCGAGGGGTGGGAGGAGGAGAGACAAAAAAATCATTTTTGTAAAGTTTTTTGTCGTCTCAGTTCATAATAAACATTCAACATACTAGGTAAAAAAAACGTCAGTCCACTAGGTATATTAGTAACTACTTTTCGGAGTTCAACGTTTGAACAATGTATTATTCTCTACAATTCATGGTCTCAGGAAGAATAATTGGAGTTGAGGACAATAATGTAGTCCAAAAGAAAATTTGTAAGTCTTGACCAGCTCCTGGTGCCACATGCCCACATGGATGATTAAAGATCTTTGCGAGGGGCTTTAACACATTGTTTCTTTTCTTTCACCAGTTCAACTTTCAAAATGGTGTAATATATCAGCGACACCATTAGAATCCTATTCCACGCACAATCCAATGCATTTTGAACTTGTAGAAATGCTATGTTGCCCAAATTAAAACCCAAATCTCCCAGCCCAAATATATTTACACCTCACATTAAATGAAAAAACTGTTTTTTTGGGGACCCACAAAGTGAGATGTGGGTCACAAATACACTTGGGATGGAAGATTTGGGTTTTGATTTGGGCCGCATGGCAGTTCTCTTTTGAACTGTTTGCCAAGGGGCATGCATGAATCTAGATCCCTCCAATACTTTTTCCATTGCATTTCCCTCATTGGTAGATCACCCAGCGAGGAATCTACCTATATAAAATAGAAGCCTGCGTGGTTATGCGACAAGCCAGTGTTAAGTGAATTCTTTGGAGAGAAAAAAAGCAAAAGAAGCATCAACCCCAGATGCCCATACCATCATAATAAAAGTGATGCTGCTGGCCTCTAGCCCAGAAATAAGGAATCTAAGAAGATAGCAGTTTGCCACATACACATAAACACCCATGCTTTACATGATATCACTAACTAAAGACATGATGATGGAAACATATGATCTGGAGATGAGTAAAATTAAGCAAACCTTTTTGTCAGACATTCCATTTGTTGGATTGAACACTTTCCCAGTGCTTGCTGCACCCCTTGTCAAATCGCCAAATTCATTAATACACCAAGCATGTTTACCAGGAGACAAGCCACTAAAACTAGCTTCAACTCTAGCCAATTCCATATTCACTTGAGCCAAGCGAACCACGCCAAAAATATTGGGACCTTTGAATTCAGCAACTGCGGCAGAAACTAGAAAATCTGCATACGAAGATCAGAGGAACATTTTTTTTCAAAAATGCTATTATAGCCAGAATGAAATATAGAAATGTAAAACTGAGACCCATTCACACCTGTAAACACCAAGTTCCTGCTGATTTTTTTGCTCGTAAGGACTTGAGAGCAATATTACCAATACCAGGGTATGATTTAGAAGCCATGTTGGAAACCAGAAAGGACATGAAATGAATGTGTGTGCGTGTATCACACACAGAAAGAGAGAGGGAGACTATCCCTGGAGGCCCCTCCCTTGTATGAGACAAAGGGCTATTTACCGACAAGCCCATTTGTATGGCCTACACGTGGAACACCCCCCCCCCCCCCCCCCCCCCCCCTTCTCTTGGATGGGGTGCAGTAGAATATTATCATTTTCACCACCACCAAAAGAACTTAAGGATGTGAAAGAGAGTTTCAACGCAGGGTATCATAGGTGGAAAGCTGGAACATCATGCTGACACTTACGCACACCTGGGGGAAAGGGGGGAGATACATGAGCATGCACGTATACCCATTATTGCTCCATTTACAAAGTTGCGCTCCAGGTATGTAATCAACCAATATTAAGAAGTGCAAAGCAGAATACCATATTACAAAGCACACAAAATATCATAATATGTATCCAACTATAAAACTTCGGTTACTTTTCTGAATTATTTGGCACACATTTTAAAACTACTTATCAACAGATTCTGATCCAGATTCCTATTCATGATCTGGAATTATTAAACAACGGATTCTCATTCCAGATTCTTCTGAATCTAATATAATTGAGCAAATGTTGCCATGTGATATCTCTTGTTAGTAATGTACAACCATATAAACCGAACTTATGCCCTTAAACAATATTAAGATGATTCACAATGTTTAGAAGCATATAATCATACACGAGGTTAATACACTATATGCTAAGTCAGCTGAACAGTAGGCATGTTCAACATCTATGCTCCAGATTGATGAATTGTCTAACTTATCCATCTTGAAGAATTATTATTCCCGGTCAGTCTCTTAATATAAGTTTGAACCACTACAAGTAACGAGTTTTTCTTTCAATATCTTAAGTTTATTGGAACATCTCAATTATCAGTATTAAGAATTATTCTGCAGAAATCCCACCCTCATTCCTTCAGAAGCTTTCATTTACAGACTTGACCTGATTTCACATTCAATTCACTGAAAAATCAGTGGCAGCCATATAGAAATAA
Organism: Ilex aquifolium; assembly: GCA_951799425.1. Classification (NCBI taxonomy): domain Eukaryota; kingdom Viridiplantae; phylum Streptophyta; class Magnoliopsida; order Aquifoliales; family Aquifoliaceae; genus Ilex; species Ilex aquifolium. Next base: position 3,905,665 of record OX637392.1, read on the forward strand.
TAAACCGCTCTTTCATATGCCAACGATAAACACTTGAAAAGCCTGTTGAAAAATCCTACACAAATGTAAAGACAAGTTTCCTTTTTATCTTCATCAACACAAGAATAAAATCGTACAACCTATCCAAATATTTCCACATGATGTAGAAGACCAGATATCATACATAACAATGCTTTTGATACCTAAACGTCCCTACTAATTTGCTTATCATAACAACTTAACTGGAGTTAAACAATAAAGCTGCACAAAAAAAAAAAAAATTGATTTCTTCGTTTTTCAATTTTTTTTTTTTGTGGGGGTGGGAGGGTTAGGAGAAGGGGGAGGCGAACTGGTGAGTGATGACAAACCTTCAAGGACCCCTTGGCCGATCAATCGGGCTTTACGGCCAATCTGCTCCAAAGCTTCAGTCATGCTCTTTACAGGCGACGAACCAAAAACCTTAACCACTTGATTGCTCAAATCCACTTCAATACTCTTAACACCTAAAAAAGAGATCAGTAAAAAAAAAAAAAAATTACAATACAAAGAAGCAAAACCTAGACATAATGAATAGTTGAAGCACAATCATTTATACATTCCCAATCCCCCCTCATTTCGAGATATTAGTACCGTCAACAGTCTGCAACTTATTCTTGACGGCATTGACACATCCCTCACACTTCATATCCACCATATACTCTGTCTGTCATGGAATAAAAATCACAATATCAGTATAATTGAAATAATTACATTTCAAGTCATAAATACCTTCAATTTGATGAAAAAAACAAACACACACACGGAGCATGAAAATGAAGATATATCACAGTCATTACTATTAGCAAACCAAAAAAATTTCTGTAGAAAAGACTAATAAATGCAACAGTTTATAATAATCGAGTGAAAATTTTCAACTCATAAACAGACCTAATTCAATCTAAACTTATCTTCACACCACTATGATCAAAACATGGATTTACTAGTACCACTCATATAAATGTATATAAAACTTACCAGTAACTCGGGCAAAACGGCATCGTTCTGCAAATCAAAACAACGAAATCGTCACGATTTTTGTCTGAAAATCAAGCCACAGGAACTGAAAACCAAAGGAGAAAGTGAAAATTTTGGAGTGATTGTCAAAAAAAATTCACGCTTCTTTACCTGTTGAGACGGTTTGTGGTCGGATAACGGAGCGTCCATGTGAAGAGCAGAGGGAGGGCTCGCGAGACTCTTGACGAGACCCAAACGGTCCAGTCTGAAAAGTGAATTCGATGAAAGAGGCGCGAAGCCTGAAGACTTATATATCTGAGACGAAGGTGAAGAGGACAAAGAAGGAGATGAAGAGAGAGCCAAGGCAGCTGGAACTGGAAGAGCTGTGGCAGCAGCTACGGCCATTAACCTGAGAAATGCCATTATTGTTTCTAGTATGTACTCAAGAAGATCTAGATGCTTCTAAGATTGTGGTTGGACTTATAATTTGGGCTTCTTATGAACTTGGTTTTCTAGAAGATCTTGATGCTACCATTAATCTTACTGGGCTGTTATTGGGATTTTGGGCTTTTAATTTGGGCTTCTTTTGAACTTGGTTTACTAGAAAGGAGGGTGTATCCGTATTTGGTGGAGTTGGTAAACGTACTCGTCAAAAGTGGGTCTAGTTCACTGTCAGATGAATGAACCTCCGAAAGTTCGTATGAGAGTTGGTTTGTTTGCTCTAATTATAGCGGAATATTTTTGAGATGTTATTGAACAAGATGTATTTCTATTTATAGACAATATCTTCTGTTTCGTCCAACCAAGATCCAAAATATCTGTTTTATTGGATAAAATGCGTTCCGCGATGGGTTATCAACCCACCCTTAAGTACCGAAATAGGTACTTTACAAGAAAGAATCACTTTTACCAATTTTGATGCTTCAATTTATCTGACTGGGCTATATTATTGGGCTTTCTATAGAAGTAGGTTCCTAGTGTTATTGGACTAAGGAAGTAAATTGGGCTTCTGTGTAGCATTAGTTTTGAACAGTATGCCCTTTTTTATTGTGCAGCATGAATGAAGATCGAGTTTGGCCTCGTTGAAGCCCAAACCTGGGACTGAATTAGGTACCCAAAGCGATTACCCGAAGTGATTATGGGCTTCTACTACAGTTGATATACTACTCTTCTTGGACTAATGGAGTGAACTGGATTCAGTTCGACTGTTTTTGAGTGTGCAGTGTAGATGAAGATAGAAACTGGCCCACTCAAAGCCCAAACCTGGCATTGAGTTTAAGCACCTCAAAGTGGGAAAAAAAGGTCCAAAAGAATCATCTCATATTTGGAGTAAATATTCGCAACGATTGTATATCACGTAATATCACTATTTAATTAAATTTTTTATTAAATCATAAATTAAATTTTACTTTCTACATGTGAAACTTATCGAATTAGGTTTACTTTATCCGTCTAATAGTTTTTAATTGAATGAAGATATTCCGTGACCGTGATGGTGAGATATTACCATTACATTGAATATTTTCTTTAGATCTTATGAAAACTCTTGAATAATATGGTCATTTTTGCATTTTTAAATCCTGAAGTAAAGAAGAAGAAGAAGAAGAAGAAGAAGAAGAAAAAGAAAAAGAAAAAGGAGATCATTTCCAAGGGAGAGAGACATCTCATCAGAACTAGAATGCTTTTAAGTCAGACATGTGAATAGAAGAGAAAGAGACTATATGAATACAAGAAAACACCACATTACATTTGTGTTGTGTTCACGCATTAATTTAGGGATCCAAAGTTCAAACACTATGACTTACTTTTTTCTTAAATAAATACACTACCCATGGATCATCCATAAATTAAAATTTTACTTGAGTTATATGCTAATAAAATAAATAAAAAAATATTTTATTCTACATATAACCTATGAAGAAAAATAATTTATAGTATTTTATCTACAATACTAGATAAAAATAGAAAAAAAAATGATAAGATTATTCATATTTTATACCAACTCAATTCAATTATCATTTTAATAATTGGTTACGTCATTTTTAAATTCGTATAAAATTGTGTTTATAACATGTTAGCGTATTATGTCAAAAAGTTATAATTCCTAATACGACCAAAAAAATAAATCAAAGTCAAGTGATAAAGACAACACAACCAAGATAAGATAAAGTTTGAGGGTGGGCGCCGAGACAGCTTTAATTCAACAAAATAGACCCCTTACCCAAAAAGGAGATTAGACGTAATTTATTAATTTAATTTATCGATCTCATTATTATTATCAAATTAACAATTGAGCTCAATATTAGTTGATAAGTGCTATAAATTAAATAATTATTGATGGGCCAAGCCCAAGGGCCCAACTCATGTTACAAACTCAAGGGCCCGACTCCAAGAGATCCAGCAAATCCAGCCCAATATGGTCAACCCGATCAAGCTCAAGGAGTTAAATTAGCAGAGAGCACACAAGGTCATCCAAGGACCCCTGGCGCCCAAGCCATCACGCCAGGCGGTCTGCCCTTCTCCTCAGGCGCTTAGGTCTCTTCATCAAGCGCCCAGGCCATCACGCCAGGCGCCCAGGCCTGGCGCCAAGACACTTTCAGGAGCCCAGGTCTCATCTTCAGGCGCCCTGCCCTCCTCCTCAGGCACCCAAGTCTCCTCATCAGGCGCCCAACCCTCCTCCTCACCACCATAGAGTAAAGGTCATCCCAGGAGCCTCACCTCCACAACCTTGGAAACAGTCAATCTTCACCTCATCATTTGACCGAGTCTCATGGAGAGCACCGCAATTGTCTCGCCTGTTGAGAAGAATCCATAAGCTCCACCTGAATAGCTGGGTAGCTGCTGCTTAGTAGCTCCATTCTGTTGAGGACGACTATAAAATGTAAGCCCCACCAACACTTGGGGGGAGATCAGATCAGAGCAGATCGGATGAGATCACACCCTACAGAGCATAAAACTCCTCTTCCTCTCCAATCTGTAACTCTCCGTTCCCATTACTCACCGGAATCAATAAAATATCGGCAACCCATTGTCATTCCAGAGTGGACGTAGGTCATATTGGCCGAACCACTATAAATTTCATCTCTCTACTTTAATTACTACATTAATTTCCAAATTACTTGACTAGTGGTGTGTAAAGTCGATTTTGTGCATCATCAATTATAATACATTAAATTAATAAATTAAATCAAAATAATATTACTATTATTTTTTTTTATTTTTTTGGTTCCATGGCAAAATCAAAGTCAAGTGATAAAGACAACACAATCAAGATAAGATAAAGTTTGAGGGTGGGCGCCGAGACAGCTTTAATTCAACAAAATAGACCCATTACTCGAAAAGGAGATTAGACGTAATTTATTGATTTAATTTATCGATCTCATTATTATTATCAAATTAACAATTGAGCTCAATATTAGTTGATAAGTGCTATAAATTAAATAATTATAATACATTAAATCAACAAATTAAATCAAAATAATATTGCTATTATTTTTTTGGTTCCATGGTAAAAGGTATCCGGGTTCGTTTGCGCGTACCTGAACTAGTCCTCTCTTTGGTCTAGTTAAAAACAGGTCATCCACATCAAAACTAGAATATTCGTGAGAAATAAATCTCTCATGACCTGATTTCAAAGAGTTTAAACTCAAAATTTCTGAGCTTATTGCTCTAAAAAATAAGCCCCCATAATTTTGAAAAAAGGGTGTCCTCTCACGAACTCCTAGGCTGTGTTTGGTTTGCGTCTGCGAAACTGTTTTTTGTTCTCAAAATTTTAAAAACACTCAAATCCTGTTTGTTTAGCATTTTTGTTCTCAAAATTTTCGGAAAAAATGAGATTTGAGTCAAAGAAACAGAAAACAAGTCTAGCTTGTTTTCGGAGTTTTCTTTGAAAATTTTGAAAACAAGGAGAACAATTTTGGACTTTAATGAGGTCTGCCCTTCGAGTCTCCTTAGCAGCAAATTTCTTCATTCCTTTTTTTTTTTACTTCTTCCTCTCTCTCCTAATATATAATATATATATATAATAGATATTATAATATAATATAATATATAATATTCTATTCTATTCTATAATATTATAATATAATATATAAATATTATATTATATAATATTATTAAAATTCGTATATATATATATTTATTTATTTATAAATTCGTATATATATATATATATATATATATAAATTGGTATATATATGTATATATATATCTACGAATTTATATATAAGAATTTACATATATATTTATACATATATAATATATTTATACATATATACCAATTTATAATATATATATATATAAATTGGTATATATATGTATATATATATCTACGAATTTATATATAAGAATTTACATATATATTTATACATATATAATATATTTATACATATAAATATATGTATAAATATATATATTATATAATATAATATATAAATATTATATTATATAATATTATTAAAATTCGTATATTATATAATATATTTATTTATTTATAAATTCGTATATATATATATATATATATATATATATATATATATATATATATATATATATATATATATATATATATATAAATTGGTATATATATGTATATATATATATATATGTATTTATAAATATATATATGTATAAATATATTATATAATATAATATATTTATACATATATATATATTTATAAATATATATATATGTATATATATTTATACATATATATGTATAAATATATAATAGAATATAATATTATAATATATAAATAACTTTCTTATATTTTTTTATTAATGTTTGAAATACTGTTCAAACATATATTTAGGCTGTCCAAACAGGTTTTACTATTTTCTATTCTGTAAAACTGTTTTTGAAATCATCTAACCAAACAAGTTTTTTATCTCAAAAAATATCAAAACCATTTTCTCAAAACTCTTCTCAAAAACTATTTTCGGATACCTGTTTTTGAAACGCAAACCAAACAGGCCCCTAAATTTTTGCATCATTCTCTGGTGCAAGACTTGCGAAGACTAGGGGTCATGTAACATAAAGAAAGGGTCTCAGAAAGCTGTGGCCAAAAGTCCAAGTCTTCGCATTGCACCGGAGAAACATAAAGAAAAAAGCAATGCTATTAGAATATAATTTATTAGCATAATTTATTGACCTAATTTATTGTGACATAATTTGTTGATCCAATAATTCCTATGAAAAATTAAGTCAAATTTTTAGGCCTATATAGCATTACTTGGCTGGGAATAGAAAGAGGGAGAGAGAGAGAAGTTTCCTCGCAAATGGCGAATCTATTACCAAAATACAGCAAAAGTTAAACTTAAATACCAATTTACGGTCATTTTGAACTTATTTACCAAACTACGGTTGTTTTGAAAGCGGAAGTACGAAATCCGATTTTAATTAAAAGCGGATTTAGCAAGTACGATTTTATCTGAAAAAGCGGAGGTAACAATTACGACTTTACCATTGAAAGCGTATTTGTCAAATACGCCTTTAATTGAATAATTGCACTGTTCCAAGAAAGCTGTTCTGCTCTTGAGGCTGTCAGCGGCTCAGTGGAGTGCTTGTCTGACCTTATAAAAAAGTGAAAAATTACACTCATGTCATTTATAGTTCTTATTTATTACAAGAATAGACTTATATTTTATGATATTATTTTGACCCCTTTATTTGTTTCATTTTGTCATTAGATATTTTTTTCAATTTTTCACTCAAACTTTGTTCCAGCATTCTTTTGAACACACGAACCCGAAAATACGAACAATTATAAAATTGACACGATTATTAAATATGCATAGTCTATACTAATGTTTAATACTCATAACACACTAGATATTTTTTTTTTCGTAAGTCTTGATACGAATAACAATGACATAACATAAATAACACGACTTATTTTTTTTTTTTCGTAAGTCGTGTTATTTATGTTATGTCATTGTTATTCGTATCAAGACTTACGAAAAAAAAAATATCTAGTGTGTTATGAGTATTAAACATTAGTATAGACTATGCATATTTAATAATCGTGTCAATTTTATAATTGTTCGTATTTTCGGGTTTGTGTGTTCAAAAGAATGCTGGAACAAAGTTTGAGTGAAAAATTGAAAAAAATATCTAATGACAAAATGAAACAAATAAAGGGGTCAAAATAATATCATAAAATATAAGTCTATTCTTGTAATAAATAAGAACTATAAATGACATGAGTGTAATTTTTCACTTTTTTATAAGGTCAGACAAGCACTCCACTGAGCGGCTGACAGCCTCAAGAGCAGAACAGCTTTCTTGGAACAGTGCAATTATTCAATTAAAGGCGTATTTGAGAAATACGCTTTCAATGGTAAAGTCGTAATTGTTACCTCCGCTTTTTCAGATGAAATCGTACTTGCTAAATCCGCTTTTAAATGAAATCGGATTTCGTACTTCCGCTTTCAAAACAACCGTAGTTTGGTAAATAAGTTCAAAATGACCGTAGATTGGTATTTAAGTTTAACTTTTGCTGTACTTTGGTAATAGATTCCGCAAATGGCCAAGTATTATTGGAGAGAGAGAGAGAGAGAGAGAGAAAAGCTTCCTCGCAAATGGCCGAGTATTATTGTAGAAACGTGCTCATCATTTCACAATCAAAACTTAAATTTTGATGTAACATTCAAACGGATCAAATTAAAGCAGCTACAGGGTACGTAATGAGGGGGTCAAGACGAAGACATCTCCCTCATGGATAAATGTTACTACACTTAATATTACCTCATTTGTTCAACAACCAAATAATCTGTAAATTTAAAATATTTTTGGGTTATGGTATTCCGGACCGACGAGAGATTTGTACAATGAATAAATATAGGTTTTACTACACTGCAATAGTTCGGACATTTGTAAGATTTATATCGATTTTGAAAGAGTTATTTAAGTTGTTAGTTAAAATCCTTGGATAAGTCGATTCAAATAACGTAATTTCTTTCAATGAATTTAAATCCTTGCAATATCTTGTCTTGTGGGAATGCGAAAATTGGACCAATTGGACTGCAGACAAAGGATAGAAGCTAATGGCCTCCCACAACACACCATTTTAGGATAGAGAACCACAATATCAGTCACTCAACTTGATTAAGAACATCATTTAGCAATTAAATCTGAGGATTCTATACTTTCAGACATCTAATCGCAATATATTTAATAAGAACAACAGATCGACAATATTTAACTAACAAAATTATTTGAAATCTTAGATGGTTATTCCATGAAGGGACTGAAAATGTTAAAAAAAAATTCTTTGGATTAGACAAAGTTAAGTTGATTTACCCTTCACAGTTCTCGCGGCAAAACTCCAGCGGAAGTAAGTCCACAGCTAAGTCTTTTGCAAGTCCATACCCCACAATACATGTAGTAAGCATAAGGTAGTTGAAGGGTCAAGATCACAATAGGTGGATTAGCGCGTAATAAACATGTTATTTTCTTCCAAAAGGTCATCCAATCACACCTGTTTCCAACAATTTTAGAGGCCAATGCATGACACACATTGAAAGCTTAAAAGGACAGGCCAGAACAATCTATAAATACCAGTCTCCCAAAATTTAACTCCAACACAAACCCTTAGTTTCATATTCTGGGGTGGTTGGTTTAGCATCTCAGAGACATTATCATTCTCTAGTTCTTCAATCTTAATGGGGAAGAAAAGGTATGGAGTACTGTTACCAAATATGGCTTCCATGTTCATTCCCACTCTCTTTTTCATTTTGAGTTTCAATACTTTGGTAACAACGGGCAGCGATATCGTGGAGGAGCAAAGCAGTGTAGACACTTACATTGTCCATTTGAAGAAGCCAGATGACCGAGTTTTCACTCAATCAGATGATTTAGAAAGCTGGTATCGATCATTTTTGCCTGTAACCACCGCAGATTCGAATGAAGCACCGCGCATAATATATGCATACCGCAATGTGGTTATTGGTTTTGCTGCCAAATTGTCTGCTGTGGATGTCAAAGCCATGGAAAAGAAGGATGGCTTTGTGACTGCCAGGCCTCAAAAAATATTGCCTTTACATACAACTCACAGTCCTAACTTCTTGGGATTGCAACAAAATCTGGGCTTTTGGAGTAGCTCAAATTATGGTAAAGGTGTGATTATTGGAGTCATAGACTCTGGAATTTTGCCGAACCACCCTTCATTTAGCGACGAAGGAATGCCACCTCCACCTGCTAAATGGAAAGGGAAATGTGAACTCAATAGCACTTATGCTTGTAATAACAAGATCATTGGTGCAAGGAGTTTTATTAGTGATTCAGATGAGATAGCAGTGGACGACGATGGCCATGGCACTCACACAGCAGGCACGGCTGCCGGAAACTTTGTGAAAGGTGCCAATGTGTTTGGCAATGCCAATGGCACTGCAGTTGGCGTAGCGCCTCTTGCTCACTTGGCCATTTACAAAGTATGCTCGGTTGGCTGTGCCGATAGTGACATATTGGCTGGAATAGACGCTGCCATTGAGGATGACGTTGATGTGCTTTCCATCTCCCTTGGTGGATTTTCCGATCCTTTCTACGGAGACAGTGTTATCGTTGGTGCATTTACTGCAATGCAAAAAGGCATTTTTGTGAGCTGCTCGGCTGGTAACGATGGTCCGTTCAATGCCTCATTATCTAATGAGGCCCCGTGGGTTCTCACTGTTGGTGCAAGCACTATTGATCGAAGCATAAGGACCACTGCGTTGCTAGGAAACACAGAAGAATTCGATGGCGAGTCAGTTTTCCAGCCTAAAGATTTCCCTTCGAAGTTGTTGCCTCTTGTTTACCCACAGTCAATCGGAACTAAAGATTATGCTCCATTCTGTGCCACGGGATCATTGAAAAACACCGATGTCAAAGGGAAGGTAGTGTTGTGTGAGGTTGGTGGCCAGATAGAAAGAGTAGACAAAGGACAAACAGTAAAGGATGCTGGTGGAGCTGCCATGATTTTGATGAACCAAGACTACAGGGCCTACACTACCTTCGCTGATGTTCATGTCCTTCCTGCAACACATGTGAGTTATGCTGATGGATTAAAGATCAAGGCCTATATAAATTCAACATCAAGGCCAATGGCTACAATCTTATTCAAAGGAACCATAATTGAGGCTAATCACGCTCCTATGGTTGCTGCGTTCTCTTCGAGGGGCCCTAATAAAGTAAGCCCAGGAATTCTGAAACCTGACATTATTGGTCCTGGTGTGAACATTCTTGCTGCATGGCCTTTCTCTGTGGAAAACAACACCGATACAAAGTCGACATTTAACATAATCTCAGGTACCTCAATGTCATGTCCTCATCTCAGTGGCATCGCAGCTTTGCTCAAAGCTGCACATCCCAATTGGTCTCCGGCTGCCATCAAGTCCGCTATCATGACTACTGCTTATCAACTGAACCTCGACAACAAGCCCATCGTTGATGAAAGGCTACTCCCAGCTGATATCTTTGCCACTGGAGCAGGCCATGTCAACCCATCAAAAGCACATGATCCCGGACTTGTGTACGATATCCAGCCGGATGATTACATACCTTACTTATGCGGTTTGAATTACACAAGCCAACAACTTATTGCCATTGTGCAACGGCCGGTGAATTGTTCAAAAGAATCAACCATTGCTGAAGCACAACTAAACTACCCTTCATTTTCTATCATAATGGGGTCTGCTGACCAAACATATACCAGGACGGTGACTAATGTTGGTGAAGCTAGTTCATCGTACACTGTCGAGATTGTTCCACCACGAGGAGTTGATGTTAGTGTTAAGCCTACTAGGTTGGACTTCTCAAATGTGAACCAACAGATGACATATCAAGTCACATTTAGCAGATCAAGCGAAGGCATGAATGCCATCTCTGCACAAGGATTCCTGAAATGGACTTCTACCAAACATGTAGTTAGAAGCCCAATCGCTGTTGTGCTTGAGTGAGGAAGAGGTGTTGCAGAACATGTACACTTCAGACATATCAACTATATGTTTCAATTTGCTTGTTTGAACCCTTTGGGTTTTATGAAATATTAAATAAAATATTAAATCTTATATATATATCTCTTAGTTGTAGTGTCATACGATTTATAAATTTTTTTCTAGAATTACAATAAGAACAGTGATTTGAAATCACATGTGGACCTCAAAGAGTCACAATTTATTTTTTAAGAGGTATAACTTGACTTTTAAAGTTTTAATTTTCAAAATGGTACCAAAACTACATCATTTAATACATTTTTAGATCAAATTTTATAGATCTCAAAAAGTAGTATTCAAATATAAAGACATAAATTTTTACAAATATTTTAGTGGGGCAAATTTTAAAAAATATTATATATATACCCAAAAATATTTCAGGATTGGACTGGAGGCAATTGCTCCCACTGCCTCCGGTGTAAATCCGCCACTGGTTAAAGTTGTTTATTAATGTCGTTGTAGAATCTGAAACATGAGTTGTGTTTATTAGGAAAGATGTAGAAATCACTGCACTTGGAATAAAAATGGAAAAAGTGAGACTAAACATCAATTAGGTAGTGAACCATTGATCACGTGTAAATATTTAATATAATAGTGATACCACGTTATCATTGAAATACGAAATCACCTATCAATTATAAAAACATCACAAATCTACTAAACATCACCATTAATCATGTTTATTAATGTTGTTGTCGTTCGATATAGTGATTATTGTCGTCACAAACCTGGGATTTGTCAACAATTGTCATCCTAAAAAAAATACAATCTTCCTCCTTGCCAGTAGAACCGAAATTGCTGGTGAAATAGAGAACTTTCATAGCCCCTGGCAAGTGATCAACCAAAGTGCAAATTGAACCATTTTGTAATCATGATTGGAGGCAGCATTCTTATTTAAATGAATAGTTTTCACAAACAACAGATGCCTGTGGCAAAACGTGTTATTGGACAAAACTCTTCTCTTCAATTTTTTCGCACCGGGTATCCCACCTACACTACAGCTACGAATGTGGAAAGAGCGTAGTGCAACCAACAAGCTGCATGCCTGGTCTCGATGAGTGGCTACAGATTTCATTTCTAAGGCATACAAAGTGTATACAGATTATACAAGTAGATTGGTTCCGAGGATAGTATAGTCATCAAACCTTGCTGGTGACAAAATCAGCGTTAGTTGCTTCCCAAATGGTGGTGCCATCACATGTGCAAAGCTTTTTATAATTCTCACCAACCCCTGCACTTCTGGCTATTACAGTAGCTGTCAGCCCCGGATCTGACTTATCTTCAGTTCCATACACCACAAGAGATCGGCCAATGAGATCAGAAACTCTCAGCTTCTCTTTAACGCCTGAGAAGAACGCCTTCCGCTTTTCATCAACATCTAATGTTCCCAGGTCGCCAATAGGCTGAAAAGTTAATTGAGCCACTCAGAAAATGTACTTATCATAGTGACCCATTGCAACAGAGGAAAAGAAAAACATACAAGTTTCACAATAAATTGAACAACCAATCATTATCTTAACCAACCCCTCATGCACATGATATGCACTGACATTATCTATTGATTTATATTTATCCTATCCTAGTGTTATTTTTTCAGAACGAAAAACAATAAACAGACCGAGTATCTCTCTTCAGTGGTGTGTGGGGTATAATTTCGCGCATGTGTTTTGAAGTATGATCTGGCTAGCTTCTTCAATCTTCATCCAAAAAATCCTTATGTCATTGGTCTATTTTGACATGATGGATGCAGTGAGTAAAATGTAGGAAAGAACTAGCAGTAAAAAAACACACACACACAAACACGTGTGCGCGCATGCCCACTCAGAGAAAGAGGGAGAGGGGTGGGAGGAGGAGAGATAAAAAAATCATTTTTGTAAAGTTTTCTGTCGTCTCAGTTCATAATAAACATTCAACATAGTAGGTAAAAAAAACGTCAGTCCACTAGGTATATTAGTAACTACTTTTCGGAGTTCAACGTTTGAATAATGTATTATTCTCTACAATTCATGGTCTCAGGAAGAATAATTGGAGTTGAGGACAATAATGTAGTCCAAAAGAAAATTTGTAAGTCTTGACCAGCTCCTGGTGCCACATGCCCACATGGATGATTAAAGATCTTTGCGAGAGGGGCTTTAACACATTGTTTCTTTTCTTTCACCAGTTCAACTTTCAAAATGGTGTAATATATCAGCGACACCATTAGAATCCTATTCCACGCACTATCCAATGCATTTTGAACTTGGAGAAATGCTATGTTGCCCAAATTAAAACCCAAATCTCCCAGCCCAAATATATTTACACCTCACATTAAATGAAAAAACTGTTTTTTTGGGGACCCACAAAGTGAGATGTGGGTCACAAATACACTTGGTATGGAAGATTTGGGTTTTGATTTGGGCCGCATGGCAGTTCTCTTTTGAACTGTTTGCCAAGGGGCATGCATGAATCTAGATCCCTCCAATACTTTTTCCATTGCATTTCCCTCATTGGTAGATCACCCAGCGAGGAATCTACCTATATAAAATAGAAGCCTGCGTGGTTATGCGACAAGCCAGTGTTAAGTGAATTCTTTGGAGAGAAAAAAAGCAAAAGAAGCATCAACCCCAGATGCCCATACCATCATAATAAAAGTGATGCTGCTGGCCTCTAGCCCAGAAATAAGGAATCTAAGAAGATAGCAGTTCGCCACATACACATAAACACCCATGCTTTACATGATATCACTAACTAAAGACATGATGATGGAAACATATGATCTGGAGATGAGTAAAATTAAGCAAACCTTTTTGTCAGACATTCCATTTGTTGGATTGAACACTTTCCCAGTGCTTGCTGCACCCCTTGTCAAATCGCCAAATTCATTAATAGACCAAGCATTTTTACCAGGAGACAAGCCACTAAAACTAGCTTCAACTCTAGCCAATTCCATATTCACTTGAGCCAAGCGAACCACGCCAAAAATATTGGGACCTTTGAATTCAGCAACAGTGGCAGAAACTAGAAAATCTGCATACGAAGATCAGAGGAACATTTTTTTTCAAAAATGCTATTATAGCCAGAATGAAATATAGAAATGTAAAACTGAGACTCATTCACACCTGTAAACACCAAGTTCCTGCTGATTTTTTTGCTCGTAAGGACTTGAGAGCAATATTACCAATACCAGGGTATGATTTAGAAGCCGTGTTGGAAACCAGAAAGGACACGAAATGAATGTGTGTGCGTGTATCACACACAGAAAGAGAGAGGGAGACTATCCCTAGAGGCCCCTCCCTTGTATGAGACAAAGGGCTATTTACCGACAAGCCCATTTGTATGGCCTACACGTGGAACCCCCCCCCCCCCCCCCCCCTTCTCTTGGATGGGGTGCAGTAGAACATTATCATTTTCACCACCACCAAAAGAACTTAGGGATGTGAAAGAGAGTTTCAACGCAGGGTATCATAGGTGGAAAGCTAGAACATCATGCTGACACTTACGCACACCTGGGGGAAAGGGGGGAGATACATGAGCATGCACGTATACCCATTATTGCTCCATTTACAAAGTTGCGCTCCAAGTATGTAACCAACCAATATTAAGAAGTCCAAAGCAGAATACCATATTACAAAGCACACAAAATATCATAATATGTATCCAACTATAAAACTTCGGTTACTTTTCTGAATTATTTGGCACACATTTTAAAACTACTTATCAACAGATTCTGATCCAGATTCCTATTCATGATCTGGAATTATTAAACAACGGATTCTCATTCCAGGTTCTTCTGAATCTAATATAATTGAGCAAATGTTGCCATGTGATATCTCTTGTTAGTAATGTACAACCATATAAACCGAACTTATGCCCTTAAACAATATTAAGATGATTCACAATGTTTAGAAGCATATAATCATACACGAGGTTAATACACTATATGCTATGTCAGCTGAACAGTAGGCATGTTCAACATCTATGCTCCAGATTGACAAATTGTCTAACTTATCCATCCTGAAGAATTATTATTCCCGGTTAGTCTCTTAATATAAGTTTGAACCACTACAAGTAACCAGTTTTTCTTTCAATATCTTAAGTTTATTGGAACATCTCAATTATCAGTATTAAGAATTATTCTGCGAAAATCCCATCCTCATTCCTTCAGAAGCTTTCATTTACAGACTTGACCTGATTTCATATTCAATTCACTGAAAAATCAGTGGCATCCATATAGAAATAATAAACCGCTCTTTCATATGCCAACGATAAACACTTGAAAAGCCTGTTGAAAAATCCTACACAAATGTAAAGGCAAGTTTCCCTTTTATCTTCGTCAACACAAGAATAAAATCGTACAACCTATCCAAATATTTCCGCATGATGTAGAAGACCGGATATCATACATAACAATGCTTTCAATACCTACACGTCCCTACTAATTTGCTTATCATAACAACTTAACCGCAGTTAAACAATAAAGCTGCACACACAAAAAAAAAAAAATTGATTTCTTCGTTTTTCGTTTTTTTTTTGGGAGGTAAGGGGGAGGCGGACTGGTGAGTGATGACAAACCTTCAAGGACCCCTTGGCCGATCAATCGGGCTTTACGGCCAGTCTGCTCCAAAGCTTCAGTCATGCTCTTTACAGGCGACGAACCAAAAACCTTAACCACTTGATTGCTCAAATCCACTTCAATACTCTTAACACCTAAAAAAGAGATCAGTAAAAAAAAAAAAAAAATTACAATACAAAGAAGCAAAACCTAGACATAATGAATAGTTGAAGCACAATCATTTATACATTCCCAATCCCCCCTCATTTCGAGATATTAGTACCGTCAACAGTCTGCAACTTATTCTTGACGGCATTGACACATCCCTCACACTTCATATCCACCATATACTCTGTCTGTCATGGAATAAAAATCACAATATCAGTATAATTGAAATAATTACATTTCAAGTCATAAATACCTTCAATTTGATGAAAAAAACAAACACACACACGGAGCATGAAAATGAAGATATATCACAGTCATTACTATTAGCAAACCAAAAAAATTTCTGTAGAAAAGACTAATAAATGCAACAGTTTATAATAATCGAGTGAAAGTTTTCAACTCATAAACGGACCTAATTCAATCTAAACTTATCTTCACACCACTATGATCAAAACATGGATTTACTAGTACCACTCATATAAATGTATATAAAACTTACCAGTAACTCGGGCAAAACGGCATCGTTCTGTAAATCAAAACAACGAAATCCGTCACGATTTTTGTCTGAAAATCAAGCCACAGGAACTGAAAACCAAAGGAGAAAGTGAAAATTTTGAACTGATTGTCAAAAAAATTTCACGCTTCTTTACCTGTTGAGACGGTTTGTGGTCCGATAACGGAGCGTCCATGTGGAGAGCAGAGGGAGGGCTCGCGAGACTCTTGACGAGACCCAAACGGTCCAGTCTGAAAAGTGAATTCGATGAAAGAGGCGCGAAGCCTGAAGACTTATATATCTGAGACGAAGGTGAAGAGGACAAAGAAGGAGATGAAGAGAGAGCCAAGGCAGCTGGAACTGGAAGAGCTGTGGCAGCAACTACGGCCATTAACCTGAGAAATGCCATTATTGTTTCTAGTATGTACTCAAGAAGATCTAGATGCTTCTAAGATTGTGGTTGGACTTATAATTTGGGCTTCTTTTGAACTTGGTTTTCTAGAAGATCTTGATGCTTCCATTAATCTTACTGGGCTGTTATTGGGATTTTGGGCTTTTAATTTGGGCTTCTTTTGAACTTGGTTTACTAGAAAAGGGTGTATCCGTATTTGGTGGAGTAGGTAAACGTACTCGTTAAGGAAATGATTTTTACATGGAAATGAAAAAATTTGGAATAATTAATGAACAAAATATTACCGAATCAAAAATGGCTCTAGTTTACAGTCAGATGAATGAACCTCCGGAAGCTCGTATGAGAGTTGGTTTGTTTGCTCTAATTATAGTGAAATATTATTGAGATGTTATTGAACAAGACGTACTTCTATTTATAAACAATATTTTCCGTTTCGTCCAAGCAAGATCCGAAGTATCAGCCTTATTGAATAGAATGCCTTCCGTGGTGGGTTATCAACCCACCCTTAAGTACCGAAATAGGTACTTTACAAGAAAGAATCACTTCTACCAATTTTGATGCTTCAATTTATCTGACTGGGCTATATTATTGGGCTTTCTATAGAAGTAGGTTCCCAGTGTTATTGGCTTAGGTATATATATATAGTAACATTAAAAATAAAAAATAGTAACATTCAAATACAAAAAAAATTATGATTTAGATACAAAAAATAATACATTTAAACACAAAAAAATAGTAACATTTAAACATAAAAAAAAATTGAAACATTCAATATTAATATTTTTAATAAATAACAACAGTAACATGTTCAACAAAAATTGTAACATACTTAACAATAATTATTTCTCTCAAATTCAAACGCAAAAAATAGTACCATTCAAACACAAAAAATAGTAATATTCAAAAACAAAACAAATAGTAACATTGAATATTAATATTTAGTAAAATAATAGTAGTAACATGCTCAACAAAAACAGTAACATGCTCAAAATAATAGGAACATGAACAGTAACATACTCAACAAAAGTAGTAACATGAATAGTAACATAATAAAAAAAATAGTAACATGAATTTGATATATATATATATATATATAGAGAGAGAGAGAGGGGGAGAGAGAAAGAGTTTTGAATTTGATATATATATAGAGAGAGAGAGAGAGAGAGAGAGAGTTTTGAATTTGAATTTGAATTTATGATGGAGATTTTATATATATATAGAGAGAGAGAGCGCTTTGAATTTGATATATATATATATATATATATATATATATATATATATATATATATAGAGAGAGAGAGAGAGAGAGAGAGAGAGAGAGAGAGATATATCTTTGAATTTGAATTTTAAATTTATGATGGAGATTTTATTGGCATATTTTAATTGACCTTGAATTAAGGGATAACAATTCCCAAAATAGGAAATTAATTTAACTTCCTTTCAAGGAAGGGTATTTTTGAGATAAAAAAAAAAAGTGGACTTAAGTCATTACATATAATTTTAAACATGGACTTAACCCCTTATAAGTTTCCTTGCCGGACTCATCTTCAAACAAGTACATCTAGGGGGGACTCACTTCCAATTTTCACTTGAGTTTAAGCACCTCAAAGTGGAACAAAAAGGTCCAAAAGAATCATCTCATCTTTGGAGTAGATATTCGCAACGATTATATATCACGTAATATCACTATTTAATTAAAATTTTTATTAAATCATAAATTAAATTTTATTAATTGTGTGAAAGCGTTTAGTATCTACCCTGATAATTTGCGTAAGAGACCATGTGAATACAAGAAAACACCACATTACATTTGTGTTGTGTTCCGACCGTCACGCATTAATTTAGGGATCCAGAGTTCAAGCACTATGACCTACTTTTTTCTTAAATAAATCCACTACGGATCATCCATAAATTAAAATTTTACTTGAGTTATATGCTAATAAAATAAATAAATAAATATTTTATTCTACATATAACCTATGAAGAAAAATAATTCATAGTATTTTTATCTACAATACTAGATAAAAATAGAAAAATAAAAAAAATGATAAGATTATTCGTATTTTATAACAACTCAATTCAATTATCATTTTAATAATTGGTTACGTTATTTTTAAATTCGTATAAAGTTGTATTCATAACATGTTAGCGTATTATGTCAAAAAGTAATAATTCCTAATACGACCAAAAAATTAAATCAAAGTCAAGTGATAAAGACATAACACAATCAAGATAAGATAAAGTTTGAGGGTGGAAGCCTTGTGCCATACGATAATCCGTGGGCGCCGAGACAGCTTTAATTCAACAAAATAGACCCATTACTCGAAAAGGAGATTAGACGTAATTTATTGATCTTATTAGTTATTATTATCAATTAAATAATTAGAATACATTAAATTAACAAATTAAGTCAAAAAAAATATTACTATTATTTTTATTATTTTTTTGGTTCAATGATAAAAGGTATCCGGATTCGTTTGCGGGCACTTGGACTAATCCCCTCTCCGATTTGGTAAAAGACATGTTATCTACGTCAAGACTAAAATATTCATGAGAAATAAATCTCTCGTAGCCTGATCTCAAAGAATTTAAACTCAAAATTTCTGAGTTTATTGCTCTGAAAAATAAGCCCCTATAATTTGGAAAAAAAGGGGTGTCCCCTCACGAACTCCTAAATTTTTGAATCATTCTTTGGTGCAAGACTTGCGAAGACTTGGACTCAAGTAACATAAAGAAAAAGGGTCTCAGAAAGCTGTGGCCAAAAGTCCAAGCCTTCGCATTGCACCGGAGAAACATAAAGACAAAAGCAATGCAATTAGAATTTAATTTATTGATCTAATTTATTGTGATATAATTTGCTGTTCCAAAAAAAAAAATGATTATAAACCCTATCAAATATTAGAACTTAGTGTTGATCAAATAATTCCTATGAAATCACATTATTATATTGACAAATTAAATCAAATTTTTAGGCCTAAATAGCATTACTCGGCTGGAAATAGAGAGAGGGAGAGAGAGAAGCTTCCTCGCAAATGGCCGAGTATTATTGCAGAGAGAGAGAGAGAGAGAGAGAGAGAAAAGCTTCCTCGCAAATGGCCGAGTATTATTGCACAGAGAGAGAGAGAAGCTTCCTCACAAACGGCCGAGTATTATTGCAGAAACTTGCTCATCATTTCACTATCAAAACTTCAATTTTGATGTAACATTCAAACGGGTCAAATTAAAACAGCTACAGGGTACGTAATGAGGGGGTCAAGACGAAGACATCTCCCTCATGGATAAATGTTACTACACTTAAATATTACCTCATTTGTTCAACAACCAAATAATCTGCAAATTTAAAATATTTTTGGGTTATGGTATTCCGGACCGACGAGAGATTTGTACAATGAATAAATATAGGTTTTACTACACCGCAATTGTTCGGACATTTGTAAGATTTATATCGATTTTGAAAGAGTTATTTAAGTTGTTAGTTAAAATCCTTGGATAAGTCGATTTAAATAACGTAATTTCTTACAATGAATTTAAATCCTTGCAATACCTTGTCTTGTGGGAATGCGAAAATTGGACCAATTGGCAAAACTCCAGCGGAAGTAAGTCCACAGCTAAGTCTTTTGCAAGTCCATACCCCAAAATACATGTAGTAAGCATAAGGTAGTTGAAGAGTCAAGATCACAATAGGTGGATTAGCGCGTAATAAACATGTTATTTTCTTCCAAAAGGTCATCCAATCACACCTGTTTCCAACAATTTTAGAGGCCAATGCATGACACACATTGAAAGGTTAAAAGGACAGGCCAGAACAATCTATAAATACCAGTCTCCCAAAATTTAACTCCAACACAAACCCTTAGTTTCATATTCTGGGGTGGTTGGTTTAGCATCTCAGAGACATTATCATTCTCTAGTTCTTCAATCTTAATGGGGAAGAAAAGGTCTGGAGTACTGTTACCAAATATGGCTTTCATGTTCATTCCCACTCTCTTTTTCATTTTGAGTTTCAATACTTTGGTAACAACGGGCAGCGATATCGTGGAGGAGCAAAGCAATGTAGACACTTACATTGTCCATTTGAAGAAGCCCAATGACCAAGTTTTCACTCAATCAGATGATTTAGAAAGCTGGTATCAGTCATTTTTACCCGTAACCACCGCAGATTCCAATGAATCACCGCGCATAATATATGCATACCGCAATGTGGCTACTGGTTTTGCTGCCAAATTGTCTGCTGCGGATGTCAAAGCCATGGAAAAGAAGGATGGCTTTGTGACTGCCAGGCCTCAAAAAATATTGCCTTTACATACAACTCACAGTCCTAACTTCTTGGGATTGCAACAAAATCTGGGCTTTTGGAGTAGCTCAAATTATGGTAAAGGTGTGATTATTGGAGTCATAGACTCTGGAATTTTGCCGAACCACCCTTCATTTAGCGACGAAGGAATGCCACCTCCACCTGCTAAATGGAAAGGGAAATGTGAACTCAATAGCACTTATGCTTGTAATAATAAGATCATTGGTGCAAGGAGTTTTATTAGTGATTCAGATGAGATAGCAGTGGACGACGATGGCCATGGCACTCACACGGCAGGCACGGCTGCCGGAAACTTTGTGAAAGGTGCCAATGTGTTTGGCAATGCCAATGGCACTGCAGTTGGCGTAGCGCCTCTTGCTCACTTGGCCATTTACAAAGTATGCTCGGTTGGCTGTGCCGATAGTGACATATTGGCTGCTATGGACGTCGCTATTGAGGATGGTGTTGATGTGCTTTCGATCTCCCTTGGTGGAGATTCCAATCCTTTCTATGAAGACAGTGTTGCGCTTGGTGCATTTACTGCAATGCAAAAAGGCATTTTTGTGAGCTGCTCGGCTGGTAACTATGGTCCGTTCCATTTCTCGTTATCGAATGAGGCCCCATGGATTCTCACCGTTGGTGCAAGCACTATTGATCGAAGCATAAGGGCCACTGCAATGCTAGGAAACACTGAAGAATTCGATGGAGAGTCAGTTTTCCAGCCTAAAGATTTTCCTTCGACGTTGTTGCCTCTTGTTTACCCGTCGTCAAATGGAAGTGAAGATTATGCTCCTTTTTGCGCCACAGGATCATTGAATAACACCGACGTTAAAGGGAAGGTAGTTATGTGTGACGTTGGTGGCCGGATAGCAGGAGTAGACAAAGGACAAACAGTAAAGGATGCTGGTGGAGCTGCCATGATTTTGATGAACCAAAACTACAGTGCCTACACTACCTTCGCTGATGTTCACGTCCTTCCTGCAACACATGTAAGTTATGCTGATGGATTAAAGATCAAGGCATATATAAATTCAACATCAAGGCCAATGGCTACAATCTTATTCAGAGGAACCATAATTGGGGCTAATCATGCTCCTATGGTTGCTGCATTCTCTTCGAGGGGCCCTAATTACGCAAGCCCAGGAATTCTAAAACCTGACATTATTGGTCCCGGTGTGAACATTCTTGCTGCATGGCCTTTCTCTGTGGAAAACAACACCGATACAAAGTCGACATTTAACATAATCTCAGGTACCTCAATGTCATGTCCTCATCTCAGTGGCATCGCAGCTTTGCTCAAAGCTGCACACCCCAATTGGTCTCCGGCTGCCATCAAGTCCGCTATCATGACTACTGCTTATCAACTGAACCTCGACAACAAGCCCATCGTTGATGAAAGACTACTCCCAGCTGATATCTTTGCCACTGGAGCAGGCCATGTCAACCCATCAAAAGCAAATAATCCCGGACTTGTGTACGATATCCAGCCGGATGATTACATACTTTACTTATGCGGTTTGAATTACACAAGCCGACAACTTATTGCCATTGTGCAACGGCCGGTGAATTGCTCAAAAGAATCAACCATTGCTGAAGCACAACTAAACTACCCTTCATTTTCTATCATAATGGGGTCGACTGACCAAACATATACCAGGACGGTGACTAATGTTGGTGAAGCTAGTTCATCGTACACTGTCGAGATTGTTCCACCACGAGGAGTCAATGTGAGTGTTAAGCCTACTAGGTTGGACTTCTCATATGTGAACCAACACATGACATATCAAGTCACATTTAGTAGATCAACCGAAGGCATGAATGTCATCTTTGCACAAGGATTCCTAAAATGGACTTCTACCAAACATATAGTTAGAAGCCCAATCGCTGTTGTGTTTGAGTGAGGAAGAGGTGTTGCAGTTCATGTACACTTCAAACATATAAACTATCAACTATATGTTTCTGAATCTTGCAAATTGCTTGTTTGAACACCAGATTATATGAAATATTAAATAAATCTGACATCTTATATGAACAACCTGTGATATATATATATATAAACTATCAACTAAGAAGTTGAATTCTCAATTTATAAAACTACAATGGTCAAAATTGATCCAATTTTTATCTACTTTGATCCAATAGAACAAAATTCATTCCATTTTATTTTTTCTCTCAAAAACATCCTCAAGTCAGACAATTCATTCCATCAACTCAGCTAACGCATTCCTCAAGTCAGACAATCTCACTTATACATCTACCTGTCTCTTCTGTCACATCTACCTCTCTCCTATTTAATCTCTATTCACTTTAATTTTAAATTACATAATTTAAAAAAAGAAAATAAAAATAAATTATTATTTAAAATATAAATATCATATGATCAATGTTTAATTTTTGGTATTACAAAGTATTTTCAGATACGAGATTATTGCTAATATACTATGAAGCACAAAAACATTTATATGGATGATGCATCCGTGTCCGACACGTCTGGGATACGGACACGTGCCGTCACGTCACGTCCCGGACTCGTGTGGGACACGCCCAAAAGAGTGTCGAAATTTAATTTGATATTTTGAAATTTCAGACATGTCTGAGACTCACCCACATATACGTTTCTTCTGGCTATAGTTACCATGTAGGGTTATTAGGGAAAAATACAAACAGAGACCCATGGCATCGAAGAAGATGAAGGAGTGCAATCGCCAATTCTTGTATGAATTGGCGAACTTCCTAGAAATCCGTCGAGATCTTTTTTGGAAGGAAGCCAGTCATCCATTTTTGTTTTAACCCGAGGGTCAACAGCGGAAGAAGTTTGGGAATATTTTTTTTTTTTTTTGAGAAAGAGAGAGATACAATACAACAGAGTTACAGAAACTTACGGAAAAATAAAAAAATTACAGAAATTGTAGATGCGAGAAGGGGGAGAGAGAGAGAGAGAGAGAGAGAAATAAATGTGATTTGACAGTTGGAGGAGGTCTCAATCTGTGTAGACTTGCAGATTGAGACAAGAGGAGGTCTTCTCCTCGTTGAGTTATCAGTTTCGTGGCAGTTGCATGTTAATTGGTCAGATTTTTCGAATTCATTTATTTGACAAGTAGCATATTGAAATTTAAAAAATACCTCATCTCAAATTTTTTATTAGATTTAGGGGCAAAATCCAATTTACACCCTTGTAGTCTGGTTGTTTTGCACATCACCTCTTTGTGGTTCAAAAATCAGCACATAGCCCCCTTGTATGTTTGGACTAAAGTGCAACTGTTACTATTTCCGTCAAAAGTGATAGAAATTATAACACGCGCTAGATTTGCAAGTATGGATGTAAAAAATTTAAGAGTCAAAGTTGAATCTAAAAGTCCAAATATATCCTTTTGATCTTTCAAAAAGGCATTTTTTATCTTTTACATTTTATTGTTAGAAAAAAAAAAGATAAAAGAAAAAACAAAACCCCATCATTTTCTCTCTCTTTCTCGTCGGAAAAAACCAGCTCCTCTACATCACCACTCGAAAGTACCATGACTTGTGATTCAGTTGTGGTGCAGAGTAGGTGAAGATGCAGTGAGGTTGGAGAAGATGTGGTGGCAAAATTTATTCAGATTTTAAGGAGGGCAAGGTGGTCTTTTGGCCACTGCCGTTAACGGTGTTAGCTATGAATTTTGGTCCAAAAGCACAAAAGGGTTATGTGCTGATTTTTGACCCATGAGGGGGGTGATGTGCAAAACGATCAAACCACAAAGGGGTAAATTGGATTTTGCCCTTGGATTTACACATACTAATTTTATGTTATATATTATGTATATTAATATAAATATATAAATTATTTAATGTGTCCTCAAGTGTCCGTGTCCTACTTTTTTAAAAAAAATTCGTGTGGGCATGTTTGTGTCGTGTCCTATCTGTGTCTGTGCTTCTTAGCTAATCTTTACTATACTATAAAACAAACAAATTCATGCTAAGACTCAACCTGCTGCCTTCCCTCTCAGTTTCTCAAATTCTCATTTTTTCAATTATTTTATTCCTGCTCAACCAACCATCTGCTGCCATGTATATTTATTCCAAATAATTTAATTACTAATCCACCAATACATTGTTGCATTTGAAAATTAATTTAAATTCAAATTTTCAGTGACCCAGTACTCCACGTCTCTCCCACCCACGTCTCCCCATAACCATCTGCATAACTCTCTCTCTCCAATAACCATCTATCTGCACACACTCTCTCTCTCTCTCACACACACACCCCCCCAGGCTTCCTCTATCTTCCTTGTCGACGAACATCTACGACTCCTATGTCTCTGTCTTCCTCTGGTAAATGTATCGTCACTATTCAATTCAGTTTTTCTCGTTCGATCGCTTCCAGTTACTTCAATTTTCTTTTAAAATCGTTCAACATTTGTCTACTACAGATCACTCCCACGTGATATCAGTATCTAATTAAAAATTTTACTGGAACATAAAATAAATTTTAATTTCTACATGTGATACTTATTCTATTAGATGGATGTTTAGTTACTATAAGAAATACTCGGCCAAAAAGGGACATGAAGTCACTATTCTTTTGACAGAGTAACTGTGCAAATGTTTTGGTATTTTTTACGTCCTAAAGTAAAGAAAAAAAAAAAAAGACCCATTTCCAAGAGCATGCAATGACAGCCTCAACTTAGAATAAAAATTTCAATTCCCACTAAAGCTTTTAAAGTGAAATTGCAAAACATAACATAAACATCGTTTTGAAGAACAATGCAGATGCAAAGAGAAGATTGATGAAACAAAGTTAATCATGTGGAAGCGTTTGGTACCCTGACAATTAATAGACATCTCATCAGAAGTAGAATGTTTTGAGTCAGACATATGAATAGAAGAGAAAGAGACCACATGAATAGAAGCAAACACCACATTACATTTGGAATGGATGGAGCTAAATGTTAGTTGAAGAATGACTACTTATGTGCCTAATTTAGTATAGGTAGTTATCTAATGAGTGGGTTAGTAGTGTGATGTTGGGTGGTTATCTTTGTTGTGGGTAATGGAGGGTGTTGGTTAATTATATAGATTTTTATTATGTATGTAAAGACCGAGGGGCGGAGCCACTCTTGGACTAGGGTGGGCACATGCCCAGCCTCAAATTTTATTTTATTTTTTGACATTAGATATATATATTTTTTAAAATAAAATTTAGATATATTTAATTGTGCCCACCCTCAAATTTTTTTTTTAACATTCGATATATATTTTTTAAAATAAAATTTAGACATATTTAATTATATCCACCTTATTATTGTGTTATTGTAATATCGATTAAGATAGACCATTACCTAAATAATAATTAATTTTCAAATAATGTTATTTAGACCTAATACATAGTGATATTAAATCTAATAGTGAGTTCCTACATTTAATAACGTCCACTATCCATCGAATGGTCAAAAGCCATTGAGTTCTTACCATTTAAATTTCAATTTTTTTTTTGTCAAGATATAAAATTAAATTTCGAATTAAATGCAACTACTATTATTCTTAAATTTTTAGACACATTTTGGACATGTCTAAATTATTTTTAAACACATCGCGATCATTTTTCTTAATTATAAGATTATTTTGTTATTGTATGAAAATGAACGTCATTATGTAATAAATTACAGGGTAATAAATGAAAGATTATTATTATCATTTTGTATATAGAAAAAAAAATATTTATTGATATCATCAGATTCAATCGTAAAATGACAATAATTAGTCTCATACGAAGTTTTAATTAATTTACTTTTATTTTTTGTTTGTTCATTTCATGTAAATCATTTTTTAACCTTTTATGTTTAAGGAACTTTTGTATATAATTATAGAAAATATGAATTTATGAACTTCTGTGATCAATTGAAAAAAAAAATGAAAAATACTATTTAGATCTAATTTGATATTGTAATTCAATACAACATTTTGATTGAAAGTAGACTTCGTCTAACATTGAAACTTATAATTAAAATAATAATTACATTGAATTAAGTCTTTATAACATTGATAAAAAAAATTAAAACTTATTAATGTGCCCACCCTAAAGTATTTTTTTAGCTCCGCCCCAGTAAAAACCTCATTCTTAATGAAATTGTATGTTGGATTTTGTATTGAACTTTCTTGTAAAAATTGTGGGGATTAGGTTTTTCTCGAATCGAAACACCAGATGTTCTCCTCCCCCGCTTCCCGGATTCTTTATGTCATATTCTAATCGCCTGAAAATAACAATAACACTGCTCATGTCCACATATTTAACGGTAATTGAATAGATCAGTTGGGGCGAACTGTAACTCAACTCAACAAAACTATGCCCTAAAATAATAAATTCATCACTATTTCTCTAAAATCGATACTAAAAGGACTGAAAACAAAAGCAGAAATTGAAAATTTGAAAATTTCACCAGTAATTTTCAAACTACTTACCTGTCTGTGGGGAGAGTTTGCGATCGGACAAGGCCGCGTCCACGTGGAGAGCATAGGGAGGGCTCTTGACGAGACCGAAGCAGTCCGGTCTGAAAAGTGAATCAATCCGATGAAAGAGGCGAAAAGTCTAGGGTTTATATATCTGAGACGAAGGTGAAGACGACGAAGAAGGAGATGAAGAGAGAGAAAAAGAGCGCCAAAACATCTGGATTCTGGAAGCTTTCTCCTAAAACTGGTACAACTATTTTATTGACTGTTCTTCTCTCTAGAGAATATCTTGATGTTTCCGTTAAAGTGAACTGGGCTTTAATTTTGGGCTTCTATTGAAGCTTGTTTAATAGTTTTGTTCGACTAAATTAGACTTCAGTGGGCCTACTTTACCCAATATCAAATCCATTAGCTATCGTTCAATATGGCCTTTCCATTGTGCAGCATGGATGATGTTTAGGCCTAGCCCAAACAAGGAATGCATTAGGGATCAATTGGGTCTCTGTTATATTTGAATCGTGATATTTTAGGATACGTTAATATTTGTGTTGTGTTCGAATCGTCATGTATAATTCGGGAATCAATTAAGAATTCAAAAACTATAACCTTCTTTTTTCTTAAATAAATCCACCACACATGGATTATCCATAAATTAAAATTTTACTTGAGTCATATCCTAACAAAATTAAACAAAAAAATATATTTTATTCTACAATAAAATCAGATTATTCGTATCGTATCCAAACGCAATTCAATTATCACTTTAATAATTAATTATATTAATTTTAAATTCGTATCATGTTATGTTCCTAACATGTTAAGCGTATTATGTCAGAAACTTATCATCCCTAATCAGACCCAAAAAAATTAAAATCAAAGTGATCATTGTGAAATTAAAAAAAAAATTGAAAGCCAATTGATAAAGACAAAACAATCAAGACAAATTAAAAGATTGAGGGTGGAAGTCTTGTGCCCTAGGATAATCCGAGGGCGCTGACACAGCTTTAATCTATACTATTAATAAAATGAAACTAAGTGAAATTTTTTTGATTATCTATTATGTTCCTATAAAAAATATTAAAGGCTCATATATCTTTATTTATTTAATCAACTAATATTATTTATATATTCAAATGAGTTTTCATATACTTCCATTTTCACAAGAATTATTGTTCCATGTATTGCACTTTTTTTTTATTTTCTAATTACCTAATATTAATTATACATTCAAATGACTCTTCGTATACTTCCATTTTCACAATAATTATTGTTCCATGTATTATACTTTTTTTTTTTTAATTTCCTGAGTTAATGACGTTATCTCTCATTCATTTACTTCTTATAAATTTTTTTGTTTACAATAAATCCATTAATCATCTTTACTTTATGAAAAATAATAGATTATCATTAATACAACTATTATGCTATTGATAACCATCATAAAAATTATTTTATCATTTATCTAATATGAATTGATGTGTAGATTTGCAGACGGTACAAATTCTTGACAATAAATATATTAATTAATCAAATGGAATTCAAATAATTTCATCTTCCATTTTATGGCTACGTGGATAGCTAATAGTCAAATATTCAATCTCATGAATTTCAATAAAAAATTAATAGTAATACTATTCTATTCTTCTCTCATTCTCTCATACTCACGTTTTTTATTTGGTTGCAGGTTATTGCTCTTTTCATATGATTTATGTTTTCCTTGGAGCTAAGGTTGTACTAACATCTTGAAAAAAAAAATTCTTGATTTGTTAAGTGTTTTTTATTTATGAACAAGCGTGATGAATGGTGGAAGATCACTATGAAAATGGCACCTTGAGATTTATTTACTCTAAATTATATACCTTCTATGTGTTTAATTTCCATGGAAAAAGTTCATTTTTTGTTTAGCACTGAAACTCATTTTACGTATTTAGCATTATATCTCATGTGAAGAAAAAAATACGTGATTCTTCTCATGCATTAAATAATTGAAACGAGATCTTCCATCATGTGGATCATGATTTGACTAGGTTTTTTGAATTACTCTATGACATAAGGTATCAAATACTAATTTTTTATAATATGCATTTCACCATTTGAATGTGGTAAAACAAAATTTTACTATGTTCATTATAAATTTTTGTGGGTAATTATTTTTCTAGGATGTTTATGAAGCATATAAGACATTTATTTTGAAGTGTAATTTAATATTTGTCTTTTCAGTAAATAATGAAGCCATTAATGTTCACCAATTATTTATTTTTGTCATCGAAAATATGATAGTGAATTTTGAGATAGACCGTCCCAAGCTTATCATAATACAAGCATCATTTTATTTGTTATCCTTTTAGCAGGGGTGGCTCAAGGTAAATTGAGGCCTAAAGCGGTAATACTAAATGAGGCCTTTTTATTTTTAGTATTTTTTTTTTTAAAAAATATTTTTAATTTTTTTTAAGTGAGAGAAGATGATGTGATACTTTGTTTTTGTTTTTTAAGAGAGGGAGAGATTTTATTTATTTATTTTTTAAATTTTTGATTTTTGAGTTTCTAATATTATGGATTGAATTGTAAGCCCAAATTATTGAAATTATAATTTTCTGATTGGGCTTAAATTTTTTGGGGCCTTTTTATAAGGCCTAAAATTTTCATGGATTTAAATTTTTTATGTGGACTACTTATGTATCTATAATTATGGTGCCTTCTAAAAATTTGGGGCCTAAAGCCCATGCTTTTTTTTTAATACTATAAGGCCGGCCCTGCCTTTTAGAAACGACGAAAATTAAATTTGGAGTAGTAAACTATTGAAAACTCTAATTTTACGTTAATATGTGGCTAAATTTGTCCATGACTTAAGTTTCACTAGATACTACACAAAATGTTTAAGCAAAGTTTATTTGTACAGTTGATGTTATTTCATAATTTTTATAGTAATAATATATTTGATATTGAAAATGATTCAAGTGTAATGCATTTGTATACAAAAAAAAATATAATTTACAAATCTATATCTATCTATCTATACTACTAATAAAAGAATTCTAACATAAAAAACTTTTGATTCATTATTTTACCCTTATAAAGAATTTTAAATACCACATTATCTTTCCATAGTTAAAAATCTTTAAATTACCTTTAACATCTCTTTTAATTCTCTATTCTTTATGTATAAATATCAATATTTATGAAACTTTTTAATTGACTATATTACCCTTAAAAATAAGCATTGATTAGAATATTGACAATTATTTTTATTTTATTCAATGAATTATAAATTGAAACCTAATCAAATGAATTTCAAAATGAATTATTTTTATCTTTTTTTCTTATAGTTAGAATAATGAATCGTTGAAACAAATAACATTTTTTAAATTCTATAGTATAATACGACCAATAAAAACATAATTTTTATAACCTAGAGATAATATTTAATTTAGATGCACATATAACTAAAATTTTTTATTAAATTTTATATATGAAAATTATTCACGTGCACCGCACGTAGTGCATTACTAGTTCAACAAAATAGACCCATTACTCAAAAAGGAGCCGTGTTTCTTGTATCTAATTTGTTAACTTAATTTATTGATCTAATTAATCATTGTTATTGAATTAACAATTGGACTCAATGTTAATTAAAATCTGTTATCAATTTAATAGTTGTGATCATTTTTTTTTTGGTTCAACGATCAGGAGTGTTTGGACCAGCTTACGCGCAACACGACTAATCCCCTCCATAGTCCAGTCAAAGACAGACCATTCACGCCAAGACCATTCATGAGAGATAAATCCCACATAACCTGATTCCAAAAAATTGTTAAGATTTAAACTCATTATGTCTATTGTGACCATTAAATTAATAAACTAGATTAAAATAGTGACCCTCACCAACTTCAATATTTTTCCTGGTGCAAGACTTGCAAAGATTTGGATTTCTGGATTGATTCATCCAAAAAAGCCATCAATCCAAAAATCCAAGTCTCTGCAAGTCTTGCACCGTAGAAAGCAAGGCGTAAGAAACCGTTGCTTGTGGAATAATATTATATTCAAAACTGGTGTCCTTTAATTAATGCTATTATAGCAATTTCCAGTTGTCCAAATCACTGGGTCGGTGGAGAATAGAAAAACAAGAGAGACAGAGAGAGAGAAACTTGGATTATTGCAGAAACTTGCTTATAATTTCAGTGATTTCACTATCAAAAGCTTAAATTTTGATGGAACAATCAAACGGGTCAAAGATATCTCCGTCATGGGTAAATGTTACTTCTTCACTTAACATTAACTCATTTGGTGTATATGATACCAAATAATCTGCAAATTTAAGATAATTTTGGGTTATAATATTCTAAACCCGCTATAGACAAGAAATTTGTACACCCAATGAATATAAGTTTTATTACAACGCGATATTTGTAGAATTTATATCGATATTGAAGGAGTTATTTGAGCTGACAGTTAAAATCCTTGGATAAGTTGATTGATTGGGGTCAATGGACTGCAATTTGATTGAGTAACAGTATGAGAGACATTTATGTTCGAGGGGACCTAAATTTCTAATAAAATGTAAACTCAAAAAACAATTTTTTTCATTCAACTCGACAAATTTTTTAATGTATGATCATGAATCCAACTGCATGAGTCACTAATAAGTTATTTTCTTTACTGTCTATAGTATACACAACAATGGATTAATCACTTCACAGACACACACACATATATATATATAGAGAGAGAGAGAGAGGGAGATATTTATAACAAATTCTTTTAGACCCCAGTTACTTCCAAATGAATCCCAATCTGATGGACTTGCATGCTTCAGCCGGAGGACCAGAGAAAAAAAAAATAGTAAATTTCAGATTCCCAGTTTTTTTTTTTGGTGTGTGTGGGCAAATTTGCATCCGTTTGTGCCCAATGCAAATACTTTTTGCATCAGGAAAATGTCGATGCATAAGTTTTTCACTGCACCAAGCTTGCTGATTTTGCGTCATCATTTTTCACCGCGGAAAATTTGCTGATTCAAAGATCAATTTGTCGATACAAAAAGTATTTGGGTTGGCAAATTGATTTTAAAAAAATATAATTTCTTTTAATGAATTTAAATCCTTGGAATACCTTATCTCGTGGGAATGCAAAAATTTGACTAATTGGACTGCAGACATGGGGGAGAAGCTAATAGCCTCCCACAACACACCATTTTAGGATGGAGAACCACAATATCGGTCACTTGATTAAAAACATCATTTAGCAATTAAGCCTGGAGATTCTATACTTTTAGACATCTAATCGAAATACATTTAATAAGAATAAAAAAAATCAACAAAATTTAACCCAAAATATTATTTCAAATCTTGGATGGCCATTCCATGAAGGATTGAAAATGTTAAAAACTTTTCTATGGAAGAGATAAATTTGGGTTGATTTACCCTTCACAGTTCTCCAATCAAACACCACAAATTGCTGCCAAACTCCAGTGAAAGCAAGTCCACTGCCAAGTCTTTTGCAAGTCCATATCCCAAATTACATTGTAGTTGAAGAGTCAAGATCACAATAGATGAATTAGAACGTAATAAACATGTTATTTTCTTCTAGATGGTCATTCAATCACAAATTTTTCCAACAATTTTAGAGGCCCATGCATTACACAGATGACAGAACACTCTATAAATACCAGTCTCCCAAAAGCAAACTACAAAACAAACCCTTAGTTTCATATTCTGTGGTGGTTGGTCTAGCAACTCACATACATTATCATTCTCAAGTTCTTCAATCTTAATGGGGAACAAGAGGTATGGCTTACTATTCCCAAATATGCCTTTCATGTTCATTCTCACTCTCTTTTCCATTTTGAGTTTCAATTCGTTGGTAGCATCGGAAAGCAATATCGTTGAGGAGCAGAGCAATGTAGAAACTTATATTGTCCATTTGAAGAAGCCCGATGACAAAGTTTTCACTCAATCAGATGATTTAGAAAGCTGGTATCAATCATTTTTGCCTGTAACCACCGCAGATTCGACTGAAGCACCGCGCATAATATATGCATACCGCAATGTGGTTAGTGGTTTTGCAGCCAAATTGTCTGATGCGGATGTCAAAGCCATGGAAAAGAAGGATGGCTTTGTGATTGCCAGGCCTAAAAAAATATTGCCTTTACATACAACTCACAGTCCTAACTTCTTGGGATTGCAACAAAATCTGGGCTTTTGGAGTAGCTCAAATTATGGTAAAGGTTTGATTATTGGAGTCATAGACTCTGGAATTTTGCCGAACCACCCTTCGTTTAACGACGAAGGAATGCCACCTCCACCTGCTAAATGGAAAGGGAAATGTGAACTCAATAGCACTTATGCTTGTAATAACAAGATCATTGGTGCAAGGAGTTTTATCAGTGATTCAGATGAGATAGCAGTGGACGACGATGGCCATGGCACTCACACGGCAGGCACGGCTGCCGGAAACTTTGTGAAAGATGCCAATGTGTTTGGCAATGCCAATGGCACTGCAGTTGGCGTAGCGCCCCTTGCTCACTTGGCCATTTACAAAGTATGTTCATTTGACTGTTCTGATAGTGACATATTGGCTGGAATGGACGCTGCTATTGAGGATGGTGTTGATGTGCTTTCCATCTCCCTTGGTGGATTTTTCGATCCTTTCTCCGGAGACAGTGTTATCGTTGGTGCATTTACTGCAATGCAAAAAGGCATTTTTGTGAGTTGCTCGGCTGGTAACTTCGGTCCGTTCATGCCTTTTTATCTAATGAGGCCCCATGGGTTCTCACCGTTGGTGCAAGCACTATTGATCGAAGCATAAGGGCCACTGCATTGCTAGGAAACGCTGAAGAATTCGATGGCGAGTCACTTTTCCAGCCTAAAGATTTCCCTTCGAAGTTGTTGCCTCTTGTTTACCCATAGTCAATCGGAACTAAAGATTATGCTCCATTCTGTGCCAAGGGATCATTGAAAAACACCGATGTCAAAGGGAAGGTAGTGTTGTGTGAGGTTGATGGCCAGATAGCAGGAGTAGACAAAGGACAAACAGTAAAGGATGCTGGTGGAGCTGCCATGATTTTGATGAACCAAAACTACAGTGCCTACACTATCTCAGTTGAGGCTCATGTCCTTCCCGCAACACAAGTGAGTTATGCTGATGGATTAAAGATCAAGGCCTATATAAATTCAACATCAAGGCCAATGGCTACAATCTTATTCAAAGGAACCATAATTGGGCCTAATCATGCTCCTATGGTTGCTGCGTTCTCTTCGAGGGGCCCTAATTCCGCAAGCCCAGGAATTCTGAAACCTGACATTATTGGTCCCGGTGTGAACATTCTTGCTGCATGGCCCTTCTCTGTGGAAAACAAAATCGATACAAAATTGACATTTAACATAATCTCGGGTACCTCAATGTCATGTCCTCATCTCAGTGGCATCGTAGCTTTGCTCAAAGCTGCACACCCCAGTTGGTCTCCAGCTGCCATCAAGTCCGCTATCATGACTACTGCTTATCAACTGAACCTCGACAAAAAACCCATCGTTGATGAAAGGCTACTCCCAGCTGATATCTTTGCCACTGGAGCAGGCCATGTCAACCCATCAAAAGCAAATGATCCTGGACTTGTGTACGATATCCAGCCTGACGATTACATATCTTACTTATGCGGTTTGAATTACACAAGCCGACAACTTATTGCCATTGTGCAACGGCGGGTGGATTGCTCAAAAGAATCAACCATTGCTGAAGCACAACTAAACTACCCTTCATTTTCTATCATAATGGGGTTGACTGACCAAACATATACCAGGACGGTGACTAATGTTGGTGAAGCTATTTCATCGTACACTGTTGAGATTGTTCCACCACGAGGAGTCAATGTTAGTGTTAAGCCTACTAGGTTGGACTTCTCATTTGTGAACCAGCAGATGACATATTAAGTCACATTTAGAAGATCAACCGAACGCATGAATGCCATCGTTGCACAAGGATTCCTAAAATGGACTTCTACCAAACATGTAGTTAGAAGCCCAATTGCTGTTGTGTTTAAGTGAGGAAGAGGTGTTGCAGTTCATGTACACTTCAAATATATCAACTATATGTTTCAATTTGCTTGTTGGAACCATTTGGGTTTTATGAAATATTAAATAAAATCTTACATTACATCTTACATATTATAATATATATATCTTAGTAGTAGTATCATACGGTTTATATTATTTATTGTTTGTATCAATTTTTTTTCTAGAATTACAATAAGAACAATGATTTGAAGTCACATGTGGGCCTTAAACTTTGAACTTGATCATATGAATATTCAATCTCCTTCACATTGGTGACTCGTCTGTGTCCTTTGCAGCCACGACAGGGTCAGCAGCCATAACTCCAGAAAAGGCCTGCCACGAGAACAGTCCCAACTTGAAACAAAAAATAAAGGGTTAGGTCATTTTTTTGGCCCAACCATGACCCAACCCTATTGTATTATTGGGCCTGTATCATTTATCATGGCCCATGGACTCGAACAGTATCTAAATATATGCATGATTATTTATTATTTATTTTTTGGGAATGTATACTTAATAAACTAAATATCATTAAATATGGTAAACCGGAAACTCTCGGAGGCTTGCACACAGCCCTAAATGGGACAGATTTTTTTTGTATCAAAATTACTTAAGAGGTTTATAATAACAACACCAAAAAAAAATATAAAAACTAAAAGAGTAGAGTCTCCAACTTATTGGCCCAATCACATCAAGTTCGTTTCTCTTTCTAAGAAAAACAAAGATGAGAGGTAAATGACAATTATTAGCACGAAGACCAGTGTTATTATAATCGGATCGGACCGGCCGGTTCGATCGGTTGGACCTTGAACCGGTATTTCAAATGGTCCGGTTCTCTAGTTAGACCGCATAAGGAAGCAAACCGCTGAACCGGCCGGTTGGAATTTCAAGCGCTATATTTAAAAAAAAAAAAAAAAATTTTGGGTCATTTGCCCTAAATCAGATCCCATCCCCTTTTCACACTTCAGGCGACCACCACTCAGTCGATCAGCCACCCGCCACCACTCAGCGATCAGCCACCACCCAACCGACTCAAAGATTACCAGTATAAAAGCCCCATTTTGAGCTAATTTGCCCTAAAATCTAAATCGATCAGATCTCCTCCTCTCTCACATATACGGCAGCAGACCACTCACATATACGGCAGCTCCACTCTTCCATTTCATTCATGGCTTACAAGTTACGCCAACCACCTGATGGCTGAGAGAGAGAGAGTGAGAGGGAGAGAGAAATAATGATAAAAAGAAGGAAGATGATGGAGACATGTCTTGGCTTTGGGCCACAAAGTGCACCGACCAGCTACATAAATTAGCTTTTGTGGGTTTGTTGAATTTGTTCAAAATTTGTGGATAGGAATAGAGTGGGAGCTACTTTATTGTTTTGTTTTGTTTCATACAATATTTGTTTGAGTCATATAATATGCTTTTAGATTTCTTACATGCTGTGATTTTTTTCTTTTTAGCTAGCAAAATTTTATATCGGTGATTTGGGTATAATTTTTTGATATTTTTTGCTTTATCAGTTTTGAAGTATGGTATTTTATCAATATCATATTTTTTTAGTTTAGACACATTTTATATTTTTTGGCTAAATTATTATGTTTTATAATTATTATATATATATTTTTATTTTTTTTATTATTGACCGGTCCGACCAGTTGACCCGACGGTTGAACCAGTGAACCATTGACCCAGTCCTCTTGCCGGTTCGATGACCGGTCCGGTTCTGATAACATTGACGAAGACAACACAACTTGTCAAATTAGAGTTGATTAATAGACGATACAAAAACGAAAATAAAAATGTCATAACCCATTTTTTTGGTATAGTATAAGGAAGCTTCTCAGTCCTTAGAGGATTAAAGGATTTGTTAGTTGATTTTGTAAACGTCTAGACCTGAGTGAATTTGTGTATAGAAAGCGAGTTGTTGATTTAGTAGATGAAAAAAAAATGCAAATTTTGGATTTTTAATTCACCATTTATCATATCGATCCGAATTCGACATGAGTAATAACTAGATCAAGTTAATGTCAAAACATCTGACAAAATTAATTGAATATGTCAAATTAGAATTGCTTAATAGCGGAACTATTACTTAGACCATCTCCAACCATCACTCAAATTTAAGTAAAAATGTTGATTTGATATAGAGTACTCCAATGAACAAACTCAAATATCTACTCAATTCTTTTAAAAAATTTCTTTATTATCCCAAAACTCATTTTTTTGTGTCATTCAAATCATAGTATTTGATAAAATAAATGAAACTTTTTTCTCTCCACAAATGGATAATTAAAAAAAAAATTTGAATATTTATACAACACTATATGAAAATAAATAAACCACCCCAGAATTCTAAGATTATTTTAATCCCTTATCATTTTTTATAAATCCAGATAAATAAAAAAAATTAGTTAACATGGGAATGGTCTGAAGAACACAAAAACATACGTTTTTAAACAAAAATGAAAGATTGAAGAAATAAAATGACAAATTTCATGAGGAATCGATAGTGTGAAATTGTACTACTAATAGTGTTTAACTCGAAAAAATCAAAGAATAATTTGATGGGTAAGTTTAGAGTTTATATAATATGAAAGATGGGTGAGGTTAAAGTTTTGAAAAATACAAGAAATTAAGAAGATGGAAGATGAAAAGCAAAAAAATTACTTACAGGCCTTCAAATGATTTATGAAAGTTTCGGTGGTGGTCGACGATGGAAGCCATATAGTAGATGCTTCAACTTTAAAAGTGTAAACCCAAGCGTAGGTTGAGCAGAGTAATATATTCTCGGAAGTCCGAGGTCGAATCCACAAGGAATTGTAACAAGTAAACAATCACACAAATACTAATAAATTAAAAAGAGAAAGTTTGTTTGAGGAGTTTTGATTGAAAACAATTGACTTTAATAATTAAAATCAGTAATAAAAATACTAGAGCATCAGGTACTCCCTCTCAATTCCATACGGTAATAATAAAAGACTTGAGGCTTAATTTGAAACAGGAATTAAATGTCAGTTAACCCAAATAACAAATCAAGTCATGAAACCAAAAGTTATGATCAAAGGATTATTCAGAAACCTGAATAATAAATTAATCATATTATTTTATGAAACAATGCTAACACTTCAAACGTGGAATAACCAGTTATTTATTCGCAGGGAAACTCAAGCAATCGATGTACGTGGCACAACAACTCAGGAGTTTTTACAGAATAAAAACTTTACTAAAAGATCAGAAATTAGATTAACACAATATCATAAATCATTAAGTACAAAGTCAATGATAATACCGTACTTCACTGAGAGGTTTTCCCTTAGCCCTAGCTTAGCCTTCTAGCCAGACATGATAAAAGAATTGCAAAATACACTGAAGAATTCGTGAGCAAAAAGATCCCCCTCTCAATAGATGAGAGCCCTTATTTATAGTAAAATAAATCCTAAGTACAGATTGGAAGGAATTCCTTTCTCAAAAAGATGTCTTGTAAGGTTAAATCCCGTGCATAAATCTTGGGCCCCGCGGGTACAAAATCTATCCAGACTTCGAGCTTGAATTTCGCATATTTAGAGACTGAATCACGAAATTTTCGTGAAATACACTTCTGTAGCCCTTGAAGTCTTCTTTCCAACCCCACAAAAATCAGGTTAATCCGATATCGGAGTCAAAAGTTATGAATGAAATACTGAAGACGTGTCAAATCCTTATCTTTTAGGAAACTTTCCTAATTCAACTTTAAATGAGTTTTCTTCTCACTTAAACTCTTATAAGGATTAAAATTCTGATTTATCTTCAAGTCTTCCTATCCCAATCTTGACTCTTCCATCCTTATCAATTGTGATTCTTCCTCTAGTGATTGTTTCACTTGCATTATCCATTATTACTTTAAATCAACCAATTTACCTGCAAAATAAACCAAACAACTAGAAAAAGTATCAAATTAGAAAATCAAGGAATTTAACACATTTAATCACAAATAATATGCAATTAACCAATTATTAAATATAATAAAATAGCACTTTTGATGGTTAATCACACCCCCCAACCTGAATATTACTAGTCCCTAGTAATACATGAATCCTAAAATCTAAAAACTAAAAACAAAATAACCTAATAAAATAAAATACAAATCCACTTTCGTAGGACTCACAATTGCATTTAGCATATGCAACAAGCCTTTAAACCCCTAGGTTTCCCCTAGTGGACGAGTATAGTCTCGTGAAGGTTTCCAGAGATGATACCCACAAACATCAACCTGTGATCAAATATCTAAATAATAATTTTATAACACAAATTGCTACCACAATCTAAAAATTCTAAGATGCAAACTTTTTATAAGCACATGCAAAACATAATATAGAACTATGCGCTATATAAATGTATGCACTTATCATATTCTCATATAAACTCGTGTGTAGTGTGAATTAACTATACCAAGTCAGTAATTTATCTGGTAATCACCTCTACAACTATCAACTATTCGTCTCAATGCCAAATCTCACTAGATAATTCACTCATAAAAGATTCTCTCAGATTATAGTGACTATTCCCTCAAATATCACATGTGAGAAGAAGATATTTAAGTCAAAACAAAATAATGCTCACATGTCTATTAAAAAAAACGTAATCCAAAAGAAAAAGATTTGACATAGTCTCATGAAAGGAAATCAACACACAATAAATAAATAATCACCATTCTCTTCTTTATTCACACAAGTCATGCATCCACCAATACACTCTTGAGATCAAATAGGTCTTTATTTAAGGTTGTAATGGGGCCTTGGGATTAGGGTTTTGAAACGAAGGATATTCAGGAATTCAAAAGACTATCCCGAGAGAACATGTACATTACACAACCAAACTTCTTTCCATAGCCTTTCACTCTCCATCCTTTAGAAGCACAATTTACATCACTTGTTCATATTTTTTTTTCTTTTCAAACACATGCTTGCTATTTTTCTCTTTTTTTTTTTTTTCAATCTGTTTTTTTTCACAGCTAGACATATTGTCTTTCTTTCTTTTTTTTCAACTTTTTTTTTTTTCTTTTTTTTTTCTGCAAGACATCTAATGCAAATATTCACAAGTATGTAAAACTCTTTTTTTTTTTTTTTTCTTTTCTTAACCAACATCTCTCAAATTACATAAACAATAAAAGTTCAATCTCAGGATAACCAAGGGTAAAAGATATTATTTTTTCTCATTGGCTTGGTTATTATATGTTGGGCATAAGAAATAAAATTTTGCTTCAAAGGCTCAATCATGGCTTCTAGGGATAATAATATTCAAAGAATAAGGTTTAGGCTCAAATAATGACAAAGATGGCCTAAAATCATATCTCAAGAGCTTTTGATAACACACTTCTCATGCAAATAATTCAAAGTCAAGCAATCATTCACAATATTGATGTTGACCAAAACAAAAATAATGAGACTATTGAAGGAGATTAGCTGAATAAAAATATTTTTTTATTGAGTAAATGTAAATAACCCTCCAAGAAAGATTGGAACAAAACTCACTAGGGTTTTTATGCATCTCCACTATATGTTTCAAGTTCTCAAGGTAAAATACCTAACAAATTTTCAACTTGGTAAAGTCTAAAGTGCACAAATTGTGAGTTTTTATAAGAACATGATATGAGATACAAAAATATAGAATAAAGTTCTATGTGGTGCTTAAACAATTGCAAATTTAAAGTTAAACAAATTATTCTCATATTGTGGTGTCAAACTATGCATAAAAATGTTATTTAAATATTTAATAACCAACAATTTTTTATTTTTTTAGCAAAGTAAATAAACTAAAAAAAAATAAACTAGGAATTTTCACAACACAAAGCATACTCATACCCCCCAACCTAAATCCAACATTGTCCTCAATGTAAAAATAAATATCTTATTGCTCAGTAAAAATAATGAATAAAGATCAAAGAGATAGGAATACCTGGTGCTGCAACAACTCAAAAACCTAAAAATAAAATACTCAACAAACAAAAAAAACTATAAATTAAAACAAATAGAAACAAAACTGAAATTAAAAATAGAATAAAATAAAATCTAACTACTATGTACAAATAAAAACAAAAGCTCACACTCAATCCGGTTTAAAATCATATTTGAATATGCGACCATTCAATTTTATTGGCTTAAAAATGTGGTGTCGAAGCAACTCTTTTAATCGAACTATCCACTCATATACCCAATATATTATTAGAGTATGCAAGAAAAGGGAGATGTATACATTTTTATGCAAATCTAACAATGAGATAGAAAATAGATTTTTATCAATTACAACACACAACTCAACTTTCATACCCTCACCAAGATTAGATATGTGAATCTCATTACTACTTGTTGATAATGAAAGGTCTTTGGGCTCATAAACCTCTTGTGGAATAATAATGTCACTTAATTCTTCACTATCAATAGTATTAATGGATTCAAACTCAGTTTGTAGTTCAAGAAAAGAATCACTCTCACTATATTGACTATTTTTAACCTCTTGTTCTTGTACCAATATATTGAGCATGTCTTTTATCGCTTCACTATCTTGGCTTATTTGGGTATTGCAAGCTTGTAGGTTTTCATTGAAAGCTTGTTGATTTTCATTGAAAGTTAGAGTGCTTTGCATATATTCATTAAAAATATCTTCAAAATTCTTTTCTTGTGGGTCATGGTAGGGTGGATATTGGGGAGGGTCTTGTGGTGATGTGACATATATAGGTAACTGATAATGTTTATTCCCCCAACCAAAATTGGGATAAAAAGTTTCAAAACAATGGTCGGGGTAAGGTTGAGACGAATTAGGTAAGATAATTGTCCCATTCCTCAAAATTTTTCGAGCAGTTGGCATTAAAGGGCAAACCTCAATGGGATGCCCATACACATCACAAAGCACACACAGTTCCTCCATCAGGGAAAATCTTCACACCACATTAAAAGAATCTAAAAAACATAAAAAATAAAAATTATGAAAATCTAACCTAAGCTAAAATAAAAACAATAATAAATAATAATAAAAAAATATAGGGGACGAGATTACCGGATCTGTGATGAATCTCAAATCTAGCAAACCTCAATAGATGGCGGTATGTTCCTTGTCTTTCAACTCCCCGGCAACGGCGCCAAAAACTTGCTTCAACTTTAAAAGTGTAAACCCAAGCGTAGGTTGAGCAGAGTAATATATTCTCGGAAGTCCGAGGTCGAATCCACAAGGAATTGTAACAAGTAAACAATCACACAAATACTAATAAATTAAAAAGAGAAAGTTTGTTTGAGGAGTTTTGATTGAAAACAATTGACTTTAATAATTAAAATCAGTAATAAAAATACTAGAGCATCAGGTACTCCCTCTCAATTCCATACGGTAATAATAAAAGACTTGAGGCTTAATTTGAAACAGGAATTAAATGTCAGTTAACCCAAATAACAAATCAAGTCATGAAACCAAAAGTTATGATCAAAGGATTATTCAGAAACCTGAATAATAAATTAATCATATTATTTTATGAAACAATGCTAACACTTCAAACGTGGAATAACCAGTTATTTATTCGCAGGGAAACTCAAGCAATCGATGTACGTGGCACAACAACTCAGGAGTTTTTACAGAATAAAAACTTTACTAAAAGATCAGAAATTAGATTAACACAATATCATAAATCATTAAGTACAAAGTCAATGATAATACCGTACTTCACTGAGAGGTTTTCCCTTAGCCCTAGCTTAGCCTTCTAGCCAGACATGATAAAAGAATTGCAAAATACACTGAAGAATTCGTGAGCAAAAAGATCCCCCTCTCAATAGATGAGAGCCCTTATTTATAGTAAAATAAATCCTAAGTACAGATTGGAAGGAA
The DNA here is from genome assembly GCA_951799425.1 of Ilex aquifolium. Lineage (NCBI taxonomy): Eukaryota > Viridiplantae > Streptophyta > Magnoliopsida > Aquifoliales > Aquifoliaceae > Ilex > Ilex aquifolium. The sequence continues at coordinate 3,948,822 of OX637392.1, forward strand.
TTCCTTTCTCAAAAAGATGTCTTGTAAGGTTAAATCCCGTGCATAAATCTTGGGCCCCGCGGGTACAAAATCTATCCAGACTTCGAGCTTGAATTTCGCATATTTAGAGACTGAATCACGAAATTTTCGTGAAATACACTTCTGTAGCCCTTGAAGTCTTCTTTCCAACCCCACAAAAATCAGGTTAATCCGATATCGGAGTCAAAAGTTATGAATGAAATACTGAAGACGTGTCAAATCCTTATCTTTTAGGAAACTTTCCTAATTCAACTTTAAATGAGTTTTCTTCTCACTTAAACTCTTATAAGGATTAAAATTCTGATTTATCTTCAAGTCTTCCTATCCCAATCTTGACTCTTCCATCCTTATCAATTGTGATTCTTCCTCTAGTGATTGTTTCACTTGCATTATCCATTATTACTTTAAATCAACCAATTTACCTGCAAAATAAACCAAACAACTAGAAAAAGTATCAAATTAGAAAATCAAGGAATTTAACACATTTAATCACAAATAATATGCAATTAACCAATTATTAAATATAATAAAATAGCACTTTTGATGGTTAATCAGTAGAGAAAGACAAGAAGAGACAGAGAACAAGTAGTCAAAGAAGTCTTAGTTTTGAATAGGTTAAAAAGTTACCGTTAGAAATTTGATATAAAATTTGAGTATGCTTCAATTTGGGTCTAGAATAAGTTTTGCCTTGATTTGATATAATTCTGAGTCAAATTTAAATTTTTTAGGTCATTTTGACTCAAATTTAAATTTGAGTTTATAATTGAGTTAAAATTGGAAATGTTGTCAGAAGTATATTTTATGCTACACCATGGTAAGTGTCACGGGGTAATTTTCCTCACAGGATTTAGGCCTCGTGATGGCACTGAGATCCAACACTCAGTCTCAGCCTAACACAGATTCGCTCACAGAAAGCACACACACGAACAGAATGTAACACAGTAGTAAACACACAGCACAACACCAAGTTTTACAGGCCACAGCCCAACCCTTCTTTCTCAATAAAGACTACAGGAAATACACAGGCACTGTCTGCTTACAAAAACGTGCACACTCCCTCTCTGTGTGTGGCACTGCAGACCAATCACCTATTTATAAGCATACAAGATGGCGGTTACAAAGCCCAACCGCCTAGGCAACTGCATGGCAGTTCAGATTTCCCACAAGGCCACTCCTAAGTCTGCTGATCATGGTAAGGGCAGTTTCAACCGCTCTCAACTGCTGTGTATGCTGAGTGCACATGCCAGCACCATCATGCTGTGCACATGCCAGCATTCTGCACAGAACCGCCTCTGCATGCCTTGCACATGACAGCAACTGTCTGGAACCGCACCACCTGGAGGACATGTGTCATAACCGTTCGGAACCGCCTCACCTGTTGTGCACATGCCTTCCTTGCGAGCCACAACATCTGATTTGCCTTGCCTTCGTGCCTAGCTATGCCCAGCCCATGGCTTGAATCTTCCAAGCGCCTTACCCCACAAATTAAGTCACCCGACTGACCTTTGCTTGCAAGCTTGCTTGTGTGCTCACGTGCCCATGCATTGGCTGCTACGCCCAACCAAGCATGGGGCTTCAATCCCACTGATTGCACCAACTCGTGCCCATGCATAGGCTGCCTCACTCAGTCATGCATGGGTCTTTAGCCACCTTGATTCCATCTCGAGGCGTGCCTTAGTGCAAGGTGCCACTAAGACCGCCATTGTGCACCCGGCTTATTTAGGGTGTAACAAACCACCCCCACCAGAAGAACTCGACGTCCTCGTCGAGAGGCTATCCCAACTCCCCTTGAGCTGATTAGGACCGCCACACTTTTTCCTCCAATAGACAACTCTAACAAAGTTGTCCTTTGTCTCGTCCAACAACTCTTGCTTAGAACAAGCAACACCATCTACAACAGAACATCCAATCCTCCGTTTTGCCCCTCCACAGGCAAAAGACTGCTGCTGTTCCACGGTCACCATCCGATCAGAGACACGGGCTGGAAACTTTGCAGCCTGCTCCAGTCCATTTTTGTGATTGCCTCCACATCCGGGCAAAAGATCCTTGGAGAGATTTGAAGGTAAAGTCCCAACACTTTCCTCCATACGTTTTGCCACTAACACTGGCATTTGAACCTTCTCAACAGGTCCGTGCTCCACCAAGGCAGAAAGATAAGTCATCTTTCTTTTCTGCGTTCCAGCATCCATCTGCAAGACAGACAATTCCTCCATATTATCTGCTATAAACTCAGGCATTTGAACCTTCTCCACAGGTTTGTGCCCCAACAAGTCAGAAAGATAAGTTCTCTTGTCCCCCACTTTTCGCTTGCAGTCTCGTTTGCTTTGGTCTGGCACTTTCTTTGCAGGCACAAAGCATGCTGCTCCCTCTTCCGAGATCAGCATCCCATTTATATGTGGCATCAGCGCCACTTTGGCTTTGACAAAGAACTCGTTCCCGAGGATGACATCGAAGTCATCCAAGGGTATGGCTGTCATGTTCATGCGGCCTTCCCACAGACCAACTTTCAGGTTCACCTCTGCATTTCCACTCACTGGAAGTGCTCTTGAATTGACAGCTTTGATCTCGGCTGAGCTCTCGCCCAACTGTAAGCCAAATGTCTCCACTTCCCTCTGCGCAATGAAGTTATGAGTGGCACCCGTGTCCACCATCGCCAAAACTTCTTTCCCGTTCACCCAAGCCTGCACAAACATCAGACCTTTACGGGCATGCTGAATCTTTCCCAATGACATAGCATTCAGCAACTGCAGAGGATTAACCCGGGTGATATGATCATCGTCGCTGGTTTCTCCGCTTTCAGCAACAAGGGCATTCAACTTCTCTCTCTTGGGACAGTCTCTAGCACGATGAGGGCCGCTGCAAATAAAGCAACCAGAATCGAAGTTCTTCTTTTTCTGGTTGTTGTCTGGATTTTTAGACTCACCGCCGTTCGTCTTTTTCTTCCAATCCGACTTCTCTGTGTCTTTGGAAGTACCATACCAGTCTTTCTTGCTGCCTCCTTCCCTCTTTTTCCTTTCTGAAGGGTCTTCTCTGTCGCTAGTTTTGAAGTCAACCAGGCCATCTGCAGCAGCAATGGCAGTGGGCAAATCTCGCACCCCCTGCCTACGCAATTCAGCCTGCGCCCAGCCTTGCAAACCGGACATGAAATTGAAGAGTTTGTCCTCCTCGGACATGTTCTTGATATCCAGCATCAAAGAACTGAACTCTGTCACATACTCACGAACGGTTCCGGTGTGCTTAAGTTTCTTGAGCGATTCCCTAGCAATCCACATCGTATTGCTAGGAAGGAACTGATCCTTCAATTCCTTCTTCAGCGTTTCCCATGTCTCGATTCTTGCACGCTCAGCAGATGCATCATCCACATTCCGGGTCAGCCACCACAATTTGGCATCACCAGAAAGATACATGCTGGTAATGGTCACTTTCTCTGCAGCAGGCACATGAGCAGCCTTGAAATACTGCTCCATGTCCCACAGAAAGTTCTCCAGTTCCTTAGCACTTCGGCTCCCTCCAAAGGCCTTAGGTTCAGGGACCTTGATCTTGGAAGATGTCTCGCCTGCACTAGGACGAGAATGCATAGCCCTTTTCACCAGGGTCAATTCATCCTCCAGATTCTTCAGATTCGTTTTGACAGCATCCGTAAGGGACAGAATGTCCTCCATCATCGTTGCCAGTTTCGCATCGTTGCTGGCCACGTAACTGTCAAAGGCCATTTGCAAGCCAGCAATCTAAACAGCATGCTGTTCCATCTGCACAGCCACGCTGATTGCACCATCGCTTCCAGGGGCGCCCAGAAAATCTTCGAGACGGGTCACTCTTTCACGCAGTTCAGCAGCATTTCCACCAGCCATGGTTGCTAACCTGGCTCTGATACCAACTATCACGGGGTAATTTTCCTCACAGGATTTAGGCCTCGTGATGGCACTGAGATCCAACACTCAGTCTCAGCCTAACACAGATTCGCTCACAGAAAGCACACACACGAACATAATGTAACACAGTAGTAAACACACAGCACAACACCAAGTTTTACAGGCCACAGCCCAACCCTTCTTTCTCAATAAAGACTACAGGAAATACATAGGCACTGTCTGCTTACAAAAACGTGCACATTCCCTCCCTGTGTGTGGCACTGCAGACCAATCACGTATTTATAAGCATACAAGATGGCGGTTACAAAGCCCAACCGCCTAGGCAACTGCATGGCAGTTCAGATTTCCCACAAGGCCACTCCTAAGTCTGCTGATCATGGTAAGGGCAGTTTCAACCGCTCTCAACTGCTGTGCATGCTGAGTGCACATGCCAGCACCATCATGCTGTGCACATGCCAGCATTCTGCACAGAACCGCCCCTGCATGCCTTGCACATGACAGCAACTGTCTGGAACCGCACCACCTGGAGGACATGTGTCATAACCGTTCGGAACCGCCTCACCTGTTGTGCACATGCCTTCCTTGCGAGCCACAACATCTGATTTGCCTTGCCTTCGTGCCTAGCCATGCCCAGCCCATGGCTTGAATCTTCCAAGCGCCTTACCCCACAAATTAAGTCACCCGACTGACCTTTGCTTGCAAGCTTGCTTGTGTGCTCACGTGCCCATGCATTGGCTGCTACGCCCAACCAAGCATGGGGCTTCAATCCCACTGATTGCACCAACTCGTGCCCATGCATAGGCTGCCTCACTCAGTCATGCATGGGTCTTTAGCCACCTTGATTCCATCTCGAGGCGTGCCTTAGTGCAAGGTGCCACTAAGACCGCCATTGTGCACCCGACTTATTTAGGGTGTAACAAACCACCCCCACCAGAAGAACTCGACGTCCTCGTCGAGAGGCTATCCCAACTCCCCTTGAGCTGATTAGGACCGCCACACTTTTTCCTCCAATAGACAACTCTAACAAAGTTGTCCTTTGTCTCGTCCAACAACTCTTGCTTAGAACAAGCAACACCATCTACAACAGAACATCCAATCCTCCGTTTTGCCCCTCCACAGGCAAAAGACTGCTGCTGTTCCACGGTCACCATCCGATCAGAGACACGGGCTGGAAACTTTGCAGCCTGCTCCAGTCCATTTTTGTGATTGCCTCCACATCCGGGCAAAAGATCCTTGGAGAGATTTGAAGGTAAAGTCCCAACACTTTCCTCCATACGTTTTGCCACTAACACTGGCATTTGAACCTTCTCAACAGGTCCGTGCTCCACCAAGGCAGAAAGATAAGTCATCTTTCTTTTCTGCGTTCCAGCATCCATCTGCAAGACAGACAATTCCTCCATATTATCTGCTATAAACTCAGGCATTTGACACAATTTAATGTGACTAAGAAATCATGTAAAACTATATATACATTATTTTTTATCATAAAAATGAAATGGTTAAACATTTTGATAAAAAATAAAATATACACATTTTTTTTTTTTGCGAGGAAATTTTATTGATGTGAAAAAATCAAATTACACTTAGCCAGGGGGGACGTATGTACCTTACCCCTCGATGCAATCTAATTACACAAAATAAGTAAAGAAAAGCAAAAAAGCATGATTAGTACAATGAATAAATAAAAAGTAAACCATCCTAAACATGCAGCTTTTTACATTCCTAAGTGATCAGCTGATAGAAATAGAAGATCAACTGAATCAGCTGAAGCAGACTCTTATTAGAAAGATTCCAGCTGAATCCAAAAGTCCTGAAGCAGCTGGAGCTTAGTAGAATTCCAGTTGAGCCAAAACTCAAGCTGAAGCAGCTGAAGTAACTTGATTTAAGGCAGCTGAATGCGGAATGCAGCTGAAGAGTCCAGCTGATTTAAGGCAGCTGAATGCAGAAACAGGCTGTATAGATGAAGCAAAGGAGACCAGCTGAAAACCAGCTGACCAGTCCAGACAGCAACCGAAGGAGAAGCAGCTGCCAGCTAGAATAATCAGACAAAAAAACCAGCTGAACAGTGACGTGAACACTGGAATTTCTGTCTGCTGCAATTTGAAGAACAGTCCAGCCAGTGCGAAATTAAAGGGAGCCCAGACGAAAAGGAATCCAAGATTTGGACTCTCAATCCAAGATTCTAGCAAGTGAACTTTAGCTAATTCCTCACTTAAATGCTACTAGTGGAGGTTATCCTGATGAGTTCCTTTGCATGGAATTACCTGTTATATGTAAAAGCCTCTTCCAAATTACCGCACCACCCCTGGGTTGGGTGGAAAATGAACCAAAGACCTCTTCTTTCCTGATGTTTTATGATGAGTAATATTATATTGATAGAGTTTTTGAAGGTTTTTTTTGAATATTTTGTTAAAATTTATAATAATGCATATATTTTTTAAGAATAATATAATTAATCAAAAAATTTCATAAAAATTGACATTTATAAATATAGAATAGATAATTAAAAAAATTAATATGATTAATATTCCACTTATAAATCATTGAATAAAATAAAAATAATTATTAATATACCAATCATATTGGAACCTTACTATATTTAGAATTATCTAGCCAATTAGTATAAAATTTAATATACAGTGCTATAATATATATTAAAAAGCATATTAAAATTTTAAAAAAAATTTAAGTTTTCACATATAATCTTAACATGATCTGAAAAGTTTACTATGGCTAAAAAATCATGTAAAATTATATATACATTATTTTTTATCTTAAAAATAAAAGAGTTAAATATTTTGATAAAAAATAAAATATACATATGTAGTCATAATATTATCTTTATTAATGGGGTGAGTAATATTATATTGATGGAATTTTTGAAGGTTTTTTGAATATTTTGTTAAAACTTATAATGATACATATATTTTTTAAGAGTAATTTAGATACTAAGTGTGGAAAGATAGAGTGACCTTTTTAATTCTTTATGAGGGTAAAATAGTGAATCAAAAGTTTTTCATATTAATGTACTTTTATTAGTAGTATAAATATAAATATAAATAAATCCACCACACATGGATCATTCATAAATTAAAATTTTACTTGAGTCATATCCTAACAAAATTGAACAAAAAAAAATTAGATTATTCGTATCTTATACCAACTCAATTCAATTATCACTTTAATAATTGATTATATCAATTTTAAATTCGTATCATGTTATGCGTATTATGTCAAAAAGTTATCATTCTAATCTGACCCAAAAAAAAAAAAAAAATGAAAGCCAAGTGATAAAGACATAAAACAATCAAGATAAATTAAAGCTTGAGGGTGGAAGTCTTGCGTCCTAGTCGCTGACACAGCTGTAATTCAACAAAACAGACCCATTACTCGAAAAGGAGCGTGTTTCATGTGTCTAATTTGTTAATTTAATTTATTGATCTAATTATTGTTAAAAAATGTTACATAATTCAAATAAAATCCAAAAATTAAAACATAAATATATATCATCCCTTGGATAAGTGTGAGAGGAGTGGATCCCACTGAAAAAATTGATGGGACCCACTTATCCAAAAGTTGATGTGCATTTGAGTTGTAATTTTTTGGGTTTTATTTGAGTTTTGTAGCATTATTGCATTAACAATTGGACTCAATATTAATTAAAACTTGTTACTAATTTAATAGTTGTGATCATTTTTTTTTTTGGGGTTCAATGTTCAAGGGTGTTTAGGCCAATTTCGCACACCTTAACTAATCTTCTCCCTGATCCGATCAAAGATAGATCATTCACGCTATGACTAGAGTATTCATTAAAAAAAATCTCACATAACCTGATTCTAAGAAGTTGTCTAGATTTGAACTAATTATGTCTATTGTGATCATTAAATTAATAAACTAAATTAAAATAGTATTGATTACCCAACTAACTTGGAAAAAATGGGTGTCCCCTCGCCAACCTGTAAATTTTGTATGGTGCAAGACTAGCGAAGACTTGGATTTCTGGATAGATTCATCCAAAAAAGCCATCAATCCAAAAATTCAAGTCTTTGCAAGACTTGCACCGAAGAAAGACGAGAAAAAAAGGGTGTAAGAAAGCGCCGCTTGTGGAATAATATTGTATTCAATTTCCAATTGTCTAAGTCACTGGGTCTGTGGAGAGCGAGAGAGAGTAGATTCTTCGCAAATGGCCGAGTATTATTGCAGAAACTTGGTTATCATTTCACTATCAAAAGCTTAAATTTTGATGGAGCAATCAAACGGGTCAAATTAAAGCAGCTATAGCCTACAGGATACGTAGTGTGTGTAATTTTTTTTTTTTGGGTGCGTAAATGTTACTTTTTCACTTAAAATTAACTCATTTGGTCACCAATATATATGATATCAAATAATCTGCAAATTTAAAATAATTTTGGGTTATAGTATCTGAAACCCGCTATAGACAAGAAATTTATACACCGAATAAATATAAGTTTTATTACAACGCGATATTTGTAGGATTTATATCAATATTGAAGGAGTTATTTGAGCTGATAGTTAAAATCTTTGGATAAGTTGATTGATTGGGGCCAATGGACTGCAGTTTGATTGAGTAACAGTATGAGAGACATTTATGATCGAGGGGACCTAAATTTCTAAAAGAATGTAAACTCAAAAAGTACTTTTTTTCATTCAACTCGACAAATTCTTGCCCCAATTTTTTCATGTATGATCATGAATCCAACTACATGAGTCACTAATAAGTTATTTTCTTTACTGTCTATAGTATACACAACAATGGATTAATCACTTCACATATATACATACATATACATATATATATATAGATATATATATATATATATATATATATATATATATATAGAGAGAGAGAGAGAGAGAGAGAGAGAGAGAGAGAGAGAGAGAGAGAGAGAGAGAGAGAGATTTTTATAACAAATTCTTTTAGACCCCAATTACTTCCAAATGCATCCTAATCTGATGGTTCAGCTGGAGGACCAGGAAAAAAAATAGTAAATTTCAGATTCCCTTTTTTTTTTTTTGGGTGTGTGTGGGCAAATTTGCATCCGTTTGTGCCCAATGCATATACTTTTTGCGTCAGGAAAATGCCGATGCAAAAGTTTTTCACTGCACCAAGCTTGCTGATGAAAAGATCAATTTGTCGATACAAAAAGTATTTGGGTTGGCAAATCGATCTTAAAAAAATACAATTTCTTTCAATAAATTTAAATCCTTGGAATACCTTGTCTCGTAGGAATGTAAAAATTCGACCAATTGGACCGCAGACAAGGGGGAGAAGCTAATAGCCTCGCACAACACACCATTTTAGGATGGAGAATCACAATATCAGTCACTTAATTAAGCACATCATTTAGCAATTAAATATGAGAATTCTATACTTTCAGACATCTAATCGAAAAATATTTAATAAGAAATTAAAAAAATCAACAAAATTTAACCAAAAAAATTATTTGAAATCTTGGATGGCTATTCCATGAAGGGATTGAAAATGTTAAAAACTTTTATATGAAAGAGATAAATTTGGGTTGATTTACCCTTCACAGTTCTCCAATCAAACACCAGGCCAATTCCAGTGAAAGCGAGTCCACCGCCAAGTCCTTTGCAAGTCCACCCCAAAATAAACGTAGTAAGCATAAGGTAGTTGAAGAGTCAAGATCAGAATAGGTGGATTAGCGCGTAATAAACATGTTATTTTCTTCTAGATGGTCATTCAATCACAAATTTTTCAACAATTTTAGAGGCCCATGCATTACCCAGATGACAGAACACTCTATAAATACCAGTCTCCCCAAAGCAAACTCCAAAACAAACACTTAGTTTCATATTCTGTGGTGGTTGGTCTAGCAACTCACATACATTATCATTCTCTAGTTCTTCAATCTTGATGGGGAACAAGAGGTCTGACTTACTGTTCCCAAATATGGCTTTCATCTTCATTCTCACTCTCTTTTCCATTTTGAGTTTCAATTCGTTGGTAGCTTCGGGGAACAATATCGTGGAGGAGCAGAGCAATGTAGAAACTTACATTGTCCATTTGAAGAAGCCTGATGACCAAGTTTTCACTCAATCAGATGATTTAGAAAGTTGGTATCAATCATTTTTGCCTGTAACCACCGTAGATTCGAATGAAGCACCGCGCATAATATATGCATACCGCAATGTGGTTACTGGTTTTGCTGCCAAATTGTCTGCTGCGGATGTCAAAGCCATGGAAAAGAAGGATGGCTTTGTGACTGCCAGGCCTCAAAAAATATTGCCTTTGCATACAACACATAGTCCTAACTTCTTGGGATTGCAGCAAAATCTAGGCGTTTGGAGTAGCACAAATTATGGTAAAGGTGTGATTATTGGAGTCATAGACTCCGGAATTTCGCCGAACCATCCTTCGTTTGGCGACGAAGGAATGGCACCTCCACCTACTAAATGGAAGGGGAAATGTGAACGCAATCGATTCTTCACAATCTTCCTAGCCGAAAATGCTCTCTATTGTGGTAGTCGCAACTGGCAAGATCAATGCCAATGTCACTAGTAAGTAGACCAATGGATATACCACGTGTTTTTTCGTCTCAACCATTTTTTGAGCAAGATCTCCAATCCCCAACAAATTTGAAAACTCAATACTAGAGCACATATCAATAATATAACTATCCAGCTGATTAGAAAGTATCATGAGCTCTAGTGAAGAAATTTTTTTTGGATAAAATTGGGCAAGACGAACCAATTTCTCCTTGTCAAAAGCTAAGAATGAATCAGAAGGACTCAAACATGTCACACAAAGAAGTAAATTAGTGTTTGACTCGGTAAAACGATTATTTAGCTCTTGAAGTTGCATATCTATGACGGTATAAAATAACTCAACTTGATAATGATGCAAATTTGTCTTTTCTTGAGTACGTCTTGACCTCCCTCGAGCTTTAAAGATATCGTCCATCTGTAGAACAACTATCTCATGTTTTTCACAAAAAGATGTGACATCATCAAGAAAATAACTCCAACAACTTTCCCTCATCATTTGAAGTCGTTGCTTGGATACTTGAACTAATGTCATGACATTCACGATATCTTGATCTTTCCTTTGTAATGCCTGCGACAACTCATTTGTGATTCCCAAAATGCTTCTCATCAAATGAAGATTGAATACAAACTCAAAAGATTGTAGCAAATCTAAAATAACATTTGCCTCCCCTCTTTGTTCTGCATTTATACCATCTTCTGAAACCATATCAAGCACATCAACCACTGATGAGAACATATCAATCAAGCTGATCAAAGAATAATAATGTGAACCCCAACGTGTATCACAAGCACGCGTAAGATTAGTTTCCTGATTTAGGCCTCGCCCACTTGAAAGCTCCTCATTATCGATTAATTCAATAACTCTAGTCGCTTGTTTCTCCCTAAGAATATCTCTCCGTTTACATGAGGCTCCCACAACATTCACAATATTAGCAACCAAGTTGAAAAGAGTCGCGATTTGAATATGATTCTTTGCAATGGCCACAAGAGCTAATTGCAATTGATGTGAAAAACAATGGGCATAATATGCATACTCATTCTCCTTCAATATAAGTGTCTTGAGACCATTAAACTCACCTCGCATATTACTAGCCCCATCGTAACCTTGCCCGCGCAATCTTGACAAGCTCAACCCATGTCTAGCAAATAAATCTTCTACAACTGCCTTAAGTGAGAGAGCACTAGTATTAGTAACATGTTCAAAATCCAAAAGGTGTTCAACTACATGTCCCTTCTTGTCCACAAATCGCAACACAACAACCATTTGCTCCTTTGTTGATATGTCACGTGATTCATCAATAAGAACAGAAAAAAGTGCATCACCAAGGTAGGTCACAATAGCATTACACATTTCAACAGAAGCTGTAGTTACAATGTCTTTTTGAATTTCAGGCGAAGTCAACTTGAGATTCTCAGGAGCATTTTTCAACACAACATCTTTAATATCCTCATTGTGATCTGCAAGAAATCTAAGAAGTTCAAGGAAGTTTCCTTGATTACTTGAATTCTCAGATTCATTGTGACCACGAAATGCAAGCCCTTGTCTTAAAAGAAATCGAATACAATCAATGGATGCATTCAACCGGGTTCTATACTCACTTCGAGCTTGGTCTGACTGTTTGAAGAAAATAGCTTCAATACTTGGCTTTGAATTTAATAAATCTTGACATTTTCTCCAAGCTTGGTTATGAGAACTATTAACGCCTCCAACATGCATTTGGAACTTCTCTATTCTCTTCCAATTTGAAAAGCTTGAGGTAACAAATGTTTTGCCACCCGATTGCTCTCCCATATCTGATTTAAAAAGATAACAACACAAGCAAAATGCTGCATCTTTCGCTACACTATACTCAAGCCAGTTACCAAATTGAGAAAACCAAGCTTTGTTAAACCGTCGTAGTTTAACACCAAATTCTTTTTGTGGAAAATTATGGTTGCGGGGTTGACAAGAACCCTGTTGTAGATAAGCTCTACGAATTTGGTCTCGATCATTAGGATTATAATCCATAATCCTAGGCCGTAGTCCGGGATCTGATGGAAGATCGGACAAATTAATATCTACATGACTTTTCTTTGAAGAATCACCACATTTGTTTGGAGGAGGTGATAATTCTGACTCAGACTTTCTCTTGAAATACTTCTCCATGATTGTTTCAAAAAATTATTCAAGAAAATAGACTTATACATCAACTTTTACAATTAATTAAACAAATTATTTTGTAAATTTTATCGCTACCATTCTAAAGAATATATTGCATTTGGAAGCAAATACAAGTACAACTGTACAAATGCATAAAAGTATCCACTTCATAATTTTAATAAATCCAAGCAATATCATTCAAAATATTAAAAATAGGTTCGGATTGAGAGTTACCAAAAAATAGGTCGACTCAATAACCGCAACTCAAGGTCTTCAAGGCATCCCCAATCACTAATCTGGGCAATAGCAAATCAACAAAATAATTAGGGAAAAATGCACAAAAAAATAAATTAGGGAAAAATAAATAAAAAATTAAATAATGGAAAAATGCACAAAATATAAATTAGGGTTAAAAATTAAAATGCACAAAAAAATAAAAAATTACCAAGACTAATTAATTCAAAATTTTAAAAATAAAAAATTAATTTATTTTGTGTGCACAGTGTAGACAGTGTGCGACAGTGCGAGTGTGTGCCGTGTTCGAGAGAGAGAGTATTTATTTTGAGTTTTGTCCAGTGGTGGTGGTGGCCCTGTGTCGGTGCAAACAAAGACAAAAAGCTCAATAATTGAGCTTCTCGTTTTGTCTGTGTGTTGTTGAGCAGAGCTTCTGTGTTTCTTCTCTTTTTCTTGTGGCTGGGAAGTGGGCAGCTGGCTTGGAGTGAGTGAGATAGAGAGAAAAAATAAAAAAGAAAGATAAGATAAGATATTTTTTAGTTAAGTGGGCCAAAAATTTTATTTTTTATTGATGGGTGGGCCAAAAGTTTTATTTTAATGTTGGGCCAAAAATTTTGTTTTTAATGTTGGGTTAAAAGTTTTGTTTTTTTTTAATAGGTTTGGGTGGATTATGATAGGTTAAATATTTGATTTTTTAATAAGTTTGGGTAAATAATAGCGGACTCAAAATTTTTTTTTTAAATGGGTTTAATTTTTTAATTCTTTTTGGTAAATAATGTGGGCCTAATATTTTTATCTTAGGTTTTGGGTGGACACAAATAATATATTATACAAATATATAATATATATACTTTACTAAAATTTTTTTTTTTTTTTGAGGGGGGGGGGCACGTGCCCACCCTGGCCCAAGCATCCCTCCGCCACTAACCACCACCACACATTAAAAAATAAAAAGCAAAGAAGAAAAAAAAAACGATGGTCAATTTCCCAAATATGCCAGTGTAATGTGGATGGTGTCACATTTCCAAGTCAATATAATTAAGGTCTACCATTGAAGCCTTTTGTTGTCATCCCAGTCTGATGATCTTTTCCGCGTATCTATGATGATCTTTTGGGCGTATCCCATAGGAAAAATAATGACGTTAGCTGAATGATTCAAAACATTTTATAAAGAATGGTCACTTGAACATTTTGAAATTGACACGGATTAAAACTTATTCAAGTTCGTTTATTTATAAAACAAACAAAATTTTCCAGTTGTTACTCCAGACGTTACTCTCTCTCTTACTGAATGACTCTCAACCGTCTCTCTGTCTCTCCATTAATATCTCCCTCTCTCTCCCTCCGCAAAATGCCCAATTTCCTCACCCGTTTCTCTACCTCTCTCCCTCTGCTTTTCCCAGCTAGCTATGTCTCTCTCTATCTCTCTCTGTCTCTCAAAAAAATCCGAGAGCTATCACCTTGATTACTAGCAACCCCTTCATTTTTTCCGATAGAAGTGATTACTCCTAAATTATTCTGTGTTTTTGGGGGTTGGTGAGGATATCAAAACTTTGAGAGTGATTCCCTTTCTTGTTTGAGTTACGGATAATTCTGAAATTATATGCAAGTCATAAGTGAGTTGAAATAACTGTGTAGATATCCCAGTAGTTTGTATAATGAGTGAGTTCAAATAATACTTTCTATTTAGACATAGTCGAAAATTAATCCCTCTATTATTCCCTACATTTACACCATTCCAAATTCAGCTAGAGTAATATTATGTAATCTTAAAAAATTAATATAATTTGTTAACTTGATGATGTAGTAATGACATTGTTTAATAAGAAAAATGCAATTTAGACCTAATTTGGAGACCGTTAGATCGGTAGTGAGCTCCATCTAACATTGAAACTCATAACTAATTCAATAGTTGTATTGAAACCACATCATTAAGTTTCTATAACATTGCTTGGTCTAATAATATTAGTACAACTTTATAATGGACACACTATAAGATAAGTAAATTAAGTCAAAGTTTTAGGTCTTACTAACATTATTTGAGCCTTTATTTTTCGGTGAGTAGTTATCCACAGAAGCCGTGTGGACCACCCAAAGACTTTCGTCGAAGTTGCAAGGTAGAGACTAGAGAGACTTTTCATCAAATGACCACATTCATAATGGAGACTTCGATCCTAATCCCGATTTTTGGTCTCATATTTTTATTTTTGGCAAGTAAAAACGTCTCTGTCCAATGATCATTTGTGCGTATCCCTTAAGAAAATAAGGACGTTAGCTGATGATTCAAAACATTTTACTAAGAATAGTCTCTTGAACATTTTGAATAGTGGCAACCCAAGATTATTTGCAGCCTAACGTCGGAATTTAAAATGAGATTTTTTGTTTTTAATATTAAAAAAATTTATTTACTATTTAAAGAATGAGGAAATTTAATATTAATAGTTTTTATGTTTAAGTTTCGCTATCATATCTTTCTGTGTTGACAGTATCATTAATTCAACTAAATAAATTTTTTTATTTTTTATTTTTGGGGTTAGCACTGAGCGCCATGGCCTTATCGTATATTCGTAAGAAGAGGTGTTACATTTTATAAGTCAAGCTACAAACTTTTTGGTCTTCAACTTGCAAATTTTTCAAGAAAGAATGGTTTATTTGGGGGGGCAAAAAAAAAGAAAGAAAGAGCAGAAGCTGTGTAGATGTCCCATTGGTTTGTATAATGAGTGAGATGAAATGGTATTGTCTAAATGTTTGTATAATGAGTGAGTTAAAATGATATTTTCTATGTAGACGTAGTGAATTGACATACATAGATTGACTTAGTTAAATTGCACCAATCCCAAAATAATTTAAGTGATAATAGAAACGAGTTATAAATCAATAAAAAATGATACTATATTAGACAAAAGTTATTTAGGTGTGTAGATTCCTCCTGTCTCCCACGTGCTAAAATTTTGGTAGGAAGCTTTTTCCTTTTGGTTAACTTTAGATGCCGACACTGAAATGGGTTAACTTTATATTGAAATTCAAAATCTTACACATATCATTCGTCTAGCACTATATTAAGAGAAATTGAAAGAAATGGGTAACGAAAGGGATCTAAATCCCTCCTCTTTGCGAAGAAATCACCTTCATTATTTTGAGTCACTACTGATTTTACTGAAAACTATGTTTGAATTTTTGAAAATTATTGAGCCCACATTAATTCTAAATTAAAAAATAATAATAATAAACCAGAAACATAAATACATACAATAGTGAGGTTTGAATATTGTTTGTAATTCTGATCAAAAAAAAAAAAAATATTGTTTGTAATTTGAGCCTCAAATGGGTGTTCAACTTTTATTCCAATGAATTGTTATTTTTTTTTAATTGGCACGACAGACACGTGACTAGAAAAGGGGAGGGGATAAATTTTGGGTTGAATTCAGAAAAGAGTACATTTCATAGTGTCAAGTGAAATATTTTCATAGATGTATTGGATTCTTATGTTGTAGTATATTAAAAATTAATGTAATGTGATTGATATAAATTGTGTTTTCAAATAAAGATTGGATTATATAAGTTTGGTATCCAGGTTGATATTTTAAAAAGTTATATTTTTATAAAAAAATTTGTCGAAATATTTTTAAAATATTATGGGCTTATATTGATTGACAATTATCGAATTTTTGTGTTTTACATTGCCTTCGTAAATGGGCAAAATACTTGCAATTTTTTTACAAGTTACATAATGCCTTCAGACACAGACAATTACTAATATATATATACACACACATATAAACGTGTTTTAACAAAATTAAAACAATGATATTGAATACACACACACACACACACACAAATATATATATATATATATATATATATATATACATGTTGCTGTGAATACAAATCTACATATTATTGAATGATTTGTTTTTAGAAATTGTTTTGTTTTTTGGTTTTTTTTTCATGGTTTTGGCTTGTAAAAGTGTAAATCTTTGTATTTTTATATTTTTTTATGTTAGATTATGTTGTGTTGCATGATATTGTGTTTGATTTACAAGGGAGATAAACTTTTAATTATATTATGTTGGATTATGTTGTAGACAAGATTTTAATTATATTATGTTGTAAATGACAAACTTTTAATTATGTTATGATATTCTATAATTATGTTGGATTATTTAGAATGTTATATTTATTTAGAATTTTGAATTATGTTGGCTTGAGTTTGGGCAGGTAAGGTGGACGGGGTGGGGGCAGAGGTGAAGGCGGGGGACGGGGAGGGGGCGGGGATTACAAATTTACCCGCGGACGGGGATAGAGATGAAAACTATACCCGTTAACTGGGGCGGATTGGGAATGGACGGAGTTTTTTTAAACGGGTATGGGGACGGAGACTACTCCCCCCACCCTCGCTTGGGTCCACTGCCATCCCCACCACCCACAACACACCATTTTAGAATTTAGCAATTAAATCTAGGGATTCTATACTTTAAGAAATCTAATCGAAATATATTTACTAAGAAAAAAAAAATTGAACAAAATTTAACCAAAAAAATTATTTGAAATCTTGGATGGCTATTCCATGAAGGTCAGCCAATCACAATTTTTTCTAACAATTTTAGAGGCCCATGCATCACACAAATTGAAAGCTTGAAGGAACACGACAGAACACTCATAAATACCAGTATCCCAAAAGCAAACTCCAAAACAAACCCTTAGTTTCGTATTCTGTGGTGGTTGGTCTAGCAACTCACATACATTATCATTCTCTACTTCTTCAATCTTAATGGGGAAAAAAAGGTCTGGCTTATTGTTGCCAAATATGGCTTTCATGTTCATTCTCACTCTCTTTTCCATTTTGAGTTTCAATCCTTTGGTAGCATCGGGGAGCGATATCGTGGAGGAGCAGAACAGTGTAGAAACTTACATTGTCCATTTGAAGAAGCCCGATGGCCAAGTTTTCACTCAATCACATGATTTAGAAAACTGGTATCAGTCATATTTGACGGTAACCACCGCAAATTCGAACGAACCACCGCGCATAATATATGCATACCGCAATGTGGTTACTGGTTTTGCAGCCAAATTGTCTGCTGTGGATGTCAAAGCCATGGAAAATAAGGATGGCTTTGTGATTGCTAGGCCTCAGAAAGTATTGTCTTTACACACAACTCACAGTCCTAAATTCTTGGGATTGCAGCAAAATCTAGGCTTTTGGAGTGGCTCAAATTATGATAAAGGTGTGATTATTGGAGTCATGGACAACGAAATTTCGCCGAACCACCCTTTGTTTGGCGACGCATGAATGCCACCTCCACCTGCTAAATGGAAGGGGAAATGTGAACTCAATAGCACTTATGCTTGTAATAACAAGCTCATCGGTGTAAGGAGTTTTATCAGTGATTTAGATGAGATAGCGGTGGACGACGATGGCCATGGCAGTCACACGGCAAGCACGGCCGCCGGAAACTTTTTGAAAGGTGCCAATGTGTTTGGCAATGCCAATGGCACTGCAGTTGGCGTAGCGCCTCTTGCTCACTTGGCCATTTACAAAGTATGTTCATTTGCCTGTTTTGATAGTGACATATTGGCTGGAATGGACGCTGCTATTGAGGATGGTGTTGATGTGCTTTCCATCTCCCTTGGTGGATTTTTCGATCCTTTCTCCGGAGACAGTGTTATCGTTGGTGGATTTACTGCAATGCAAAAAGGCATTTTTGTGAGCTGCTCGGCTGGTAACAATGGTCCGTTCCATTTCTTGTTATCGAATGAGGCCCCATGGATTCTCACCGTTGGTGCAAGCACTATTGATCGAAGCATAAGGACCACTGCGTTGCTAGGAAACACAGAAGAATTTGATGGCGAGTCAGTTTTCCAGCCTAAAGATTTCCCTTCGACGTTGTTGCCTCTTGTTTACCCGCAGTCAAACGAAACTGAAGATTATGCTCCATTCTGTGCCACGGGATCATTGAACAACACCGACGTCAAAGTGAAGGTGGTGCTGTGTGATGCTGGTGGCCCAGTAACAAGAGTAGGCAAAGGACAAACAGTAAAGGATGCTGGTGGAGCTGCCATGATTTTGATGAACCAAGACTACAGGGCCTACACTACCTTCGCTGATGTTCACGTCCTTCCTGCAACACATGTAAGTTATGTTGATGGATTAAAGATCAAGGCATATATAAATTCAACATCAAGGCCAATGGCTACAATCTTATTCAGAGAACCATAATTGGGGATAATCATGCTCCTCTGGTTGCTGCATTCTCTTCGAGGGGCCCTAATTACGCAAGCCCAGGAATTCTGAAACCTGACATTATTGGTCCCGGTGTGAACATTCTTGCTGCATGGCCTTTCTCTGTGGAAAACAACACCGATACAAAGTTGACATTTAACATAATCTCGGGTACCTCAATGTCATGTCCTCATCTCAGTGGCATCGCAGCTTTGGTCAAAGCTGCACACCCTAGTTGGTCTCCGGCTGCAATCAAGTCCACTATCATGACTACTGCTTATCAACTGAACCTCGACAACAAGCCCATCGTTGATGAAAGGCTACTCCCAGCTGATATCTTTGCCACTGGAGCAGGCCATGTCAACCCATCAAAAGCAAATGATCACGGACTTGTGTACGATATCCAGCCTGACGATTACATATCTTACTTATGCGGTTTGAATTACACACGCCGACAACTTCTAGTCATTGTGCAGCGGCCGGTGAATTGCTCAAAAGAATCAACCATTGCTGAAGCACAACTAAACTACCCTTCATTTTCTATCATAATGGGGTCTACTGACCAAACATATACCAGGACGGTGACTAATGTTGGTGAAGCTAGTTCATCGTACACTGTCGAGATTGTTCCACCACGAGGAGTCGATGTTAGTGTTAAGCCTACTAGGTTGGACTTCTCAAATGTGAACCAACAGATGACATATCAAATCACATTTAGCAGATCAAGCGGAGGCATGAATGCCATCTCTGCACAAGGATTCCTGAAATGGACTTCTACCAAACATGTAGTTAGAAGCCCAATCGCTGTTGTGTTTGAGTGAGGAAGAGGTGTTGCATATCATGTACACTTCAGACATATCAACTATATGTTTCAATTTGCTTGTTTGAACCCTTTGGGTTTTATGAAATATTAAATAAAATGTTAAATCTTATATATATATATATATCTCTTAGTTGTAGTGTCATACAGTTTGTAATTTTTTTTCTAGAATTACAATAAGAACAGTGATTTGAATTCACATGTGGACCTTCAACTTTGAACTTGATCATATGAAATATTAAACCTCCTTCACATTGGTGTCTCGTCTATGTGTCCTTCGCAGCCACGCCAAGGTTAGCAACCATAACTCCAGAAAATGCCTGCCACGAGACCCAACCCTATTGTATCATTGGGCCTGTGTCATATATCATGGCCCATGGACTCGAACAGTATCAAAATACATGCATGATTATTATTATTTTTTTGGGGAATATATACATAATAAATTAAATATCTAAATAATAAAGTAATTAAATTTTTTTATCTTTAATTTTTTGCGACTAAGATTACTTTAAGATTATTAATCAACGATGAAAACTCCACCTCCTTTCAACAATTGTATCATTTCAAGACTCTGAAGACTTAACTTAAAATACGTATTTTTCGATCTCTCACTCTATCTGGCCTTCTCTACGGTCCCACTCCAAATACAATATTCTCTATCTCTCTCTCATAACTTTGACATCCATCGTCATCCTCAATCCACAAACCCCCCACCATACGTCTTTCTCTCATTGTTGCTGCCAGCCATCGTCACTAGCAATAATAGGTTTGATATTCTTTCTCTGTATTCGATTTTTTTTCTCTCTCTGTATTTGATCTTCTTTCTCTCTCTGTTTCTTTATTTCTCTGTTTCTCTCTAGCCAACCCAGAAACCCCCTTTCCTTCCCCCTTTCTTTGTATGATCAGCAAAAAAAAAAAAATCCAAAACAATCGCAGCACCACATCTCCCCTATATCTCTTATGGCTCCCAATCTCTTCCTCCCTCATCACAGCGCCTATGCCGCCTAGCCCAGCCCAACCTAGCCCAGCCCCCCTGCTAATCAGAAGCCCCACCAACTGCTACAAAACCATCGACCACCACTAGCAACAGCCACGACAACGAAGTTAACGATCGTCACTGCCGCCGACGACCGCCAGCAACTGCCACACAAGTGACACCCCCAGGTAATTCTTTCTCGCTCACTATCTGTTCATCTCCTTGCTTCTCTATCTCAACTTGCCTCTACCCCCAATCATATCCACAACCCCTTTCCCCCACATAACCCTAATCTACCAACAATTGACACATCATCTCACCGCCATCTTACACAAAATTGACACAAACATAGATTTGCAGCACACAAACTGCACGCTCACACTCATAGACAATCGTAAATATACAATTTTTGACATTAATTTCTGTTCGATTTTTAGTGATTGGTTGAAACTTGAAATGGATTTCTATCAAGTTTAATTTGAGGTTTTTTGTTGTATACCCATTGCCTTTAGGTTTGCACACACGAAAAGACAAGGAGAGTGTAAGATAGAGAGGCTCAGTGACTATGTAAGTTCTTCGAATTTTTTAATTTCCAACTCTATTTTTTTGCAATTTTGGTTTCTTAATTCTGTTTGTTTTCGATTTTTGTTTTCCAAGGTTAAATTTTGATCAAAGAGTAACCAAGTGAAGGGGCTAGACCATTATATCCAATTGCTTTAGTTTAGTATAATTGTTAGCATAACACTTGTTTGATGAAATGTCTCAATGACTATCTTTGATCCTTGCAAGTCTTCACAATGGTGTGATCCAGATCTGGGATTCTCATTGATTGGTTCGACAAGCATGCTGGACTTGTTCATAGTCTAGAGTCTCCAACTTACGGGGCCAATCACAAGTTCGTTTCTCTTTCTAAGAAAAAGCAAAGGTAATAGGTGAATGGCAATTATTGGCATGAATTAACGCGAATTGTTGGATTAGAGTTGATTGTTACACAATACGAAAATGAAAATGTCGCGATCACCTAGTATGACTAATAATAAAATTAGGTTAGTATTAAACACATATTAGTGGACATAACCCATTTTTTTGGTATTTGTAAACGTCTAGACCTGAGTGAATTTGTGAATTGAAAGCCTATGAGTTGTTGATTTAGTGGAGGAATTTTTTTTTGCTAATTTTGGATTTTTAATTCCCCATTTATCATATCGACCTGAATCCGACATGAGTAATAACTAGATCAAATTAATGTCAAAACATCCGACAAAATTAATTGAATACGTCAAATTAGAATGGCTTAATAACATAACTATTACTTAGAAGTACATTTTATGCTACACCCGAGTAAGACATGATATAACCCGATTGATACCCCCTAAGAGCATATTGGCAGCTTTAATTGGTCTTATCTCCGAGGGAGTTCTAGCATACTTACAGCAACCATTACAAACTTAGAGTGTTTCATTTACTGTAAACTAAACTTCAATCTACCTTTAAAAAAACAATCAAGTGTAAGCCTAAACAGTAGTTGAAGTGATAATAGGGAAGATCTCTAAATCCAGACGTTCTGTAAACTCAAACTTTCTGAATTCAAATCTTGACAATCCCTTGGAGTCAAACCATGAGGGATTTATACCTCATGAATACCCTAGTCCCGGCGTGGATGTCCTGCCTTCGACCAGACCGGGGAGGAGACTAGTCGAGATCGCCGCAAACTGGCCCGGACACCCCCGACAGTTAAACCAAAAAAAAAACCAACAAGTGTACGATACAAACACTATTACGGAATCTTAAAAAGGTCAAATATACATAATTTTACCTTTACATATAAAAAGCTAATTTCCATGGCTTACACCACTAGCAATAATAGATTGATCCCTACTCCGTAGTTGGAGCTTGGTATTACTAATTTAAGATGGATTTAGAACATCACTAATTGCAGAAGAATTCTGTTTCACCGAAAAGTTTCAGTTTATATGGAATTGTCTAATGTTGTGCAAGTGTACGAAAAGAAAACTATACTTTCAAATTGATAAAGACTACAACACTAGAATCTGCATTGAGTTAGTTCTCACGACGACATGTGATTGAAATAATTCTCTGGTACCAAGAAAAGCAGAATTAGGAAATTAATAACTCAAAATAGTAGTTCAAACTGATAGCGTTGTACCAAGTCATATCTTTGTAGCTATGGTGGAAATAGAGTAGTGTCATGTCATGTTCGAATTCGTCTCGAGTATTAGTCAATTCTAACTCGACCCAACTAATTACCTGTTCACATGTCGTGAGACTATTGTTGGGTATTGGAAGCAAAATAGATCACCAAAGAACACAAAAACAGAGGACAAAAAAATCTGCTATACATCCACACCAATTTCACTCAGGAAACACATCTATATTTCATCAAGAATGATCACAATATCAAGGAATACAAAGGGAAAGCTAATCTGAGTTTTTTCAGCAAGAACAACTCACAAAATAAGCTATCAACTAGAGCTTCTGCTCTTGAACAGGCTGCTATTTTTCTGGCAGCAACAACACTGTTTTTTTTACTCTCTTTTTTCTGTTTTTTCTACACAGAAACACTCTACTTTGGCTACAGCAGACCAGCCCCTTTTATACCTCTGTTTCCAGTCAAAAATCCTTGAATTTGCCCATTCAATGTCCAGCTGCCTTCATGCATGAAACCAACATTTGTCTCTTCGGTTTTTCCATGTAGCAATACATGAACAGGCCTCCAAAAATCTGGATTCTTCTATAGCCTATCTCTTCAACTTCCATGACTTTTTTAATATTACATCATAAATCCAAAAAATACAAAAACTACCCTTTAAGAATTGAGTTTATGAAAACTAATATCCCCCCTTAAACTCAATTCCTTGGGTTCTCATGCCTAGCATCATTTTCAATCTTCCAAACACATCATGCTTTAATGGCTTCGTAAAAATGTCGGCAACTTGATCTTGAGTCTTGCAATGCACCAACTTTAATTCTCCATTCTTCACATGCTCTCTAATAAAATGGTAGCGCGTATCAATATGTTTACTCCTCTCATGGAACACCGGGTTCTTTGCCAACGCCATCGCCGATCTATTATCAACAAGGATCTCCGTGGGAATTTCTTGAGAAAATCCCAAATAATTCAACAAGTTCCTCAACCAAATAGCATGACACGCCGTTGAATTTGCAGCCACATACTTCGCTTCACACGTAGACAAAGTAACAATTGCTTACTTCTTGGATGACCAAGTAAAAACCGTTTCTCCCATGAAAAAAACAATAACCCGAGGTACTTTTCCTTTTATCAAAGTCTCGTCCCCAATCACTATCCGAATATCCAACAAGTCTAAAATCATTAGTGCAAGAATAAAACAAGCCATCATTGAGTGTACCTCTGATGTAACGTAAAATCCTCTTCGCCGCATTAAGATGAGTTTGATCCGGTGTCTCCATTTTGATTTCTTGCATCATTAGTGAATTGGCCTCTTCCTCCTCTACCTCTATTAGCATAGCCTCTTCCACGATTGCCATAACCTCTACCTCGTGTTCCATTACCTCTTCCTCTTTGAGATGTATTACCTTGAAATTCTCTTTTTTCATCTTTCAAAGAAAGCTTGGATTGGAGAGCTTGTTCAAGAGAACTTGAAGTCTTTTTATTAATATGTTGCTCATGTATTTCCAATGTCGCCATCAATTCATCAACGCTCGTAGTCTTGAAATCCATGGATTGCTCATCAGCTACAACAACATGCTCAAATTTTGGAGTTAAGGTTCGTAGTACTTTTTCCATAACACGAACATCATCAATATCTTCTCCATACCTTCGCATTTGATTCACAATCACCAAAGTTCTTGAAAAATACTCTGAAATTGACTCGGCTCCATTCATATTCAACCCTTCAAATTTACTTCGTAATATTTGAAGACGAACCCGAATTGTTTTATCAATGCCTCTATGCATACTCTTCAAAATTTCCCAAGCTTGCTTCGAGGTGGTGGCGGAAGAAATCCTCTCAAAAGTATTATCATCAATACATTGGTAAAGTAGGAATAAAGTCTTCTTATCTGTCTTCCTTGATTGCTTAAGCACCATCTTTTGAGCATCATTAAGTACTTGCTTTTCCTCCGTAGTCGGCTCGATGTAACATTTTTCAACAATTTCCCAAAGATCTTGTGATTGTAACAACACCTTGATTTGAATACTCCAATTCCCATAATTATCTTTCCCCAATTTGGGAAATTGGGGTTGAAGCACATTACTCATAGTAGCCATAACAACCAAACTCTGATACCACTTTTGTTGGGTATTGGAAACAAAATAGATCACCAAAGAACACAAAAACAGAGGACAAAAAAATGTGCTATTATTGGAAACAAAATAGATCACCAAAGAACACAAAAACAGAGGACAAAAAAATCTGCTATACATCCACACCAATTTCACTCAAGTAACACATCTATATTTCATTAAGAATGATTACAATATCAAGGAATACAAAGGGAAAGCTAATCTGAGTTTTTTCAGCAAGAACAACTCACAAAATAAGCTATCAACTAGAGCTTCTGCTCTTGAACAGATTGCTATTTTTTCTGGCAGCAAACACACTATTTTTTTTACTCTTTTTTTTTTCTGTTTTTTCTGCACAGAAACACTCTACTTTGGCTGCAGCAGACCAGCCCCTTTTATACCTCTGTTTCCAGTCAAAAATCCTTGAATCTGCCCATTCAATGTCCAGCTGCCTTCATGCATGAAACCAACATTTGTCTCTTCAGTTTTTCCATGTAGCAATACATGAACAGGCCTCCAAAAATCTGAATTCTTCTACAGCCTATCTCTTCAACTTCCATGACTTTTTTAATATTACATCATAAACCCAAAAAATACAAAAACTACCCTTTAAGAATTGAGTTTATAAAAACTAACTAATTCAACTTGTATATTAATCATGTCATGTTCAAATTAACAAAGATAGCCCATGAACCAAAAATCCAAAAATAAGATTGCTTTCTCTCAATCAAACCAGCATCCATAGGCACCTCAAAAAATTAAAGATTTACTTGATCTTCATGCTAAAAAATCCTTTAATTCTACATATAATCTCAGTTAAATAGATTTATCATCCCAAAATCGAGTTATATATTCATGTATCAAATAAACGCAACTCGTTTCTTGTTCATGTTAGCATGTTGTGTTATATTTGGATTCTTCAAGAACTAGTCAGCCATTATCCATTAATTTCGTGTTAACAACATTAACGTGTTGGATATTGCCACCCTTAATTGTAGCTCAGTTGAGTTAGCGTGATCTAACCTGTTGTTTTGGCGCAGCAAGTAAACTTTTGGTCCTCGTCTCTGAAGCTTTTGTTGTCTCCAAGCACATGTGGAATCCAAAAGAATATTGATAGACCGTAAGACAAGTAGCTCAACAAGCACCTGCTTGTTTCGTTCGATGTTTGCTCTGCTATGGTCATCACTGTCAATTTACTGCAAAGCCAAAAAAAAAAAACTAGCAAGAGTAAGCAATAAATCATTCTCTGCAAAATTTCACAAGCATATAGCCAACTGCCGCCTCCTTAAGAGCAATACTGCACAGCTTAAACATTTCCTGCCGGCCATATGCACTTTCAGTTGTATTTTTAAAGCACACTCAGCGCAAAGATTTAGATCGATTATAATTTAGTGTATATAATTGGTGTAATTATGTCGTGATACTAAACGGTGTAACTCTTTGGTTTATGTAAACAATTGAATGAAAAAAATATCATTACACAAAAGAGTTTATCATTACACCAAATTTGGTGTATATAATTGGTGTAACCATGTCATGATACTAAACGGTGTAACTCTTTGGTTTATATAAACAACTGAATAACAAATTAGGTTGGTGTCGTAATTTCGTACCAAGTACATGAATAATTTTTTGGTGTATTATAGAACAATTGTAACTGATTGGTGTAATTGTATTGCTGTAACGTTGAGAATAAGGAGAGTAACGATGAGAGAAAATAGGGGGAGAGAAAGATGAAAAAATTAAATCAAATTTTTAGATATTTGAAAATAAAACAAATTATCAATGGGAGAGAGAGAGAGAGAGAGAGAGAGAGAGAGAGAGAGAGAGAGAGAGAGAGAGAGAGAGAGAGAGAGAGAGAGAGAGAGAGAGAGAGAGAGAGAGAGAGAGAGAAAATAAGGGAAAGAGAGTAATGGAGAGAGAGGGAGAGAGAAAGTAACGGTGTGAGAAATATAAGGATATAGAGAATGAAAGAATAAGAATTATGCATAATTTAAGGAAGGATAAATAAGTAAAAAAATTCAAATGTCATTTGAATTTTGTACTTAATCACAAGATGTTTTATTAAAATTGAACTTAATAGAGTAAATTACTTATCCATACACTTCCTCTCAAATAAGTCTAAAAAAATATACCCACACCCAAAAAACCCCAACTTGTAATGACTTGAATCTATCAATGAAACTTATTTGGTGATAAGTCTATTTTTTATCTTACTAATAAGTAATTAAGTCCACAATTTTTTTAAAACTCCAAAATACTCTTCATATAATGTTTTAATTGTATTAAACGTTAATTTTGTTTCCTAATTGGGAAATACTCATACTCTTTACCTCTTAATTATTCTACCCTTAATTCACGTTCATAAGATTTTTTTTCATAAAATTTGAAATTCAAATTCAAGAGTCCATTTTCTTATTCTTGCCAATAAAAAACCTAGAAGGAATCTTCTTCCTTGTGTCACTAGCAAGCCGTCATATAATTCAAATTCATCCTTATCGAAATGTTACGGTTACAACAATAGTGCTCAATGTAAGAAATTTTAATGATTCGTATATGAAATTTAGAACACCTAAATTCAAGATTTATATCATATGCAAGATTTAGAACATACATGTATGAGTCATGATACTCGATCTCTGAATTTCTTTCTTGGAAGGGCAATGTCTTCCTCTCCTTCTTCAAAGCAATAAATGACTCTCAATGGGATAAGCTAATTTAGGGTTATGAAGTGGAGAGGGGACCTAGCCTGCTATTTATAATGAAATCTAATGGGCTCTCCCATTACGGGTCACAATTAGATTAAGATATACACTTAACCGCCTCAACCACATCAATTAAACGATGTAAATAAGTTCATCAAAATAGATCACTTTAATAATATTGGGCTCATCTCATTGGACCATAAATTCAGCCCGTTTTTCACAAACTAAAAATTAACTATCAATTAATAGAAGTCCAATATAGGAAAAATTCCAACATTCTCCCACTTGGACAACATTAATTGTAGTCATTTAAAAATAAAATAAAATCATATATATATTTTTGAAAAACGACTCTCGCGCTAATCAAACAAAACTCAATGTGGCCACAATAAAAAATAATGTGTTTGAGACAACATCTCAAACACAATCCGGTCTAATAAAACTACTATTTTCGAACCATGGCAGCATTTACATCCTTTATTGACATAGGACCAATCCATAATTACAAAAATTAATAATTCTATTGACATGGATCAAGATGTGGTAGTGTAGCAAGAAAATAACATCTTAATATGTGATCTGATAAACATGTTATTTTCATTGTCTGTCCTCCAAATGATTTCTCTTTAACAACATGCTTCAACAATAAGCTAGAAAAATCTATTAGCTTCAACAATAAGCTAGTATGTCTCCAAACTTAAAATCTCAAGATTTTTCTCAAATGGTGTAATCAAAGACATACTCCATTGACAAAACAGTTATACTTAAGACACATATCAAGCCTTAAGATTTTGTATAAAATGACATGTCATAAATGTGCACACATATAACATATCAATAATATCGTGCTAACAATAAGGATAATCATTCAAATATTTACTATTCATCAAATAGATATATCTCAACCATAATGAGTATCAAATATCACATATGGAATTAAATCAATACTAAAGTTCTTAACACATGAATAAACTCCCACTAACCAAGTACATCAAAAGACCCCAAAATGCCCATGTTTTCAACACGTTTCTTAAAAGTTACAGGTCTCAGTCCCTTGGTTAAAGGATCAGCAAGCATTGATTATGTATCAATATGTTCAATCACTATGTCACCTTTCTTCACAAGATCTCTAATATAAATATATTTAATTTCCATATGTTTAGACCCACTAGAATGTTTGTTGTTCTTTGAGAAGAACACAATTGCACTATTATCACAATAAATTGTTAGTGGTCTAGAGATGGAATCAACAATCACAAGTCCTGAAATAAAATTCCTGAGTCATATAACTTTCTTAGCTGCCACCCAATGATCTAATCCTAATTTAGAAAGATATTTGCCAAGAACACTAACTACAAAAGCATTGTTAGGCCTGGTACAAACATGTACATACATTAAACTGCCAACAACACTCGCATAAGGTATATTCTTCATAGACTCCTCCTCAAGGTCATTCTTGGGGGCATTGATTTAAACTGAATTTATCACCTTTCACAACAGGTACATCCCCAAACTTATAATTATGCATATTAAATCTTTCAAGCACACAATCTATATATGCCCTTTGAGAAAGTCCCAACAACCCACGACTCCTATCCCGATGAATCTGAATGTCTAACACAAAAAATGTTTCACCAAGATCTTTCATGTCAAATATTTTACACAACAATTGCTTAATCTCATGAAGTAAGCCCAAATCATTACTTGCAAGCAAAATATCATCAATATAAAGAACAAGAAAAATAAATTTGCTCTCACTGACCTTAAGATATATCCATTGATCCATTGTGTTCTCAACAAAACCAAGAGAACTTACTATCTCATCAAATTTCAAGTACCACTGACGAGAAGCCTATTTGAGACCATAGATAGATTTCTTCAACTTGCACACTAATTGTTCTTTCCCATTCTCCTTAAAACCCTCAGGCTGCATCATATAAACTTCTTCACTAAGCTCATCATTCAGGAAAGTTGTCTTCACATCCGTCTAGTGAAGTTCTAGATCAAAATGAGCCACTAATGCCATAATGATCCTAAAAGAATCTTTAGTAGAGACAGGTGAGAAAGTTTCATTAAAATCTATACCTTTCCTCTGACTAGACCTTTTTGCTACCAATCTAGCCTTCAATCTTTCAATTTTACCTTTGGAGTTCATCTTAGTTTTAAACACCCATTTGCAGCCAATGGGTTTACATCCCTCAGGAAATTCTACAAGCTCCCACACTTCATTGTGAGCCATAGAATGCATTTTATCTTTCATGGCACCTACCTACATATCAGACTAAGGACAAGTAATAACATCATGGTATGTAACAGGATCAACAATATCACCAATATTATAATCACTTTCCCCTAGGTATACATAATATTCATTAGAAATAACAGGTCTCCTTGGTCTTGTAGACCTTCTCAAGGAAATTTCAGTAGTAGGCTTTAAAGGCTGAGGAGCCTCAATAGGAACATAAGGGTCAATTGTAGGAATAGGAGGATCAACCACTGGAGCAGGAAAATTAACAATAGGAGCAGGTATAATATTCTCTTGCACAACAGGTAAAGGAATAGAAACAAATTTATCTTGCTCATGCTCACTAATAGGTTGCGAGCAACCAATATCAACAACATCAAGCTCCAGAAATTTTGTTGTTAAGAACTCAATAATTTTAGTACCACGTGTAGGACAATAGAACCGGTATCCTTTCGAATGTTCTGGATAACCTATGAAGAAACAATGAATAGTTCTAGGATCAGTCTTTTTCTCAAAAGGGTTATAGATTTTGACTTCAGTAGAACAACCCAGACTCGAAAATGGTTAAGGCTTGGTTTCCTATTGGTCCATAATTCAAAAGGTATTTTTGGAATAGATTTGCTAGGAACTCTATTAAGAATGTATGAAGCCGTTTTAATAGCTTCTCCCCAAAGATAATCAGGTAAGTTATACCTATTCATCATGCTCCTCATCATGTCTTTAAGGGTGCGATTTCGCCTTTCAGCCATTCTGCTCGGGACTACCAGACATGGTATATTGGGCAACAATCTCACAATCTTGCAAATACTTGGCAAACGGTCTCAAATGCTTCCCAGACACGTCATGTTTGCCATAATACCCACCACCACGGTCAGACCTAACAATTTTGATGATTTTTCCTAATTGTCTCTACCTCAGTCTTGAAAATTTTAAACTTTTCAAGAGAATCAGATTTTTCATTAATTAAATAAAAATATCCATAACGAGAGAAATCATCAATAAATATAATAAAGTATTTATTACCTCACAAGGTACGTGAGTAAGGTCCACTGATGTCAGTGTGAATGATTTCAAAAAGATCTAGACTGCGAGTTGCACTTTTCTTCTTAGTCTTGGTCAATTTTCCCCTAATGCAGTCAACACAAGTTTCAAGGTCTCCAAAATCAAGGGGAGGAAGAATATCATTCTTTATTAATCTTTCCACTCTTTCTCTAGAAATGTGACCCAAACGTTTATGCCACAACTATGAAGATTTTTCTTTAATGAAAGGTCTCTTAGATACAACATTCACAATATTTGAAAAACCATATTCATTATTGACAGTCAAGCGTATACTATATAGACCATCTGATAAAATACAATGACCAACAATTTTGGAATTTAAAGACAATTGAGTTTTACCATTACTAAAATTAAAATATTATCCAACAAAAAAACTGAAATCAAATTCCGCCTAAATGACGGTATATAAAAAGTATTTTCTAAGACAAGTTGAAAACCAGTGTCTAAATTCAACCTAACAGTTCCTATGAACTCAACATGGATTTCATTATTATCTCCTACTTAAGCTTGACTTCCCCTTCACTTGACATCCGTTTGCTTGTGAATCCCTGTAAAGTCATGGCAACATGAACAGAAGCCCCACTATCAATCCACCAAGAATTTAATGGGACATTAACTAAATTGGATTCAAAGCAAATAAAGGCTAGTGATAGTGAGTTACCTTCTTCTTTATTCTTCTTTTCTAACCAAGACTTGAATCGAGTGCACTCACTTTTCTTATGATATCTTTTCTTGCAAAAGTAATACTTGACATCTTTTTGAATGACAGCCTTAGGACCTCCCACATTTTGACCAGTATCATGCCTTTTAAAATCTCAACCATTCTTTGGAGCATAATGATTAGGTTTTCTATTATTTCCCTGATTCCCACCTTTGAAACTAGATTGAGGCTTGGAAACAAACAAGACAGTTTCACTCTTTTCTTTTCTAAGTTTTTCTTCCTCAAAATCACACTTGGAGATAATGTCATAATTGTCCAGGACTTATTTTGGGTATTATAGGCAGTTTTAATTTGGCTAAACTCAGGAGGCAAAGAGTTAAGAGTGTAATGAACAATGAAATCATCAGGAATAACAATTTTGAAGGTTTTGAGTTTGGTTTGAACATGGACCATTCTAAGGATATATTCTCTAACACCACCTACATTGTCATATTTCATACTCGTTAATTCATTCATTAGGCCCCCAACTTCAGTCTTATTGGATACCTTGTATCTCTCTCCTACAGCGGTGAAGAACTCCTTAGCATTCTTGGTTTCAGGCAAGCCACTCATAAGGTGTTCAGAGATAAACCTTTTCATAGCAATCATATTCAGCCTATTAGATTTCTCACACTTTGCATAAAGTTCTTTTTCATTAGGAGAGCTCTCACTAGTAGATTTAGCAGGTTCATTCTTTTTCAAGACAAAATCTATATCAGCAATTCTCAGGGCAAACTCAATATCTTGCTTTCATATCTTATAATTAGAACCAATCAAGACTTTAATGTTGACATTATTACTATTCACAACAAAAGAGACTGTACAAAGCAACGAGAATATAAACAATTAGCAAAATTGGGCAATAAATAAATAAAATATGTTTTGAACACAATAAGTCATATTTTATTAAGAGAGTCCAAATATATCACTACAAACTCTCATTTGGACAGAGAATGCAATATGCTATAGGTCCTCTCTTTCATGAAACTAACCAATGAGAATGTTCAAGTTTCGAAAAATTTATCCCCTATGGGCAGACAAACCTTCTAGACTATTGCACCTCTACCACAATGTTTCATGACATCTCCAAATTACAATACACAACAACCCCCTTTGGACATGTAATTGTATATTATAATTTTGAGACCACTCCGTAACAAAAACATGAGAAAAATCTACAAATTTCAATGAATGGACCACTTTGGTGGCAACCATCCATCTTAACTCATAAATTTCTCAAACCGGGATATTATAACAAATTGTCCATAATTAAGTATCATGTGATCAATTAATATGAGGTACTAATCAATATGTATCTCTTTGGATCACTCATCATCAATCGTTACATTCAGGTCTCAATTTTATTTTTTTTACTATTAAAATTAAGTAATTTAAATTTACATCTACCAACATGAGAAAATAATTTGTATGGATAAAACATGAATCTATTCATCAACAAAATCCATAAATAACTAATAAAAATTTAATAAATTAATCGAATATGACTCGTATTACAATAAATAATTGTATGACTGCAAGGATATTTTTCAATATATATCTAAAAGATCAATTTGCAAACTTTGATGCTACTGCTATAAATAAATAAAAGAGCCGTCAATTTCTAAATCTCTAAACATCATAATTGCTTTCACCTTTTCTTTTTTTTTTTTTTTCTTGTGACGTACTGGCAGCCATCCATGATTCTGTCAATTTTTTTTTTCCCATTCTTGTGACTTACTGGCCGCCATCGAAGATGCTTTGACCTTTTTTTTTTTTTTTAATTGTCTATAGCAATTAATTTTTTCAAGAAACAAGCATATTACATTCATAAAAAAAAAAAATTCAGTGAATGCATGTTACTTTTATGCCTACTGTGTCAACGCGTCAACGCCTATGATTGTGAGCCATGGCCATTGACGAAACACAATTAAAAGCTACAATTAAAAAAAAAAAAAGGTATAAAATTGTAATATAATTTTTTTTTATCGAGTTCTAAATTCATATACGATGGACTCTGATACCATATGTAAGAAATTTTAATGATTCGTATATTAAATTTAGAACACCTAAATTCAAGATTTATATCATATACAAGATTTAGAACATACTTGTATGAGTCATGATACTCGATCTCTGAATTTCTTTCTTGGAAGGGCAAGATCTTCCTCTCCTTCTTCAAAGCAATAGCCGGCTCTCAATGGGACAAGCCAATTTAGGGTTATGAAGTGGAGAGGGGGCCTAGTCTGCTATTTATAATGAAATCTAATGGACTCTCCCATTATGGGCCACAATTAGATTAAAGCATACACTTAACCGTCTCAACCACATCAATTAAAAAATGTAAATAAGTCCATCAAAATAGATCACTTTAATAATATTGGGCTCATCTCATTAGACCATAAATTCAGCCTGTGTTTCACACTCTAAAAATTAACTATCAATTAATAAAAGTTCAATATAGAAAAAATTCCAACACTCAAATCCCTTCGATCTTAGCAACAGAATCACCAGTGCCACATGATATGAGTCCATGGCCTGCAAAGAAAACCTAGTGGCCAACCAGTCGAAGTTGGCATCATGCACCAAATCTTTGATGGCCTTCATAATTTTCTTTGAGAAGACTATTTGATGGAACTAACACACCACTTCCACCAGAATCATCTTCACCAGCAGAATCATAAGGGTTGGTTTGGTTTCAAGGATAATTTTTTGAGCGCAAACAAACAATTTGTTCTTAGATGTTGTTGACTCAAGGAAGAAGGTAGTAACTATTTGTGTAGAACTTGATTTAATGGGAAATTTTTTCTAGAAACACTTTTTTTTATTAGTTTTCAAAGATAATTTTTTTAGCGAAAACAAACAATTTGTTCTTAGATGTCGATTAATATTTGGTTTTTCCGAAAACAAACAACGGCATATTTTCTTTTTTCTATTTAGAACTGTTAGTAGATGTATTTAATTGTTTACCAAGTGAATGACCCTTCAATTTTGTTCAATATTTTATGTTACTATGTTGAAAAAATTTTAGTCACACTCCTTCTATTTTATCATACTTTCAAGGACACTCCCTCTATTATAAAAAATATCACTGACACCCTTTCTAGTTTATTTTAAACATTACTAACACTTCCTATCATTATACCACCATTTATAACAAAAATAAATTATCTCAAATACTAAAATTACCCATACATAAACTCTAAATAATTTTTTTATATAAAATTCGAGCTAATTAAAATTCAATTTTTTTACATATTAAAATTCGAGCTGATTAAATTTTTTTTTTCTATATATTAAAATTTAAGTTGATTAAAATTTGATTCTAGCTGATTAAATGTTATTTTTTTTACATATTAAAATTTGAGTCAATTTGAGCAATTTACTTAAGTTGTTAGCCCGATTAAAATTCGTTTCGAATCAATTAAAATTTATATTTTTTATTTATTAGAATTCAATTTAAGTTGATTAAAATTTATTTTTTATGTATTAAAATTTGAGTCAATTAAAATTTATATTTTTTATGTATAAAAAATCGAGCATATTAAAATTTAATGTGAGTTGATTCAAATTTGATTTGAGTCTCGAATAGAAATTTAATCGGTTCATATTTAATAGGTAAAAAAATATAATTTTTAATCGACTCAAATTTTAATACATAAAAAATAAATTTTAATTAGCTTGAATCGAATTTTAATACGTAAAAAATTTAGAAAATAGAGGGGGTCTCATTAAAGATATGTCTATCTAGAAGGGGGTGTGAATGAAGTTTTTCCTAATATATCTTAGGCAATTAAAATTGCATTCTAATTAACACCTTTAATCTAACAAGGGTGTTAGTGAAGATTCAAAAAATAGCGGGGGTATCCTTGAAGATATGATAAACTAGAAGAAGTGTGACTGCAATTTTCCCTACTATTTTTTTTGTGGTGAGCATATTAATATTTTCTCACCTATGCATCATTAGCTATTCGTGTTGCTTACAAATGCTAAATATGTTACTGGTTTGACCCTCAATTTTGTTCAATGTTCCATGCTACTATTTTTTTTGTTGAGCATGCTACTATTAACCTTGTATGTTACTATTTTCAGAAATGTTAATATTGAATGCTGCTATTTTTTGTTTTTATTTTTCTCAAATGTTAATATTTAATATTACTATTTTTTTATTTTTTAATGTTATTATTTTTTTATTTTGAATGTTACTATTTTATCTCATAATATATATATATATCTGTGTGTGTGTGTGTGTGTGTGTGTGATCAAAAGGGACTTATTTGTAAACAAATTTTTTGAGTGGATTTAAATTCAAATAAGTAAGGAAAAAAAAAATTCAAATAAGTCCACAAAAGGAACCGGCCGCTCACTTAAGTCCAAACTAGGAATATATTCGGGATCAATTGGGTCTCCGCTATATTTGGATCGTGATATTTTAGGGTATTAGCAATGCACAACGTGTGTTGTACGTGATTATATTTAAAATATAATTTTATTTTAAGAAATTTAAATTGTACATGTGATTAAATTGAATATTAAATTTTGTGTGAAATAATTAATTTTTAGTTTAATTATTGCTAAACCTAATTATAGATATATTCCATCCTTTTTTGAGTATCTACTATGTCATTTGTTGTCATTTGTCTAGATATCTCCCCGACCCATTATACATTTCCTCTTTTGTTTATAATAAAATTTTATTGTAAGATTTTTATTATCAATATTTAAATATCTAATTACATTATAGATTTATTACATTTTTTTGTTGAAGAGATGAACTAAATTGTAATATTATTGTTTGTATTATAATAATATGATATTGCTGTAAATCAAAAAAGTTAAATACAATGTATATTTGATTGTACAATCTAATCTGACAATTACATATTTAGTAATAGAATATAGATTGCACTTTATTTCTTCATATAAATATAGACATAGATATAAAAAAGTGTACGTAAGTATACTACTAATAAATAAGTCAAAAATAATTTGAAAGTCAAATACTATTAATAAAATAGTCCCAAAAAACTTAGAAGTCAAATAAGTATAGGAAATAAAATTTGAATGAAAATAATAAAGAATTTAGAAGTTAAATAATATCTATAGAAGAGTCCAAAAATACTTAAAAGTCAAATAAGTATAGGAAATAAAAATTGGATGAAAATAATACGTAGGTATCATTAACTTTATATTAATAGTTAGAGATAAAATAAAAAATTAAAATTTTTTCACTAATGTTGATATTTATAAGTATTATATAAAATGGGACTATGAAAGTTTCCTTTCATGCAGCTCTAGTAGGTATGCTAAATTTCAAGTTTTAGAACACCCCCCCCCCCCAAACCAAAAAAAAAATCTACTCTTTACTCAAGTTTCCAGCAAAGGTCAAACAGGATTTCATTGATCTCGTCTTCCTTTTTCTTTCGATTTTTTGAATTCTTTATTCAATTATGACATAAATGAAATGTGAAATTCTTGAGTAGTCTACTTCCCTTCGAATGATGAATCCCTTAATTCTTATTCAAATTAAAGGAGTACGTCAGAATTCATAAGATAGGAGATTTACTTGTCTATGTATCGTTTCATTCTATCTTTTGCGCCACTCTTTCTTTTGACTTGTACTTGTAGCTATTTTTTCGGCGTTCTCTTTTATTCCGCCCAAGGTTTCCCTTACGTAACAAGGGGTGTTGTGTTCGAATCTTCATGCATAATTCGGGAATTAATTAAGAATTCAAACACTATGACCTACTTTTTTCTTAAATAAATCTACCACACATGGAACATCCATAAATTAAAATTTTACTTGAGTCATATCCTAACAAAATTAAATAAAAAATAATTTATTCTACGATAACCTATAAAGAAAAATAATTCATGGTATTTTTCATGGTGCAAGACTTGCGAAGACTTGGGTTTTTGGATTGATTCATCCAAAAAACCATCAATCCAAGTCTTGCACCGGAGAAAGACAAGAAAAAAGGGTCTAAGAAAGTGCATTTTCCAACCGTCCAAATCACTGGGTCGATGGAGAATAGAAAACTTGAGAGCGAGAGAAAGAAAGAGAATGGATTCTTCGCAGATGGCCAAGTATTATTGCAGAATGTGGGGTTGGGGAGAGGGGGGGGGGTGTTCATCATGACGAAGATATCTCCATCGTGGGTAAATGTTACTTCTTCACTTAACATTAGCTCATTTGTTCACCAATGTATATGATATCAAATAATTTGCAAATTTAAGATTTTGAGTTATAGTATTCCGAACCAGCTATAAACAAGAAGTTTGTACACAGGATAAATATAGATTTTATTGCAACACGATATTTCAAATATTTGTAAAATTTATATCGATATATAAGGAGTTATTTGAGTTGGTAGTTAAAATCCTTGGATAAGTTGATTGATTGGGCCAACAGACTGCAGTTTGGTTGAGTAACAGTATGAGAGGGGACCTAAATTTCTAACAGAATGTAAACTCAAAAAACAATTTTTTCATGCATGATCATGAATCCAACTACACGAGTCACTATTAAGTTATTTTCTTTACCGTCTACAGTATACACAACAATGGATTAATCACTTCACACACACAGAGACACACACACACACACACACACACACACACACACACATATATATATATATATAGAGAGAGAGAGAGAGAGAGAGACAGACAGACAGACAGATTTTTAAAACATATTCTTTTAGACCTCAGTTACTTCCAAATGCATCACAATCTGATGGACTTGTATTCTTCAACCGGAGGACCAGAGAAAAATAGATAGCAAATTTCTGATTCCCAGATCTTTTTTTTTTTTTTGTGTGTGGGCAAATTTGCATCCGTTTGTGCCCTCGTAAATACTTTTTGAGTCAGGAAAATGCCGAGGCAAAAGTTTTGCTGATTTTGCGTCATCATTTTTCACCGCGCCAAACTTCGTGATACAAAGATCAATTTGTCGATACAAAAAGTATTTGGGTTGTCAAATCGATCTTAAAAAAAGGTAAAAATTTAAATCCTTGGAATACCTTGTCGTGTGGGAATGCAAAAAATTCGACCAATTGGACAACAGACAAGGGGGAGAAGCTAATGACCACCCACAACACACCATTTTAGCATTTAGCAATTAAATCTAGGGATTCTATACTTTCAAACATCTAATCGAAATATACTTAATAAGAACACAAAAAATCAACAAAATTTAACCAAAAAAATTATTTGAAATCTTGGATGGCTATTCCATGAAGGTCATTCAATCACAATTTTTTCTAACAATTTTAGAGGCCCATGCATCACACAAATTGAAATCTTGAAGGAACATGACATAACACTCTATAAATACCAGTCTCCCAAAAGCAAACTCCAAAACAAGCCCTTAGTTTCATATTCTGTGGTGGTTGGTCTAGCTACTCACATACATTATCATTCTCTTGTTCTTCAATCTTAATGGGGAACAAGAGGTCTGGCTTACTGTTCCCAAATATGGCTTTCATTTTCATTCTCACTCTCTTTTCCATTTTGAGTTTCAATTCGTTGGTAGCATCGGAGAGCAATATCGTGGAGGAGCAGAGCAATGTAGAAACTTACATTGTCCATTTGAAGAAGCCTGATGAGTGAATTTTAGAAAAAATTAATAAATAAATATTTGGTGTATGTATATACTTGAATTAAATATCATCTCAAAATTACTTAACTTATATTTTCATCGCTCATGCTCTACTATAAAATTTTTGAAAACTTTGCATGTTTTCAAGATTTGTTGTTCTAATTTTAAGAAAAATAATAATAAAAAAAAGAAATAATTAAAGTTTTATTTTTTTATAATTTTTTGAAAGTGATTTTTTATTGATGTTTAAAAATTAAATTTTTTAAAATTAATTTGATTAAGATTTCACTTATAAATTATTGAATAAAATAAAAATAATTATCAATATACTAATCATATTAGAACCTTACTATATTTAGGATTAGTTAGGTCAATTGAGATAAAATTTAATATATAACTCTATAATATATATTATAAAGCATATTAAAGGTTGAGGGTGGAAGTCTTGTGCCCTAGGCGCCGAGACAGCTGTAATTCAACAAAACAGACCCATTACTCGAAAAGGAGTTGTGTTTCTTGTATCTAATTTGTTTACTTAATTTATTGATCTAATTAATTATTGTTAGTGCATTAACAATTGGACTCAATATTAATTAAAATCTGCTACTAATTTAATAGTTGTGATCATTTTTCAAGAGTTCGGGCCAATTTCGCGCATCTTAACTAATCATCTCCTCGATCCGAACAAAGATTGACCATCCACGTTATGATTAGGGTATTCATTAAAGATAAATCTCTCATAATCTGGTCTCAAGGGATTGTCAAGATTTGAACTAACTATATCTATTGTGATTATTAAAGCAATAAACTAAAATTAAAATAGTATTGATTAACCAACTAACTTGGAAAAAATGGGTGTCCCCTCGCCAACCTGTAAATTTTGTATGGTGCAAGACTTGCGAAGACTTGGATTTTTTGATAGATTCATCCAAAAAAGCCATCAATCCAAAAATCCAAGTCTTTGCAAGACTTGCACCGAAGAAAGACGAGAAAAAAAGGGTGTAAGAAAGCGCCGCTTGTGGAATAGTATTGTATTCAATTTCCAACTGTCCAAGTCACTGGGTCTGTGTGAGAGAGAGAGAGAGAGAGAGTAGATTCTTCACAAATGGCCGAGTATTATTGCAGAAACTTGCTTATCATTTCACTATCAAAAGCTTAAATTTTGATGGAACAATCAAACGGGTCAAATTAAAGCAGCTATAGCCTACAGGATACGTAGTGTGTGTGTATTTTTTTTTTTTTTTTGGGTGGGTAAATGTTACTTCTTCACTTAAAATTAACTCATTTGGTCACCAATGTATATAATACCAAATAATCTACAAATTTAAAATAATTTTGGGTTATAGTATTCCAAACCCGCTATAGACAAGAAATTTGTACACCGAATGAATATAAGTTTTATTACAACGTGATATTTGTATGATTTATATTGATATTGAATGAGTTATTTGAGCTGATAGTTAAAATCCTTGGATAAGTTGATTGATCGGGGTCAATGGACTGCAATTTGATTGAGTAACAGTATGAGAGACATGTATGTTCGAGGGGACCTCAACTCGACAAATTATTGCCCCAATTTTTTCATGTATGATCATGAATCCAACTACATGAGTCACTAATAAGTTATTTTCTTTACTGTCTATAGTATACAGAACAATGGATTAATCACTTCACACACACACACACACA
Organism: Ilex aquifolium; assembly: GCA_951799425.1. Classification (NCBI taxonomy): domain Eukaryota; kingdom Viridiplantae; phylum Streptophyta; class Magnoliopsida; order Aquifoliales; family Aquifoliaceae; genus Ilex; species Ilex aquifolium. Next base: position 3,989,919 of record OX637392.1, read on the forward strand.
TATATATAGAGAGAGAGAGAGAGATATTTATGGCAAATTATTTTAGACCTCAATTACTTCCAAATGCATCCCAATCTGATGGACTTGTATGCTTCAGCTGGAGGACCAGAGGAAAAAAAAATAGTAAATTTCAGATTCCCAGTTTCTTTTTGTGTGTGTGTGGGCAAATTTGCATCCGTTTGTGCCCAATGCAAATGCTTTTTGCGTAAGGAAAATGTCGATGCAAAAGTTTTTCACTGCACCAAGCTTGTCAATTTTGCGTAATCATTTTTTACCGCACAAAACTTGCTGACGCAAAGATCAATTTGTCGATACAAAAAGTATTTGGGTTGGCAAATTGATCTTACAAAAACGTAATTTCTTTCATTGAATTAAAATCCTTAGAATACCTCGTCTCATGGGAATGCGAAAATTCGACCAATTGGACTGTAGACAAGGGGGAGAAGCTAATAGCCTCCCACAACACACCATTTTAGGATGGAGAACCACAATATCGGTCACTTGATTAAAAACATCATTTAGCAATTAAATTTGGGAATTCTATACTTTCAGACATCTAATCGAAAAATATTTAATAAGAACTTAAAAAAAATCAACAAAATTTAACCAAAAATATTATTTGAAATCTTGGATGGCCATTCCATGAAGGATTGAAAATGTTAAAAACTTTTCTATGGAAGAGATAAATTTGGGTTGATTTACCCTTCACAGTTCTCCAATCAAACACCACAAATTGCTGCCAAACTCCAGTGAAAGCAAGTCCACTGCCAAGTCTTTTGCAAGTCCATATCCCAAAATACATTGTAGTAAGCATAAGGTAGTTGAAGAGTCAAGATCACAATAGATGAATTAGCACGTAATAAACATGTTATTTTCTTCTAGATGGTCATTCAATCACAAAATTTTCCAACAAGTTTAGAGGCCCATGCATTACACAGATGACAGAACACTCTATAAATACCAGTCTCCCAAAAGCAAACTCCAAAACAAACACTTAGTTTCATATTCTGTGGTGGTTGGTCTAGCAACTCACATACATTATCATTCTCTAGTTCTTCAATCTTAATGGGGAACAAGAGGTCTGGCTTACTGTACCCAAATATGGCTTTCATTTTCATTCTCACTCTCTTTTCCATTTTGAGTTTCAATTCGTTGGTAGCATCGGGGAGCAATATCGTGGAGGAGCAGAGCAATGTAGAAACTTACATTGTCCATTTGAAGAAGCCCGATGACCGAGTTTTCAGTGAATTAGATGATTTAGAAAGTTGGTACCAGTCATTTTTGCCGGTAACTACCGCAGATTCGAATGAACCACCGCGCATGGTATATGCATACCGCCATGTGGTTACTGGTTTTGCTGCCAAATTATCTGCCGCGGATGTGAAAGCCATGGAAAAGAAGGATGGCTTTGTGACTGCCAGACCTCAGAAAGTATTGCCTTCACATACAACTCATAGTCCTAACTTCTTGGGATTGCAGCAAAATCTAGGCGTTTGGAGTAGCACAAATTATGGTAAAGGTGTGATTATTGGAGTCATAGACTACGGAATTTCGCCGAACCATCCTTCTTTTGGCGACGAAGGAATGCCACCTCCACCTGCTAAATGGAAGGGGAAATGTGAACTCAATAGCACTTATGCTTGTAATAACAAGCTCATCGGTGTTAGGAGTTTTATCAGAGCTTCAGATGAGATAGCGGCGGACGACAATGGCCATGGCACTCACACAGCAAGCACGGCCGCCGGTAACTTTGTGAAAGGTGCCAATGTGTTTGGCAATGCCAATGGCACCGCAGTTGGTGTAGCGCCTCTTGCTCACTTGGCCATTTACAAAGTATGTTCACTTGGCTGTGCCGACAGTGACATATTGGCTGGAATGGACGCTGCTATTGAGGATGGTGTTGATGTGCTTTCCATCTCCCTTGGTGGATTTCCCGGTCCTTTCTCCAGAGACAGTGTTACCGTTGGTGCATTTACTGCAATGCAAAAAGGCATTTTTGTGAGCTGCTCCGCTGGTAACTATGGTCCGTTCAATTCCTTATTATCGAATGAGGCCCCGTGGGTTCTCACTGTTGGTGCAAGCACTATTGATCGAAGCATAAGGGCCACCGCGTTGCTAGGAAACAAAGAAGAATTCGATGGCGAGTCAGTTTTCCAGCCTAAAGATTTCCCTTCAACGTTGTTGTCTCTTGTTTACCCACAGTCAAACGGAACTGAAGATTATGCTCCATTCTGTGCCACGGGATCATTGAACAACACCGATGTCAAAGGGAAGGTAGTGTTGTGTGATGATGGTCTGATAGCACGAGTAGACAAAGGACAAACAGTAAAGGATGCTGGTGGAGCTGCCATGATTTTGATGAACCAAGACTACATGGCCTACACTACCTTCGCTGATGTTCATGTCCTTCCTGCAACACATGTGAGTTATGCTGATGGTTTAAAGATCAAGGCCTATATAAATTCAACATCAAGGCCAATGGCTACAATCTTATTCAGAGGAACCATAATTGGGGATAATCATGCTCCTATGGTTGCCGCATTCTCTTCGAGGGGCCCTAATTACGCAAGCCCAGGAATTCTGAAACCTGACATTATTGGTCCCGGTGTGAACATTCTTGCTGCATGGCCTTTCTCTGTGGAAAACAACACCGATACAAAGTCGAAATTTAACATAATCTCGGGTACCTCAATGTCATGTCCTCATCTCAGTGGCGTCGCAGCTTTGCTCAAAGCTGCACACCGCAGTTGGTCTCCGGCTGCCATCAAGTCCGCTATCATGACTACTGCTTATCAACTGAACCTCGACAACAAGCCCATCGTGGATGAAAGGCTACTCCCAGCTGATATCTTTGCCACTGGAGCTGGCCATGTCAACCCATCAAAAGCAAATGATCCCGGACTTGTGTACGATATCCAGCCTGAGGATTACATATCTTACTTATGCGGTTTGAATTACACACGCCGACAACTTCTGGTCATTGTGCAACGACCGGTGAATTGCTCAAAAGAATCAACCATTGCTGAAGCACAACTAAACTACCCTTCATTTTCTATTATAATGGGGTCGACTGACCAAACATATACCAGGACGGTGACTAATGTTGGTGAAGCTATTTCATCGTACACTGTCGAGATTGTTCCACCACGAGGAGTCGATGTTAGTGTTAAGCCTACTAGGTTGGACTTCTCAGATGTGAACCAGCAGATGACATATCAAGTCATATTTAGAAGATCAACCGGAGGCATGAATGCCACCTCTGCACAAGGATTCCTGAAATGGACTTCTACCAAACATGTAGTTAGAAGCCCAATCGCTGTTGTGTTTGAGTGAGGAAGAGGTGTTGCAGCTCATGTACACTTCAAACATATCAACTATATGTTTCAATTTGCTTGTTGGAACCATTTGGTTTTTATGAAATATTAAATAAAATCTTACATTACATCTTACATCTTACATATTATATAAAATATATATATACTAGTTAATGCCCGTGCCTGAAGGCACTATTAACATATCAATTAGAAAAATTATAATTAATTTGGGCTCATTATGTTTTTAAAAAAAAAAACATCAAAATTTTCTCTAGAAACCGATTCCCAAAACAATATTGAGACGTGTACACAATATTCATAATCAAACATTGAAAGGTTAGTAATTATTATATACCTATTTATTCTTTAGAAAAAACATGACACAACCAATTATTAAACTCACTCATGCCAAAATCCTACTTGAATACAACCATTTATCAACTATCCAACAATATAGAGAATAGTTATAGAGGTACTTATAACAACATGATTCTAAATCCACAATAATTATAGAGAATAAATCAAATTTTAAAGAAGCAAATAAATATTCTCTGTGCCAACCAAAAAATCATGAATGAATGCAATATAGATCCAAAAATAAAATAAAATATAAGGAACTGCAAAAGAATCAAACCCCAGCCCATCTGTGCAACACAGTTGCTGTAGTGATCTATAATTTCCTCCTTTTGCCTTGGCTTTAGGTTGCAATCCCCTCCATTCTCTCCCAATATCAGTACATTAGGTGATCATCTTCAACATTAACATTTCTGAAATTGAGACAGATGAAAAATGCACTCCAAAACAAACAGAAATGGTTGCAAAACTAAACAACTCTAAAGGAACTATGCAGTGAGAACATAATGACTGTATTTTCTCACAAACTGACATCAATGAAGTTTGAAAAGTGGTTTTAAGTTAACTCCTAGCTAGTCTTTGTTTTGTAGAACATAATATCCCTCATTTAACCATAAATCATGCTACAAATTTATTTTAGCTTTAATTAAATATGAAAATTGGAAATTTTCAAAACTATTTTTTGTTTTGAAAAAAAACAATTGTTAGTGCTTACCCCATAAAAGAGAACAATGTATCCATTTCCATAAGCCTAGTGAGTACAATGGCATTTCGGGATGCTACAAAATTGAGCAAGAATACTGACAGAAATATTCAATAAACCACAGTCATTCGTCTCCTATGAATTTAACAACTCCTCTTCTCCTCTGTATTTGAATGTAGGCGGTGTGCATCTTTGCTTCTTTCTTTTTCTTTCTTTTTTTTTTTTTTTTTGCTGTGAATGTGTATATTTGCTTGACCCAAGAGATTAATAATGAACTAAATTGTAAGACCGACATTCACCAATTAAACAATGACTCACCCAATGTTTAAATGTATACTCCATTACCTTGATGTCTTCATTGGAAACCCATAATCTAAGTTAGAGAATAAGAGTTTCTTGCAAAACAGAGCACTCAAAAAATAAACAAACAAAAGCATTCTTAAAGGGTAGCTCAAGTAATTGGATTTGTCGAATTTTCTAAAAGCCAAGCAGAAAAAATGCATATTATAGGCACCAAACAGAGAAAACTTGGCAACATTCCAATAGCGAATATAAAAAATGAGCTTCAAGGTAGTAAAAAACAGGCTTGCAAAAATGTAACTGCATGTTCAACCAAGCCTCATTATTTGTATAAGCTTGACAAAATAAAACCCAATCAACAAAAAATTATTACATAAAAACAAAAAAAAACAACTTTAAAAACAATATGTTAGTCGGTCGGTGGGTTTTCTATGATTTGGTTTTGTCAGGAATTTTAACAAATGGTGCATTATCAAGAAAGGGAGTGGGGCAGCTACAAGGGTTGGTGAGATAATAATATTCTGCACAGTAAAACTAAAGATAAGATAATATACTCAGCTGAGGGATCATATCCACAAGATAGATTGCGATTTCATCAAAGAGGAAATAAAAGAAGAATGCCTAAAAGATTACAGAAAGATACCTCATGTGAAAAGTAAATAAATTAGCAAGTCTCCAACTCTGAGTCTCACAAACTGTTCTACAGGAGGTACATCTACCACAAAGCCATATGAGAATTTCCGTTTCTTCTCCTTAATGTGCAATTTAGTTCCAACAGCGGGATGTTGTTTTGTCTCTGTCATTGTTTGTGTGTGTGTGTGTGGGTGTTGCTGTTCGTGTTTGGGTGGGTGTGTGTGAGTAGAAATAGGTGGAGAAATATAGAGAGGGAACACATACCTGAGCAATAGCGGGATGTACAGGGAGATAATAGGGAGGGCAATAAAGAGGGAGGAAGGAAGGGAGAGGGAAACAGAGAGGTGAGGGAAGGAGAGAGAGAGGGGGAGGGATACGAAGAATACCTCGGGTGATAGAGAGAAAGAGTTATAGTATAAGATAGAAAGATAAAGTTAGTATGAGATAAGGGAAAAGAATTAGATGAGAGATAGAGTTTGAAATGATCTGATAATTAAAAAAGGAAATATTGTTGGGCGGAAAAATAAAATTCAGTATTCACTGTAGACCGTTAGATCAAAATTTTTGAGATGATCTGAACCGTCTTTTATGTTGGAATTATATTGTCCGTTGGATGTGTTTATGTTTTGTCTCAAAACGATCTGGACTTCTCTTTGTCTCTTTGTATCATACGGTTTATATTATTTATTATTTGTATCAATTTCTTTTCTAGAATTACAATAAAAACAGTGATTTGAAGTCCATGTGGGCCTTAAACTTTGAACTTGATCATATGAATATTCAACCTCCTTCACATTGGTGTCTTGTCTGTGTCTTTTGCAGCCACGACAGGGTCAGCAACCATAACTCCAGAAAAGGCCTGCCGCAAGAGCAGTCTCAACTCGAAATCAAAAAAAAAAAGGGTTTGGTCATTTTTTTGGCTCAACCACAACCCAACCCTATTGTATCCTTGGGCCTGTGTCATATATCATGGCCCATGGACTCGAATAGTATCAAGGGAAATTTGGAGGCCGGTCCCCCTATATGGACTTGTTTGGACTTAAGTCCGTCAAAGAAACTTATTTGTTATAAAGTCCGTTTTTTGTCAATTTTACCATACTATCCATTCTTTTTAGAAGTGAAATAAAACTAAAAATTAAAAACTTCTAAATCTTAGGAGTTTGACTAACATTAAAATATTTTCTCTCTCATATCTATCTATATTCATATATAGGTTAAGAGTTTGACTAACATTAAATTTTTTAATATATATATAGTAACATTAAAAATAAAAAATAGTAACATTCAAATAAAAAAAAAGTTATCATTTGGACACAAAAAATAATACATTTAAACACAAAAAAATAGTAACATTTAAACATAAAAAAAATTGAAACATTCAATATTGATATTTTTAAAAAATAACAACAGTAACATGTTCAACAAAAATATTAACATGTTCAACAAAAATAGTAACATGTTTAACAAAAACTGTAACATACTTAACAATAATCAAATTCAAACGCAAAAAATAGTACCATTCAAACACAAAAAATAGTAACATTGAATATTAATATTTAGTAAAATAATAGTAGTAACATGCTCAACAAAAACAGTAACATGCTCAAAACAATAGTAACATGAACAGTACATACTCAACAAAAGCAGTAACATGAACAGTAACATAATAAAAAAATAGTATATATATATATATATATTCGGTTACCACTTTCCTCACCATAGCACTGTCACCATCGCACCACCGTCACCTCCCGAGCAACGCCAACCATCACGTTGCATCACCTCCACAACAACGCTCACCACCATTACCATCACCACCACACAAATGTCCATTCAAGTTCCACTCCAATAGCTCTTTTTTACTCCACACCACTGCCACCACTATACTTCCATCATCTCCATAACAACCCAGCGTACATATATATATATATATATAGAGAGAGAGAGAGAGAGAGAGAGAGAGAGAGAGAGAGAGAGAGCTTTGAATTTGAATTTTAAATTTATGATGGAGATTTTATTGGCATATTTTAATTGACATTGAATTAAAGGATAACAATTTCAAAAATAGGAAATTAATTTAACTTTCTTTCAAGGAAGGGTATTTTTGAGATAAAAAAAAAAGTGGACTTAAGTCATTACATATAATTTTAAACATGGACTTAATCTCTTATAAGTTTCCTTGCAGGACTTATCTTCAAACAAGTACATCTAAGGGGATTCACTTCCAATTTTCACTAGTATCTCAAACTACATGCATGATTATTATTATTTTTTTTCGGAATGTATACATAATAAACTAAATATCTATATAATAATAAAGCAATTAAATTTCTTTATCTTTAGTTTTTTCTGATTAAAATTACTTTAAGATTATTTATCAATGATCAAAACTCCTTCTCCTTTCAACAATTGTATTATTTCAGGACTCTGAAGAGTGCGTTTGATAACGTTTTCGTTTTTACGTTTTTTTTATAAAAAAAAAAAAAACTAATTTTTGTTTTGTATTTGATAAAAATTAAAAATATAAAACATGTTTGGTAGTCATTTATATTTAAAATATTATAAAAATAAAAATAAAAAATATGTTTGGTATTATATCAAAAATTCACCACCACCAACCACCAAACACCCAAGCACCTACCACCACCAAACTCCCACCACCACGACCGAAACCCACCCCCACAACTCACCCCCACAACTCTTACCCTGAAATTCACCACCACCCAACCCCATCACCACCACCGAAACTGTAAAACCCCGATTCAATCACGTAATATCCAGAGTTCTAATAACCTTCTCAATCACTAAATGATGCAGTCTTCAAATAATGAATAAACTCTAATACTAATTTCATATACATTAATTACATGTACATCCAGACTATTACACCTTACACGTCTCAGATATATTACTCTTTCAACTTAACCCTTATAAATAACACATTTTCAAATCTTCACTAAGGAAAACATAGAAAACATCGACAGTTCAAACATACACAAACTACCTTGCCACCAGCTAATTTGAAAAAGGGGAAACAATGTAGGGTGAGAATCAACAGCTCAGTAGAGTAACTCAATTTCTAAGCAAACGAGTTTGAAAATAGTATAGTTTAGCATGATTGGACAAAAATCCAAACGAGCATTTGATACATCTATATGAGAAACAATAAAGGTTGAGCAAAAATAGTTAGATTTAAAAATAATAATACGGTCACAACATCAATACAGTGCCACACCGGTGAACAAATAATCATAATAGGCCACTCAGGGTCAATACGATCCATACGATCCAATAATTTAGGGGACTTTCACTCCAAGGAAGATACGCTCCCAAGTCAATATGATACAATTCAGTACCCAAGTCCAAAGACCAACAGGACTGCTCAGGCATTTACGAACTTAATGAGAAACCCTCTACGGCCTCAACCTGGAACATAAACCCTCCGCCACTCAAAAATATGTGCACTTACATTTCATTTAAAAGGATCCCGGAGTTTCTTGCAATATGAACACTACGAGTAATACGATCATTTCCAAAATACTAGTGCAAACTACACTCAGAAATCCTGATCCGGGTCCGGATTCACGTCAATATTTAAAACACCCAATCATATGTTTCAAAACATGCTCAAGAATCATAAATAACATATGAAATATTTTAGAAACAAGTTTGGAAAGCATCGCCTGTTCCGGAATTAATAAACCCTACCCGCTCGGTATTTTGATTTGAAATAACCAAAATATTTCAAAATAATTAACCTAACTAATGAGTATAAAATTTATTTTCTCAAAAACTGGGTCAAATTGACCTCGGACGGCAAAATAGTCATTTTACTCCTCATTTTGATCCGACCGTCGGATCGACTTAAAATTTTACAGGGACCTCTGTATGGACGTTACGAAACTTTTGGCACCAACCAGAGGTCAATCAAAGGTCAAACGAGGCCAAAATTGCCATCGGAGTCCACTAGTGTCCCTCACCCTACTTCATCTTCAACCTTTGTTTGTTTGACTTTTGCCCCAAGTGCAGAAGTTTCTACTCAACCACCCCACTTTGACCCCCTAGTTCTCCCACTACAGTACACCATCTCCTTTGATTTCAACATCCACATACTTTTGGATAACCTAGTTTCAATCCCTCTTAGACTCAACATTGAATTGAATTCTAACATCATCAAATTATTGGTCAAAGTTGGCCAAAAATCATTTTTTAAACACAAGGGCGGACCTGCAACTGCCCGTTTCACCCCCAAAACGACCTCTAAATCCAATTATGAGGCCGGAAATGGATTCCTTAACCCCAAATTAGCTAGACCCAAGCCCCCTTTCGAAGCTTAAACAAGTTTTTATCAAAAATCACATTTCCACGTCTTCAAACCCTCACGCCACTGTTACACCACCACACACCACGGAAAACCACCACACCACCACTAAACAACTCCTCAAGACCCCCCAAACTCAGCCATGCCAAACAATTAACCCAAATTATGCTCAAATCTCAAAATCCGTTTCAAAACCCAAAAACCCACTAAACTTTAAAACACAAATTCATACATTAATACTAAACCAAATCAAAATCTAAATACATAACTGAGTTCCTAACATCCATATTAGGCTGTGAGTATACTTATTAGTGTTCGAAGTAGTCTCTGCAAGAATCCGAAATTTCAAAGTCTATACTTTCTCTCTCTAACTTCTCTTTCTCCTCTCTCTCTTCCCACCAGATTTTTCTCCATTTTATCCGCCCCCAAGCAGCTCACTCAGCTTTCCCCAAGCAGCTGGGTGTCCTCCATGCAACCTAGCAAGCCTCCATCAGCCACCTTGCATGTGTAGAAGGCCCTTGAAGCTTCAATGGCATTTTGGTAAATTCTCAATTTTGTCTAATTTCGAAAATTAATTAAAAATAATATTTTTTTGACAATTACATATATATTAAATCAAGCACTATAAAATTATCTGTTAAAGTTTTGGACATCGAATTGAGCTCCAATTTGATCTGCTAATGCAACTTCTGCATTCCTAATTCACCGATACGCACTAATTCTACTTCGTCGATTTGTGCTTCCCAACTCATTTTTTTTTCATCAACCACATTCCTACACCTAGCAGACCTCCTAACCATCTCCAAAACATCTATGCACCACACTAGAGTCATCAATTTACAGTCCGTTTATCCGTACTCCGAACCCCTAACCGCACACACCCAACGATTTCTAATTACCGAAACTCAGGTTATTACAGTCTACCCACCTTAAAAGAAATTTCGTCCTCGAAATTTACTTAGCTACACTCATGGACTCACAAAACATATCAATGTATCTATATTCAAGCTTCCAAAGTAAGAAAACACTTACCTTGACCCATTAGTCAATTGGTTTTGCAGTCATCTGATACACTCGTCCATATCTCAGATTTCCTTGATCCCCACCAGATTGATAAAATCATCACAGGTAAAATATTTAATATGATAAATTTTTGTTCATCACAAATCAATTTCTTCCACTACCCACAAGTCGTCATCCTAAGTAACTAAACCTAGGACAGTCTACAAAATCTCAAACCTATGTTGTGATACCAAGTTGTAAAACTCCGATTCAATCACGTAATATCCAGAGTCCTAATAACCTTCACAATCACTAAATGATACAGTATGAAAATAATGAATAAACTCTTATACCAATTTCATATATATTTCAAATAGGTACTTCCAGACTATTATAACTTACACGTCTCAAAACATCGAGCGTGTAGGGTTCCACATACTCTTTGGATAACCTAGTTTGAATCCCTCTTAGACTCAACCTTTGAATTGAATTCTAACATCATCAAATTATTGGTCAAAGTTGGTCAAAAACTATTTTTTAAACACAAGTGCAAACTCGCAATTGCTTGTTTCATCCCCAAAACGACCTCTAAATCCAATTCTAAGGCCGAAAATGGATTCCGTGACCCCAAATTATCTAGACCCAAGCCCTCTTTCAAAACTTAAACAAGATCCTTTTAAATGAAATATAAGTGCACACAGGTTTGAGTGGCAGAGAGTTTACGTTCTAGGTTGAGGCTGTAGAGGGTTTCTCATTGAGTTTGTAACTGCTTGGGTGGCCCTGTTGGTCTTCGGACTTGGGTACTGAATTGGATCGTATTGACTTGCGAGTGTATCTTCCGTTGGATGAAAGTCCCCAAAATTATTGGATCGTATGTTCGTATGGATCATATTGACCCTGAGTGGTCTATAAGGATTATTTGCTCACTGGTGTGGCACTGTATTGATGTTGTGACTGTATTATTGTTTTCAAACCTAATCTGTAAAACCCCAATTCAATCACGTAATATCCAGAGCGCTAATAACCTTCTCAATCACTAAATGATGCAATCTTCAAAAAATGAATAAACTCTAATACTAATTTCATATACATTAATTACATGTACATCCAGACTATTACAACTTACACGTCTCAGATATAATACTCTTTCAACTTAACCCTTATAACATAAGAAATTTTCAAATCTTCACTAAGGAAAACAAAGAAAACATCGACAGTTCAAACATACGCGAACTTCCTCGCCACCAGCTAATCTGAAAAAGGGGAAATAATGTAGGGTGAGAATCAACAGCTCAGTAGAGTAACTCAATTTCCAAGCAAACGAGTTTGAAAATAGTATAGTTTAGCATGATTGGGCAAAAATCCAAACGAGCATTTGATACATCTATATGAGAAACAATAAATGTTGAGCGAAAACAATTAGATTTCAAAACAATAAGACGGTCACAACATCAATACAGTGCCACACCGGTGAGCAAATAATTCTAATAGACCACTCAGGGTCAATACGATACATACGAACATACGATCCAATAATTTAGGGGACTTTCACCCCAAGGAAGATACACTCCCAACTCAATACGATCCAATTCAGTACCCAAGTCCGAAGACCAACAAGGTCACTCAGGCATTTACGAACTCAATGAGAAACCCTCTACAGCCTCAACTTCGAACGTAAACCCTCTGTCACTCAAACCTGTGTGCACTTACATTTCATTTAAAAGGATCCCGGAGTTTCTTTCAATATGAACAATACGAGTAATACGATCATTTCCAAAATACTAGTGCAAACTACACACAGAAATCCTGATCCGGGTCCGGATTAACGTCAATATTCAAAACACCCAATCATATATTTCAAAACATGCTCAAGAATCATAAATAACATATAAATAATTTAGAAACAAGTTTGGAAAGCATCGCATGTTCCGGAATTGAGAAACTCTATCCACTCAGTATTTTGATCTGAAATAACCAAAAATTAAACAATGTTATTTTTCGATGAAATTTAATACACATACTCAATTAACCTACCTAAGAATGAGTATAAAATTTATTCTCTTAAAATCAATCAAAAACTGAGTCAAATTGGCCCTGGAGGTCAAAATAGTCATTTTACTCCTCATTTTGATTCGGCCGTCGGATCGACTTGAAATTTTAATGGGACCTCCACATGGACGTTACGAAACTTTTGGCACAAAACAGAGGTCGATGAAACATCGGACGAGGCCAGAATTACCGTCGGAGTCCACTGGTATCCCCCACCCCACTTCATCTTCAACCTTGTTTGTTTGACTTTTGACCCAAGTGCAGAAGTTTCTGCTCAACCACCCCACTTTGACCCCCTAGTTCTCCCACTACAGTACACCATCTCCTTTGATTTCAACATTCACATACTCTTTGGATAACCTAGTTTCAATCCCCCTTAGACTCAACCTTTGAATTGAATTCTAAAGTCATCAAATTATTGGTCAAAGTTGGCCAAAAACCATTTTTTTTACCACAAGGGCAGACTTGCAACTGCCTGTTTCACTCCCAAAACGATCTCTAAATCTAATTCTGAGGCTGAAAATGGACTATTTGACCCCAAATTAGCTAGACCCAAGCCCCTTTCGAAGCTTAAACAAGTTTTTTATCAAAATCACATTTCCAGTTCTTCAAACTCTCACGTCACTATTACACCACCACACACCACGACAAATCACCACACCACCACTAAACAACTCCTCAAGACCCCCCAAACTCAACCATACCAAAAATTAACCCAAATCATGCTCAAATCTCAAACCTGTTACAAAATCCAAAAACCCACTAAACTTTAAAACACAAATTCATGCATTAATACCAAACCAAATCAAATCTAAATACATAAATGAGTTCCTAACATCCATATTAAGCCATGAGTATACCTCTTATGTTCGAAGTCATCTCTGCAAGAATCTGAAATTTCAAAGTCTATACATTCTCTTTCTAACTTCTCTTTCTCCTCTTTCTCTTCCCACCGGATTTTTCTCCATTTTATCTGCCCCCAAGCAGCTCACTCAGCTTTCCCCAAGCAGCTGGGTGTCTTCCATGCAACTTAGCAAGCCTCCATCAGTCACCTTGCATGTGTAGATGACCCTTGAAGCTTCAATGGCATTTTGGTAAATTCCCAATTTTTGTCTAATTTCGAAAATTAATTAAAAATAATATATATTTTTTTTTTCACAATTACATCTATATTAAATCAAGCACTATAAAATTATCTGTTAAATTTTTGGACATCGAATTGATCTCCAATTTGATCCACTAATGCAACTCCCACATTCCTAATTCACCGATACGCATAATTCTACTTCGTCCATTTGTGCTTCCCGACTTATTTCTTTTTCACCAACCACATTCCTACACCTAGCAGACCTCCTAACCATCTCCAGAACATCTATGCACCGCTCTAGAGTCATCAATTTACAGTCCGCCTATCCGTACTCCGAACCCCTAACCGCACACACCCAACGATTTCTAATTACCGAAACTCGGGTTATTATATAAACCCACCCCCACAAACCCCTCTGTGAAACCCGTCACCTACCCCCAAAATACACCACCACCCAACCCCACCACCACCAAAACCCATTCCTATAAGGCCACAACCCCCCTGCAACCCCAAAACCCACCACCACCACCACTAAAACCCACCCCCATCCCCGAAACCCACCACCACCGAAACCCAACACCAAAACTAAGCAAACCCCACCACCCATGTAATATTCTAAATTTTTAGAAAATAAGAATTATATTTAGGGATTAAATTTTGAGGAGTATTATAGTTTTATGTGATCAATCAAATTTATTTTTGGATCTTTCAAATGCATAAATGGATTCCTTATGTAAAGACGATTCCAACGACTGCAATAGTGAATATGTTTCATAATAGGAGAAAAATATGTGATGCTAAAAAACTCGCAGTAACCGAGAAGGTGTAATAAGTGTAAACTTTTAGGTATCATAGGATGTGTCATTCTAAGAATGATGATTGTCAAGATAAAAATGACGATGTGTCAAGATAAGGATAATGATGTAGAAAGATAAGGACGATGATATGTCAAGATAAGGTGGATGAGGTGGAAGGATAAAGATGATGATGTGGAACATTTAAGATAATAATGATGAAGTGTGAAGATAAGAATAATGATGTTTTAAGATAAGGTTGATAATGTTAAAGGATATGGATGAGGATGATGATGTTTCACGATAAGGATGATGATGTTTCACGATAAGGATGATGATGTTTCACGATAAGGAGGATGATGTACTGGAATAAGGATGGACTTAGAGGTGACATGTGGCAAGTGACAAGCACGACAAAGCAAGGTTGATTGCATGCTTGACAAGTGGATGGACACTTGTCTTGATTCGTGGAAAATTGTATGCATGCTTGACAAATGTGAAGCTAAGAGCAAAGGTCATCATTTGAAAGGGACACCTCCTACTTGTTCTATTGGCTATAAATAGGAAAAGGTTCTAATAGAAAAACGATAATAAGAAATGGAGAGAGACGGAGAGAAATGTGGAAGAATCTAGGAGGCTTTGGAAAGAATGAAATGGTGATTTGTGATCTAATCATTCTGAGGTTCAAGTATTGTTTGTGTTACTCAAAATTTCATATTTGAGGATCGACTTTGAGATCCGGGGTAGTATACAATATGCTTCTGTCTTTTAAATCTCTTTGCAAAGAGTGTTCTATTGACCATCTTAAAACTGTGTTCTTATTCGTTATTTGTTGATCGATATGAAATTGAATTAGCTATCTTTTGAGCTAATTACTCCGGGACTAATTGGTACATGTACAAGGTGAACTTGGAGCATATTTTGCGAAACGTGATTATGGCCCTACGAGGTGTGACTGTGGCCCTGCGGGGTGTGATTTATTGGCACGGGTTGGAATTTATGCTCAAGTGTCACTTGTCATGTTACGAAGATGAACCAAGTATGAGGCGTTGTATATTGTGATATGTCGTATTTGATTCATGATTCTGTAATTGCCTATCCATTGAGTTATTTGAAATTCGATCAATCGTACTTTTATTGTTGAGCATATTGTTTCTTGTCGTATTGTATATTTTCCCGCTTTATTTAACATTTTCAGGTTAAATTTTGGAGGAAAGATCAGAACGAAATACTCAGAATATTAAAGACGAGAATATGTCGATATAATCTTTGTTTTAATCATATTGGGAGATTTACTTATAGTGACAGATTTATTTGTATTGGGAGATACTTTTGATAAATGAAATTTTATTCGGACAGTTAGCGCTCTGTTATTTCATTGAGGAATTAATGCTCTGTTTATCTTCATTGGATTTTTTTTTTTTATCAATTAAAGTCTCGGGGAAAAGAAAAAATCAGGGCGTTACAACCCAGCCATCCAACACCAAACCAAGCAAAACCCACCACCATCAGCCATTCAACCACCACCAAAGAAGATGAGAGAGAGAAGATGAGTTTTCGCAGAGAAGACGAGAGAGAAATGAAAGGCAGCTCTTTGGTTCTTCGTAGAGAGAGAAAACGAGAGAGAAGATGAGAGAGAGAGAGAGAGAGAAGTTGGGTGAGGAGTAGTAGGTAGAAGAGAGACCATTTTATACTTCCAACCAAAGGTCCTAAATCTTGGTGTTAACAAGATTCGAAGGTAAGAACTCATTAAAGGGTGAGGCTGAGGCGCGCATGTTTTTTTTTTGATGTTTTTAAAAACATCATTTTTTATGTTTTCATAACTTGGCCTTACTTTCAAAACGGGGCAATAAAAAAAAGGGAAACATATTCCAAACGCGTTATTTTTTTTTTTTTTGCAAAAAATTAAAAAAAAAAAAACAAAAAAAAAATGCAAACTTCATGTTACCAAACACTACCTTAACTTAAAATACGTATCTTTCAATCTCTCACTCTATCTGGCCTTCTCTACGGTCCCACTCCAAATTCTCTATCCCTCTCTCATAATTTGACATCCGTCATCACCCTCAACCCAAACCCCCCACCATACGTCTTTCTCTCATTGTCGCTGCCAGCCATCGTCACTAGCAATAATAGGTTTGATATTCTTTCCCTGTATTCGATTTTTTCTCTCTCTGTATTTGATATTGTTAGGTTTAAAAACAATAATACGGTCACAACATCAATACAGTGCCACACTGGTGAGCAAATAATCCTAATAGACCACTTAGGGTCAACACGATCCATATGAACATACGATCCAATAATTTAGGGGACTTTCACCCCAAGGAAGATACGATCTCAAGTCAATACGATCCAATCCAGTACCCAAGTCCGAAGACCAACAGGGTCGCTTAGGCATTTACGAACTCAATGAGAAACCCTATATGGCCTCAACCTGGAACGTAAACCTTCTGCCACTCAAACCTGTGTGCCCTTACATATCATTTAAAAGGATCCCAGAGTTTCTTTCAATATGAACAATACTAGTAATACGATCATTTCCAAAATACTAATGCAAACTACACTCAGAAATCTTGATCCGGGTCCGGATTAACGTCAATATTCAAAACATGCTCAAGAATCATAAATAACATATAAAATAATTTAGAAACAAGTTTGGAAAGCTACGCCTGTTCCGAAATGGAGAAGTCCAATCTGCTTGGTATTTTGATCTAAAATAACCAAAAATTAAATAATGTTATTTTTTGATGAAATTTAATACCCATACTCAATTAACCTACCTAAGAATTAGTATAAAATTTATTCTCTTAAAATCAATCAAAAACTGGGTCAAATTGGCCCTGGAGGGCAAAACAGTCATTTTACTCTTCATTTTGATCCGACCGTCAGATCGACTTAAAATTTTACCGGGACCTCTGTATGGACGTTACGGAACTTTTGGCACCAACCAGAGGTCGATCAGTTGTCGGACGAGGCCAAAATTGCCGTCGGAGTCCACTAGTATCCCTCACCCTACTTCATCTTCAACCTTTGTTTGTTTGACTTTTGCCCGAAGTGCAGAAGTTTCTGCTCAACCACCCCACTTTGACCTCCTAGTTCTCCCACTACAGTACACCATCTCCTTTGATTTCAACATCAACATACTCTTTGGATAACCTAGTTTCAATCCCTCTTAGACTCGACCTTTGAATTGAATTCTAACATCATCAAATTATTGGTCAAAGTTGGCCAAAATTTATTTTTTAAACACAAGGGCAGACCTGCAACTGCCCGTTTCACCCCCAAAACGACCTCTAAATCCAATTCTGAGGCCAAAAATGGATTCCTTGACCCCAAATTAGCTAGAACCAAGCCCCCTTTCGAAGCTTAAACAAGTTTTTATCAAAAATCACATTTCCACTTCTTCAAACCCTCACGCCACTGTTACACAACCACACACCACGGCAAACCACCACACCACCACTAAACAACTCCTCAAGACCCCCCAAACTCATTCATACCAAAAAATTAACCCAAATCATGCTCAAATCTCAAATCCGTTTCAAAATCCAAAAACCCACTAAACTTTAAAACACAAATTCCTACATTAATACTAAACCAAATCAAAATTTAAATACATAACTAAGTTCCTAACATCCATATTAGGCTGTGAGTATACCTCTTAGTGTTCGAAGTAGTCTCTGCAAGAATCCGAAATTTCAAAGTATATACTTTCTCTCTCTAACTTCTCTTTCTCCTCTCTCTCTTCCCACTGGATTTTTCTCCATTTTATCCGCCCCCAAGCAGCTCACTCAGCTTTCCCCAAGTAGCTGGGTGTCCTCCATGCAACCTAGCAAGCCTCCATCAGCCACCTTGCATGTGTAGAAGACCTTGAAGCTTCAATGGCATTTTGGTAAATTCTCAATTTTGTCTAATTTCGAAAATTAATTAAAAATAATATTTTTTTGACAATTACATATATATTAAATCAAGCATTATAAAATTATCTGTTAAATTTTTGGACATCGAATTGAGCTCCAATTTGATCCACTAATGCAACTCCCACATTCCTAATTCATCGATACGCACTAATTCTACTTCGTCCATTTGTGCTTCCCGACTCATTTCTTTTTCACCAACCACATTCCTACACCTAGCAGACCTCATAATCATCTCCAGAACAGCTATGCACCGCACTAAAGTCATCAATTTACAGTCCGCCTATCTGTACTCTGAACCCCTAACCTCACACACCCAACGATTTCTAATTATCGAAACTCGAGTTATTACATAAACCCACCCCCACAACCCCTCTGAAACCCATCACCTACCCCCAAAAAACACCACCACCCGACCCCACTGCCACCGAAACCCAACACCAAAACCAAGCAAACCCCACCACCCAACCATCCAACACCAAACCAAGCAAAACCCACCACTATCAGCCATTCAACCACCACCAAAGAAGATGAGAGAGAGAGATGAGTTTTCGTAGAGAAGACGTGAGAGAGATGAAAGGTAGCTCTTTGGTTCTTCGCAGAGAGAGAAAACAAGAGAGAAGATGAGAGAGAGAGAGAGAGAGAGAGAGAGAAGTTGGGTGAGGAGTAAGGCTGTCAAAATCCGACACGACACGAATTAAACGGGTTGTCACGCCAAACACGTTTAATAAACGGGTCGTGTTCGGGTGAGACATGTCAAACCGTTTATTACACGTTTACCCGTTTAAATAAAATTAATATAATAATAAATTGATAATTATTTTAAAAAATTAGCAAGAAAAAAAAAAGTAAAAAAATCAATACAAAAAAATAAAAATAAAGTAGTAGTTCAAAGACAAAGGCAAACCAATGACTTTTGTTTTTGTCCCACATTGGAAAATGAGGGGAGATGGAGAGGGTTGAGTTGCCTATAAAAGGCAATAGCCTCTGTCATTCTTTTTTAAGCCTTCAAGTCTATTTTTTATGAGATTTGGCTAAAAATTCCTCTTTTTTGAGGTAAGTACAATTGACAATAAAAAAAATGGAATATTAAAATTTGTTGATATAATTTTTTAAAAATTAAACGGGTTAAATGAGTTGTGTCGTGTTACCCGTTTATTAAACGGGTCGTGTTCGTGTTGAGATTTTTCATCCGTTTATTAAACGTGTCGTGTACGGGTTTATATATTTTTCACCCGTCACCTGTTTAACCCGACACGTTTGACACCTCTAGTGAGGAGTAGTAAGTAGAAGAGAGGCCCTTTTATACTTCCAACCAAAAGTCCTAAATTTTGGTGTTAACAAGATTCAAAGGTAAGACCTAATTAAATGATGGGGCTGAGGCGAGGGCGGTTTTTTTTTTTTTTATGTTTTTAAAAACATTATTTTTTATGTTTTCATAATTTGAAGTTATTTTCAAAACGAGGCAATAAAAAAAACGGACACACATTCCAAACGCGTTATTTTTTTTTAGCAAAAAATGAAAAAAAAAAACAAAAAAAAAAACACACACACACACAAACTTCATGTTACCAAACGCTACCTTAACTTAAAATACGTATCTTTCGATCTCTCACTCTATCTGGCCTTCTCTACCAATCTCTCACTCTATCTGGCCTTCTCTACGGTGCCACTCCAAATACAATATTCTCTATCTCTCTCTCATAATTTGACATCCATCGTCACCCTCAACCCAAACCCCCGCCATACATCTTTCTCTCATTGTCGCTGCCAGCCATTGTCACTAGCAATAATAGGTTTGATATTCTTTCTCTGTATTCGATTTTTCTCTCTCTGTATTTGATCTTTTTTCTTTTTTTGTTTCTTTATTTCTCAGTTTCTCTCTACGCAACCGAGAAACCCACTTAAAAAACCCAACCTAGAAACCCCTTTTCCTTCCCTCTTTCTTTGTATGATCATCAAAAAAAAAAAAAATCCAAAACAATCGCAGCACTACATCTCCCTCTATATCTCTTATGGCTCCCAATCTCTCCCTCCCTCATCGCAGCGCCTATGCCACCTAGCCCAGCCCAGCCCCCCTACAAATCAGAAGCCCCACCAACTGCTACAAAATCATCGACCACCACTAGCGACAGCCACGACAGCGAAGTTAGCGATCGCCACTACCGTCGACGACCGCCAGCAACTACCACACCAGTGACACCCCCAGGTAATTCTTTCTCGCTCACTATTTGTTCATCTCCTTGCTTCTCTATCTCAACTGGTCTCTACCGCCGATCATATCCACAGCCCCTTTCCCCCTCTTCTTCATAGCCCCAAACCCCTCATAACACTAATCTACCAACAATTGACACAGCACCTCACCGCCAGCTTACACAAAATTGACACAAACATAGATTTGCAGCACACAAACTGCACACTCACACTCATAGACACTCGTAAATATACAAATTTTGGCATTAATTTCTATCCGATTTTTAGTGATTGGTTGAAACTTGAAATGGATTTCTATCAAGTTTAATTTGAGTTTTTTTGTTGTATATCCAGTGCCTTTAGGTTTGCACACACAAAAAGACAATGAGAGTGTAAGATAGAGAGGCTCAGTGGCTATGTAAGTTCTTTGAATTTTTTAATTTCCAACTCTATTTTTTTGCAATTTTGGTTTCTTAATTCTGTTTGTTTTCAATTTTTGTTTTCCAAGGTTAAATTTTGATCAAAGAGTAACCAAGTGAAGGGGCTAGATCATTATATCCAATTGCTTTAGTTTAGTATAATTGTTAGCATAACACGTGTTTGATGAAATGTCTCAATGATTGTCTTTGATCCTTGCAAGTCTTCACAATGGTGTGATCCAGATCTGGGATTCTCATTGATTGGTTCGACAAGCATGTTGGACCTGTTCGTGGTGTATCTTTGTCATGTAAATATCATAAATCCTTCAATTATTTGTACACACACACACACACAATGTTATGTTTGTTTATGCTAATTGTGCATTTGAGCAATTTTGTGTGTTTATGCTAATGCTCTTATACAATTTATTTTATTAGGTTCAATCAGTATTTTTTTTTTTTGAGGTATTTGTATATGTAATGTTGTTTTAGAGAGTTTTTCTGTACATTTTTGTAATAATTCTATTAATATGGAGGATATAGTTGACGGTATATTTTGAATTAGCTAGGGTAAACCACATAAATATAGCCCCTGAACTTTTCTGTTTTTTTTTAAATTGCACCCTGAACTTTAAATTTTTTGATTTTACCTCCTGAACTATTTAAATCATTTTAATCAATACCTTCCATAAGATTTCACCGTTAAATAGGGATAAAACCCAAACGGCAAATGCAGATGACTTATATTGAAGGTCATTTTCGGCACTTCAACTATTGTGTAAGGGTTTTAGGCGCCAATATTCCCTCCCATTCCTCCTGATGCTCTGTTTTATTTGACCCTCAATGCTCTGTTATGTCCAGTTGAGAGAGAGAGAGAGAATCAAGCCATGAATGTTTACTACCTAGATGTCAAAACAGAGAACATAGAAGAAACTATAAAAACAGATCACAAAACATCTATAGAACATTTAAAAAAAACAAAAGTACCTAACTGAATTTCATTTACAGGAGGACCAAAATAATTGCAAAACCCATCAAGTAGGAAAAATAGTAAAATACCAAAGCTTCAAAAGCTACATAAATTAGTAACACCAGTTGACCCAAAAATAAGAACAGAAATCAAAGCTTCAAAAGCTACATCCTTGTTTGGTGTAGGACTGATTCGAAAGCTGAGATATTTACCATATACCATAAAATATAGAAGTAATTATAAGACATCAATGAATCAAAAACTCTTACTGGAAATGGGTTCTTACTGGAAATGAATTTCCCAGACCAACAGGATCACAAGCAGTGTTCCTGTCACAATTCTCCATCTGGAAAGATGATAATTCAGAATGCAAAGCCCAAGCCTCTTGATTTTCCATTCCCTCACTGACTTGTTCTATAAAATTTGATTAAGAGAAATTGCAAGAGAAAGTTAACACTATCCAACACAGTACCCCCAATACCCAACACCCAACACCCAAATTCTCTAAGGAACACAGTACCCAACACCAACAACACTACCTAACACCCAATTTCTTTAAGGAACACAATACCTAAAACCCAATACCCATCCATGGCTTGATTTTTTCTCTCTTCATGGCTTGATTCTCTCTCTCTCTCTCTCTCTCTCTCTCTCTCTCTCTCTCTCTCTCAACTGGACAGAACAGAGCATTAAGGGTCAAATAAAACAAAGCATCAGGAAGAATGAGAGGGAATTTTGGCACCTAAAACTCTTACACAATAGGTGAAATGCCGAAAATGACCTTCAATATATGCCATTTGCATGTCGTTTGGGTTTTATCCCTATTTAACGGTGAAATCTAACGGAATGTGTTGATTAAAATGATTTAAATAGTTCAGGGGGTAAAATCAAAAAATTTAAAGTTCAGGGTGCAATTTAAAAAAAAATAGAAAAGTTCAGGGGCCATTTATGTGGCTTACCCTTTGAATTATTTTAAAAGAATTGGTATGAATGTTTTTGTGTCATTCTTTTTTTTTTTTTTTGGTATTTGTAAACGTCTAGACCTGAGTGAATTTGTGTATTGAAAGCCTATGAGTTGTTGATTTAGTAGAGGAAATTTTTTTTGCTACTTTTGGATTTTTAATTCATCATTTATCATATCGACCCGAATCCGACATGAGTAATAACTAGATCAAATTAATTTCAAAACATCCGACAAAATTAATTGAATAGGTCAAATTAGAATGACTTAATAACAGAACTATTACTTAGAATTATATTTTGTGCTACACCCGAGTAAGACACGATATAACCCGATTGATACCCCCTAAGAGCGTATTGACAGCTTTAATTGGTCTTATCTCCGAGGGAGTTCTAGCATACTTACATCAGCCATTACAAACTTATAGTGTTTCATTTATTGTAAACTAAACTTCAATCTACCATTAAAAAAACAATCAAGTGTAAACCTTAACAGTAGTTGAAGTGATAATAGGGAAGATCTCTAAATCCAGACGTTCTGTAAACTTAAACGTTCTGAATTCAAATCTTGGCAATCTCTTGGAGTCAAACCATGAGGGATTTATACCTCATGAATACCCTAGTCCCGGCGTGGATGCCCTGCCTTCAACCAAACCGGAGAGGAGACTAGTCGAGGTAGCCGCAAACTGGGCCGGACACCCCTGACAGTTAAACCAAAAACAAAACAAAAAAACCAACAAGTGTACGATACAAACACTATTACGGAATCTTAAAATGGTCAAATGTACATAATTTTACCTTTAGATATAAAAAGCTAATTTCCATGGCTTACACCACTAGCAATAATAGATTGATCCCTACTCCGTAGTTGGAGCTTGGTATTACTAATTTAAGATGGATTTAGAACAGCACTAATTGCAGAAGAATTCTATTTCACCGAAAAGTTTCAATTTAGATGGAATTGTCTAATGTTGTGCAAGTGTACGAAAAGAAAACTATACTTTCAAATTGATAAAGACTACAATACTAGAATCTACATTGAGTTAGTTCTCACGACATGTGATTGAAATAATTCTATGGTACCAAGAAAAGCAGAATTAGGAAATTAATAACTCAAAATAGTAGTTCAAACTGATAGTGTTGTACCTAGTCATATCTTTGTAGCTATGGTGGAAATAGAGTAGTGTCATGTCATGTTCGAATTCGTCTCGAGTATTAGTCAATCATAACTCGACCCAACTAATTATTCGTTCACATGTTGTGAGACTAACTCAACTTGTATATTAATCATGTCATGTTCAAATTAACAAAGATAGCCCAAAAACCAAAAATCCAAAAATAAGATTGCTTTCTCTCAACCAAACCAGCATCCATAGGCACCTCAAAAAATTAAAAATTTACTTGATCTTTATGCTAAAAAATCCTTTAATTCTACATATAATCTCAGTTAAATAGGTTTATCATGCCAAAATCGAGTTATATATGTATCAAATAAACGCAACTCGTTTCTTGTTCATGTTAGCATGTTGTGTTATATTCGGATTCTTCAAGAACTAGTCAGCCATTATCCATTAATTTCGTGTTAACAACATTAATGTGTTGGATATTGCCACCCTTAATTGTAGCTCAGTTGAGTTTGCGTGATCTAACCTGTTGTTTTGGCGCGGCAAGTAAACTTTTGGTCCTCGTCTCTGAAGCTTTCGTTGTCTCCAAGCACATGTGAAATCCAAAAGAATATTGATGGAACGTAAGACAAGTAGCTCAACAAGCACCTGCTTGTTTCGTTCGATGTTTGCTCTGCTATGGTCATCACTGTCAATTTACTACAAAGCAAAAAAAAAAAAAACTAGCAAGAGTAAGCAATAAATCATTCTCTGCAAAATTTCACAAGCATATAGCCAACTGCCGCCTCCTTAAGAGCAATACTTCACAGCTTAAACATTTCCTGCCGGCCATATGCACTTTCAGTTGTATTTCTAAAGCACACTCGGCGTAAAGATTTAGACTGATTATAATTTGGTGTATATAATTGGTGTAATTATGTCGTGATATACTAAACGGTGTAACTAATTGGTTTATGTTAACAATTGAATGACAAAAATATCATTACATAAAAGAGTTTATCATTACACCAAATTTGGTGTATATAATTGGTGTAACCATGTCGTGATACTGAACGGTGTAACTCTTTGGTTTATGTAAACAACTGAATGACAAATTAAGTTAGTGTCGTAATTTCGTACCAAACACATAAATAATTGTTTGGTGTATTATAAGACAATTGTAACTTATTCATATAATTGTGTTGTTGTAACATTGATATAAAGAGAGAGAATAAGGAGAGTAACGATGAGAGAAAATAGGGGAAGAGAAAGATGAAAAAATTAAATCAAATCTTTAGATATTTGAAAATAAAACAAATTATCAATGAGAGAGAGAAAAAAAATAGGGGAGATATTGAGAGAGAGAGAGAGAGAGAGAGAGAGAGAAAATAAGGGTAAGAGAGTAATGGAGAGAGAGGGAAAGAGAGAGAGAAAGTAACAGTGTGAGAAATAGGAGGATATAGAGAATGAAAGAATAAGAATTATGCATAATTTAAGGAAGGATAAGTAAGTAAAAAAATTCAAATGTCATTTGAATTTTGTACTTAATCACAAGATGTTTTATTAAAATCGAACTTAATAGAGTAAATTACTTATCCATACACTTCCTCTCAAATAAGTCTAAAAAAATATACCCACACCCAAAAAAACCTAACTTGTAATGACTTGAATCTATCAATGAAACTTATTTGGTGATAAATCTATTTTTTATCTTACTAATAAGTAATTAAGTCCACAAAAACTCCAAAATACACTTCATATAATGTTTTAATTGTATTAAACGTTAATTTTGTTTCCTAATTGGGAAATACTCATACTCTTTACCTCTTAATTATTCTACCATTAATTCAGGTTCATAAGATTTTTTTTCATAAAATTTGAAATTCAAATTCAAGAGTCCATTTTCTTATTCTTGCCAATAAAAAACCTAGAAGGAATCTTCTTCAATGTGTCACTAGCAAGCCGTCATATAATTCAAATTCATCGTTATCGAAATGTTACGGTTACAACGATAGTGCTCAAATCCCTTCGATCTGAGCAACAGAATCACCAGTGCCACATGACACGAGTCCATGGCCTGCAAAGAAAACCTAGTGGCCAAACAGTCGAAGTTGGCATCATGCACCAAATCTTTGATGGCCTTCATAATTTTCTTTGAGAAGACTATTTGGTGGAAACAACACACCACTTCCACCAGAATCATCTTCATCAGACAATTCGCGTTAACTTCATGCCAATAATTGCCATTCACCTATTGCCTTTGTTTTTTCTTAGAAAGAGAAACGAACTTGTGATTGGCCCCGTAAGTTGGAGACTCTAAACTATGAACAGGTCCAACATGCTTGTCGAACCAATCAATGAAAATCCCAGATCTGGATCACACCATTGTGAAGACTTGCAAGGATCAAAGACAGTCATTGAGACATTTCATCAAACAAGTGTTATGCTAACAATTATACTAAACTAAAGCAATTGGATATAATGATCTAGCCCCTTCACTTGGTTACTCTTTGATCAAAATTTAACCTTGGAAAACAAAAATCGAAAACAAACGGAATTAAGAAACCAAAATTGCAAAAAAAATAAAGTTGGAAATTAAAAAATTCGAAGAACTTACATAGCCACTGAGCCTCTCTATCTTACACTCTCCTTGTCTTTTCGTGTGTGCAAACCTAAAGGCAATGGATATACAACAAAAAACCTCAAATTAAACTTGATAGAAATCCATTTCAAGTTTCAACCAATCACTAAAAATCGGACAGAAATTAATGTCAAAATTTGTATATTTACGATTGTCTATGAGTGTGAGCGTGCAGTTTGTGCGCTACAAATCTGTGTTTGTGTCAATTTGGTGTAAGATGGCGGTGAGGTGATGTGTCAATTGTTGGTAGATTAGGGTTATGAGGGGTTTGGGGCTATGGGAAGGAAGAAGAGGGGGAAAGGGGCTGTGGATATGACCGGGGTAGAGGCGAGTTGAGATAGAGAAGCAAGGAGATGAACAAATAGTGAGCGAGAAAGAATTACCTGAGGGTGTCATTGGCGTGGCAGTTGCTGGCGGTCGTCAGCGGCAGTGGCGATCGCTAACTTCGCTGTCGTGGCTGTCACTAGTTGTGGTCGATGGTTTTGTAGCAGTTGGTGGGGCTTCTGATTCGTAGTGGGGCTGAGCTAGGCAGCATAGGCGCTGCGATGAGGGAGGGAGAGATTGGGAGCCATAAGAGGTATAGGGTAGATGTGGTGTTGCGATTGTTTTGGATTTTTTTTTTTTTTTGATGATCATATAGAGAAAGGGGGAAGGAAAGGGGGTTTCTGGGTTGGGTAGAGAGAAATATAGAAAGAAGATCAAATACACAGAGAGAAAAAAAAATCGAATATAGAGAAAGAATATCAAACCTATTATTGCTAGTGACGATGGCTGGCAGCGACAACGAGAGAAAGACATATGGTGGGGGGTTTGTGGGTTGAGGGTGACGATGGATGTCAAAGTTATGAGAGAGAGAGAGAGAGAGAGAGAGAGAGATAGAGAATATTGTATTTGGAGTGGGACCATAGAGAAGGCCAGATAGAGTGAGAGATCAAAAGATACGTATTTTAAGTTAAGTCTTCAGAGTCTTGAAATGATACAATTGTTGAAAGGAGGATGAGTTTTTATCGTTGATTAATAAATCTTAAAGTAATCTTAGTTGCAAAAAATTAAAGAGAAAAAAATTTAATTACTTTATTATTTAGATATTTAATTTATTATGTATATATATTTCCCAAAAAAATAATAATAATCATGCATGTATTTTGATACTGTTCGAGTCCATGGGCCATGATATATGACACAGGCCCAAGGATACAATAGGGTTGGGTCTTCTGGCAGGCATTTTCTAGAGTTATGGTTGCTGACCCTGTCGTGGCTGCGAAGGACACATAGACGAGACACCAATGTGAAGGAGGTTTAATATTTCATATGATCAAGTTCAAAGTTGAAGGTCCACATGTGACTTCAAATCACTGTTCTTATTGTAATTCTAGAAAAAAAATTATAAACCATATGACACTACAACTAAGAGATATATATATATATATATATAAGATATAAGATTTTATTTAATATTTCATAAAACTCAAATGGTTCCAACAAGCAAATTGAAACATATAGTTGATATGTTTAAAGTTTACATGAATTGCAACACCTCTTCTTCACTTAAACACAACAGCGATTGGGCTTCTAACAACATGTTTGGTAGAAGTCCATTTTAGGAATCCTTGTGCAGAGATGGCATTCATGCCTCCGATTGATCTTCTAAATGTGACTTGATATGTCATCTGCTGGTTCACATATGAGAAGTCCAACCTAGTAGGCTTAACACTAACATCGACTCCTCGTGGTGGAACAATTTCGACAGTGTACGATGAACTAGCTTCACCAACATTAGTCACCGTTCTGGTATATGTTTGGTCAGTAGACCCCATTATGATAGAAAATGAAGGGTAGTTTAGTTGTGCTTCAACAATGGTTGATTCTTTTGTGCAATTCACCGGCCACTGCACAATGACTGGAAGTTGTCGGCGTGTGTAATTCAAACCGCATAAGTAAGTTATGTAATCGTCAGGATGGATATCGTACACAAGTCCGGGATCATTTGCTTTTGATGGGTTGACATGGCCTGCTCCAGTGGCAAAGATATCAACTGGGAGTAGCCTTTCATCAACGACGGGCTTGTTGTCGAGGTTCAGTTGATAAGCAGTAGTCATGATAGCGGACTTGATGGCAACCGAAGACCAACTAGGGTGTGCAGCTTTGAGCAAAGCTGCGATGCCATTGAGATGAGGACATGACATTGAGGTACCCGAGATTATGTTAAATGTCAACTTTGTATCGGTGTTGTTTTCCACAGAGAAAGGCCATGCAGCAAGAATGTTCACATCGGGACCAATAATGTCAGGTTTCAGAATTTCTGGGCTTGCGTAATTAGGGCCCCTCGAAGAGAATGCAGCAACCATAGGAGCGTGATTAGCCCCAATTATGGTTCCTCTGAATAAGATTGTAGCCATTGGCCTTGATGTTGAATTTATATATGCCTTGATCTTTAATCCATCAGCATAACTTACATGTGTTGCAGGAAGGACGTGAACATCAGCGAAGGTAGTGTAGGCATTGT
Organism: Ilex aquifolium; assembly: GCA_951799425.1. NCBI lineage: Eukaryota > Viridiplantae > Streptophyta > Magnoliopsida > Aquifoliales > Aquifoliaceae > Ilex > Ilex aquifolium. The sequence goes on from OX637392.1 coordinate 4,019,188, forward strand.
AGTTTCGGTTCATCAAAATCATGGCAGCTCCACCAGCATCCTTTACTGTTTGTCCTTTGCCTACTCTTGTTACCGGGCCACCAGCATTACACAACACCACCTTCCCTTTGACGTCGGTGTTGTTCAAGGATCCCGTGGCACAAAATGGAGCAAAATATTCAGTTCCGTTTGACTGTGGGTAAACAAGAGGCAACAACGTCGAACGGAAATCTTTAGGCTGGAAAACTGACTCGCCATCGAATTCTTCAGCATTTCCTAGCAATGCAGTGGCCCTTATGCTTCGATCAATAGTGCTTGCACCAACGGTGAGAACCCATGGGGCCTCATTCGATAATGAGAAATTGAACGGACCGAAGTTACCAGCCGAGCAGCTCACAAAAATGCCTTTTTGCATTGCAGTAAATGCACCAACGACAACACTGTCTCCAGAGAAAGTATTGGAAAATCCACCAAGGGAGATGGAAAGCACATCAACACCATCCTCAATAGCAGCGTCAATTCCAGCCAATATGTCACTATCAGAACAGCCAAACGAACATACTTTGTAAATGGCCAAGTGAGCAAGCGGTGCTATGCCAACTGCGGTGCCATTGGCATTGCCAAACACATTGGCCCCTTTCACAAAGTTTTCGGCGGCTGTGCTTGCTGTGTGAGTGCCATGTCCATTGTCGTCCACTGCTATCTCATCTGAATCACTGATAAAACTCCTTACATCGATGAGCTTGTTATTACAAGCATAAGTGCTATTGAGTTCACATTTCCCCTTCCATTTAACAGGTGGAGGTGGCATTCCTTCGTCGCCAAACGAAGGATGGTTCGGCGAAATTCCGAAGTCTATGACTCCAATAATCACACCTTTACCATAATTTGTGCTACTCCAAACGCCTAGATTTTGCTGCAATCCCAAGAAGTTAGGACTATGAGTTGTATGTAAAGGCAATACTTTCTGAGGCCTGGCAGTCACAAAGCCATCCTTCTTTTCCATGGCTTTCACATCCGCGGCAGACAATTTGGCAGCAAAACCAGTAACCACATTGCGGTATGCATATACCATGCGCGGTGGTTCATTCGAATCTGCAGTGGTTACTGGCAAAAATGACTGGTACCAACTTTCTAAATCATCTAAGTCACTGAAAACTCGGTCATCGGGCTTCTTCAAATGGACAATGTAAGTTTCTACATTGCTTTGCTCCTCCATGATATCGCTCCCCGATGCTACCAACGAATTGAAACTCAAAATGGAAAAGAGAGTGAGAATGAACATGAAAGCCATATTTGGGAACAGTAAGCCAGACCTCTTGTTCCCCATTAAGATTGAAGAACTAGAGAATGATAATGTATGTGAGTTGCTAGACCAACCACCACAGAATATGAAACAAAGGGTTTGTTTTGGAGTTTGCTTTCGGGAGACGGGTATTTATAGAGTGTTCTGTCATGTTCCTTCAAGATTTCAATTTGTGTGATGCATGGGCCTCTAAAATTGTTAGAAAAAATTGTGATTGGATGACCTTCATGGAATAGCCATCCAAGATTTCAAATAATTTTTTTGGTTAAATTTTGTTGATTTTTTGTGTTCTTATTAAATATATTTCAATTAGATGTTTGAAAGTATAGAATCCCTAGATTTAATTGCTAAATGCTAAAATGGTGTGTTGTGGATGGTCATTAGCTTCTTCCCCTTGTCTGCTGTCCAATTGGTCGAATTTTTTGCATTCCCACACGACAAGGTATTCCAAGGATTTAAATTTTTACGTTTTTTTAAGATCGATTTGACAACCCAAATACTTTTTGTATCGACAAATTGATCTTTGCATCACCAAGTTTGGCGCGGTGAAAAATGATGACGCAAAATCAGCAAAACTTTGCCTCGCCATTTTCCTGACTCAAAAAGTATTTACGAGGGCACAATCGGATGCAAATTTGCCCACACACACAAAAAAATCTGGGAATCTGAAATTTGCTATCTATTTTTCTCTGGTCCTCCGGTTGAAGAATACAAGTGCATCAGATTGTGATGCATTTGGAAGTAACTGAGGTCTAAAAGAATCTGTTTTAAAAATCTGTGTCTGTCTCTCTCTCTCTCTATATATATATATATATATGTGTGTGTGTGTGTGTGAAGTGATTAATCCATTGTTGTGTATACTGTAGACGGTAAAGAAAATAACTTATTAGTGACCCGTGTAGTTGGATTCATGATCATGCATGAAAAAATTGTTTTTTGAGTTTACATTCTGTTAGAAATTTAGGTCCCCTCTCATACTGTTACTCAACCAAACTGCAGTCTGTTGGCCCAATCAATCAACTTATCTAAGGATTTTAACTACCAACTCAAATAACTCGTTCAATATCGATATAAATTTTACAAATATTTGAAATATCGTGTTGTAATAAAATCTATATTTATCTTGTGTACAAACTTCTTGTTTATAGCTGGTTCGGAATACTATAACTCAAAATCTTAAATTTGCAAATTATTTGATATCATATACATTGGTGAACAAATGAGCTAAAGTTAAGTGAAGAAGTAACATTTACCCACGATGGAGATATCTTCGTCGTGACGAACACCCCCCCCCCCCCCCCCCCCCCTTTTTCTCCTCAACCCCACATTCTGCAATAATACTTGGCCATCTGCGAAGAATCTACGAGGTCAATGAAATCTTGTTTGACCTTTGCTGGAAACTTGAGTAAAGAGTAGGATTTTTTTTTTTTTTTTTGGGGGGGGGGGGGGGGGGGGGGGAGGGGGGGGTTCTAAAACTTGAAATTTAGAACTCTTTTCTTTATTTGGCATACCTACTAGAGTTGGATGAAAGGAAACTTTCACATCCGAATTTATATAATCTATACTACTTATAAATGTCAACATCTGTGAACAATTTTTGATTTCCTAATTTATCTCTAATTATTATTATAAAATCAATTCTACCCTCATATTTCTTTACACTTATTTTTTTGTCTTTCATACCTATTGAACTTTTAAAATATTTTGAACTCTTTTATAACTGGTATAGCTAGATACACTTATCTCTATCACCTGCCAGTACTTGGATAAAATCGTTTTACACCCCACATATCCTCATCAATATCATAATTTATCCTCTCATGTCTACAAATTTTATTTGAACTAAAAGTCTTCTCCTCATATAGCATTAGGTATCGAATTACAATTGTAACTCATTGTGTCCCTCTCTTTTATTCATCGATGACTTGGTGTGGCAGCTTGAGTATTCATCATCATTGAGGTTAGTTCTTTAATTTCCATGTTTGTTTCATGCAAGTTTGCTCATAAAAAAGTGCCTACTTACTTGCGCATCAAATAACAATTTGATGGTAATAGTGAGCAGTTCTTAAATTATCCAATTGAATTTAAGGTTATTTTTCTTGAGGTTATTTTCCTTAATTAAAAATTTTTCATACGATTGTTGCTTCCATGCATATGCCCTTATACTAAAGTACCTACTTGCTCGACAAATAACAATTTAATAGTTATAGTGAGAAGTGGGTAATGCCTGTTTGTTTGGAATGTGATTTTAAAACATGAAGGGATGAGAACCACGTATTTTATGAGAATATTAAGCATTTATTAACAACATCTAATAACTTTATAATAATATATATATTAGATTTTATTTGAACCAAAACTCTTGTTATAATATACCATTCCGTCTGGTACAGTAGGTTTCTTCATCCGCAGTTGGATGGCGCTCATGTTGAATTCTTGAGAGGAGTTGCTAACCCAGTAGGCATTAAGGTAACTGTTGTTTGTGTAATTTAGGCATTTGATAATATTTTATAGGCATTGTGTTTGAATTTGAATCCCTCCCCCCCCCCCCCCTCCCTCTCTCCCCAACCCCACATTCTGCAATAATACTGAGTTTTCTATTCTCCATCAACCCAGTGATTTGGACGGTTGGAAATTGCGCTTTCTTAGACCCTTTTTTCTTGTCTTTCTCCGGTGCAAGACTTGGATTGATGGTTTTTTGGATGAATCAATCCAAAAACCTAAGTCTTCGCAAGTCTTGCACCATGAAAAATACCATGAATTATTTTTCTTTATAGGTTATCGTAAAATAAATTATTTTTTATTTAATTTTGTTAGGATATGACTCAAGTAAAATTTTAATTTATGGATGGTCCATGTGTGGTGGATTTATTTAAGAAAAAAGTAGGTCATAGTGTTTGAATTCTTAATTGATTCCCAAATTATGCATGAAGATTCGAACACAACAACCCTATTACGTAAGGGAAACCTTTGGCGGGATAAAAGAGAACGCCGGAAAAATAGTTATAAGTACAGGTCAAAAGAAAGAGTGGCGCAAAAGATCAAATGAAACGATACACAGACAAGTAAATCCCCTATCTTATGAATTTTGACGTACTCCTTTAATTTGAATAAGAATTAAGGGATTCATCATTCGAAGGGAAGTAGACTACTCAAGAATTTCACATTTCATTTATGTCATAATTGAATAAAGAATTCAAAAAATCGAAATAAAAAGGAAGACGAGATCAATGAAATCTTGTTTGACCTTTGCTGGAAGGGTGGGGGTTCTAAAACTTGAAATTTAGCATACCTACTAGAGTTGCATGAATGGAAACTTTCACAGTCCGATTTTATATAATACTTATAAATATCAACATTAGTGAAAATTTTTTAATTTTCTATTTTATCTCTAACTATTAATATAAAATGATACCTACCTATTATTTTCATCCAATTTTTATTTCCTATACTTATTTGACTTTTAAGTATTTTTGGACTCTTCTATAGATATTATTTAACTTCTAAATTCTTTATTATTTTCATTCAAATTTTATTTCCTATACTTATTTGACTTCTAAGTTTTTTGGAACTATTTTATTAATAGTATTTGACTTTCAAATTATTTTGGACTTATTTATTAGTAGTATACTTACGTACACTTTTTTATATCTATGTCTATATTTATATGAACAAATAAAGTACAATCTATATTCTATTACTAAACATGTAGTTGTCAGATTAGATTGTACAATCAAATATACGTTGTATTTAACTTTTTTGATATACAACAATATCATATTATTATAATACAAACAATAATATTACAATTTAGTTCATCTCCTCAACAAAAAAATGTAATAAATCTATAATGTACTTAGATATTTAAATATTGATAATAAAAATCTTACAATAAAATTTTATTATAAACAAAAGAGGAAATGTCTAATGGGTCGTGGAGATATCTAAACAAATGACTGATTAGATACTCAAAAAAAGATAGAATATATCTATAATTAGGTTTAACAATAATTAAAATAAAAATTAATTATTTCACACAAAAATTAATATTCAATTTAATCACATATACAATTTAAATTTCTTAAAATAAAATTATCTTTTAAATATAATCGTGCATTGCTAATACCCTAAAATATCACGATCCAAATATAGCGGAGACCCAATTGATCCAGAATATATTCCTAGTTTGGACTTAAGTGAGCGGCCGGTCCCTTTTGTGGACTTATTTGAATTTAAGTCCACTCAAAAAACTTATTTACAAATAAGGCCCTTTTGATCACACACATATATATATATATGTGTGTGTGTGTGTGATCAAAAGGGCCTTATTTGTAAACTATTCAAACACAAAAAATAGTAATATTAAATATTAACATTTGAGAAAAATAAAAACAAAAAATAGTAGCATTCAATGTTAACATTTCTGAAAATAGTAACATATAATATTAACAGTAGCATGCTCAACAAAAAAAATAATAACATGAAACATTGAACAAAATTGAGGGTCAAACCAGTAACATATTTAGCATTTGTAAGCAAAACGAATAGCTAATGATGCATAGGAGAGAAAATATTAATATGCTCACCACAAAAAAAATAGTAGGGAAAATTTCAGTCACACTCCTTCTAGTTTATCATAACTTCAAGGACACCCCCTCTATTTTTTGAATCTTCACTAACACCCATGTCAGATTAAATGTGTTAATTAGAATGCAATTTTAATTGCCTATGATATATTAGGAAAAACTTCATTCACACCCCCTTCTAGATAGACATATCTTTAATGAGACCCCCTCTATTTTCTAAATTTTTAACGTATTAAAATTCGGGTTTATTAAAATTCGATTTGAGCTAATTAAAATTTATTTTTTATATATTAAAATTTGAGTCGATTGAAAATTATATTTTTTTACGTATTAAAATATGAACCAATTAAATTTCTATTCAAGACTCAAATCAAATTTTAATCAACTCGCATTAAATTTTAATATGCCCGATTTTTTATACATGAAAAATATAAATTTTAATTGACTCAAATTTTAATACATAAAAAATAAATTTTAATCAACTTAAATCGAATTCTAATAAATAAAAAATATAAATTTTAATTAATTTGAAACGAATTTTAATCGGGGCTAACAACTGAAGTAAAGAGCTCAAATTGACTCAAATTTTAATATGTAAAAAAAATAACATTTAATTAGCTCGAATCAAATTTTAATCAACTTAAATGAATTTTTTGCTTTTGTTTTTTTCTGTTGATTTTTTGAAAATCTCCAATAAAAAGTGTTACTAAATTTTTGAAAATTTATCTTCTGGATTCTATATTAGATTCTTGGGTTAATTTCGATTTCTAGTAAAAATTGGCTTGAGAAGTTGGGAAACAAAAATTGGGATTGTTGTGACTCCTATTTGTTCTCCGAAGCTTACTATCGTGGCATAGATGTTGACAATCTTGAGGAGAAAATTGTTAATTGATGTGAACTACTTATTGTTATGGGTATCAATTATGTCGTGTTCGTGTGACTCACATATCGTGTTATTCGTGTCATGTCGTGTCATTATTATTCGTGTCATGTTTGTGTCAAGACCCAAAAAAAATATATATATTTAGTGTGCTCTGAGTATTAAATATTAGTCTAGACTATTTATTATGCGTATTTAATAATCGTGTCAATTTTATAATCGTTCGTATCGAATTTGTATCAACGGGTCAGAGTTGACACCCCTAGTCATGGGTTATGGTGGGTTTTGTGAGTAGTTGTGATTTAGTGGTGATGGCCGATGACTAGTGATTCAGTGGTGGTGCAGAGTAAGTGAAGATGCAATGAGGTTGGAGAAGATGTGGTGGCAAAGTTATTCAGATTTTAAGGAGGGCAAGGTGGTCTTTTTGCCACTGCCGTTAACGGTGTTAGCTATGAATTTTGGTCCAAAAGCACAACAGGGTTATGTGCTGATTTTTGACCCATGAGGGGGTGATGTGCAAAACGATCAAACCACAAAGAGGTAAACTGGATTTTGCCCTTGGATTTACACATACTAATTTTATGTTATATATTATGTATATTAATATAAATATATAAATTATTTAACGTGTCCTCAAGTGTCCGTGTCCTACTTTTTAAAAAAAAATTCGTGTGGGCATGTCTGTGTCGTGTCCTATCTGTGTCCGTGCTTCTTAGCTAATCTTTACTATACTATACTATAAAACAAACAAATTCATGCCAAGACTCAACCTGCTGCCTTCCCTCTCAGTTTCTCAAATTCTCATTTTTTCAATTATTTTATTCCTGCTCAACCAACCATCTGCTGCCATGTATATTTATTCCAAATAATTTAATTACCAATCCACTAATACATTGTTGCATTTGAAAATTAATTTAAATTCAAATTTTCAGTGACCCAGGACTCCACGTCTCTCCCACCCACGTCTCCCCATAACTATCTGCATAACTCTCTCTCTCTCCAATAACCATCTATCTGCACACACACACACACTCTCTCTCTCTCACACACACACACGCACCCACCCCAGGCTTCCTCTATCTTCCTTGTCGACGAACATCTACGACTCCTATGTCTCTGTCTTCCTCTGGTAAATGTATCGTCACTATTCAATTCAGTTTTTCTCATTCGATCGCTTCCTGTAACTTCAATTTTCTTTTAAAATCGTTCAACATTTGTCTACTATAGATCACTCCCACGTGATATCACTATCTAATTAAAAATTTTACTGGAACATAAAATAAATTTTAATTTCTACATGTGATACTTACTCTATTAGATGGATGTTTAGTTACTATAAGAAATACTCGGCCAAAAAGGGACATGAAGTCACTATTCTTTTGACAGAGTAACTCTGCAAATGTTTTGGTATTTTTTACGTCCTAAAGTAAAGAAAAAAAAAAAAAGACCCATTTCCAAGAGCATGCAATGACAGCCTCAACTTAGAATAAAAATTCCAATTCCCACTAAAGCTTTTAAAGTGAAATTGCAAAACATAACATAAATATTGTTTTGAAGAACAATGCAGATGCAAAGAGAAGATTGATGAAACAAAGTCAATCATGTGGAAGCGTTTTGTACCCTGACGATTAACAGACTTCTCATCATAAGTAGAATGTTCTGAGTCAGACATATGAGTAGAAGAGAAAGAGACCACATGAATAGAAGCAAACACCACATAACATTTGGAATGGATGGAGCTAAATGTTAGTTGAAGAATGACTACTTATGTGCCTAATTTAGTATAGGTAGTTATCAAATGAGTGGGTTAGTAGGGTGATGTTGGGTGGTTATCTTTGTTGTGGGTAATGGAGGGTGTTGGTTAATTATATAGATTTTTATTATGTATGTAAAGACGGAGGAGCGGACCCACCCTTGGATTAGTGCCCACCCTCAATTTTTTTTTTTTTTTTTTGACATTAGATATATATATTTTTTAAAATAAAATTTAGACATATTTAATTGTGCCCACCCTCAAATTTTTTTTTTAACATTTGATATATATTTTTTAAAATAAAATTTAGATATATTTAATTGTATCCACCTTATTATTGTGATATCGATTAAGATAGACCATTACCTAAATAAAAATTAATTTTCAAATAATGTTATTGAGACCTAATACATAGTGATATTAAATCTAATAGTGATTTCCTATATTTAATAGCGTCCACTATCCATCCAATGGTCATAAGCCATTGAGTTCTTACCATTTAAATTAAAAAAAAAATTTGTCAAGATATAAAATTAAATTTCGAATTAGATGCAACTACTATTATTCTTAAATTTTTAGACACATTTTGGATGAATTATTTTTAAACATATCGCGATCATTTTTCTAAATTATAGGATTATTTTGTTATTGTATAGGAATGAGCGCTATTATGTAATAAATTACAGGGTAATAAATGAAAGATTATTATTACCACTTTGTATATAGAAAAAAAAGTATTTATTGATATCATCAGATTCAATCGTAAAATGACAATAATTAGTCTCATACGAAGTTTTAATTAATTTACTTTTATTTTTTGTTTGTTCATTTCATATAAATCATTTTTTAACCTTTTATGTTTAAGGAACTTTTACATATAATTATAGGAAATATGAATTTATGAACTTTGGTGATCAATTGAAAAAAAAAAATGAAAATGCTATTTAAATCTAATTTGATAACGTAATTCAATACAACCTTTTGATTGAAAGTAGACTTCATCAAAAAATTGAAACTTATAACTAAAATAATAGTTACATTGAATTAAGTCTCTATAACATTGATAAAAAAAATTAAAACTTATTAATGTGCCCACCCTAAAGTAATTTTTTGGCTCCGCCCCTGTAAAGACCTCATTCTTAATGAAATTGTATGTTGGATTTTGTATTGAACTTTCTTGTAAAAATTGTGGGGATTAGGTTTTTCTCGAATTGAAACACCAGATGTTCTCCTCGCCCCCTTCTCGGGTTCTTTATCTCATATTCTAATCCTCTGAAAATAACAATAACACTGCTCATGTCCACATATTTAACGGTAATTGAATAGATCAGTTGGGGTGAACTGTAACTCAACTCAACAAAACTTTGCCCTAAAATAATAAATTCATCACGATTTCTCTAAAATCGATACTAAAAGGACTGAAAACAAAAGCAGAAATTGAAAATTTGAAAATTTCACCAGTAATTTTCAAACTACTTACCTCTCTGTGGGGAGAGTTTGCGATCGGACAAGGCCGCGTCCAGGTGGAGAGCACAGGGAGAGCTCTTGACGAGACCGAAGCAGTCCGGTCTGAAAAATGAATCAATCCGATGAAAGAGGCGCAAAGTCTAGGGTTTATATATCTGAGACGAAGGAGGAGATGAAGAGAGAGAAAAAGAGCGCCACATCATCCGGATTCTGGAAGCTTTCTCCTAAAACTGGAAGAACTATTTTATTGATTGTTCTTCTTGATGTTTCCGTTAAAGTGAACTGGGCTTCACTGGGCTTTTATTTGGGCTTATATTGAAGCTTGTTTAGTAGTTTCGTTGGACTAAATTTGACTTCAGTGGGCCTACCTTTCCCAATATCAAATCCATTTGCTATCGCTCAATAGGGCCTTTCCATTGTACAACATGGATGTTGTTTAGGCCTGGCCCACTCAAGCCCAAACTAGGAATGTGTTCGGGTCAATTGGATCTCTGCTATATTTGGATCGTGATATTTTAAGGTAATATTTGTGTTGTGTTCGAATCGTCATATATAATTCGGGAATCAATTAAGAATTCAAGCATTATAACTTGTTTTTTTCTTAAATAAATCCACCATACATGGATTATCCATAAATTAAAATTTTACTTGAGTCATATCCTAACAAAATTAAACAAAAAAATATTTTATTCTACAATAAAATCAGATTATTCGTATCTTGTACAAACTTAATTCAATTTCACTTTAATAATTAATTATATCAATTTTAAATTCGTACCATGATATGTTCCAAACATGTTAAGCGTATTATGTCAGAAAGTTAGCATCCCTAATCAGACCCAAAAAAAAAAATGAAAGACAAGTTATAAAAGACATAAAACAATCGAGACAAACTAAAGCTTGAGGGTGGAAGTCTTGTGCCGAGACAGCTTTAATTCAACAAAATAGACCCATTACTCGAAAAGAAGCCAGGTTTCTCATATCGAATTTGTTGATTTAATTTATTAATCATTGCCATCAAATTAACAATTGAACTCAATATTACTTAAGATCTGCTATCAATTTAATTGTTGTGATCATTTTTTTTTTGTTTCAACGTTCAAGCTTGTTCGGGCTAGCTTCGCGCACCTCGATTAATCTCTTATCCGGTTCGGTCAAGTATTATTGCAAAAATTTGCTTATTTTGAGGGAACAGAGAGTAGATTTTTCGTAAATGGCCAAATATTATTGCAGAAACTTGCTTATCATTTCACTATCAACAGCTTAAATTTTGATGGAACAATCAAACGGGTCAAATTAAAGCAGCTATAACCTACAGGATACGTAATGTCTGTGTGTGGTTTTTTTTTTTTGGGGGGGGGGGGGGGGATATCTCTGGGTAAATGTTACTCCTTCACTTAAAATTAACTCATTTGGTCACCAATGTATATGATACCAAATAATCTGCAAATTAAAGATAATTTTGGATTATAGTATTCCAAACCCGCTATAGACAAGAAATTTGAACACCGAATGAATATAAGTTTTATTACACTGCGATATTTGTTACACCCCAAAAACCGGGGGTCATTTGTCAACCCGTTGATCACCCATCAACCCGCGGAATACTCATGGATACCGTCTAACTCGATATCACGCCGTTATGTCCCATTTACCGGGATTCATAATTTAACAAAATTCGGGCAAAATCTCATTTGTACAAGAAACTCTACTCAAAACACAACCTGTGCAATCATACAATCACATGACCCATCCGAGATCCGATATACAACATTGACCACACCAAGTTTCCAGCAAAGGCCAAACAAGATTTCATTGATCTTGTCTTCTTTTTTATTTCAATTTTTTGAATTCTTTATTCAATTATGACATAAATGAAATGTGAAATTCTTGAGTAGTCTACTTCCCTTCGAATGATGAATCCCTTAATTCTTAATTCAAATTAAAGGAGTACGTCAGAATTCATAAGATAGGGGATTTACTTGTCTATGTATCGTTTCATTCGATCTTTTGCGCCACTCTTTCTTTTGACTTGTACCTGTAGCTATTTTTCTGGCGTTCTCTTTTATCCCGCCGAAGGTTCCCCTTACGTAATAGGGGTGTTGTGTTCGAATCCTCATGCATAAGTCGGGAATCAATTAAGAATTCAACCACTATGACCTGCTTTTTTCTTAAATAAATCCACCACACATGGACCATCCATAAATTAAAATTTTACTTGAGTCATATCCTAACAAAATAAAATAAAAAATATTTTATTCTACGATAACCTATAAAGAAAAATAATTCATGGTATTTTTCATAGTGCAAGACTTGCGAAGACTTGGGTTTTTGGATTGATTCATCCAAAAAACCATCAATCCAAGTCTTGCACCGGAGAAAGACAAGAAAAAAGGGTCTAACAAGGCGCAATATTCAACCGTCCAAATCATTGGGTCTTCCTCTTTATTTCGATTTTTTGAATTCTTTATTCAATTATGACATAAATGAAATGTGAAATTCTAGAGTAGCCTACTTCCTTTCGAATGATGAATCCCTTAATTCTTAATTCAATTAAAGGAGTACGTCAGAATTCATAAGATAGGGGATTTACTTGTTTATGTATCGTTTCATTCGATCTTTTGCACCACTCTTTCTTCTGACTTGTACCTGTTGGTATTTTTCCGGCATTCTCTTTTATCCCGCCGAAAGCTCCCCTTACGTAATAGGGGTGTTGTGTTCGAATCCTCATGCATAATTCGGGAATCAATTAAGAATTCAAACACTATGACCAGCTTTTTTCTTAAATAAATCCACCACATGGACCATTCATAAATTAAAATTTTACTTGAGTCATATCCTAACAAAATTAAATAAAAAATATTTTATTCTACGATAACCTATAAAGAAAAATACTTCATGGTATTTTTCATGGTGCAAGACTTGCGAAGACTTGGGTTTTTGGATTGATTCATCCAAAAAACCATCAATCCAAGTCTTGCACCGGAGAAAGACAAGAAAAAAGGGTCTACCAAAGCGCAATTTCCAACCGTCCAAATCACTGGGTCGTCCTTTTTATTTCGATTTTTTGAATTCTTTATTCAATTGTGACATAAATGAAATGTGAAATTCTTGAGTAGTGTACTTCCCCTTGAATGATGAATCCCTTAATTCTTAATTCAAATTAAAGGAGTACGTCAGAATTCATAAGACAGAGGATTTACTTGTCTATGTATCGTTTCATTCGATCTTTTGCACCATTCTTTCTTTTGACTTGTACTTGTAGCTATTTTTCCGGCGTTCTCTTTTATCCCGCCAAAGGTTCCCCTTACGTAATAGGGGCGTCGTGTTCGAATCCTCATGCATAATTCGGGAATCAATTAAGAATTCAAACACTATGACTAGCTTTTTTCTTAAATAAATCCACCACACATGGACCATCCATAAATTAAAATTTTACTTGAGTCATATCCTAACAAAATTAAATAAAAAATAGTTTATTCTACGATAACCCATAAAGAAAAATAATTCATGGAATTTTTCATGGTGCAAGACTTGCGAAAACTTGGGTTTTTGGATTGATTCATCCAAAAAACCATCAATCCAAGTCTTGCACCAGAGAAAGACAAGAAAAAAAGGTCTAACAAAGCACAATTTTCAACCGTCCAAATCACTGGGTCTTCCTTTTTATGTCGATTTTTTGAATTCTTTATTCAATTTTGACATAAATGAAATGTGAAATTCTTGAGTAGTCTACTTCCCTTCGAATGATGAATTCCTTAATTCTTAATTCAAATTGAAGGAGTACGTCAGCATTCATAAGATAGGGGATTTACTTGTCTATGTATCATTTCATTCGATCTTTTGCGCCACTCTTTCCTTTGACTTGTACCTGTAGGTATTTTTCCGGCATTCTCTTTTATCCCGCCGATGGTTCCCCTTACGTAATAGGGGTGTTGTGTTCGAATCCTCATGCATAATTCGGGAATCAATTAAGAATTCAACCACTATGACCTGTTTTTTTCTAAAATAAATCCACCACACATGGACCATCCATAAATTAAAATTTTACTTGAGTCATATCCTAACAAAATTAAATAAAAAATCTTTTATTCTACGATAACCTATAAAGAAAAATAATTCATGGTATTTTTCATGGTCCAAGATGATTAACCCTAATTAATGCATAATTTAATTAATTTAATAAGACAATTGTGTTAGTTAAACAAAGTCAAACTAGTCAAAGTAGGGTTAGTATGTGAATTATGGATAATGCATTAATTATTGTTCTTTTCAGGAGCCAATTGTGTCAAAACTACAAATTACTTGGGGAGCCAATTATCAAGCTACAAACTCTATGGTGTCAATTATTAAAGCAAAACAGAGGGGAATCAAAGTATAATTAAATGGCATCTTCTTGGGACTTGTAAAGAGCATCTTCTTGGTGCTTGTAAAGGGGATCTTTTGGTTGCCTATAAATACCACCCATTGGGTCTTGTAAAGATCATCTTTTTTCTATTGTATCATCTTTCTTGTAAAGAACACTTTTTGGTAATGAAAAACCCTCCAAGTAGTTATTGCTTTCTTTACTTTCTTGTATGATCTTGGTTGTGGAAAACCCTCAAAGTAGTTATTACTTTCTTTACTTTCTTGTATCATCTTGGTTGTGGAAAACCCTCCAAGTAGTTATTGCTTTCTTTACTTTCTTGTATTATTGCTTTGTATTATGGCTTTCTTTTACTTCCATTGTTGAGCTTCCTTCTTCCCTTAGAGGAGTGAAACTCTTCCACTTTTCTAGAGCTTTACCAAAGTCGTGAAGGGTGGAACGTGATTCACTCATTCTTTGCCGAAGATCGGCTCCTTGTGTAATTTGTTTTTACCTTATAATGCTTCTACTTGGAGGGATGAACATCACTTACTTTTCTAGCTTTACCAAAACAATGAAGAGTGAGCAGTTTCTCATTCACTCTTTAGCAAAAGGTGATTGACTTGTATAAATTATCCGGAAGTTATATTTGTGCATTTTGTTTATCTCCAATCTGCATTTCTTCATTATGTGTCTTTACATTATGTCTTTCTTGCTTAGCATGAGTAGCTAGATTTTAAGTTGGCTAATCCAAGGGAGACCTCCTCTTGGGTGTGCCATTTCAACTCATTTTCTTTCCTCCTCTCAGAGTACGATGGTTCGGTTTGACTGGGTTGAGAGTGGATACGGTTGTGAGTCTTTGATATCCCATAGGCCTGGTCACGAGTTATGCTTGGATCCTCACCTCCATTTCGTCCCTAACTTCTCACGAATCAATCGTTCATCTAAGCTCTATTCGAGGAAGGCTTCGAGTTGATTTGGGATTCCCATTGGAATGAACCCGTCGGATTAGCCAACACTTGTTTTATTTCATTTTCATCAAAAACACAATCACAAAACTCAAACTCAAACACAATCACAAAACTCAAACTCAAAAGATTTTACACTTTTCTCTTTTTTACCAAAATCACCCTCACACAATTTCCTTCATTCTCTGAGGAGACGACCTTGGAATACTTTTCCAAGTAAAACACGACATTCAAAAGACTCATTGCGCTTGGGGAGCACTTTTGTTCACGCACACACTTTTGTTCATTTCGCACATTCCATTTCATACATTTCATTCTATCCACCATTCCGTTGCCCTTTCTTTTGACATCATCCCAAGGGAGAGTGACACTCCCTTCGCACCTACATCATATACACATTGAGGGATGATATTAGGAGGTTAGGAACAACAACGGTTTTGATCAAGCACAAGACTTGCGAAGACTTGGGTTTTTGGATTGATTCATCCAAAAAACCATAAATCCAAGTCTTGCACCAGAGAAAGACAAGAAAAAAGGGTCTACCAAAGTGCAATATCCAACCGTCCAAATCACTGGGTCTTCCTTTTTATTTCGATTTTTTGAATTCTTTATTCAATTATGACATAAATGAAATGTGAAATTCTTGAGTAGTCTACTTCCCCTCGAATGATGAATCCCTTAATTCTTAATTCAAATTAAAGGAGTACGTCAGAATTCATAAGACAGAGGATTTACTTGTCTATGTATCGTTTCGTTCGATCTTTTGCACCACTCTTTCTTTTGACTTGTACCTGTAGCTATTTTTCCGGCGTTCTCTTTTATCCTTCCGAAGGTTCCCCTTACGTAATAGGGGCGTTGTGTTCGAATCCTCTTGCATAATTCGGGAATCAATTAAGAATTCAAACACTATTACTTGCTTTTTTCTTAAATAAATCCACCACACATGGACCATCCATAAATTAAAATTTTACTTGAGTCATATCCTAACAAAATAAAATAAAAAATATTTTATTCTACGATAACCTATAAAGAAAAATAATTCATGGTATTTTTCATGGTGCAGGACTTGCGAAGACTTGGGTTTTTGGATTGATTCATCCAAAAAACCATCAATCCAAGTCTTGCACCGGAGAAAGACAAGAAAAAAGGGTCTAACAAAGCGCAATATCGAACCATCCAAATCACTGGGTCTTCCTTTTTATTTTGATTTTTTGAATTCTTTATTGAATTATGACATAAATGAAATGTGAAATTCTTGAGTAGTCTACTTCCCTTCGAATGATGAATCCCTTAATTCTTAATTCAAATTAAAGGAGTACATTAGAATTCATAAGACAGGGGATTTACTTGTCTATGTATCGTTTCATTCGATCTTTTGCACCACTCTTTCTTTTGACTTGTACCTGTTGCTATTTTTCCGGCGTTCTCTTTTATCCCGCCGAAGGTTCCCCTTACATAATAGGGGCGTTGTGTTCGAATCCTCATGCATAATTCGGGAATCAATTAAGAATTCAAACACTATGACCTGCTTTTTTCTTAAATAAATCCACCACACATGGACCATCCATAAATTAAAATTTTACTTGAGTCATATCCTAACAAAATTAAATAAAAAATATTTTATTCTACGATAACCTTTAAAGAAAAATAATTCATGGTATTTTTCATGGTGCAAGACTTGCGAAGACTTGGGTTTTTGGATTGATTCATCCAAAAAACCATCAATCGAAGTCTTGCACCGGAGAAAGACAAGAAAAAAGGGTCTAACAAAGTGCAATTTCCAACCATCCAAATCACTGGGTCGATGGAGAATAGAAAACTCAAGAGCAAGAGAAAGAGAGAGAATGGATTCTTCGCAGATGGCCGAGTATTATTGTAGAATGTGGGGTTGGGGAGAGGGGGTGTTCGTCAAGACGAAGATATCTCCATCATGGGTAAATGTTACTTCTTCACTTAACATTAGCTCATTTGTTCACCAGTGTATATGATATCTAAAAATCTACAAATTTAAGATTTTGAGTTATACTATTCCGAAACTGCTATAAACAAGAAATTTGTACACCGGATGAATATAGATTTTATTACAACACGGTATTTCAGATAGTTGTAAGATTTATATCGATATTGAAGGAGTTACTTGAGTTGGTAGTTAAAATCCTTGGATAAGTTGATTAATTGCGGACTGCAGTGTGGTTGAGTAACAATATGAGAGGGGACCTAAATTTCTAACAGAATGTAAACTACAATTTTTTCATGCATGATCATGAGTCCAACTACACAAGTCACTAATAAGTTATTTTTATTCCAATCTGATGGACTTGTATTCTTCAACCGGAGGACCAGGGAGAAAAAGAAAGCAATTTTCAGATTCCCATATTTTTTTTTTGTGGGGGCAAATTTGCATACGTTTGTGCCCTCGTAAATACTTTTTGAGTCTAGAAAATGCCAATGCAAAAGTTTTACTGATTTTGCGTCATCATTTTTCACCGCGCCAAACTTGGTGATGCAAATATCAATTTGTCGATACAAAAAGTATTTTAGTTCACAAATCGATCTTAAAAAAACGTAAAAATTTAAATCCTTGGAATACCTTGTCTCGTGAGAATGCAAAAAACTCAACTAATTGGACAACAAACAAGGGGGAGAAGCTAATGGCCACCCACTAGGGATGACAGTGGACCGGATAAAATTAAGTATTCATCCAAACCCGTCCCGTTTTGACCGGGGATGGACCATACGTATTGAACGGTGGACATATACGGGGATACCCGTATAAACCCATGCGGGGATGAAGGCAGGGATGGACTCACACTTACCCCCGCCCCTCCCCGCTCTGCTTTACCTGTTATTATTATTATTATTTTATATATATATACATGTTGCTGTGAATACAAATCTACATATTATTGAATTATTTTTTCTTTTAGAAATTATTTTATTTTTTGGTTTTTTTTCATAGTTTTGGCTTGTAAAAGTGTAGATCTTTGTGTTTTTATATTTTTTTTATGTTACATTATGTTGTGTTACATTATGTTGTGTTGCATTGATATTGTGTTGGATTTACAAGGGAGATAAACTTTTAATTATATTATGTTGGGTTATGTTGTAGACAATGTTTTAATTATATTATGTTGTACATGACAAACTTTTAATTATGTTATGATATTCTATAATTATGTTGGATTATTTAGAATGTTATATTTATTTAGAATTTTGGATTATCTTGGTTTAGGCTTGGGCAGGTAAGGTGGATGGGGGTGGGGGCGGAGGTGAAGGCGGGGGACGGGGCGGGGATTACAAATTTACCCGCGGACGGGGATGGATATGAAAACTATATTCGTTAACTGCGGTGGACAGGGAATAGACGGAGTTTTTTCAAGCGGGTATGGGTACGGAGACTACACCCCCCACCCCCGCTTTGGTCCACTGCCATCCCCACCACCCACGACACACCATTTTAGAATTTAGCAATTAAATTAAGGGATTCTATACTTTAAGACATCTAATCGAAATATATTTACTAAGAACAAAAAAAATCAACAAAATTTAACCAAAAAAATTATTTGAAATCTTGGATGGCTATTCCATGAAGGTCATCCAATCACAATTTTTTCTAACAATTTTAGAGGCCCATGCATCACACAAATTGAAAGCTTAAAGGAACATGACAGAACACTCTATAAATACCAGTCTCCCAAAAGCAAACTCCAAAACAAACCCTTAGTTTCGTATTCTGTGGTGGTTGGTCTAGCAACTCACATACATTATCATTCTCTACTTCTTCAATCTTAATGGGGAAAAAAAGGTCTGGCTTACTGTTGCCAAATATGGCTTTCATGTTCATTCTCACTCTCTTTTCCATTTTGAGTTTCAATCCTTTGGTAGCATCGGGGAGCGATATCGTGGAGGAGCAGAACAGTGTAGAAACTTACATTGTCCACTTGAAGAAGCCCGATGGCCAAGTTTTCACTCAATCACATGATTTAGAAAACTGGTATCAGTCATATTTGCCAGTAACCACCGCAAATTCCAACGAACCACCGCGCATAATATATGCATACCGCCATGTGGTTACTGGTTTTGCTGCCAAATTGTCTGCTGCGGATGTCAAAGCCATGGAAAATAAGGATGGCTTTGTGACTGCCAGGCCTCAGAAAGTATTGTCTTTACACACAACTCACAGTCCTAAATTCTTGGGATTGCAGCAAAATCTAGGCTTTTGGAGTGGCTCAAATTATGGTAAAGGTGTGATTATTGGAGTCATGGACACCGGAATTTTGCCGAACCACCCTTCGTTTGGTGACGCAGGAATGCCACCTCCGCCTGCTAAATGGAAGGGGAAATGCGAACTCAATAGCACTTATGCTTGTAATAACAAGCTCATCGGTGTAAGGAGTTTTATCAGAGCTTCAAATGAGATAGCGGTGGACGACAATGGCCATGGCACTCACACGGCAAGCACGGCCGCCGGAAACTTTGTGAAAGGTGCCAATGTGTTTGGCAATGCCAATGGCACCGCAGTTGGTGTAGCGCCTCTTGCTTACTTGGCCATTTACAAAGTATGTTCGCTTGGCTGTGCCGAGAGTGACACATTGGCTGGAATGGACGTTGCTATTGAGGATGGTGTTGATGTGCTTTCCATATCCATTGGTGGACTTTCAGATACTCTCTCCGAAGACAGTGTTATCGTTGGTGCATTTACTGCAATGCAAAAAGACATTTTTGTGAGCTGCTCGGCTGGTAACTTTGGTCCATTCAATTTCTCATTATCGAATGAGGCCCCATGGGTTCTCACCGTTGGTGCAAGCACTATTGATCGAAGCATAAGGGCCACTGCGTTGCTAGGAAACACAGAAGAATTCGATGGCGAGTCAGTTTTCCAGCCTAAAGATTTCCCTTCGACGTTGTTGCCTCTTGTTTACCCGCAGTCAAACGGAACTGAAGATTATGCTCCATTCTGTGCCACGGGATCATTGAACAACACCGACGTCAAAGGGAAGGTGGTGTTGTGTGATGCTGGTGGTCCGGTAACAAGAGTAGACAAAGGACAAACAGTAAAGGATGCTGGTGGAGCTGCCATGATTTTGATGAACCAAGACTACGGGGCCTACACTACCTTCGCTGATGTTCACGTCCTTCCTACAACACATGTGAGTTATGCTGATGGATTAAAGATCAAGGCCTATATAAATTCAACATCAAGGCCAATGGCTACAATCTTATTCAGAGGAACCATAATTGGAGCTAGTCACGCTCCTATGGTTGCTGCATTCTCTTCGAGGGGCCCTAATTACGCAAGCCCAGGAATTCTGAAACCTGACATTATTGGTCCCGGTGTGAACATTCTTGCTGCATGGCCTTTCTCTGTGGAAAACAACACCGATACAAAGTCGACGTTTAACATAATCTCGGGTACCTCAATGTCATGTCCTCATCTCAGTGGCATCGCAACTTTGCTCAAAGCTGCACACCCTAGTTGGTCTCCGGCTGCCATCAAGTCCGCTATCATGACTACTGCTTATCAACTGAACCTCGACAACAAGCCCATCGTTGATGAAAGACTACTCCCAGCTGATATCTTTGCCACTGGAGCAGGCCATGTCAACCCATCAAAAGCAAATGATCCCGGACTTGTGTACGATATCCAGCCTGACGATTACATATCTTACTTATGCGGTTTGAATTACACACGCCGACAACTTCTAGTTATTGTGCAGCGGCCGGTGAATTGCTCAAAAGAATCAACCATTGTTGAAGCACAACTAAACTACCCTTCATTTTCTATCATAATGGGGTCTATTGACCAAACATATACCAGGACGGTGACTAATGTTGGTGAAGCTAGTTCATCGTACACTGTCGAGATTGTTCCACCACGAGGAGTCGATGTTAGTGTTAAGCCTACTAGGTTGGACTTCTCAGATGTGAACCAACAGATGACATATCAAGTCACATTTAGAAGATCAACCGGAGGCATGAATGCCACCTCTGCACAAGGATTCCTGAAATGGACTTCTACCAAACATGTAGTTAGAAGCCCAATCGCTGTTGTGTTTAAGTGAGGAAGAGGTGTTGTGGTTCATGTACACTTCAAAGATATCAACTATATGTTTGAATTTGCTTGTTGGAACCCTTTGGGTTTTATGAAATATTATATATATATATATATATATATATATAGTAGTAGTATCATACGGTTTATATTATTTATTATTTGTATCAATTTTTTTCTAGAATTACAATAAGAACAGTGATTTGAAGTCACATGTGGGCCTTAAATTTTGAACTTGATCATATGAATATTCAATCTCCTACACATTGGTGACTCGTCTGTGTCCTTCGTAGCCACGACAGGGTCAGCAACCATAACTCCATAAAAGGCCTGCCACGAGAACAGTCCTAACTTGAAACCAAAAATAAAGGGTTAGGTCATTTTTTTGGCCCAACCATGACCCAACCCTATTGTATTATTGGGCCTGTGTCATTTATCATGGCTCATGGGCTCGAACAGTATCCAAATATATGCATGATTATTATTATTTTTTTTTTTGGGAATATATACATAATAAACTAAATATCTATATAATAA
This sequence comes from Ilex aquifolium, assembly GCA_951799425.1. NCBI lineage: Eukaryota > Viridiplantae > Streptophyta > Magnoliopsida > Aquifoliales > Aquifoliaceae > Ilex > Ilex aquifolium. The sequence continues at coordinate 4,041,061 of OX637392.1, forward strand.
AGTAGCTTACAATTCAAATTTCAAAAGATAAACAAAATGACTTTTGTTTTTCGCGGTTCAGATCGCTTTAAATTTTACTTTAAAGTTAATCTAACGGTTAATATTAACACTCTAAATTTAATAGGAAAACTAACCCCCTAAAAGTATGTTTGGAGTGACTTTTTAAAATTTTTTCTATAAATTTTTTCTCTTAAGTACTTTAAAAAAAAAAAAAAAGTGTTTGAAACCGCCCCACCACTACCTCTACCACCACCACCATCACTGTCGCCCCCACCGTCGTTGCCACCACCACCGCCACCACCACCACCACCGTCGCCATTGTCGCCTCCGCCACCACTGCCACCACCGCCACCACCATCACCACCACCACCACCATCACCGTCGCCGCCGCCACCGCTACCACCACCACCACCATCGCCACCACCACTGCCACTACCACCACTGCCACTACCACCACCGCCACCGCCACCGCCACCACCACCACTGCCATCACCACCACTGCCGTCGTCGCCGTCACCACCACCGCCATCACAGCCATCACCACCACTGCCGTCGTCGCCGCCACCACCACCGCCATCACAACCATCACCACCACCATCACCATCACCACCACCACCACCATCGCCACCACCACCGTCGCCGCCACCACCACCACCACCGCCGCCGCCGCCACCACCACCACCACTGTCCCAGTCGCCCCCACCACCGCCCCCGCCGTCACCGCCACCACCGCCCCTGTTGCCGCCGCCATCACCACCGCCGCCACTGCTGCCGCTGCCACCACCACTGCCGTCGCCCCCACCGCCGTCGCTGCCACCACAACCATCACCGTTTCCTACCACCACCACCTCTTACCCCCATTATAACCGATGCTTAAATTTATTTATCTTTTCTCTATGTTTGTGATTTGATTTTGAATATGAATACAAATATGTTTATTGTTTATCATTTTTTATTACTTTGTGCCTTCAGACACAGACAATAACTAGTCTATATAATAAAGTACAATACAATGTAAATCTCAAAAGATAAACAAAATGACTTTTACTATTCGCGGTTGAGATATCTTTAAATTTTACTTTAAAGTTAATTTGACAGCTAATATTAAAACCCAAAATTTAATAGGAAAAATAGGATTCTAAGGGTGTGTTTGGAATAACTTTTTAAAAGTGTTTTTATGAATTATTTCTCATAAGTACTTTAAAAAAAAAAATAATGTTTGGAACCGCTTTATCACTACATCTACCACCACCCCCCTCCCCACCGCTCCACTACCATCACCACTACCACCACCGCCCCACAATCACCACCGCCTCCTTCACCGCCCCACCATCACCATCACCACTACCACCACCGCCCCACAATCACCACCGCCTCCTTCACCACCGCCTCCTTCACCGCCCCACCATCACCATCACCACTACCACTGCCCCACCACAACCAACCACCCCCACCCCCACCTCCCCACCACCATCACAACTACCCCCACCATTGCCAACCCACCCTCACTGCCCCACTTGCACCCCCACCCTCACTGCCCCACCACCGCCATCGCTACCCACCACTGATTGTTACCATCGTCGTCCACTGCCACCACCCACCACCATCATTATGTTATTCTTATATATATTTATCACCATTACCATCATCATCCCACTACTACCGTCGCCCACCTTCAGCACCCACCACTGCCATTGTTGTCCACTGTCACCTACTACCACAACCCACCACCACCCCGTCGTAGCCCACAATCACCACCAGTTACTGTCACCCACCCCCATCACACCCATCACTACCACCCGTCATCGCCCACCACTACAGTCACCCACTGTCACTTACCCCCACCACACTTACCACTGCCGCCATTCGCCACCACCCATCACACTGTCGCCTAGAAGCACCCATCGTCACCCACCACCACCATCGTCACAACCCACCACCACCACTGCCAACCATTATCACCGTTGTCCACCACCACCATTGTCGTCACCCACGGTTGCCACTACCATCATTGTCACCCAAAACCCACCATCATTATCACCGTTGTCACCTACGGATGCCACCACCACTACAGTTGTCACCACCCACCACAACCATTACCGTCTCCCACCATCACCACTATCGCCCGCCACCACTAACACCGCTCACCCCATTACAATCGGTACTTAAATTTCTTTATCTCTCCTTTATGTTTGTGATTTGATTTTGGGTGTGAATACAAATATGTTTATTGTTGATCATTTTTTTATTACTCAATGTCTTCAGACACAGAAAATAACTAGTTATTAAATATGGTATCCCAGAAACTCTCCAAGGCTCGCACATAGCCCTAAATGAGACATATTTTTTTTGTATCAAAATTACTTAAGAGGTTTATAATAACGACACCAAAAAAAAATATAAAACTAAAAGAGTAGAGTCTCCAATTTACTGGGCCAATCACATCGAGTTCGTTTCTCTTTCTAACAAAAAACAAAGGTAAGAGGTAAATGACAATTATTGGCACGAAGACAACACGAGTTGTCAAATTAGAGTTGATTAATACACGATACGAAAACGAAAATGAAAATGTCATAACCCATTTTTTTGGTATAGTATAAGGAAGCTTTCTCAGTCATTAGAGGATTAAATGATTTGTTAGTTGATTTTGTAAACGTCTAGACCTGAGTGAATTTGTGTATAGAAAGCCTATGAGTTGTTGATTTAGTAGATGAAAAAAAATGCAAATTTTGGATTTTTAATTCACCATTTATCATATCGACCCGAAACCGACATGAGTAATATTTTTTTTTTCTTTTTTTTTTCGACATGAGTAATAACTAAATCAAGTTAATGTCAAAACGTCTGACAAAATTAATTGAATAGGTCAAATTAGAATGACTTAATAATGGAACTATCACTTAGAAGTATATTTTATGCTACACCAGGGTAAGACATGATATAACTCGATTGATACCCTAAGAGGGTTTTGGCAGCTTTAAAGTGTTTGATTTACTAAAAACTAGACTTCAATCTACCATTAAAAAAATATCTAAGTGTATGATACAAACTCTCTTACGGAATCCAAGAGGATTCAAATGTATACAATTTTACCTTTACATATAAAAAGCTTATTACACCACTAGCAATAATAGATTGATCCCTACTCCCTAGTTGGAGCTTGGTATTACTAATTTACGATGGATTTAGAACAGCACTGAGACGTGAATTCGACATCCTTGTACAAGACCTCGTAGCCGCATAAAATTCGAATTTAACCAATGCACTTAATAAGCGGATTATTGTGTGTTGCAACCTTGGTTCCCACTACATGGGATTGAAATGATTTTCTGATCACCAAGCAAAGCAAAATTAGGAAATTAATAACTCAAAATAGTATTTTAAATTGATGGTGTTGGATCGAGTCATATCGTTGTAGCTAGGGTGGGAATAGAATAGTGTCATTTCACGTTCGAATTCGTGTCGAGTATTTGCTAATCCTAACTCAACCCAATTAATTATTCGTTCACATGTCGTGAGACTAACTCAACCTGTATATTAATCATGTCATGTTCAAATTAACAAAGATAGCCCAAGAACCAAAAATCCAAAAAATAAGATTGCTTTCTCTCAACCAAACCAGCATCCATAGGCACTATAGGCACCTGATGTTTCCGTTAAAGTGAACTGGGCTTCACTGGGCTTTTTTTGGGCTTCTATTGAAGCTTGTTTAATAGTTTTGTTGGCCTACTTTACCCAATATCAAATCCATTAGCTATAGTTCAATATGGCCTTTCCATTGTGCAGCATGGATGATGTTTAGGCCTAACCCAGTGAAGCCCAAACAACGAATGCATTAAGGATCAAGCCTACATAACCTAGTAACCTTGAATGTTGTATTTTGTTTAAAGACTGAAGATGATATCTGTAGCATGGATTGCAAAGCAGAGCTACTGGAGAACCTCAAACTACTCAAGGTTTCTATAATTTTGGTTCAGTGTTAAGAACATCTCACTTCTGTTCTTTTTTTCTGAATCCTAATTCCTAACCATTTCACTGATAATGTTTTTAGGGGTCCTTAAGCAGCCAAATACTAGTTGAATCATCTTCTGAACTGAAGTGTACATCACAAGTGCCTGAGTTTGGTGGGGGCACTTGGGATTATGATTGTCATCGCTGGTCCAAGAAGAGGTCAAGCCTTTGTACTTACGAATGGTAATTTCTGTCATTAATATTTTTTTGATGTATTATTTGTGAAGACAAGTTCTTAAATACAAAATGACATTGTAGTTGAATTGATGGTGAGGAGCATTGTGATCATTTTTAATAATCATATTCGTTTACAGTTGGAAATGTCAAAGACCTGGACATCTGGCTGAAGATCTAATTGTCAACCTCCTTCTCCTGGAATATGTAACCAGGTATTCTTGTAATTCTATGTTAGTGAAAATTTCATGATTGATTAGCCATAATTCACACCTACAATAATTATATTACACCTTTTATTATAATTCTCCTTTTTATCAGGTGGCAATTGTTCAAAATAAATCCCCTTCAATACCCAGAGATCTGCTTGAAATGTACAAAACTAAAATCCAACGCATGCTTAGCTCTTGTTTTCTTATACTGCCGTCTCTTTCTATCTGCAGATGCCACCAAATCGGAAAAAAATCATCAGCTTCAAAGTGCAATGCGTGTAACTTGTCAGTAACTTTGGCCACATGCCTCAACTGTACTAATGCCTTTTGTGACAGGAAAGCATAAATGCTTTTATGTGAATTTTTCAGCAGCTAGTTTTATTATTTTGTGATTTAAAATGATTTTACCTTCTTCTTGGATCATTGGACCCTCTTGTGCTGATTTTATTGGATATGATCTACAATTGTCCTTCTAGGACTTCTGGTCTTGACTTTTCGTTTTGTAATTCTTTCTGATGCCAAATTTGAGGAAATTTAGTGTGGGAATACTTTGACACAGATACAGTTTTATACTCTGTTGGTCAATGGTGGGAAAGGTGGTTACAATCTGCTAACATTTTAGTAAGAGACTGGAGCATGCAGGAAGGGGGGATTGCATGTGCTAGGAGAATTTCTCCCTCTTCAGTTTCACCAAGAAGACGTGCTGCATCCCTGACACTTTTCTCCCTCTTCTCTATGGCACTAGAATAGCATTTTGTAGTTATGAGACGTGGTAAATTTGTAAGGCAAGCACCCAATATATTTGCAATCATAACAGACAATTGCTCGAACAAGTTCTCATCAGTCTTGTCCTTACTCTCTTCATAGCTCATCAGTATAGTGCGACTGATTTTGTACATTGAATTGGCAGCTATCATTTTGACACGCCAATTATTAGGGTTCTCCATCAGACTTCCAGTGATGTTTCTCTTGAACTCTATGACAATCTTTTCAGCTATATCAGCTAGGCTTTGAAGAGTGTGCCCAGAATTTTTTGCGTTCAGAGCTATTTTTCGAAGATCTTTGTCCATCCACTTGCCAAAAAGTTCAACTCCAACCCATACAAAATCTGCTGAATTTTTAATGTTTAACAAATCACCTCTGGAGCACAGACTCTCCTCAACCAGACTGGCATGCAAAAGGCCTTCACCTACACTACGTAGCAATTGGCCCACCATTTGATTGTCAATATTTGGAAGTGCAATGGCGATGCTTGTTAAGGTCACCACAGGCAGAGTCCAGCAATTAGGAAGTTCTTCACAATTAGTGTCATGAACGTTGTCATTGTCAAATTCTGCTATCCCGTGGAAGTTGTTACAATTCCGTAAAAGCTCCGTTAGATATTTTGGTTGCTTCCTTCTACCCATCTGAATCACTTGATTCACGTCATGACATATATTATTCAAAATTCTGTTGGACAGTTTTCCCTCACCTTCAAGTTGCAGAACATAATTACTAAAATCCAACTTTGTACTTGGTTCAGGTTCTGAAATTTCAGGACTTGTTGAGACGCCAGATTCAAACATTAGTTTTTCTCTCAACCTCTTGCGGTAGTAGCAACACCAAAAGAATGGGCTTATAACGATAACGGAAATTAGCAGAATTGATTTGCTCACTACTACAATTGCAATTTGAAAACGTATGCAGCAGTTTAGAACAAGATTTTTGGTGCCCTGCACAAGTTTTCTGAGTTTTTGGCCCCTAATTCGCACAGCTAAGGGTTTCTCTTTTCACTCTACCAGTCTTTGGATCCAGTATTTTTTCACTTTAAATTCAGTTAAGTAGTTGTTGCCATCTTTTTGTGAGCACTTGAAGCTGATGGCAATAATCCATCTGAATGTTGGGGCAACAATACCCACTATAACCCCGATAGTTTGAATCACAATAATCAATGGGATAGACAACCCATAACTCGAAGTAGGTCTCGGAGCAAAATAATAATCATCATACTTGATAATATAAGAGATAATTGCGATCGTTTCGACTATTAGAGTAAGAGCAGCAGTTAATAGAGAGATTGCTCCCGAAGCAACACAGATGACGGAACGTGCCATCACAACTTGGGGGTCACTAGTTTCTGCCATCACCCAATATTTTTCAACTACTTCCAGGTTCTGAACTGGAAGCTTTTCGATTTCCCCTAATTCTTCATCGGAAATTTTTTTGTATAATTCACCATATTTCAATTCTAAAGACTTTTTAGTCACAGGAATCGTCACAGCCGAGAAACACAATGTTACGAACAAAATAAACATGAAAATGGTAACAGAAATTTTCAGTGGTGTTTGGAAGTAAAGTAGGGAAGTATGTAATTGGATAAAGATATTTACAATGATGGTGATCACAAGAATACCCATGGCAGTGATGTTCATGAAAATGGCTTTGTCATCCATGGATGCGAAGGAGGTTAGAAAATTACCCATTACAGTAGTCATGAAAACATTGCTGATTAACTTTGCAAGCTGGTCTAGATATCCATCCATTGCAGATGTAAGATCCACAGGCAGCTTCCTTGCCACAGCTAATATTGTGAGGGAAGTAGCATTGACAGTGAAGAATTTGCTTGGGAACCAAAGCTTTTTGCGGCGGAAACCGTGGGTGACATCTGCAACCATTGCAAGGGTGCAGACTAGAGATGCTGCTGCAACATAGAGGCCGATCAATGGCATAGGTGCATCGTATTTTTTTTGCGACCGTTTGCTTTCTACGAGCATGATCCACTCAATAAAGCAATCGTAGTTCGTGGAAGAGTTCGCCAACAAGTCTGAGCAAAAAAAGTAAGAGTCCAACCCGAAGTTCGAGCAATACGACTCCATTTCCTCCACCTTTGGAGACAGAACTTGTGCTATTTTGTACACCGAATTAAGTGCAGTGGACACAAGTTCTACTATTTTTCTTCCTGCAGGAGGATGCAAATAAAGGGTAGATATATAAGTTGGATCTGGCAATGAAAAGTGGTTACATTTCCAAGTCAATTACTTTTAGTCTTCCGCCATGGTCCCACTCCGAAGACCTTTTTTTGCATATTCTATAGGATTCCTATGAAGCAAAATTCAAACTTTAGAGTGTAATGTAAGAAATTTTATAGTTGAGGGTGCAAAGTAAAATAAAAATAATAGTTAAGGGGATAAAATATAATTTACCCTTGAAAAAATAATATAGAGTGAGTTGGATTTTACAAATGTATATTTTAACTAGTCTCGAAAACAGAGGGTTAAATAAAAATAAAAAGCCTTTTGAAAATAATATTACCTACAATTTACATCATTATAAACAGAGGTAATATTACCTACACATCAGAGGTTTGGTTCGAAAATTAATCCCTCTAATATTCCCTACATTTACACCATTCAAATTAGTTTAGGGTAATTTAATTTATTGATTTAATGATATATAGTAGCAACGTGGTCTAATAGTATTAATGTAACTTTAAATTATATCACTTGAAAAATTATATAAGTAAATTAAGTCAAATTTTTAGGCTTTATAATAATCATTTATTTGGGGGAGTAGTTATCCACAAAAGTCGTGTGGGTCACTCAAAGACTTTCATCGAAGTTGCATGGTAAATAGACATCAAATGACCACATTCATAATGGAGACTAGAATGGGCGCCTGAAAAAACTGAGGATAAATCTTCGTTCTACATTTGCTAGAATCTATGGAGGATACAAAGAACGGGTTAAGTGATTCGGAAAAGTTATTTTTCGGTCTCATAACTCCATTTTTGTAAAGTAAAAACTTGACAAACTTTTTGGTCATTAACTTTCAAACTTTCCAAGAAATAATGGTTTATTTGGGGGGGAAAAAAACTGTGTAGATATCCTAGTAGTTTGTATAATGAGTGAGTTGAAATAATACTTTCTGATGGTGCTCGGAAAATACAACCCAAGCCCAATTGATGGGACGCTAACGAGTTTTAGTAGGTTTGTTCGAGTGAGAAGTTAATCTATAAAAAAGGGAATGGCACCGAATGTGATAGTGGTTCACCTTAGCCGATGGATTAAGGCTACATCCACTGTAATGGGGTCTCTTGCTCATTGAGGTCGTGTATTGATTTCAGGTGAGAATCAGTCGGTTACAGGCATTGGGCCTTTACAAATGTATATGCCTTATCTCGCTGAATATCTTGGAATAGACAAGACAATGAGTGAGGTGAAGACGATGATTCTCTTAGATCCCCATTCAGCTACATTGCACTGTTCTATTTATAAGGGTCATTCGTCCTAGGGTTCCCGGTGGCTCCTCCTGCCTTTTTCCTGATCTTGTGGGGACCTCTAGTCCTTGTCCAGCAAAAGCTTGCTCTAGCCAGCGCCCCTGTGCCCACGATCTCTGGATCGTTACGCACCACCTCCTCCTGCCCCCGGGGAGGCGTAGTTGTCTTAGATTTTAGAGATGGTCCCCTCGCCCCTTGGACACGTGGCGCGACAGGATCCTTTCCAGGACAAGGGGGTGATTTCTTGTTCCCAGATTGTCCTTTGGCTGCTAATGGATTGGGCCGGGCCGGGCCTGCGCTGCTGGTCCTCTGGAGTCGTTGGGCTTGATCTTTGGGCCCTTCCTGCTCTTTATCGTGGGCTAATTGGAGGCACTTCCTTTTGGCTAATAAGCCCACATTCTGGGTTCTCAAGGTATATTGGGCTCCGATGCTATGGCGGCCCATGCCCAGAATTCCACCCTTATCACTTTCTATTTAGACGTAGTCGAAAATTAATCCCTCTATTATTCCCTACATTTACACCGTTCCAATTTTGGCTAGAGTAATATTGTTTAACCTTAAAAAATTAATGTAATTTGTTAACTTAATAATATAGTAATGACATTGTCTAATAAGAAAAATGCAATTTAGACTTAATTTGGAGACCTAATTCAATATAACCGTTAGATCGGTAGTGGATTCCATCTAACATTGAAACTTACAACTAATCAAATAGTTACATTGAAGTCACATCATTTAATCTTTATAGCATTGCTCGGTCTAATAATATTAGTACAACTTTATAACGGACACACCATAAGATAAGTAAATTAAGTCAAAATTTTATGTTCTACTAACATTAATTGTGCCTTTATTTTTCGGTGAGTGGTTATCCACAGAAGCCATGTGGACCACCCAAAGACTTTCGTGGAAGTTGCAAGGTAGAGACTACATAGACTTTTCATCAAATGACCACAAATTCACAATGGAGACTTCGATCCTAATCCCGATTTTTGGTCTCATATTTTTATTTTTGCAAGTAAAAACGTTCCTGTCCGATTATCTTTTGTCAGTATCCCTTAGGAAAGTAAAAATGTTAGCTGAATGATTCAAAATATTTTACTAAGAATAGTTTCTTAAACATTTTGAACAGCGGCGACCTAAGATTATTTGCGGACTAAAGCCAGAATTTAAATGAGATTTTTTGTTTTTAATATTAAATTTTTTTTACTATTTAAAGAATGATGAAATTTAATATTAATAGTTTTTATGTTTAAACGGTTGCAGAGATGCAGGCCACTAATGTATGCAACTATTCCTATTTGGTCACTAAATTTTCAATTGTAACAATCAAATCCTTATAGTTTTAATTGAGTTTCAATTTAGTCCTTACTTCAAAATTCACTAATTTATTATGACGAAATGACATTTCGTGACCAACATATCACTTGAGTGAAGAGTTATATTTATCTGGAGAAAAATCTTTAACATAGAGGCTTAAAAAATTTTCTTTATTCATTTGATTTGGAGAAAAAGAAGATAAAAAACACCCCAAAAAAAAAGATATAGAGTGAGAAGAAATTGAGAGATACTTTGAGATAGAAAAAGGAATATTGATGAATTTGAGAGATATATTTTTTCTAAACAAATATATCGTTGTGGCAAATTCTGTGATGTCTTTCTATCGGAACAAATTAATAGATATGGATGGAATGACTGAATTGAAATTCAGTTAACATTTTAAGAATGAAACTATTTCAATTGAAATATTAACGACCAAATAGAAATTATATTTATGTTTTAAGGATATAAATGATAAATTACCCAAACTAAAAAAATCCTAATATAAATGAAGAACGAAATGATGCTTCTGTTGAATTTGACTGGTTGGTAGATGATTTTAAATTTTCTGAGTTGTTCGGCTCGGCTCAGATACAAAATAAGCTTGAAAAATAATTAAATGATGGCATTGTCTTTTTTTTTTTTTTTTTCTCACAAGAGAAATAATTTTTTTAATCCAAAAAAAAAAAGACAATTATGCTTAAAACATGTCAGTAGTGCTGACAAAAGAATTCTAATAAAAAGATAAATAATATCAAAATGATAAATAAAAATAATATCCCAAATTAATCAATATCCGATGTTGTAATTTTATATACCATTCTCTATATTTTTCATGATAGTGTCTGATTAGTCGTGTGGTTCAACATTAAACTATGATTTGTGATATTATGGATATAAAAGGATAATCTCCCACTCGGCCACCACCCATCACCGCCGCCACCACCACCACCACCACACATTAAAAAATAAAAAGCAAAGAAGAAAAAAAAACGACGGTCAATTTCCCAAATTTGCCAGTGAAATGTGGACGGCGTCACATTTCCAAGTCAATATAATTAAGGTCTACCATTGAAGCCTTATGTTGTCATCCCAGTCCGATGATCTTTTCCGCGTATCTATGATGATCTTTTCCGCGTATCCCATAGGAAAAATAAGGACGTTAGCTGAATGATTCAAAACATTTTATTAAGAATGGTCACTTGAACATTTTGAAATTGACACGGATTAAAACTTATTCAAGTTCGTTTATTTATAAAACAAACAAAATTTTTCAGTTGTTACTCCAGACGTTACTCTTTCTCTTACTGAATGACTCTCAACCGTCTCTCTGTCTCTCCATTAATATCTCCCTCTCTCTCCCTCCACAAAATGCCCAATTTCCTCACTCGTTTCCTGCCTCTCTCCCTCTGCTTTTCCCAGCTAGCTTTGTCTCTCTCTCTCTCAAAAAAATCCGAGAGCTATCACCTTGATTACTACCAACCCCTTCATTTTTTCCGATAGAAGTGATTACTCCTAAATTATTCTGTGTTTTTGGGGGTTGGTGAGGATATCAAAACTTTGAGAGTGATTCCCTTTCTTGTTTGAGTTACGGATAATTCTGAAATTATATGCAAGTCATAAGTGAGTTGAAATAACTGTGTAGATATCCCAGTAGTTTGTATAATGAGTGAGTTCAAATAATACTTTCTATTTAGACATAGTCGAAAATTAATCCCTCTATTATTCCCTACATTTACACCATTCCAAATTCGGCTAGAGTAATATTATGTAATCTTAAAAAATTAATATAATTTGTTAACTTGATGATGTAGTAATGACATTGTTTAATAAGAAAAATGCAATTTAGACCTAATTTGGAGATCGGTAATGGGCTCCATCTAACATTGAAACTCATAAATAATTCAATAGTTGCATTGAAACCACATCATTAAGTCTCTATAACATTGCTTGGTCTAATAATATTAGTACAACTTTATAATGGACACACTATAAGATAAGTAAATTAAGTCAAAGTTTTAGGTCTTACTAACATTATTTGAGCCTTTATTTTTCGGTGAGTAGTTATCCACAGAAGCCGTGTGGACCACCCAAAGACTTTCGTCGAAGTTGCAAGGTAGAGACTAGAGAGACTTTTCATCAAATGACCACATTCATAATGGAGACTTCGATCCTAATCCCGATTTTTGGTCTCATATTTTTATTTTTGGCAAGTAAAAACATCTTTGTCCAATGATCTTTTGTGCGTATCCCTTAAGAAAATAAGGACGTTAGCTGATGATTCAAAACATTTTACTAAGAATAGTCTCTTGAACATTTTGAATAGTGGCAACCCAAGATTATTTGCAGCCTAAAGTCGGAATTTAAAATGAGATTTTTTGTTTTTCATATTAAAAAAATTTATTTACTATTTAAAGAATGAGGAAATTTAATATTAATAGTTTTTATGTTTAAGTTTCGCTATCATATCTTTCTATGTTGACAGTATCATTAATTCAACTAAATAAATTTTTTTATTTTTTATTTTTTATTTTTGGGGTTAGCACTGAGCACCATGGCCTTATCGTATATTCGTAAGAAGAGGTGTTACATTTTATAAGTCAAGCAACAAACTTTTTGGTCTTCAACTTGCAAATTTTTCAAGAAAGAATGGTTTATTTGGGGGGGCAAAAAAAAAAAATGAGAAGAAGTTGTGTAGATGTCCCATTGGTTTGTATAATGAGTGAGATGAAATGGTATTGTCCAAATGTTTGTATAATGAGTGAGTTAAAATGATATTTTCTATGTAGACGTAGTGAATTGACATACATAGATTGACATAGTTAAATTGCACCAATTCTAAAATAATTTAAGTGATAATAGAAACGAGTTATAAATCAATAAAAAATGATACTATATTAGACAAAAGTTATTTAGGTGTATAGATTCCTCCCGTCTCCCACGTGCTAAAAGTTTGGTAGGCAGCTAAATTATTTTATTCCTCCTCTCTCTAGATTATTTTGCTAAAAGCTTTTTCCTTTTGGTTAACTTTAGATGCCGACACTGAAATGGGTTAACTTTATATTAAAATTCAAAATCTTACATATGTCATTCGTCTAGCACTATATTAAGAGAAATTGAAAGAAATGGGTAACGAAAAGGATCTAAATCCCTCCTCTTTGCGAAGACATCACCTTCATTATTTTGAGTCACTACTGATTTTACTGAAAACTATGTTTGAATTTTTGAAAATTATTGAGCCCACATTAATTCTAAATTAAAAAATAATAATAATAAACCAGAAACATAAATACATACAATAGTGAGGTTTGAATATTGTTTGTAATTTGAGCCTCAAATGGGTGTTCAACTTTTATTCCAATGAATTGTTATTTTTTTTTAATTGGCACGACAGACACGTGACTAGAAAAGGGGAGGGAAAAAATTTTGGGTTGAATTCAGAAAAGAGTACATTTCATAGTGTCAAGTGAAATATTTTAATAGATGTATTGGATTCTTATGTTGTAGTACTAGTTATTACCTGTGCCTGAAGGCACAGAATAATAAAAAATAGTAAACAATAAACATATTTATATTTATATCCAAAATCAAATCACAAACATAGAGAAGAGATAAAAGAATTTAATCATCGGTTTGTAGTGCGGGTGAGAGGTGGTGGGCGATAGTGGTGGTGGTAGGAGACGGTGATGGTTGTAGTGGGTGGCAATGGCAGTGGTGGCGGTGACGACGGCGGCGATGGCAGTGGTGGGGGGGTGGTGGCGACAGTGGCGGCGACGGTGGTGGGTGGTGGTGGTGGGTGGTGTTGGTAGTGGTGGTAGTGGTGGTGGCGGCTACGACGATGATGGCGGTGGTGGTAGTGGTGGCGGCGGCGGCGGCGACGGTAGAGGTAGTGGTGGGACGGTTTCAAACATTTAATTTTTTTTAAAATATTTATGAGAAATAATTTTTAGAAGTAATTTTAAAAAGTCACTCCAAACACACCATTAGGGGCCTATTTTTCCTATTAAATTTAAGGTGTTAATATTAGCCGTTAGATTAACTTTAAAGTAAAATTTAAAGTGATCTCTGATGATGCACAAAATCGTCTTCGTGCAAGATCAACAGTCAAGAATATGAACAGGTGTGATTAATAAGCAATTAACAGATAATTAATGGCAATCAACGGATCAAACAGTAAATAAGAGATCAACGCAGGAGATTTATAGTGGTTCGGTCTCGGATGACCTACGTCCACTCTCTGGAATGGCAACGATGGCCTGTGTTCTTTATTGATGAACAAGGGTACTCCGGAGAGTTACAATGTTTCTAGAAAGAAAGCAGTGTGTGTGAGGGTAAGTGCAGGCAGGCTGGTTAGCACAGAGGTCCTTCGATGTGTGTCTGTAGAGGTATTCAAGGTCTGTCCTTCACATGGAGAGGACTTACATTTATATAGGTAGAGAGAGGCGGTGAGGCGGTCGCTGTAATTTAACAAGTAGAGTTTTGGTAGGAGTCTACCATTTTGGAAGGTTCTATTTAGGTAGGACTCAATCTTCTCAATCTTCATCCCGGTATTCTCTCCCTCGTGCTCCTATTCAGTCGGAGGAGGTCCTGAGCTGGACTGGACTCTTCCCTGATCTTGAGATTGGACCCGGAGTTCATTAGGCTTGCACTGAAGTGAAAGTGGACGAAGCAGGACGGACCGGGAGACCTTGCACTGGGCGGCGCCCAAGGGGAGCAAGGTGGGCGGCGCCCATTTGGGGCAAAGTGGGCGGCGCCCCTTTGGGGTTAGGTGGGCGGCGCCCATTTGGGCTTAGGTGGGCGGCGCCCAGGTCCTTGGTGTCCTGGCACTTGCTCCTAGTGCTTTGGTTTGTTGGGCTTCCTTCTAGAAGCTTAGCCTTCTAGATGGGTTGACCCAGCCTTGATTTGGGAGTCTCTTTGGGCTTCCTTGGTTCACTTGAGCTGGGCTTTGGCCCAGTGAAATTTGGACTCGTCATTTGCCCCCCATGCCCTGAGCTTTGATTTTTTCGAAAGGCAAGGGTCGAGGGCATGCGTTCATCTCTATTTGAGTGAAACTGAGTCTTCCTTGTCATTCACGGCATCTTTTGATCCCGGGGACTCGCTGTTTAGGGACTTTGCTGAATTTTCCCGGTCTCGAAAAATATATATATATAAATATATATATCTTATAAATAGAGATTACTATTTCATCGCCTTCATCGTTGTTTATCCCCTGAGATTTTTTCCAAAGTGTGTTCTTCCGAATTTATCCAAGAAGCTAAACCAGTCTGGCTTCCTCGAGAAGCTTAGTGAGGCTTCCTTAGGAAGCTTTGTAAGGTTTTCCATCTCTATTTAAAGGGCTCAAAAACACTGTTCATCTCATTTCTTCCTTTCTTCCTCACTCTCTCCTTTCCTTACTTGAAGTCATGAGGACTAGGGGCTCTTTCACACATAAAGGTGGCTCTCATGAGGGAGGCATGGTGGGCGGCGCCCATGTGGATGGAGGGATGGGCGGCGCCCATATTGGTTCATCAGGCGACGCCCGTGAGGACAGTGGAGTGGGCGGCACCCATGGTGCTTTTGCAGGCGGCGCCCGTGGGGAGAAGGAAGTGGGCGGCGCCCATGGTGGCAGCCCAGGCGGCGCCCATGAGGAAGAAGGACTGGGCGGCGCCCATGGTGGCAGTCCAGGCGAAGTATTTCGCGGTGCAGGCGGTTCGCGCTCAAATCTCGGAGTGGACTCTGAAGGAGGCGGCGCCCATGGGGAGCCTGGCCTGGGCGGCGCCCATGGGGAGCCTGGCCTGGGCGGCGCCCATGGGGGCCTTGGACTGGGCGGCGCCCATGGTGCTGCGACAGGCGGCGGTCACGCGGCTGTGAGGAGCTTTGGGATGACGCGAGCTGTTCATCACACCGAAGGAGTGGGCGGCGCCCATGGGGAGCTTGGCCTGGGCGGCGCCCATGTGGCTGCAGGCGGCACCCTTGTGGCTGGCAAGGCTCCTCTTGGTACAGGCAGCGGCAAGGAGGGAGATGGAGGGTCTTCTATGGGTGGCGCCCATGCTTTGGGTGGCTCCTCGTTGGGCTTCAGAGTTTTGGGCTCTATCTCTCGCGGTGGTTTTGGTGCAGTGCCGACGACCAATGAGAGGCCCTTTGGAACCATCTCTGGGGGGTCAGGCGTGAACACGAGGATTTCAGACAATCCTTTTGGCGTGTCTAGCGGGACCCTACGCCTAGGCAAGCAGCGGGGTACATCTCCAAGAAGTGCGGAGGACGTCCGTTTTGGACTGGGTAGTGCCACAGGCGCACCAGGCGGCACCCAGGATGCATTGGACGGCACCCCAGGCATGGTTCAATCTTCACCTCTCAAGTCCAGGAAACGACCGATCAACGCCGCGGATGGTCCTGACTCTCAATGTAGGTTCTCGGTACTTCCTTTCTTTTTTTCATTGGTACAGGTATTCTTTGTAATCTGAACATAGTCTTATCTCTTTATGAAACTCTACCCAGGTGAGCGGGAGACTGTCGGGGATCCTGAGGAAGGTTCGGCTGATGACGGAGGCAGTCGTTCTAAGGTAGCCTCTCTCTTTAGCTATTTTAAATATGACGAGGATATTTCAGAGTTGGTTTCCACGTACCGTATTCCTCCCTCGGTACTGTGCCGTCATGCGGAGGCTGACGAGTCAGCTTGCTGCGACTCCCCGGATGACATAGTACTTTACGAGGGGGCCTTAGAGGCGGGTCTGAGGTTCCCGATTTCCGAGCCCATATGTCGGGTCTTGGAGCGTCTTTCATTAGTTCCTGGGAAGCTGGCTCCGAATGGTTGGAGAGTTTTGCTAGCTTTCTTTACACTGTGGCGGTTGACACACGGAGCTAGTGCCCCTCCACCGATCGAGGAGTTCTTAGTTACTTATATACTTCTGGAGAACCCCGTTCCACACCAGGGGTGGTACCAATTTTCCCCGAGGTTAGGGAAGAGGAAGTTTATCACTGGGCTTACCTCCAATCATCATAACTGGAAGAAGAAGTTCTTTTTTGTTGGGGGCGAGTGGGCCTCCGAGTCCGATCGCGCCAGAGTGCCTACCAGTTGGAGTACGATTCCGAAGACTAAGCTGGGTAAGGGTTCTAACTTTTGGCTTCTGCTTTGATTGTCAAGTGTAACCGTGTGCTTATTCTTACGATGATTGTTTTCTTGCAGCTCCGCCAACCCTCACCGATGACCAGAAGTATCTACTTGAGATGGTCCTAAACAACCCAACTAGGGAGCACTCTGAGATCATGTCAGCAGTTGGTTGTTCCACAGCCTCCTTGAGACCAAAGAAGAAAGGTATTTGACCATCGACTAGTCCCTTTGAATAGACTGTGTGGTAGGATCCATTGGCTTACACTGGTTTTTTCTAGGCCCTCCACTTGTCAGGTCTTTTGTGGAAGAAGTGTGTGTCTCCAGGACAGTTCCTTCTCCTTCTCCTCCTGCCCCCAAGAGGGCGAGGAAAGATGCCCCTATCTTGGGTGGCCCTGTGGAGGCAGAGCCCGGCGAAGCTCTTCCTCCCACTCTGGCTGATATTTCGTCACCTCCGAGGGGCGGTCCTAGCGCAGTTGAGGCCGAGGTTCCGGCGCCATGTTCTACTAGGGCGGAAGGTCCGCTTATTTCTCAGGGTGCTGCCTCGTCGTCCATGCTTCATAATGTGGAGTTGGCAAAGGAAAGATTCTGTACTTTTGTGACCGGCGCTGAGGCTCGAGAGATAGCCTCCCTAGGTCCACAGGGAGTGGTCAACGCTGCCATGGAAAGCTTTGCTCGGGTATGTCTTACATTCCTGCTTTGCATATGGCTTTCTTTGGTAGACCTTGGCCTAGTTCTTTTTCTCTCTGTTTTACCTTTGAATGTCGACAGGTGGCTGCTACCTTGCCTTACCTCTTCAACCATGCTCTGACTATCGGGGATGTAGTCCAAGGTCAGGCGATGGAGAGGCAGGCGCGTGAGACTGCCGAGGATCAGCTTCGGCATGAGCGGCAAGCACGGGAGAATGCCGTGGAGCTAGCTCGACAAACGCGGGAGGATGTCGAGAAGCAACTGGAGCTCGAGCGGCAGACACGAGAGAGTGCTGCTGAGCAGTTGAGGCTGTCACAGGCGAAGGTTGCTCAGCTTGAGACTGACCTTCGAGTAGCACTTGAGAGAGCTGTCAGAGCGGAGGCCCAGAGGGATGCCGCTGAGAGGGCTAGGGCTAGCGCTTTTGTTGATGGCTATGAGGAGCTTAGGAGGAGGGCATCAGTAGCATATCCTTATAACGATCTTTCTGACCTCAAGCCTTATGATACCCCTGAGTCTGACGACGACGGTGATTATGTGAGTGGAGACAGTGAGGGTCAGTAGGAGTGTGGCACCTTGTATTTTTGCTCGTCGGACTATGTCCCACTTTTTGTAGAAGCTTCTTTACATGAAATGTCAGCTTTCGTCTAACTCTTTTGTAAAAGCTTCTAGAATTTTGAATGAAACACAAAAGCTTCTAGAATTTTGAATGAAACACCAAGGCTTCTAGAACTTTGAATGAAACACAAACTTTTGAGAAAATACTACGGAGTTTTATTTCATAGTCCAAAGTGGATACTCGGATAAAATCAACTAATCAAGAGAAATTGACTAAGGAAAAAAGACAAATAAACAGTGGACACCGGCTCATGACCTACTGCCCCCAGCTACTGATAATATTTCTTTAAATGTTCTGCATTCCAGGGGTGGCCCAGGACCTTTCCTTCAAAATTCTGGATTCTGTAGGTACCTGGTCTCACTACCTCTGTGACCGTGTAAGGTCCTTCCCAGTTGGGTCCCAGCTTTCCTTCCCTGGAGTCCTTGGTAGCCAGGATGACCTTCTTTAGGACCAAGTCTCCTGGTAAGAAGGAGCGAGGCTTCACCCTCGAGTTGTAGTACTTGGTCATGCGACGCTTGTACTCTGCATTTCTGAGCATGGCTATTTCCCTTTCCTCCTCTACCAAGTCGAGGTTGACGCGGAGACCTTCTTCGTTACTGGTAGGGTCGTGGGACTGAACCCTAAGGGAGTGTACCCCGATTTCAACGGGTATCACAGCCTCTGTCCCATAGGATAGGGAGAATGGTGTTTCTCCTGTAGGACTTCTTGGTGTCGTCCGATAGGCCCATAGCACTCCTGGGAGTTCGTCTACCCACTTCCCCTTCGCGGTTTCTAGTCTGGCTTTCAAATTGCGGAGTATGGTCCTGACAGTGACCTCCGCTTGGCCGTTTGCCTGTGGATGGGCGGGGCTGGAGTGGGGTTGCTTGATTTGGAGATCTGCACAGAAATTGTTGAGTAGTCTGTTATCAAACTGCTTGGCATTGTCGCTCACAATGGCGTGTGGTACTCCAAATCGACAGACCAGACTTCTCCATATAAAATCCTTTATTTTCTGGTCTGTGATCCTGGCTAAGGCTTCAGCTTCAGCCCACTTAGTGAAGTAGTCAATAGCAATGACCACAAATTTGCATTGGCCTCGGCTTACTGGGAGGGGACCCAGGATGTCGATCCCCCACATGGAGAAAGGCCATGGGCTCTGAATGGTGGTGAGCTCTTCAGGTGGTTGTCTGGACACAGTGGCGAAGCGTTGACACTTGTCACACCTCCTGACAAAGTCTTTAGACTCTCTGATCATGGTGGGCCAATAGTATCCCTGCCTGACTGCTTTATGGGCCAATGCTCGCCCTCCTGAATGGTTCCCACATATACCCTCGTAGATTTCTCTCATGGCATAGTCTGCCTCCTCTGGTGTGAGGCAGCGGAGTAGTGGGAGAGAATGGCTTTTCTTGTAGAGGGTGTTCTGTAGGATGACATACCTGGATGATCTAGTTCTCAACTTTCTGGCTTCCACAGGGTTGTCTGGGAGTGTGCCCTCCTCAAGGTAGGCTCGGATGGGGGTCATCCAGTTGGACTCCGAGGATGTGCAGTGGACATCACCCTCTTGAGTTTTGAGGGTGCTGGGCTCGTATTGGTGACCTGTCAGTGCCGGACCCATAAGTAGATTCGCAGAGGCGAACTTGGCGAGGGCGTCGGCCATGACGTTTTCTTCTCGAGGTACATGATTGATATGTAAACAGGTGAACTTTGTGAGCAGAGCTTGTACCACTGAGAGGTACTCCTGCATCCTTTCTTCCTTCGCTTCGAAATCTCCTCTAACTTGGTTGACTATGAGTTGAGAGTCACTGAAAACCGTAAGGTTGAGGGCTTCCATCTCCAATGCCAGTCTTAAGCCTGATATGAGGGCCTCGTATTCAGCCTGATTGTTAGACGTGGCAAAATGGAGAGAGACGGCGTACTTCAACGGAGTACCATGAGGGCTGATCAGTACCAGTCCAGCTCCCCCACCCTCGTTGGTGGATGACCCATCTACATAAAGCTTCCAGAAGGTTGTAGTGGGTGATGGGGAGGGAACCAACTTTGTAGGCGAAGAGGTTGGTGGCAATAGGCTTCTGGATGACTCCTGATGAGAAAAGGGGGAGGCAGGAGAAGAGGACATCGCCCCGGGCAAGGTGGGCGGCGCCCTAGGTGTGGGGGGTGGCGCCCAGGCCATGGTGGGCGGCGCCCTGGTCATGGTGGGCGGCGCCCTGGGCTGCTTGGCCCACTGCTGCTCCTTCGAGCTGTTATGTCCTCCCAAGGCCGCGTCTAACTCAGTCTCCTGGTGGGTGGAGTCAATATGTACTGAGCGTACGGTCGTAGGGACTTCTAGAACCTCTCCTTGAGATTCTTGTGAAGGTGTAGACTCCGCAGCTTCTAGAACCTCTCCTTGAGATTCTTGTGAAGGTGTAGACTCCGCAACAAAATCTGCGAGTGCTTGTGCTTTTATGGCTGATCGTGGTTGGTACTGCACATCGAACTCGCTCAACTCGATGGCCCACTTGAGTAACCGACCCGATACATCGGGCTTTCCCAATATGCCCTTGAGAGGTTGATTCGTAACCACCCTGACGGTGTGGCTCTGAAAGTAATGGCGCAAACGTCTTGCGGTGGTGACAAGGGCGAGGGCCAACTTTTCCAATTCCGAGTACCTTACCTCTGCCCCTCGATATGCCCTGCTTACATAGTATATAGGCTTCTGGATGCCTCCTTTTTCTCTGATAAGGACAGAGCTGGCAGCAGAGGGCGAGAAGGAGAGGTAAAGGTAGAGGACCTCTCCTGGAACTGCATGGGAGAGTAGTGGTGGTGTGGCCAGGTAGGCTTTGAGCTTCTGGAAGGCTTCCTCAGCGTCTGGGCCCCACTGGAAAGACCTGCGGAGTATCTTAAAGAAAGGGAGACATTTATCAGCGGACTTAGAAACGAACCTGTTAAGGGCTGCTATTCTCCCATTAAGGCGTTGGACCTCCTTGGTGGATGTGGGAGACTTCATCTCCAATACAGCTCTGATTTTGTCCGGGTTTGCCTCTATCCCCCTCTTATGGACCATGAAGCCCAAGAACTTTCCTGAGCTGACACCGAAGGCACACTTTTCTGGGTTCAGCTTCATTCTGTAGGCTCTCAACACTTTGAAAGTCTCCTGGAGATGTGCTACATGGTCTACTGCTACTATACTCTTCACTAGCATGTCGTCAACATAAACTTCTATAGTCTTCCCAATCTGGCTCTCGAACATTCTGTTAACGAGGCGCTGGTATGTAGCTCCGGCGTTTTTGAGCCCGAAAGGCATCACCCTGTAACAGTAAATGCCTCTCGGGGTGATGAACGAGGTCTTCTCCTGATCAGGGGGGAACATGCTGATCTGGTTGTATCCTGAGTAGGCATCCAGAAAACTCAGTAGCTCGTGTCCCGCAGTGGCGTCGATGAGGAGGTCGATGCGGGGTAGAGGGTAGCTGTCTTTGGGACAGGCCTTGTTAAGCTCTGTGAAGTCCACGCATAGGCGCCACTTCCCATTGGTCTTTGTGACCATGACCACATTGGAGAGCCAGTCAGGGTAGGCCACCTCCCTCACTGATCCATTTACTAGCAACTTGTCTACTTCTTTTTCCATGGCCTGCCCCCTTTCGGTGCTAATACTTCTCAGTTTTTGGCGGATAGGCTTGTACCTGGGGTCAACGTTGAGTCGGTGGGAGGCCACCTCGGGGTCAATGCCCTCCAAGTCCTCGTGGGACCAGGCAAAAACGTCTATGTTCTGCTTGAGGAAGTCTACTAAGGCAGATGCCAGCTCCTGGGAGAGTGAGGAGCCTATGTAGACCTTCCTCTCTGGAAGGCTGTCGTCGAGTACTACTGGTTGGAGCTCTTCTGCAGGTTCACCTTTTTCCAAGGTGCTATCATCCCTGGGGTCGAGTACTTCGATCTGGAGAGTCTCGTGCGGTCTCTTAGCCCTCGTAGAGGCCACATAACACTCTCTGGCTGAAACCTGATCTCCTCTTACCTCTCCGATCCCGTTGCAGGTTGGGAAACGAAGGAGAAGGTGGTAGGTAGAGGGTACTGCCCTTAGAGCATTGAGAGCAGGACGTCCAAGAATTATATTATAAGCAGAAGGGCAATCAAGTACAAGGAAATTTACCATTATTGTAGAGCTTCTAGAAGCAGTCCCTGCTGTGACAGGCAGAGTGATGGATCCCAAAGGCTGGACTCTCTCTCCCGAGAAACCCACCAAGGGAGTACGGACTGGCTGTAGTCTCTCTCTGCCGAGGTGAAGGCTGTCATAGGCAGTGGCGAATAGGATGTCGGCTGAGCTGCCGCTGTCGACCAGGACCCTCTTGACTTGGTAGTTGGCCACCATCAGAGTCAAGACTAGAGGGTCATCATGTGGGACCTGGATTCCCTCAAGGTCTCTATCTGAGAAAGTGATGACCTCCTCCTCCCCAAGTCGGGGGGCCTTCCGTGGGCGAGAGTCATAAGTGTCTGTCTGTCTGGCTCTACGGGCATGTACCTTCCTGGCGGAGTTGGAGTCACCTCCTCCTCCTAACCCTCCGGCGATGGTCTGAATCTCACCGAGGGGCTGTTGTCGCTCACGTTCTTCGTTCGGAGGAACTGGTCCTCGACCAGCCACATACTGTCTGAGATGACCCCGCTGGATAAGTTCCTCAATCTGTTTTTTTAGCTGAAAACAGTCATCCGTGTCATGTCCATGGTCGCGGTGGAAACGGCAATATTTACTGGGGTTCCTCCGCTTGGGGTCAGATTTCATCTTTCCGGGCCAACGAACGGTTGGGTCATCCTGAATCTGGAGCAGGATGTGCTCCACCGAGGCGTTGAGTGGAGTGAATGGCTGTCGGTCTCTCGGGGGCAATGGCCCTAGACGGTCTTTTACTGAAACTCTGTCGGCCTTCATCCTCTTGTTCTCGGTCTCCCTTCTTTCTTCTCGGCTGTCCTTCCTTTTCTCCCCTCCCCGTGAGGACTCACCTCGGCGGGCCTTAGTGACGTCCTCAGCATTCATATACTTCTGTGCTCTGGTCAGCAACTCAGGCATGCTAGAAGGTGGTTTTTTTAGGACAGAGAACATGAAGCTGGAGCTGCGGAGGCCGGCGATAAAGGCAGCTAAAGTTACCTTATCGTCTGGTTCCTCGACTTGGAGGACCTCGTCATTGAAACGGGCGAGGTAGTTTCTGAGGCTTTCGTCCCTGTCCTGCTTCATGGTGAGCAGATGGGTAACTGGCTTCTGATGGCGGCGTCCCCCAATGAAGTGGGAGACGAAAGATCTGCTAAGTTCTGCGAAAGAATGGACGGAGGAGGGCTTCATCTTGGAGAACCACTGACGGGCAGACCCCTTCAGTGTGGTAGGGAAAGCTCTGCACATGATCTCCTCAGGCACGTTGTGTAGCTGCATGAGTGACTTATAGGTGTCCAAGTGGTCTAAAGGGTCTTTGGTGCCGTCGAAGATCTCGATGTTTGGCATCTTGAACTTCGAGGGCAGTGGGTAATTTACTATGTCAGCAGTAAAAGGAGAGTCGGTACGTCTTACCAAATAGTCCAAAGTCTCCGGCGCCTGTGCCTTGATAGCATTGAGGGCGTCACCCAGTTGGTTTTGCACCTCTTTGATCTTTGCGTCCCACTGATTAGGGACATCCTTGGTCAGGTACTGGCTCTCGTGGTCTCCATATTGGCTTTCCCCTGCGCCCTCCTGAGCAGGCACATGCAAAGGGGGAACGCGTGAACTCCCTGCATGTTGTGGAGGGACTGCCGGATGAGGGGCTCCTTGGCGTGGCCCTGGAGCATCATGGTGAGGGACCCCATGGTGGGGGGCAGTCTGGCGTCCGGAAGGGACAGGCTGTTCTTCTCGTGGTGGAGGGAGTGGGACTCCTCCTTGAGAGATCATGAGTTGGATGATCTGCTGGTTCTGGCTCACCAGCAGCTGCATGGTCTGGAGGAGTTGTTGTTGTCCAGTAGCGGGAGTAACAGTAGAAGGTTCCCCAGGCACGATGGGAGGGGGGACCTCCTCCTGGTGATTCTGGTTGTTTTCTCCCGGTTGCTGGCTCATTGATCGGGTAGTGATTGCCATGGATTGGATGAGAGTAGGAAAACTAGTCGTTCCCACAGACGGCGCCAAACTGATGATGCACAAAATCGTCTTCGTGCAAGATCAACAGTCAAGAATATGAACAGGTGTGATTAATAAGCAATTAACAGATAATTAATGGCAATCAACGGATCAAACAGTAAATAAGAGATCAACGCAGGAGATTTATAGTGGTTCGGTCTCGGATGACCTACGTCCACTCTCTGGAATGGCAACGATGGCCTGTGTTCTTTATTGATGAACAAGGGTACTCCGGAGAGTTACAATGTTTCTAGAAAGAAAGCAGTGTGTGTGAGGGTAAGTGCAGGCAGGCTGGTTAGCACAGAGGTCCTTCGATGTGTGTCTGTAGAGGTATTCAAGGTCTGTCCTTCACATGGAGAGGACTTACATTTATATAGGTAGAGAGAGGCGGTGAGGCGGTCGCTGTAATTTAACAAGTAGAGTTTTGGTAGGAGTCTACCATTTTGGAAGGTTCTATTTAGGTAGGACTCAATCTTCTCAATCTTCATCCCGGTATTCTCTCCCTCGTGCTCCTATTCAGTCGGAGGAGGTCCTGAGCTGGACTGGACTCTTCCCTGATCTTGAGATTGGACCCGGAGTTCATTAGGCTTGCACTGAAGTGAAAGTGGACGAAGCAGGACGGACCGGGAGACCTTGCACTGGGCGGCGCCCAAGGGGAGCAAGGTGGGCGGCGCCCATTTGGGGCAAAGTGGGCGGCGCCCCTTTGGGGTTAGGTGGGCGGCGCCCATTTGGGCTTAGGTGGGCGGCGCCCAGGTCCTTGGTGTCCTGGCACTTGCTCCTAGTGCTTTGGTTTGTTGGGCTTCCTTCTAGAAGCTTAGCCTTCTAGATGGGTTGACCCAGCCTTGATTTGGGAGTCTCTTTGGGCTTCCTTGGTTCACTTGAGCTGGGCTTTGGCCCAGTGAAATTTGGACTCGTCAATCTCAACCGCGAATAGCAAAAGTCATTTTGTTTATCTTTTGAGATTTGAATTGTAAGCTACTTTATTATATAGATATTAAAAGTTAATGTAACGTGATTGATATAAATTGTGTTTTCAAATAAAGATTGGATTATAAAAGTCTGGTATCCAGGTTGATATTTTAAAAAGTTATATTTTTATAAAAAAATTTGTTGAAATATTTTTGAAATATTATGGGCTTATATTGATTGACAATTATCGATTTTTTGTGTTTTACATTGCCTTCGTAAATGGGCAAAATACTTGCAATTTTTTTACGAGTTACATAGTGCCTTCAGATACAGACAATTACTAATATATATACACACACACACATATAAACTTGTTTTAACATAATTAAAAGGAGACTACACCCACCACCCTGGCTTGGGTCCACTGTCATCCCCACCACCCACAACACACCATTTTAGAATTTAGCAATTAAATCTAGGGATTCTATACTTTAAGAAATCTAATCGAAATATATTTACTAAGAACAAAAAAAATGAACAAAATTTAACCAAAAAAATTATTTGAAATCTTGGATGGCTATTCCATGAAGGTCAGCCAATCACAATTTTTTCTAACAATTTTAGAGGCCCATGCATCACACAAATTGAAAGCTTGAAGGAACATGACAGAACACTCATAAATACCAGTATCCTAAAAACAAACTCCAAAACAAACCCTTAGTTTCGTATTCTGTGGTGGTTGGTCTAGCAACTCACATACATTATCATTCTCTACTTCTTCAATCTTAATGGGGGAAAAAAGGTCTGGCTTACTGTTGCCAAATATGGCTTTCATGTTCATTCTCACTCTCTTTTCCATTTTGAGTTTCAATCCTTTGGTAGCATCGGGGGGCGATATCGTGGAGGAGCAGAACAGTGTAGAAACTTACATTGTCCATTTGAAGAAGCCCGATGGCCAAGTTTTCACTCAATCACATGATTTAGAAAACTGGTATCAGTCATATTTGCCGGTAACCACCGCAAATTCCAACGAACCACCGCGCATAATATATGCATACCGCAATGTGGTTACTGGTTTTGCAGCCAAATTGTCTACTGCGGATGTCAAAGCCATGGAAAATAAGGATGGCTTTGTGACTGCCAGGCCTCAGAAAGTATTGTCTTTACACACAACTCACAGTCCTAAATTCTTGGGATTGCAGCAAAATCTAGGCTTTTGGAGTGGCTCAAATTATGGTAAAGGTGTGATTATTGGAGTCATAGACACCGGAATTTCGCCGAACCACCCTTTGTTTGGCGACGCAGGAATGCCACCTCCACCTGCTAAATGGAAGGGGAAATGTGAACTCAATAGCACTTATGCTTGTAATAACAAGCTCATCGGTGTAAGGAGTTTTATAAGAGCTTCAAATGAGATAGCGGTGGACGACGATGGCCATGGCACTCACACGGCAAGCACGGCCGCTGGAAACTTTGTGAAATGTGCCAATGTGTTTGGCAATGCCAAAGGCACCGCAGTTGGCGTAGCGCCTCTTGCTCACTTGGCCATTTACAAAGTATGTTCGCCTCGCTGTGCCGAGAGTGACATATTGGCTGGAATGGACGCTGCTATTGAGGATGGTGTTGATGTGCTTTCGATCTCCCTTGGTACAGGTTCCAAACCTTTCCCTGAAGACAGCATTGCGCTTGGTGCATTTACTGCAATGCAAAAAGGCATTTTTGTGAGTTGCTCGGCTGGTAACGATGGTCCGTTCCCTTTCTCGTTATCGAATGAGGCCCCATGGATTCTCACTGTTGGTGCAAGCACTATTGATCGAAGCATAAGGGCCACTGCATTGCTAGGAAACGCTGAAGAATTCGATGGCGAGTCACTTTTCCAGCCTAAAGATTTCCCTTCGAAGTTGTTGCCTCTTGTTTACCCACAGTCAATCGGAACTAAAGATTATGCTCCATTTTGTGCCACGGGATAAACACCGATGTCAAAGGGAAGGTAGTGTTGTGTGAGGTTGGTGGTTCGGTAACAAGAGTAGACAAAGGACAAACAGTAAAGGATGCTGGTGGAGCTGCCATGATTTTGATGAACCAATATGACAAGGCCTATACTACCTCAGCCGAAGTTCATGTCCTTCCCGCAGCACATGTGAGTTATGTTGATGGATTAAAGATCAAGGCCTATATAAATTCAACATCAAGGCCAATGGCTATTCAAAGGAACCATAATTGAGGCTAATCACGCTCCTATGGTTGCTGCGTTCTCTTCGAGGGGCCCTAATTATGCAAGCCTAGGAATTCTGAAACCTGACATTATTGGTCCCGGTGTGAACATTCTTGCTGCATGGCCTTTCTCTGTGGAAAACAAAATCGATACAAAATCGACATTTAACATAATCTCGGGTACCTCAATGTCATGTCCTCATCTTAGTGGCATCGCAGCTTTGCTCAAAGCTGCACACCCCAGTTGGTATCCGGCTGCCATCAAGTCCTCTATCATGACTACTGCTTATCAACTGAACCTCGACAACAAGCCCATCGTTGATGAAAGGCTACTCCCAACTGATATCTTTGCCACTGGAGCAGGCCATGTCAACCCATCAAAAGCAAATGATCCCGGACTTGTGTACGATATCCAGCCTGACGATTACATATCTTACTTATGCGGTTTGAATTACACAAGCCGACAACTTATTGCCATTGTGCAACGGCGAGTGGATTGCTCAAAAGAATCAACCATTGCTGAAGCACAACTAAACTACCCTTCATTTTCTATCATAATGGGGTCGACTGACCAAACATATACCAGGACGGTGACTAATGTTGGTGAAGCTATTTCATCGTACACTGTCGAGATTGTTCCACCACGAGGAGTCGATGTTAGTGTTAAGCCTACTAGGTTGGACTTCTCATTTGTGAACCAGAGAATGACATATCAAGTCACATTTAGAAGATCAACCGGACGCATGAATGCCGACGTTGCACAAGGATTCCTGAAATGGACTTCTACCAAACATGTAGTTAGAAGCCCAATCGCTGTTGTGTTTAAGTGAGGAAGAGGTGTTGCAGTTTATGTACACTTCAAATATATCAACTATATGTTTCAATTTGCTTGTTGGAACCATTTGGGTTTTATGAAATATTAAATAAAATCTTACATTACATCTTACATCTTACATATTATAATATATATATATCTCTTAGTAGTAGTATCATACGGTTTATATTATTTATTATTTGTATCAATTTTTTTTCTAGAATTACAATAAGAACAGTGATTTGAAGTCACATGTGGGCCTTAAACTTTGAACTTGATCATATGAATATTCAATCTCCTACACATTGGTGACTCGTCTGTGTCCTTTGCAGCCACGACAGGGTCAGCAACCATAACTCCAAAAAAGGCCTGCCACGAGAACAGTCCCAACTTGAAACAAAAAATAAAGGGTTAGTTCATTTTTTTGGCCCAACCATGACCCAACCCTATTGTATTATTGGGCCTGTATCATTTATCATGGCCCATGGACTCGAACAGTATCTAAATATATGCATGATTATTTATTTTTTATTTTTTTGGGAATATATACATAATAAACTAAATATTATTAAATATGGTAAACCGGAAACTCTCGAAGGCTTGCACACAGCCCTAAATGGGACAGATTTTTTTTGTATCAAAATTACTTAAGAGGTTTATAATAACGACACCAAAAAAAAATATAAAAACTAAAAGAGTAGAGTCTCCAACTTACTGGCCCAATCACATCAAGTTCGTTTCTCTTTCTAAGAAAAACAAAGGTAAGAGGTAAATGACAATTATTGGCACGAAGACAACACGACTTGTCAAATTAGAGTTGATTAATAGACGATACGAAAACGAAAATAAAAATGTCATAACCCATTTTTTTGGTATAGTATAAGGAAGCTTTCTCAGTCCTTAGAGGATTAAAGGATTTGTTAGTTGATTTTGTAAACCTCTAGACCTGAGTGAATTTGTGTATAGAAAGCCTATGAGTTGTTGATTTAGTAGATGAAAAAAAAAATGCAAATTTTGGATTTTTAATTCACCATTTATCATATCTGATGGGCCCGGCCCAAATAATCCAATTCGGGTGGAAAGTCCAAAACTATTTAAGAGCCCAAGCTCCAGGAGACCAAGCAGGCCCAAAGTGGTCCAGACCGGTCAAGCTCATTAGGAAGCTACACCACTAAGGGAGCATCCGGACCGTTTAGAGAAAGTCAATATTCCCTCATCATTTGGCCAAGACCTTTGGAGAGCACTTCCTTGCCAGTTGAGGAGAGGAGAGGTCGCCAAGGAGATGAGGGGTTGCCAAGCTGTTTAAAGCTATTAAGTTGTTACAATCCGTTATGACCGTCAAACTACCCATTCAATTACTACACAGACGACTATAAATTGTAAGCTTCCCCATCACTTGGGGGGCATCTCATAAAGATCAAGCTCATCTCTCTTCCCTCTTGTAATTCTCTACTCTCCCAACACATCGGAGTTAATAAAATTCCCGGCGAACTTAGCCATTGAAAGTGGACGTATGTCATGTTGACTGAACCACTATAAATCTTGTCTTCTCTTTCTCTACTTATTTTACTGCATTTTATACTATTTACTTGACTGTGGTGTGCAAACCAATTTTTGCATCATCAGTTTGACGCCGTCTGTGGGAACGACAAAATTCTCACCTAAACATTTTCTTTGTTGAACCACATCCATGAATCAGCCTGAAAACAATCCAACATGAGAGGAAGAGGTTGCTCCTCCCCCACTTGCCAATCCAGTCCCAAATGCACAGCAGATGCTGGACACAGTGCAGCAGCTTGTAGCCCAGAACCAGCAGATTTTGCAACTGATGCTCGGACAACAAGGAGGAGTGCAGCCTGGACCTCA
This sequence comes from Ilex aquifolium, assembly GCA_951799425.1. Classification (NCBI taxonomy): domain Eukaryota; kingdom Viridiplantae; phylum Streptophyta; class Magnoliopsida; order Aquifoliales; family Aquifoliaceae; genus Ilex; species Ilex aquifolium. The sequence continues at coordinate 4,071,305 of OX637392.1, forward strand.
AGACAGAAGAACCCCACGCCCTGGACATCAAGGGGCTCCCTACCTAGGCGTTCTCCATCTGGGCGCCCCACCTCTAGGAGCTCCCTTGGGCGCCCCACACAGGGGGGGTCCACCAAGAGGGACCTCTACCTCCTCCACTTCCTGCTCCCCATGGTGGAGACCCTCACTTCTAAGAGGAGGAGGGTGAAAACCAAAGCATGGGGCATGGAAGTCATTTTCGTGATAATTCCAGAGGACCTCCTCCCAATCACTGTGACGAAAAAATTAAGGAGGTGCAAAATCAATTGGGTGACGTCTTCAACGCCATGAAGGCACGGGGACCCGAGACAGTGGACTACCTCGTAAGTCGAACCGACACACCATTCAAACCTGACGTGGCGAATTACCCACTTCCCCAGAAATTCAAGATGTCATCCGTCGAGACCTTTGACGGTACGAAGGATCCACTTGACCACCTTGAAACTTTTAAGACCTTAATGCAACTGCACAATGTCCCCGACGAAATCATGTGTAGAGCGTTCCCAACCACCTTGAAGGGATCTGCTCGACAATGGTTCTCCAAGCTCTCCCCAGTCTCCATTGGCTCATTTGCTGAGTTGAGCAGGTCCTTCGTATCACACTTTATTAGAGGACGCCGCCACCAGAAGCCTGCCACCCACCTGCTCAGCATAAAGCAGGACCGAAATGAGAGCTTAAGGAGTTACCTCACCCGTTTTAACGAGGAGGTCCTTCAGGTCGAGGAGGCCGATGAAAAGGTCAGCATGACCGCCTTCCTGGGAGGCCTCCGGTCGTCAAGCTTCCTTTTCTCAATGATGAAACGTCCACCAAAGAGCATGCCAGAACTTTTGGCAAAAGCTCAAAAATATATGAATGCTGAGGAAATCAACAAGTCTAGGCGAGGTGAATCATCTCGCGGATTGTCAAAAGATTGACCTGCCTCTGCACTGTTCTCAAACAGGCAGCCGTACTCCAGCTTAGCGGTTCTCTCGCGGGTCGCCAAAAAAGCTTGGCCTCTGCACTGTTCTCAAACAGGCAGCCTATCTCCGTCTTAGCGGCTCTCTCGCGGGTCGCCAAAAAAGCTTAGCCTCTGCACTGTTCTCAAACAGGCAGCCTGTATATCCAGCTTAGCGGCTCTCTCGCGGGTCGCCAAAAAGCTTGGCCTCTGCACTTTTCTCAAACAGGCAGCCTAACTCCAGCTTAGCGGGTCGCCAAAAAAAAAAAAAAGCTTGGCCTCTGCACTGTTCTCAAACAGGGCAGTCTATCTCCAGCTTAGCGGCTCTCTCGCGGTTCGCTAAAAAAGCTTGGCATATCCCTGCTCTGCTCTTAAGCAGACAGCCTATCTCTGCACTGCTCTCAAGCAGGCAGCCCACCTATCTCTGCACTGTTCTCAAACATGCATCCTATACCTCAAGTTTAAGGACTCTCTCACGGGTCGCCAAAAACTCAGTCTCAAAAGGTGTAGCTCTCTTACGAGCAATCCTCAGACTTTGTCTTTGCTCTCACACAAACAGAGTCCCTTTTCTCTCCAGGTAATCATGTTAAATATTTTAATATTTGGAATAATATTATTTTTACCATCTCTAGGCATGATATTGAAACTCAGGTAGTCTGCAACCCGAGGGACTACATTAGATTGAATGTCAACAATCGGGGCCTCTCCATTGGTACCCAACCTGAGTAGCCTAAACCTTACAGCACTCCTCGGGCACCCAAACACCTCTTAGGCGTCCAGCACATGCGCCGAGCACCTCTCAGGCACCTAGCACAGGCACTCAGCACCTCTCAGACGCCCAGCACAGGCACCCGCCATCACACCAAGCGCCCAGGTCTCCTCCTCAGGCACCCAACTTTGCGCCCAAGGCAGTCCCAGGCTCGCCCAAGATGCCCAAGGCAGCCCCAGGCTCGACCAAGGCAGCCTAGGCTCGCCCAAGACAGCCCAGGCTCGCCCAAAGTGCTCGAAATGAGGCTTATAATATATCAAATCGAAGCTCTCGACGAGCTCTACAAGACTCACAGTCTTTAGCTGTGATTGATGCTGTAAAAAGTCCAAAAAATGCTCAGAAACAGCTGTTTTGGCCTCCCGAAGTTTTTTCGAAAAAAAAAAAATCTGCTCGCCCAGATCAGCACCCTCAGCGCCTCAGCAGGCTGCACACCCAGGTTGGCGTCCAGGACCGTGCCTGCTCACCCAAATCAGCTCCGCCTCGGCTACACGCCCAAGGGGCTGCTCCGCCTCAACTGCACGCCCAAGGGGCTGCTCCGCCTCAACTGCACGCCCAAGGGGCTGCTCCGCCTCTGCTGCACGCCCACGAGGCTGCTCCGCCTCTACTGCACGCCCAAGGGGTTGCTCGGCCTCTGCTACACCCTCAAGGGGCTGCTCCGCCTCGGTTGCACGCCCAAGGGGCTGCTCTGCATTTCCTGCACGCCCACTTGGGTTGGAGACCTTGCCAAAACTGCCCAAAAGCAAAAATGCATCGTGCAAGGGAAGAGTCATCTAGCAAAGGAAGTCTCCACCACCTAAAACTCAAGATGTAAACTAATGCCCTCTTTTCCAAGTTTCCTTGGACACAGGGGGATTGGGGGGCAAATGATGGGTCCGGCCCAAATAATCTAATTCGGGTGGAAAGCCCAAAACTATTTAAGAGCCCAAGCTCCAGGAGACCAAGCAGGCCCAAAGTGGTCCAGACTGATCAAGCTCATTAGGGAGCTACACCACTAAGGGAGCATCCGGGCCGTTTAGAGAAAGTCAACATTCCCTCATCATTTGGCCAAGACCTTTGGAGAGTACTCCCTTGCCGGTTGAGGAGAGGAGAGGTCGCCAAGGAGATGAGGGGTCGCCAAGCTGTTTAAAGCTATTAAGTTGCTACAATCCGTTATGACCGTCAAACTACCCATTCAATTACTACACAGATGACTATAAATTGTAAGCTTCCCCATCACTTGGGGGCATCTCACAAAGATCAAGCTCATCTCTCTTCCCTCTTGTAATTCTCTACTCTCCCAACACACCGGAGTTAATAAAATTCCCGGCGAACTTAGCCATTGAAAGTGGACGTAGGTCATGTTGACTGAACCACTATAAACATTTTCTTCTCTTTCTCTACTTATTTTACTGCATTTTTATACTATTTACTTGACTGTGGTGTGCAAACCAATTTTTGCATCATCAATATCGATCCGAATTCGACATGAGTAATAACTAGATCAAGTTAATGTCAAAACTTCCGACAAAATTAATTGAATATGTCAAATTAGAATGGCTTCATAGCGGAACTATTACTTAGACCATCTCCAACCATGACTCAAATTTGAGTAAAATGTTTGATTTGATATAGAGTACTCCAATGAACAAACTCAAATATCTACTCAATTCTTTTAAAAAATTCTCTTATTATCTCAAAACTCATTTTTTTGTGTCATTCAAATCATAGTATTTGATAAAATAAATGAAACTTTCATCTCTCCACAAATGGATAATTAAAAAAAAAAATGAATATGTATACAATACTATATGAAAATAAATAAACCACCCCAGAATTCTAAGATTATTTTAATCCCTTATCATTTTTTATAAATTCAAATAAAGAAAAAAAATTAGTTAACATAGGCATGATCTGAAGAACACAAAAACATACGTTTTTAACAAAAATGGAAGATTGAAGAAATAAAATGACAAATTTCATGAAGAATCGATGGTCTGAAATTGTACTACTGATATTGTTTAACTCGAAAAAATCAAAGAATAATTTGATGGGTAGGCTTAGAGTTTATATAGTATGAAAGATGTGTGAGATTAAGGTTTTGAAAAATACAAGAAATTAAGAAGATGGAAGATAAAAAGCAAAGAAATTACTTACAGGCCTTCAAATGATTTATGAAAGTTTCGGTGGTGGGCGGCGATGGAAGCCATGTAGTAGAGAAAGACAAGAAAAGACAGAGAACAAGTAGTCAAATAAGTCTTAGTTTTGGATAGGTTAAAAAGTTATCGTTAGAAATTTGATATAAAATTTGAGTCTGCTTCAATTTGGGTCCAGAATAAGTTTTGTCTTGATTTGATATAATTTTGAGTCAAATGTTAGATAAATTTTTTAGGTCATTTTGACTCAGATTTAAATTTGAGTTTATATTTGAGTTAAGATTGGAAATGTTGTCATAAGTATATTTTATGCTACACCATGGTAAGACACAAGGCCGCGTCCACGTGGAGAGCAGAGGGAGGGTTCTTGTCGAGACCGAAGCAGTCCGGTCTGAAAAGTGAATCAATCCGATGAAAGAGGCGAAAAGTCTAGGGTTTATATATCTGAGACGAAGGTGAAGACGACGAAGAAGGAGATGAAGAGATAGAAAAAGAGCGCCAAATCATCTGGATTCTGGAAGCTTTCTCCTAAAACTGGTACAACTATTTTATTGACTGTTCTTCTCTCTAGAGAATATCTTGATGTTTCCGTTAAAGTGAACTGGGCTTTATTGGGCTTTGATTTTGGGCTTCTATTGAAGCTTGTTTAATAGTTTTGTTCGACTAAATTAGACTTCAGTGGGCCTACTTTACCCAATATCAAATCCATTAGCTATCGTTCAATATGGCCTTTCCATTGTGCAGCATGGATGATGTTTAGGCCTAACCCAGTCAAGCCCAAACAACGAATGCATTAGGGATCAATTGGGTCTATGTTATATTTGAATCGTGATATTTTAGGGTACGTTAATATTTGTGTTGTATTCGAATCGTCATGTATAATTCGGGAATCAATTAAGAATTCAAACACTATAATCTGCTTTTTCCTTAAACTAGTAATACACCATGTGCATTGCACGTGAATATTTTTTTTAGAAAAAATTAATAAATAAATATATGGTATATGTATACTTGAATTAAATATCATCTCAAAATTACTAAACTTTTTTTTTCATCCCTCATGTTTTACTATAAATTTTAACTTTGTATGTTTTCAAGATTTGTTATTCTAACTTTAAGAAAAATAATAAAAAAAAAGAAATAATTAAAGTTCTATTTTTTTCTATAATTTTTTAATTGAAAGTGATTTTTAGTGATGTTTAAAAATTAAATTTTTTAAAATTAATTTAATTAAGATTTCACTTATAAATTATTGAATAAAATAAAAATAATTATCAATATACTAATCATATTATAACCTTACTGTATTTAGAATTAGTTAGGTCAATTGAGATAAAATTTAATATACAATGTTAAAATATATATTATAAAGCATATTAAAATTTAAAAAAAATTCAAGTTTTCACATAAAAACTTAACACAATTTAATGTGACTAAGAAATCATGTAAAACTATATATACATTATTTTTTATCATAAAAATGAAATGGTTAAACATTTTTATAAAAAATAAAATATACACATATAATCATAATATTATCTTTATAAATAAGATGAGTAATATTATATTGATAGAGTTTTTAAAGGTTTTTTTGAATATTTTGTTAAAAATTATAATAATACATATATTTTTTAAGAATAATATAATTGATCAAAAAATTTCATAAAAATTGACATTTATAAAATATAGAATAGATAATTAAAAAATTAATATGATTAATACTCCACTTACAAATCATTGAATAAAATAAAAATAATTATTAATATACCAATCATATTGGAACCTTACTATATTTAGGATTATCTGGCCAATTAGGATAAAATTTAATATACAATGCTATAATATATATTAAAAAACATATTAAAATTTTACAAAAAAAATTAAGTTTTCACATATAATCTTAACATGGTCTGAAAAGTTTACTGTGACTAAAAAATCATGTAAAATTATATGTACATTATTTTCTATGTTAAAAATGAAAAGGTTTAACATTTTGATGAAAAATAAAATATATATATGCAGTCATAATATTATCTTTATAAATGAGGTGAGTAATATTATATTGATGAAATTTTTAAATAAAATAAAAATAATTATCAATATACTAATAATATTAGAATCTTACTGTATTTAGGATTAGTCAGGTCAATTGAGATAAAATTTAGGACGAATTACACCCAGACCCCCTAAGGTTTGTCACTTAATCATTCAGACCCCCTGACATTTGAAATATTACATACAGACTCCCCGATGTTTGTACATGCGTAACACTTATACCCTTACTGTAAATATATTCGTTAATAAATTACACTTAGACCCTCTTGAAGTTTGTAAGTATATAATACTTAGACCCCTTAAGTTTAAAATATTATACTTAGACCAAAAATATTCTAATCAAAGATAGAATATCAAATACTAGTTATTGCCTGTGCCTGAAGGCACAAAGTAATAAAAAATGGTAAACAATAAACATATTTGTATTAATATCCAAAATCAAAGCCCAAACATAGAAAACAGATAAAAGAATTTAAGTATCGGTTTGTAGTGGGGGTGAGAGGTCGTGGTAGGAGACGGTGATGATTGTGGTGGGGTGGCAATGACCGTGGTGGCAACGAGGGTGGCGATGGTGGTGGTGGCGGCGACCATGATAGTGGTGGTGGTTGTGGTGGCGGCTGCAGTGGCGGTGGCGGAGATAGTGGTGGGGCGGTTTCAAACACTATTTTTTTTAAAGTATTTATGAAAAATAATTTCTAGTAGTACTTTTAAAAAGTCACTCCAAACACATCCTTAGGGGTCTATTTTTCCTATTAAATTTAGGGTGTTAATATTAGCCGTTAGATTAATTTTAAAGTAAAATTTAAAGTGATCTCAACCGCGAATAGCAAAAGTCATTTTATTTATCTTTTGAGATTTGAATTGTAAGCTACTTTATTATATATAGATTTTAAATTTTACAACCAAAATTCATGTTTTATTGTATCATTTATTGAAATAAAATTAAAATTAAAAATTAAATTTTTTCTTAAAAATCGTAATTAGTATACAATTATACTATCTATTGAAATAAAACTAAAAAATCAAATAAGCGGTCTAAGTCATTCATAATAGAACATAAATTTTACATTCAAAATTCATGTTCTATTATGTCAATTATTGAAATAAAATCAAAAATGAAAATCTAGTTTTAAAAAAAATCATAGTTAGTATATAATTATACTATCAATTAGAATAAAATTAAAATTTTAAATATGGGGTCAAACTATAATAGGCAAAATATCTTTTAGCTTTAATTGGGGTAGTTTGATATTTTAATTTGGTCATTTAAACGACCAAATTAAATTCCAATAGACAATATAATTGTATACTAATTACGATTTTTTAAGAAAAATTTGAATTTTTATTTTTGATTTTATTTCAATAAAAGATACAATAAAACATGAATTTTAATTGTAAAATTTAAGATATTTGATATTTTATTTTTGATTGAAATATTTTTGGTGTAAGTATAACATTTTAAACTTAAAGGGTCTAAGTAATATGTGTTTACAAACTTTAAGAGGTTTGAATGTAATTTATTAACGGATATATTTACAGTAGGGGTCTAAGTGTTACACGCGTACAAACTTTAGGGAGCTTGTGTGTAATATTTCAAATGTCAGGGGGTCTAAGTGATTAAGTGACAAACCTCAAGAAATCTGGGTGTAATTATTCCTAAAATTTAATATACAACGCTGTAATATTTATTATAAAACATATTAAAATTTTAAAAAAATTCAAGTTTTCACATAAGAACTTAACACAGTTTAAAAAGTTTAATGTGATTAAAAAATCATGTAAAACTATATATACATTATTTTTTATCTTAAGAACGAAATGGTTAAACATTTTGATGAAAAATAAAATATACACATATAATCATAATATTATCTTTATAAATGAGATGAGTAATATATTATATTGATAGAGTTTTTGAAGGTTTATTTGAATATTTTGTTAAAACTTATAATAATGAATATATTTTTTAAGAATAATATAATAAATCAAAAAATTTCATAAAAATTGAAATTTATAAATAAATAATAGATAATTAAAAAATTAATTTGATTAATATTCCACTTATAAATCATTGGATAAAATAAAAATATTTATCATTATACCAATCATATTGGAACCTTACTATATTTAGGATTATCTAGTCAATTGGGATAAAATTTAATATACAATACTATAATATATATTATAAAGCATATTAAAATTTTAAAAAAAAATTTAGTTTTCACATATAATCTTAACATGATCTGAAAAGTTTATTGTGATTAAAAAATAATGTAAAATTATATATACATTATTTTTCATCTTAAAAATAAAAGGGTTAAATATTTTGATGAAAAATAAAATATACATACGTAGTCATAATATTATCTTTATTAATGAGGTGAGTAATATTATATTGATAGAATTTTTGAAGATTTTTTGAATATTTTGTTAAAACTTATAATGATACATATATTTTTTAAGAGTAATATAATCAATCAAAAAGTTTCATAAAAATTGATATTTATACATAGAAAATATATAATTAAAAGTGATCTTAGATGTAATTTAGAGATTTAAATGCATAAGTATATGATGGTAATTTAGATATTAAGTGTGGAAGGATAGGGTGACATTTTTAATAATTTATGAGGGTAAAATAGTGAATCAAAAGTTTTTCATATTAATATACTTTTATTAGTAGTATAAATATAAATATAAATAAATCCACCACACATGGATCATTCATAAATTAAAATTTTACTTGAGTCATATCCTAACAAAATTGAACAAAAAAGAATATTTTTTTCTACAATAAAATCAGATTATTCGTATCTTATACCAACTCAATTCAATTATCACTTTAATAATTGATTATATCAATTTTAAATTCGTATCACGTTATGTTCCTAACATGCTAAGTGTATTATGTCAAAAAGTTATCATCCTAACCAGACCCAAAAAAAAAAAAAAAAAAAATTCCAAGTGATCAATGTGAAATTAAAAAAAAATGAAAGCCAAGTGATAAAGACATAAAACAATCGAAGATAAATTAAAGCTTGAGGGTGGAAGTCTTGTGCCCTACTCGCCGACCCATTACTCGAAAATGAGCCGTGTTTCTTGTATCTAATTTGTTAATTTAATTTATTAGTTAATTATTGTTTAAAAATACTACATCACTCAAATGAAATTCAAAAATTAAAACTTAAATGTATATCATCATTTGGATAAGTGTGAGAAGAGTGGGCCCCACTGAAAAAATTAATGAGACCCACTTATCCAAAAGTTGATATGCATTTGGGTTGTAACTTTTTGGGTTTTATTTGGGTTTTGTAGCATTGCTTATTATTGTTATTGCATTAACAATTGGGCTCAATATTAATTAAAACATGCTACTAATTTAATAGTTGTGATCATTTTTTTTTTGGGTTCAACGTTCAAGGGTGTTCAGGCCAATTTTGCGCACCTTGACTAATTTTCTCCCTGATCCGATCAAAGATAGACCATCCACGCTATGACTAGGGTATTCATTAAAGAAAAATCCCACATAATCTGATTCCAAGGAGTTGTTTAGATTTGAACTAATTATATATATTGTTATCATTAAATTAAAACCCGTGATATTTAGATTATAGTGTAATAACCATACCATTGCAATAAAACCCGTCCTCAAAAGCACATTAAATTTAAATCCTCCTTTATAACGTTTTTGCTTCTACGTCGTTCTATCGTTGCCTCTTATTCACCACGAGCATTGATTTTGGAAAAAGTCTTCAAAAATTTTGTTATGACCATGTCAATTTCTAGAAGTTATTCGAAATCTGTGCACATATTTTTTATTTGTGCTCCGAGAGTTTTTTTTTTGTGGTAAGACGGGCGAGATGATGCTTACATTTCGACATGTTTAATTCAACCATTTTAACCATTTCAACGCACGAGAAGTATTATAATTAATTTGCTGACCAGCTTTAGGAAAGATAATTGAATAAAATATGATTAAAGCTATTGATGATAATTTTCATGTTCAATTGTACAAGTTAACTACATTGACTTTTACCCTGAATGACATCAAAACGTAAAATGGGTGTCCCCTCACCAACCTGTTAATTTTGCATGGTGCAAGACTAGCGAAGACTTGGATTTCTGGATAGATTCATCCAAAAAAGCCATCAATCCAAAAATCCAAGTCTTTGCAAGACTTGCACCGAAGAAAGACGACAAAAAAAGGGTGTAAGAAAGCGTCGCTTGTGGAATAATATTGTATTCAATTTTCAACTGTCCAAGTCATTGGGTCTGTGGAGAGAGTAGATTGTCATCAAATGGCCGAGTGTTATTGCAGAAACTTGCTTATCATTTGACTATCAAAGCTTAAATTTTGATCGAACAATCAAACGGGTCAAATTAAAGCAGCTATAGCCTACAGGATACGTAGTGTGTGTATTTTTTTTTTTTTGGGTGGGTAAATGTTACTTCTTCACTTAAAATTAACTCATTTGGTCACCAATGTATATAATACCAAATAATCTGCAAATTTAAAATAATTTTGGGTTATAGTATTCCAAACCCACTATAGACAAGAAATTTGTTCACCGAATGAATATAAGTTTTATTACAACACGATATTTGTAGGATTTATATCGATATTGAAGGAGTTATTTGAGCTGATAGTTAAAATCCTTGGATAAGTTGATTGATTGGGGCCAATGGACTGCAGTTTGATTGAGTAACAGTATGAGAGACATTTATGATCGAGGGGACCTAAATTTCTAATAGAATGTAAACTCAAAAAGTAATTTTTTTCATTCAACTCGACAAATTATTGCCCCAATTTTTTCATGTATGATCATGAATCCAACTACATGAGTCACTAATAAGTTATTTCTTTACTGTCTACAGCATACACAACAAAGGATTAATCACTTCACATATATATACATATATATGTGTGTATATATATATACAGAGAGAGAGAGAGATTTTTATAACAAATTCTTTTAGACCCCAATTACTTCCAAATATAATTTCTTTCAATGAATTTAAATCCTTGAAATACCTTGTCTCGTAGGAATGTAAAAATTCGACCACTTGGACTGCAGACAAGGGGGAGAAGCTAATAGCCTCACACAACACACCATTTTAGGATGGAGAATCACAATATCGGTCACTTAATTAAGAACATCATTTAGCAATTAAATATGAGAATTCTATACTTTCAGACATCTAATCGAAAAATATTTAATAAGAACTTAAAAAAATCAACAAAATTTAACCAAAAAAATTATTTGAAATCTTGGATGGCTATTCCATGAAGGGATTGAAAATGTTAAAAACTTTTCTATGGAAGAGATAAATTTGGGTTGATTTACCCTTCACAGTTCTCCAATCAAACACCAGGCCAAACTCCAGTGAAAGCGAGTCCATTGCCAAGTCCTTTGCAAGTCTACCCCAAAATAAAGGTAGTAAGCATAAGGTAGTTGAAGAGTCAAGATCAGAATAGGTGGATTAGCGCGTAATAAACATGTTATTTTCTTCTACATGGTCATTCAATCACAAATTTTTTCAACAATTTTAGAGGCCCATGCATTACACAGATGACAGAACACTCTATAAATACCAGTCTCCCCAAAGCAAAGTCCAAAACAAACACTTAGTTTCATATTCTGTGGTGGTTGGTTTAGCAACTCACATACATTATCACTCTCTAGTTCTTCAATCTTAATGGGGAACAAGAGGTGTGACTTACTGTTCCCAAATATGGCTTTCATGTTCATTCTCACTCTCTTTTCCATTTTGAGTTTCAATTCGTTGGTAGCATCGGGGAGCGATATCGTGGAGGAGCAGAGCAATGTAGAAACTTACATTGTCCATTTGAAGAAGCCCGATGACCGAGTTTTCACTCAATCAGATGATTTAGAAAGCTGGTATCAATCATTTTTGCCAATAACCACTGCAAATTCGAATGAACCACCGCGCATAATATATGCATACCGCAATGTGGTTACTGGTTTTGCTGCCAAATTGTCTGTCGCAGATGTGAAAGCCATGGAAAATAAGGATGGCTTTGTGACTGCCAGGCCTCAGAAAGTATTGCCTTTACATACAACTCACAGTCCTAACTTCTTGGGATTGCAGCAAAATCTAGGCGTTTGGAGTAGCACAAATTATGGTAAATGTGTGATTATTGGAGTCATAGACTCCGGAATTTCGCCGAACCATCCTTCGTTTGGCGACGAAGGAATGCCACCTCCACCTGCTAAATGGAAGGGGAAATGTGAACTCAATAGCACTTATACGTGTAATAACAAGATCATTGGTGCAAGGAGTTTTATCAGGAATTCAAATGAGATAGCGGTGGACGACGATGGCCATGGCACTCACACAGCAAGCACGGCTGCCGGAAACTTTGTGAAAGGTGCCAATGTGTTTGGCAATGCCAATGGCACCGCAGTTGGTGTAGCGCCTCTTGCTCACTTGGCCATTTACAAAGTATGTTCGCTTGGCTGTGCCGAGAGTGACACATTGGCTGGAATGGACGCTGCTATTGAGGATGGTGTTGATGTGCTTTCCATCTCCCTTGGTAGACTTTCAGATACTTTCTCCGAAGACAGTGTTATCGTTGGTGCATTTACTGCAATGCAAAAAGGCATTTTTGTGAGCTGCTCGGCTGGTAACTTTGGTCCGTCCAATGTCTCATTATCGAATGAGGCCCCGTGGGTTCTCACTGTTGGTGCAAGCACTATTGATCGTAGCATAAGGGCCACTGCAATGCTAGGAAACACTGAAGAATTCGATGGCGAGTCAATTTTCCAGCCTAAAGATTTCCCTTCGACATTGTTGCCTCTTGTTTACCCGTCGTCAAATGGAAGTAAAGATTTTGCTCCATTCTGCGCCACAGGATCATTGAATAACACCGACGTTAAAGGGAAGGTAGTTATGTGTGACGTTGGTGGCCGGATAGCAGGAGTAGACAAAGGACAAACAGTAAAGGATGCTGGTGGAGCTGCCATGATTTTGATGAACCAAAACTACAGTGCCTACACTACCTTTGCTGATGTTCATGTCCTTCCTGCAACACATGTGAGTTATGCTGATGGATTAAAGATCAAGGCATATATAAATTCAACATCAAGGCCAATGGCTACAATCTTATTCAGAGGAACCATAATTGGGGCTAATCACGCTCCTATGGTTGCTGCATTCTCTTCGAGGGGCCCTAATTACGCAAGCCCAGGAATTCTGAAACCTGACATTATTGGTCCCGGTGTGAACATTCTTGCTGCATGGCCTTTCTCTGTAGAAAACAACACCGATACAAAGTCGACATTTAACATAATCTCAGGTACCTCAATGTCATGTCCTCATCTCAGTGGCATCGCCGCTTTGCTCAAAGCTGCACACCCCAATTGGTCTCCGGCTGCCATCAAGTCTGCTATCATGACTACTGCTTATCAACTGAACCTAGACAACAAGCCCATCGTTGATGAAAGGCTACTCCCAGCTGATATCTTTGCCACTGGAGCAGGCCATGTCAACCCATCAAAAGCAAATGATCCCGGACTTGTGTACGACATCCAGCCTGATGATTACATATCTTACTTATGCGGTTTGAATTACACACGCCGACAACTTCAGGTCATTGTGCAACGACCGGTGAATTGCTCAAAAGAATCAACCATTGCTGAAGCACAACTAAACTACCCTTCATTTTCTCTTATAATGGGGTCGACTAACCAAACATATACCAGGACGGTGACTAATGTTGGTGAAGCTATTTCATCGTACATTGTCGAGATTGTTCCACCACGAGGAGTCGATGTTAGTGTTAAGCCTACTAGGTTGGACTTCTCAGATGTGAACCAACAGATGACATATCAAGTCACATTTAGAAGATCAAACGGAGGCATGAATGCCACCTCTGCACAAGGATTCCTGAAATGGACTTCTACCAAACATGTAGTTAGAAGCCCAATCGCTGTTGTGTTTAAGTGAGGAAGAGGTGTTGCAGTTCATGTACACTTGAAAAATATCAACTATATGTTTCAATTTGCTTGTTGGAACCATTTGGGTTTTATGAAATATTAAATAAAATCTTACGTTACATCTTACATATTATATATCTATATATATCTTAGTAGTAGTATCATACGGTCAATGTTATTTATTATTTGTATCAATTTTTTTTCTAGAATTACAATAAGAACAGTGACCCAACCCTATTTTATCATTGGGCCTGTGTCATTTATCATGGCCCATGGATTCTAACAGTATCTAAATATATGCATGATTATTATTATTATTATTATTTTTTTCTGGGAATGTATACATAATAAACTAAATATTATTAAATATGGTATCTCGGAAACTCTCGAAGGCTCGCACACAACCCTAAATGAGACAGATTTTTTTTGTATCAAAATTACTTTAGAGGTTTACTATGAAGCACGGATACGGATACAAGATACGGGTACGATACGATACGGATACGGCGATACGACAAAGTCTAAAAAAGTAGGATACGGGTACAGCTAAGATACGGCTATAATAAAATATTTTTATTATTTTTATTATTTTCAACCAACTTAATGCTTATATATTTTGGTAGTTCTTTAACATATAATAATAAAAATTAGTAATTCTTTTTAGTTTCAAGAAAATATATATCGTATCGCTGTGGTATATTCACAAAGTGAAGTGACAAATTAAAGGAATCAAAACTAATATTTACCTAGTATTTAGAAGTAATTTTGCTAAAATTATAATATAATAACTTTATTTTATATTCTTTTGACATGTAATTGTAGATAATACTTAAAAAATACTCATGTACCTTTGAAGTAATATGAGTTTTTTGTTAATGTATTGTATGGTATGTGAATTCGAAAAGAGATGTTAAAAGTTCAACTAAAAAATTATATATGTTGCTCGACTACAAAAGTATCCGTGAAGTATCCTAATATTTAATTATTATCGGATACGTAGAAGGTGTATCCGATACGTATCCGACGAGTATCCGACGAGTATCGTATCCGTAAAGTATCCGATACGGGTACGTCAACCTCAACGAAGTATCCGTGCTTCATAGGAGGTTTATAATAATGACAAAAAAAAAATATATAAAAACAAAAAGAGTAGAGTCTCCAACTTACTGAGTGAATCACATCGAGTTCGTTTCTCTTTCTAAGAAAAACAAAGGTAAGATGTAAATGACAATTATTGGCACAAAGACAACACAAGTTGTCAAATTAAAGTTGATTAGCACACGATACGAAAACGAAAATGAAAATGTCATAACCCATTTTTTTGGTATAGTATAAGGAAGCTTGCTTAGTCCTTAGAGGATTAAAGGATTTGTTAGTTGATTTTGTAAACGCCTAGACCTGAGTGAATTTGTGCATAGAAAGCCTGTGAGTTGTTGATTTAGTAGATGAAAAAAAAATGCAAATTTTGGATTTTTAATTCACCATTTATCATATCGACCCGAATCCGACTTGAGTAATAACTAGATCAAGTTAGTGTCAAAACATCCGACAAAATTAATTGAATAGGTCAAATTAGAATGGCTTAATAACGGAACTATTACTTAGAAGTATATTTTATGCTACACCAGGGTAAGACATGATATAACTCGATTGATACCCCTAAGAGGGTTTTGGCAGCTTTAAAGTGTTTGATTTACTATAAACTAGACTTCAATCTGATACCAAGAAAAGCAACATTAGGAAATTAATAACTCAAAATAGTATTTCAAATTGATGGTGTTGGACCAAGTCATATCGTTTGTAGCTAGGGTGGCAATTGAGTAGTGTCATGTCGTGTTCGAATTTGTGTTGACTGTGGAGTATTAACCAATCCTAACCCGACCCAATTAATTACACGTTCACATGTTGTGAGTCTAACCCAACCTGTCTATTAATCATGTTATGTTCAAATTAACAAAGATAGCCCAAGAACCAAAAATCCAAAAATAAGATTGCTTTCTCTCAACCAAACCAGCGTCCACAGGCACATTAAAAATTAAAATTTTACTTGATCTTTATGATAAAAAATCATTTAATTCTACATATAATCTCAGTTAAATAGGTTTATCATGCCAAAATCGAGTTATATATTCATGTATCAAACAAACACAACTCGTTTCTTGTTCGTGTTAACATGTCGTGTTCTATTCGGATTCTTCAAGAACTAGTCAGCCCTTATCCATTAATTTCGTGTTAACAACATTAACGTGACGTGTTGGATATTGCCACCCTTAATTGTAGCTCAGTTGAGATTGCATGATCTAACCTGTCGTTTTGGCGCGGCAAGTAACCTTTTGATCCTCGTCTCTGAAGCTTTCGTTGTCTCCAAGCACATGTGGAATCCAGAAGAATATTGATGGAACGTAAGACAAGTAGCTCAACAAGCACCTGCTTGTTTCGTTCGATGTTTGCTCTGCTATGGTCATCACTGCCAATTTACTGCAAAGCAAAAAAAAACTAGCAAGAGTAAGCAATAAATCATTCTCTACACAAGTTCACAAGCATATAGCCAACAGCCGCCGCCTTAAGAGCATATTGCACAGCTTAAACATTGCCAGCCGGCCATATGTGCACTTTCAGTTGTATTTCTGAAGCACACTCGGCGTAAACTTACTAGCATGGAGACAACCTCTTCCCCAAACCCCCAATATACATCGCTGCAACAACTCAATAGATACACACAGAACTACACATTTCTTACACTGTATTTCTTTGTGATTAGTAAATATTTGCCAGACAAGGGTAACATCCCATTCCTCACTCTAATTTTACTGCTTAATTTCTCTCCCGAGCTTGCCAAGGTAAGTAGCATTCCATACGCAGTTGAAGTAAAGAAGACGGATTAGTTGAAAACTTATGTAGTGCATGTAAAGCATTTGGAGGCCCGAGGTTTTACTCAACATGATGATATGAGTAGTTGTATCCAGCGATTTCTTCCTGTTCCTGTGGACTCAAACAAACAGCAACGCTTGCTTTACTCACACCAAAAGGTGATCAGTGATTTGCAGCAAGACTGACTAACAATGAATTAGTTCTTATGATGGTTAAGGATGGGTTTTGTTTCAGCACGTCCAAAAAGGATGTTAATAGTGCACACAATTCATACACCCCTCTTCTTGGGATTGCACCATGTAAAGAATCATGTACTTAAGTATTAGAGTTATGTGACCTAGATAAAGGAAGTGTATCTGGATGTCCCGGGTAATTCAAATGGCTCAACCAAATAAAGCAAGTAGGGTGGATTTGGATTTCCCATGTAATTCAAATTGCTCCACTGCAGTTTCTCCAGCATTTGAAGTGAAAATTCACAACCTTGAATGCGGCATTAAGAAAGATAAGGGCGAGGCAACATCAGATCACTATAATAGTGTTCAAAATTTCAACTTCATTTGTTAGATGAGTGATTTTAGGTAAGGCTCTATCCAAGATGATAGATTTTCAACCTGGACCACAAAATATAAAATACAATGTGGATAATTATTTCCCGTAAAAGATTCATCCTCACAGTACAAAGCGTCAATCATGTAATATGGATGACAAGGTAATTCAGTTCGTCTAAGCAAAAAAAAAACATCCACATAGAGGATAAGGCAATGTTATAAACAAAACAAAAAACTACTTCATACATGGGGATCAAATGTGGTACAATGGGCCAAAACTGTTGTTTCAACAACAATTCTTCCAAGAAAAAACTGCTAAAGAAATTAGGTTTCCATGTCTTAAATTAGTCATAAAGGAACTAATAATCACGTCAACGTGAAAAAAATGAAGGTAAATATAAACCAAATCTCTTATAGCATTTCATGAATCTCACATCTGAAAAAGCTCTGATTTTGTTACTAAAACTTCGTATACCAAGATGATCTCACAGTATGTGAAATATATCTGTAATATTTAGCACTTCTGACCTTAGACTGAGGATGGTACAAGGTGCTGATCTGCTTTTACGATTGACAAGGAATGATCTAGGAGTACCCTGGCTAAATCTTCCCCATGCAGTTTATCAAATGTAATGATTGTTCTATACCAATTAAAATCAACCTGCATGATGAATCATTAACCAAATCCTGGAGGCACATCGGGGTCTTCGTCACTACCATCACATGGCTTTTTGAGCTCCATGACTGCAGAAAATCCAGGTGGTGCACCGAGATCCATACCATCAGGCTCCAACACATCTTGTGACAGGCAATGCTCTTCCTTCTGTTCCTCTGCTGGCATCCCATCCTGTATAGGTAGCCACATCTCCGCTTTCGGTTGCTCCTCATGCTGGTTGTTGTTCTGATAACGATCACCTTCAGAGAAACCTGGTGGCTCTTTCGGCTCACTATCAGACAAGGTATCATCAATTCCACTGGTCGAAGCCATGACGAATTGATTAGTGTGAAGGCCCTTTTGAACCGGCATCATGTCATTGTGAGATGATGATCCACCATCTTCATTTCTTTTCGGATTTAATAACTTACTGTAAACTGAATGTACTGTTTCTGTAATTTCACTTTTCATGCCATCAGCCGATCTGATTATATCCCACACACCATCAGAAATTTGGCTCATTACTTTGTCCCTAGAATTCAAATATACAATAAAACTAGTATCAAAAATTAAGAGATGGTAAGTTTTGGTATTTTTGAATAAATTGCAATAATAAAGTCATGTATAAAGTAATCATAACAACCAGCCTAACTGCCTTTATGCTCGAAATATTCACACATTAGGTCGTGGAGAAAAAGCAGAGAGCTAAGAAGGGAGGGGGAAGAAGCAGGCTCGCGCATACCTTTTGGATGCTTTATTTTTTAGCTACTTGTCAGGGATAAAATAGAAAAAAAGCAAGTGCTTACATCAGTTACATGTATCTAATCCGCACCAAATCACCTCACTTTTTTATTTTGATCTCTCCAATTGTCATCTTTCCTATACTCAATAAGCAAATCAAACCGCGGAAACTACTTTTTTAGAAGTTCATCTTCACTCTATTGCATATAACCAACGTGTGTGAAAGTGTAACGAATTTAAAAGCTGGCATTCCCAAATAATTTCCAGCAATTATTGCCAAAATTCGTTACTATGTGCATGATTGTATAGATCACTGCATTTCTTTTGCTTCCTCTTTTTGATAAGTAAGCTAGCCACTCCATGGACAAAAAAAAAAAATTAAGTTTATCTTCTCTCTCTTCCCCATAACCCATAGGTTTGAAAGTGTGCAATGAAATCAAAATTTGCTTTCTTAAACCATACCCAGTAATTGATGTGGAAGTTTGCAATTGCATGCAACTGATTGTCTACAAAGATAGGTCCGAATGATATCAAATTCTCAGCTATTTCAGAATTCAAATATTCCAAAATCCAAGCCCCTAATTGTGATTCTGTTAAGCAAGCCTATATTCATAATCCACAATTACAAACAAATTACCCACTCAAATTAAAATTCTTAAAAGAACAGCAAGTAAAACCAATGAAAACTCAAAAGTCCAAAAACAACCAACCTAACTTCTTCATGTATGGCATCAGAAAGTTGCCGGGGCTTCATAGTTTCAGAGCCTGGACGATTAAGTGCCGCTGATTGCTTCACCATTGATACAATGCTATTCCGTATCTCCTCCTGCAGTAATTTCCACATTCAACAAACAGCGGATCATAGATTCAGAGTCGATTTACGTCAATGACTACACTATTTCTGACATAAGAGAGAGAGAGAGAGAGAGAGAGAGAGAGAGAGAGAGAGAGAGAGAGAGAGAGAGAGAGAATTGTTGAGAATGGTTTGGGGAAGAGGGCAAACTAACGTTTTCTTTGAGCTTGCGGATGATCTTGAGACGGAGCCGATCGAAATCACCGTCGTCCTTGAGCTTCGAAATTACATCGTCCGCACTGATCTTGTTGTTTTGATTTACTCCACCACCGTTTTCCATTATTGCATGTTCGTAGCAGCTATATTGTACGGTGTATACAAGCTAGGGTTTTTGCCATCTGTAAAAATCTAATCTTTGAGGAGAAAATTTTAAGCTGAAAAATCAAGTTCAGAAGAAATAGGTCAGGACTTGAACATGGACAGAGACAGGGATAGGGAAAGGGATAAGGTTAGGGTTAGGGTTACAGATAATCAACTATTCATTGGTAACGTATTCGCATTGGGCAGGGGAAGAAGAGCTGGCAAGTGGCAATTAACCGGGGTTGGTCAAAAACTTACCAATTTCGTTCAAAACCCGATTTGTTTTTGTTTCCCTTTTTTTTTCCGGTTTATACCAAACCCAAACCCCAATATCAGTTGAGATGCTTTTTATTACATTTTTACGTGAGATAATGGGAAGTGGGTATCTTTTTCAAAACTTATTTGGCTTTAAATACCACCTCCAAACTTATTCTCCTTTAAGTCCTATTTTTCATCAAATAGTTGTCAATAAGTACACATTTTAAAATATTTTCAAATTTTTTCTAAATTGTATTCTATAATTACCCCTACCATAAATAGTGCATACTTAATTGAATGTGAGACTTTCAAGATTCCTTTTGATATTTGTGTATCATTTGAATTTTGAAATTTCATATATATATACATAATAAAGTAACTTACAATTCAAATCTCAAAAGATAAACAAAATGACTTTTGCTATTCGTGGTTGAGATCGCTTTAAATTTTACTTTAAAGTTAATTTAACGGCTAATATTAACACCATAAATTTAATAGGAAAAATAGGACTTTAAGGGTGTGTTTGGAGTTATTTTTTAAAAGTATTTTTAGAAATTATTTCTCATAAATATTTTAAAAAAAATAATAGTGTTTGAAACCGCTCCACTACTACCTTTACCACCACCACCACCGCCGCCACCACCGCCGTCGCTGCCGCCCTCGCAACCATCACTGCCACCACAGTCATTGCCACCCACCACAACCATCACCGTCTCTTACCACCACCACTGCCACCCACCACTTCTCACCCCCACTACAAACCGTTACTTAAATTCTTTTATCTCTTCTTTATGTTTATGATTTGATTTTGGATATGAATACAAATATGTTTATTGTTTACCATTTTTTATTACACTGTGTCTTCAGACACAGACAATAACTATATATATATATCGTGTCTCTCTTTGGTGACACTGTTTGCATGACAATTTTTCGATTCCCTCTTTAGGTGCAACTCTTTGAGTGGGAAAATATATATTGTCATCATTTAGGTATAATCTACTGTTGTTACTCTTTACTGACACTGTTTGGGCACTATGAAAGGGGCATTACATGATGCCACTGATTGGACCCCCATTGTCATTATATCGTGTCTTTCTTTGGTAACACTGTTTGCATGACAATTTATATTGTGTCTCTCTTTGGTGACACTGTTTGCATGAAATTTTTTTGACTCCCTCTTTGTACATATATATATGTGTGTGTGTGTGTGTATATATATATATATATGAAATTTCAAAATTCAAATGATACACAAATATCAAAAAAAATCTTGAAAGTCTAATATTCTAATCTTGAAAGTCTCACATTCAATTAGGTATGCACTATTTATGGTAGGGGTAAAAGAGTTTTTATGACTTTTTTTTTAGCACATGTACTTCTATCTCAATTATTTTAAAAAGTGTACTTTTATCTTATTAAGTTTTTTTGAGAGGTACTGGCCTCCCTAAGCCCTTTTTTACATTTCCCAATTTTATTTAAGATTAATTGTATTAAAAGTTCCCAAATATAGAGTTTGTCTCTTTTCTATGGACTTTATGTTGTTGCCTTCTCTATGATTGATAAGGAATACTAAATACTGGTTTTCTTATACTAAATATGATTGGTACACTGCACATTACTTTAATGTACATTGAAATTAAACATAATATAACCATACCCTAATCTTGGTTTACTTTAATGAGTCATCCATTATTTCCAACACATTTTCTGATATTTAGCATGATCTTTATCGCACCGTATGAATTTGTTGCGTTAATTGCAATTGCTTAGAATACATGAATCAAAAGTTGAATATTTAATTGCAATGTAATGCAGTAAAAGATTGACAGTAATATTTTGGAGAGGTTGATTTTCTGACTCGAATCCACAACATAACGCTTGAATGGATTAAGCCGGATATATACAATTACCCTGTTTTTATATGCTGACATGGTGCCATGTTCTTGTTCTGTGACCCACCACTTTCTGTTTTTTTTTTTTTCTGAATGCTCACACGCAACAAGAAAAAGCTAGGTTTTGCCTAGTGGTGCAATTATATTAATTCAGCAATCAAACACTTGACAGTGTACGACTAAAATATAAACTTATGTCCAAAAATTACATGTTTTTTTTATTTATTGAAAATAGGCTTCCACTGTTCCACAAGGTGGGACATGATCATTTCTTGCTTCTTGCTCAAAATTATTTTCTGAATCTTCACTAAGAAATTGATATCATCATTTGCTAGACTCCTATAGCATGACTGTCAAGGGCCACATTAACCGATACTTACTCTAATTGATGCAGCATGTGTAGTAGCAGAAGACTAGATGACAGAGTAAGACCGTCGAAAATAGTGTTGATTGAGCGTCAATCAAGAATGATTTTGGACGACGGTGTTAAAAAATTTTAGAAGACCCCATTTCGAAATGTTCTTGATGATCTGAACAAGATTGAAGTTTCAATCCGTTGTTTTTAAGGCAAAAACGATGTTTATGATACTTTTTAGCTACTTTTCTATTTTATCTCGTTTTTTTGTGTATTTTTAAAATATTGCTTATTTGCTTGATTTTTCTAGTAATTTAGGATCATTATAGTTTTATATTTATATGATCTTGAAAACTGATTCAGTAGTTTTGGTTTTGTTTTGAATAAACGCAAAGACAGATTCTCTTTTCTTTCTAATTGACTCGGTTTTCTTCGTGAATCAACAAGTTTCTTGAAAGTTTTAATCTGGTATTATTGGTATAATCAACAGATTATAGTTTATGTTGTTTAATCTCCGCTACACTACATCACTATTCATGTGGCAATTGCTCATTCGCATTGTAAACACGCTACGGTTAAGCAAAATTAAAACAGAATCCATAAACGACGAAATAAGAGGGTACAAAAAAAATAATTTATGTGGTTTGGTTTGAAAGCCTACGTGCTTCTACTGTTCAAGCGTGAAGGTAAAATTTCACTATCAAACATGAAAAATTGCAAAGAGGTTTTTGAAACAATGGTAAAAGAACAGGTAAAACCAAACTGTCCCAACTACTTCAAACTTTTACTCTCATTGCAGTGCAGAATGAATGTTTTGACAGTAATTGATCAGTTTTTCACAAAAGAAAGAAGCAACAAGTAGAAAATGGACTAAGAACAGAAGAAAAAAAAAACACATGAAGGTATTGGCTCCTCCTGTGCCAGCAACTGATCAGCACTTGGCACCTTACATGAAGAACCGGGACTTATTCGATATTTAGGTAGATTGAAATCAAGAGATTAGAAGAATCAGCCAAGCTGATGTTGACAATTATGGTTAATTAGTAATTGTAGAATAGCTGTGCTTGCCTTCATGTAAGTGTATATCTTCAGTTAAAAAAAATAAAAAAAAAATAGCAATATCTACATGCTACACCTTTGGACATGGAGGCAAACAGATTGAGCACCATAGTAGAAGCTTTATTGTTTCTTTTAACTTTCTACCTGATAAATCACGTCGAGTTTGAATATGTTTTTTTTTTCATTTTTTCAATTTAATAATAAATTGGTGCAGTGCTGCCAATTCAACCGATGTGAGTGTGACAAATGATTAAAATGACATGTTTAAATCATTGCATAATCAACTTTCAATCTGCTGTAGGTTAGAAAAAGCTCATTTTCTTAATGTCGATTTTTTGTATTTTTCTCATTTGTTTAACTTTCTTAAGTCTTAAGCAAAGATAGAATCCCAACTTACATTTATTTCAATGTCTTTTTCAAGAATAAATATTCAACCATGGCTAAAAGATAGCAGATCTCTTGTAATTGATTTAATTCTTATTCTTACAGAAATTGCAACTTATGTCTGTAAGTAATCAATTTTTTAAGAACCAGTGATATGAAATGATTATATTTATTCACAAGAGGCGGGGGCGTATAACTCACTTGGCCTAAGCATCAAGTCACCTGTCCTTCCTGGACTGGTTCTACAGTGTTTGGGTGCCCAAGATGACATGGTAGAGAGATGTGCATTCAACCTAACTCTTAAGTTTAAGATATTATCCCTAACCCTGCTATTTGTTTTACAGTATGGTGGCGTTGCACAAATTCCATAAGTATTGCATGGCTAATGCATCTAACTGTTTGCTTACTTTTATTTGAAAGATTGTCAATAAAAAGGATTTGGATTACTGACCACCTTGCCACCAAGGAGGTTATGTCACGTGTGGACGAAGGAGAGGGGGAAAGGGAGAAGAGAATTTGAAGTTCTTTCAGGGCAGGGACTGGTTTATTAGGTTATAATTACATTGATTAGGCGAGGAACTTACAAATGACAAATAAACAGGAGATTTGAACTAAAATCTGTAGCCCTTCCAGCAAGAGATAGGCAATGCAGCCACTGGAAAGCAAGCTGCCATGACTGGACCAGGGGAGAGTTCAGATCACAATATTTCAATGTCAGAGAGGCATTCTTTCCCTAATGATCTGCAGATTCTGAACTATGGTTTGCAGTAAAGTGTTATGATCCTTGAATTGGTTAAGGTGGATTCTGCCATTTCTCGTCTACATACGAATTGTCCTACTGACCAATAATTATAATTAAAGGACAAAACAAGGAAACATTAGTCATTGAATTTGTCAAACATGACCAATTTAAGTAGAAAAATGCCACAAGGTTAACCTTCAATGATTATAGATCCTGGGGCCCATACCTTCGTGATCAAATTGTCACAATCTCACTTATTCATCAAAATTATCAATGTTGGTCAATAATTTAGCAGTACGAACCTCTCTTTTTATAGCTTATCTGTTCGAAAAATGAGATATTACAATGAAACTCAAACACGTCCATATAAAAGGGTTGAAATTGTAGGGGGCATACGAGCATGCTCTCAAAAATTCTAACACAATTCAAGAGACTAGATAAACAACAATCCTCTACACCAAGAAAATTCTGCTACATGATTGTATTTGTGATGTTCATTTGACAAATTTTGACCACCTGATAATCTAAAATCAACAATCACTGTACAAAGTAGTGATCACATATGACCGAACTCATTATTTTTGTATAATGATGGTGTATAATAATCTTAAATATTTGTACCTATGGATTTTGGGACCAACCTATGAGGAGCTCATGTCCATCTCAGCATACAGATGACAGTTCTCTACATGTGGATGTCATGAGTTTTATTTCAGCCTCCAAATCTATAGTGCCTTGGAACAAGTTTCGATAATAAGCTTACCCCTCATACCTTTTTACCAAAATTTTTCCGTTAAAGGTCTTATGCTCTACTGAACATTTCTACTTTTCTCTAGAAGAAAGAGAGCAAAGAAGAGGTTTAAGCTTATAGGATGGACTATGTTTCTTCAATGTTTCCACTTGAACAGATGGATGAGCTTGAGCTGTTCCTGAATGCTTCTATTCTTCCCCCAAAAAATACAATCAAACAAGATAAACTTCTGAATGCTTCTTCACTGCAAAATTCTGATCTCACCAAAAAGCCAGATTATAGCAGAAGGCGAAAGTCATTCGACACTGTTGATGATATAGATGATGAAGTCAATGACCATATGCAGAAGAAGAAGATCAAACATAGAGATATCGAAAGACAGAGAAGGAAAGAAATGACTGTCCATTACCTGGCACTAAGATCATTAATCCCTCCGGTATATCTCGAGGTCAGTTTTTCTGTGTCAAACTTTCTTCAAATCCTTCTCCATTACACACAGTTTTCTATCTGACATTTCCCCTTTAGGGATGTTACCTCCGTATTTATATACTTCAACATGCTGCCTCACATTGGGCTAGATTTAGATCAAGCACGTGCAAATTGTTTGAGTATATATACTTTAGCTTTTAGAGCGGAAGATTCTACGTGTATAGCCCAAAATCTAGCCGAGATGTGAGGGGGCACGTTGAAGTATTTAAGTCTTCTTTTAAGTTACACAGCCTTTAACAGCTAACTTCTAGATGAGAGGGTGGTTTAACAAAGATTTCAATAAGTCTTTTATGACTACAGGGAAAGAGGTCTGTATCTGATCATATGAATGAGGTTGTAAGCTATATAAAGCATAGACAGAAGAGGATAGAAGAGCTGAATCAAAAGAGAGATGAATTAAAAGAGAAGTTGAATCCAAACACTCCCAAAATTACTTCTGAAGGATCACAAATTTGTCGGCGAGACTGCGTGACAGTAAACACTTGTAGGGCAGGAATGGAGGTTGTTGTGAACACTGCCATGAGAGGAGGGTTGCCTCTTTCAAGAGTACTCAGTGTCCTAATGGAAGAAGGGCTGACCACTGTTTCATGCATTTCAACTAAAGTAAATGAAAGATTGATTCACACTATTGAATCAGAGGTAAGTAATGTGATTGTTCTGTTATTTTCAGCCTATGCACCAACATCAATCACTCATTTGTGTGTTTTGACAAGCAGGTAGAGGAAGAGAAGAGCATCAATCCAAGTGAGCTGCAACAAAAACTTACAAACTTAGCAACCTAGTCTTTGATTTAAATCATTTTTTTTCTCTCTTATTTTTCCCTTCTGTGCACAATGCAACTTTGAGTGAGAGTGTGAAATATTCTGTATGTTAGCTTGAGATATGTATATTCCTACTCAGACAGAAATTGGATGTTTTTATTCCTGAGTAATGTTGTTTAGACTTAAAAATCTAACTTAATGATGTGATTTCATCAGAATCATTGAATGAACACCAAGTTCTAATGTTCGATGGGGTCCACAATCAATCCAAAGACCATAGTGAATTAAGTCAATAAATAAAATCTCAATCTTGCAGCCGTGGCAATATCACATTGCTCCTTGCCTCACCTCATTCTCTGCAATAATACTACATACTGCCTCCTCCACCACACTCTGTCTGCTCATCGGAGTGCTCCTCATGGGCCGAGGCTTTCCACATATTGAGTTGTGTAGGCCCATGACCTGATGGACTGTCAGGCTTTTGGACCAACCCACTAGCAGTGGAGTGTGGACCTTTTGCCCGGTCATACAAAGTGAGTACAATGCATACAAATTGAATGTTTTTAGCTTAATCTCTTTTAGTTCACTGTTGTGTAATTCACTGTTTTTAATTCATTATCGGAGATGGTGGTGGGTGACAAATGGCGGTGGCAGCAGTGGATTAATGATGGTAGTGATAATAAATATAAGGAAAAATTTCAATCATACCTTTTTTAGTTTATTATATCTTTATAAACACCCTCTCTATTTTTTTAATCTTTATTGATATCTCCTGTCAAATTAAAAGTCTTACCTAGAATACAATTTTACTAAATTGTTCATGATATATTTTAGGAAAAACTTCATTCACACCCTTTCTAGATAGACATATCTTCAATGAGTTACATAACGTATTAAAATTTGGATCAATTAAAATTCGATTAGAGCCGATCAAAGGCTCGAATCAAATCTTAATACACTCAAATTAAATTTTAATTGGCCCGAACTTTGATACGTAAAAAAATATAAATTTTAATAGTAAAAAATAATTTTTAATCGACTTGAATCGAATATAAATTGGTACGAATTTTAATATTAAAAAAATATAACTTTTAATCGATTCGAATTGAATCAAATTTTAATCGGCACTAACAGCTCAAGTTGAGCTTAAATCGGCTCAAATTTTAAAACATAAAAAAGAAATTTTAATAGGCTTGAATTTTAATACGTAAAAGAAAATAAAATTTGATCAGCTTGAGTCAAATTTTAATCGGTTCATATTTTAATATGTATAAAAATGAATTTTAATCAGCTCGAATTTTAATATGTAAAAAAATAAATTTTAACTAGCTCAAATTTTAATATGTATAAAATTGAATTTTAATCAACTCGAATTTTAATATATAAAAAAATAAATTTTAATCGGCTCAAAATTTATGTAGAAAAATTGTTTGGGGTTTATATAAGAGCAATTTTAGTATTTTAGATTAATTTTATTTTTTGTTAGAAATGGTGGTTCAACGGTAGATGTGTCAATGATATTTAAATATTAACTAGAAGGGGTGTCAGTGATATATGGGGTGTTCTTCAATATATGATAAACTAGAAAGAGTGTGACGGAAATTTTTCCTAAATATAAGATTGAGATATGGTAAAAAA
This sequence comes from Ilex aquifolium, assembly GCA_951799425.1. Lineage (NCBI taxonomy): Eukaryota > Viridiplantae > Streptophyta > Magnoliopsida > Aquifoliales > Aquifoliaceae > Ilex > Ilex aquifolium. Next base: position 4,099,471 of record OX637392.1, read on the forward strand.
ATTTAAATAACTTTCTTTTAATTATAGATATTTTTGTCAATTGCATATGTTATAAACCTCTTGCCTTAAAAATGTTTAAGTTAAATTTCTCATCTTAACAATGCATGACTAGATACTTCTGGCCTTAGAAGTGGTCAGTTTTTTTTTTGGTCGCGAAATATGATATCATTGAAATAAAAACTGCAGAGACAGAGTACTACATCAGGAAAAAACAAAATTATAGAAAAATACTACATCAACAAACTAGATCAGAGCAGACTATCCAACTCCTTGACGCCATTCCTTTTGGATAAGCTGCTTAATTTGTGGCGTAAGATTGGATATCCACTGGGGTGGAAGGCTACCTCTCTGCTTTTGTTGTGCTATCGTGTGCGCTACTATATTTGCTGATCTTTCTATGTGCTTAAAAACCAGGGAAGGGATCTCATGTGCATATGCCCAAATATCTTTTTGGATAGGTTCAATCTCCCTAAGAGTTGCTTCTTGCCCTTTGATAAGGGAATCAATGAGAATCTTTGAATCAGATTCCACTCGTACCTCACAAAAGCCTTCTTCCGAAGCCATTTTACAAGCTTTCCTTACTGCCCAAGCCTCAGAGACCAAAGGAGAAACAGAATCCATCATTCCAACTCGTCCTGCTATAAGTCTCCCCTCGTGGTCACGAGCAACAACAACAAAAGAGCCCTGTTGAGTCTTTGCTGAAAAAGTTCCATCGCATGTCAAATATATCATACCCAAAGGTGGTGCTTCCCAAAGAGGCTGAGGAGCACTGCCTGACTGATCTCTCCGCTGTTTCCTTCCATGATCTGCCTCTCTTGTAGAGACAAAAAGGCTTGGTTAATTACCATTTTTTGTCTGGGCTGACGATGGTTGTATATCCACTCATTACGTCCCTTCCAAATGAACCAAAACAAATAGGCCATAAGTGGTTGTCCATCATTTGGATCATCAAATGAATTCTTTAAAGCCCGAAAAGACTCCATAAGCCAACTCTCAATTTTGCTAACTTGACACCTATTAATGTGAATCTGTAAAGGGGACAAACCCCATACTTCTTGCACCCATGGGCATAATAGAAAAAGATGCTCGGTAGTTTCTTGGGAAATTTGGAGGCTAGTCCTCCTATATAGACTTGTTTGGACTTAAGTCCGTCAAAGAAACTTATTTGTTACGAAGTCCGTTTTTTGTCAATTTTACCATACTATCCAATCCCTTTAGAAGTGAAATAAAACTAAAAATTAAAAACTCCTAAATCTTAAGAGTTTGACTAACATTAAAATCTTTTCTCTCTCATATCTATCTATATCCATATATAGGTTAAGAGTTTGACTAACATTAAAAAATTTTCTCTAAAAAAATTGAAACATTTAATATTAATATTTTTAAAAAATAACAACAGTAACATGTTCAACAAAAATATTAACATGCTTAACAAAAACTGTTGGAAAATTGGATCCAAATAAAGTGAACGGTAGGGTGAGGCGCGGACTAGGTCGCTCTCTTAAGATGATTCGCGACTGGTGCGTCACTGTGGACTAGGCACATCTATGTGATTCGTAGATCTCCTCCGCTAGTCCCATCCCTGCGCACGTGAGAGTCCCAAGACCTCTCTTTGATTCAAATGTTAGATAACACTAGTCTATATATATACTCAAATATCTTTGGTTATGTAGTCGATGTGGGATTGAGTTCCCACACATAAAAAACACTCTTTTAGTTAAAATATATCTAACAAAAACTGTAACATACTTAACAATAATTATTTTTCTCAAATTCAAACGCAAAAAATAATACCATTCAAACACAAAAAATAGTAATATTCAAAAACAAAAAAAAAATAGTAATATTGAATATTAATATTTAGTAAAATAATAGTAGTAACATGCTCAACAAAAACAGTAACATGCTCAAAATAATAGTAACATGAACAGTAACATAATAAAAAAAAAATAGTAACATGAATTTGTGTATATATATATATATATATATATATATTCGGCTACTACTTTCCTCACCATAGCATTGCCACCATCGCACCATCGTCTCCTCCTCAGCAACGCCAACCATCACGTTGTCATCACCTCCACAACAACGCTCACCACCATCACCACCACACAAAAGCCCATTCAAGTTCCACTTCGATAGCTCATTTTTACTCCACACCACCGCCACCACTATACTTGCATCATCTCCATAACAACTCAGCGTACATATATATATACATATATGTATATATGTAGAGAGAGAGCTTTGAATTTGAATTTTAAATTTATGATGGAGATTTTATTGGCATATTTTAATTGACCTTGAATTAAGGGATAACAATAACCAAAATAAGAAATTAATTTAACTTCCTTTCAAGGAAGGATATTTTTGAGATAAAAAAAAATGGACTTAAGTCATTACATATAATTTTAAACATGAATTTAATCCCTTATAAGTTTCATTGTAGGACTCATCTCCAAACAAGTACATCTAGGGGGACTCACTTCCAATTTTCACTAGTTTCTTCTTCTTCCCCACAAACAGGACAGATTGGGCTTTTTGAAACTTTTCTCTTCCATAGCTCCCACTTGGTGGCCAAGGCTCCATTAGCAATTTTCCATAGGAAGGATTGGATCTTAGGAGTTGCTTTCACTCTCCAGATTGAAATCCATAAGTCCTCCGGGGCTTGAAAATAAGATGAAGGTTGATACTTTGCTAGTTGCTTCCTCTGTTCTTGTAATTGAAGGTGATACCCACTTCTGACAGTATAATTTCCTGATTTAGTAAATTCCCATCTCATAACATCCTCTTGTCTTGTTTCACTAAGAGGGATTATAAGGATTTTCCTTGTCACATCAGGTGAGAAAGTAGCCCGAATAAGCTCTGAATCCCATCTCATTTGTGCTAGAACCATAAGTTGCTGAACAATACTCGAGCCACAATCACTTGAATTCACAATTCTCCCTTGTCTAGGCACACACCTATCCTCCCAGCATTTCACTTTACTGCCATCTCCAACCTGCCATAAACTTCCTTTGGCTAAAAGATCTTTGTCATCCAGAATACTCCTCCAAATCCAGGAAATTGAAGCTTTAGGTTTAGCGTCCCACATAGAGCAATCCTGAAAATACTTAGCCTTAAGTATTTTCCCCCATAGTGAACTGGGGTGTTGAAGAAGATTCCAAGCCTGCTTTGCTAAAATAACAATGTTGAAACCCTCAAAATCTCTAAAGCCTAGTCCTCCTTCCCTTTTCTTTTTTTGTGAGGATTTCCCATCTTTTCCAGTGAACTCCCCTTTCACCTGAGTTCTTACTCCACCAAAACCTCTTCACACTTGCCGTAATTTCCTAACAAAAAGACTTAGGAAACTTGAAAATCATCATGGCATATGTTGGAATTGCCTGTACGACAGCCTTAATAAGAACCTCCATCCCTGCCTGGCTCAACATTTTTTCCTTCCACCCTGCAATTTTACCCAGGATTCTCTCTTTGATCCAGGCTAAAGTCTGCTTCTTTGATCTACCCCACTTTGCTGAGAGGCCTAAGTATTTCCCTATGTTTTGCAGGAGAGGGATTCTAAGATCCTGGGCCAATTCTTTTTGGATTTGCTGAGGGGTGTTCTTGCTGAAAAACACTCCCAATTTGTTGAGATTAATTTGTTGTCCTGTTGCATCGCACTAGATATTAAGAGTATTCATCAAATTTATACATTCAGCCTTTGAAGCTTCCGAGAAGAAAATCGAGTCATCAACAAACAAGAGATGTGAAATTCTTGGAGCATGCTTATTCACCTACAGGCCCTTCACTTTTTCATCTTGCATATCCTGCTCAATCAACCTGGTTAAAGATTCAGTAACCAAATTGAACAGATAAGGGGAGATAGGGTCTCCTTGTCTTAAACCTCTACTAGGAGTATGAGAGAAAGCATTTTCACCATTAACAAGAAAATTATACCTCACCATGGTGACACATTGCATAACCATATTTACCCATTTAGGATGAAAACCCATTTTATGCATCAATCCCTTCAAAAAATCTCATTCCACTCGATCATAAGCCTTAGCCATATCAATTTTAATAGCCATCTGGTACTTCTTAGTTTTCCTTCGTAATCTCATGGAATGTAAAATTTCTTGAGCTATAATAATGTTGTCCTGTATTTGTCTCCCCCCTATAAAATCACTCTGGTTTTGTGAGATTAAACAAGGCATAAAGGGCTTCAATCTAGAGGCCATCAATTTAGAAATAATTTTATAAGAAAAGTTAGCACAACTTATAGGCCTTAGATCCCCAACATACTCAGGATTAAGAACTTTAGGCACCAAAGAGATGTTAGTTTCATTCAATTCTTTCAATAAGAAACCTGTTTGAAAAAAATCTTGAATAGCATTAAGTACCTCCAGTTTGATAATGTCCCAGTACTTCTGATAAAAGTGCCCAGGCAGGCCATCTGGTCCCGGTGATTTCATTGCCCACATGCTGAAAATTGTATCCTTCACTTCCTCCAGTGTTGGTATTCTCAACAGTGCTTCATTCAATTGGGAAGTAATCATCTGGGGTATAGCTTGCAGGATGTAGTCATAGTCCCTTTGTCCTCTTGTGGTGAACAACTGCCTATAATAATCCCTAATTAGGCTAATGATTTGTTCTTTCCCAGTCACCCAGTCGTCTTCAGAGTTCTTCAAAAGGAGCAACTTATTCCTTTGCCTTCTCTAAATAGTGGTAGCATGGAAAAACTGAGTATTCTTGTCTCCATATTGTATCCACTTAAGTCTGGATCACTGACCCCAGTACTTCTCCTCCCTTTCCCAGCATTTCTCCAACTCTGCTTTAAGAACAACCTTTTCACCAGACTCCCTTTGTGGGCCTTGTCCATTTTGCAAGTTCATCAACTTTACTTTAATAGCCTCAATTTCCTTCATGCTACTTCTAAAAAATTTATTACTCCAGTGCCTTAGGTCTCTGCAACAAACTTGTAGCTTAGTTCGCAGTTTATACATTCGTGATCCTTGTACATGTTTCCCCCAACTTTCTCTAATAACATCACTACACTAATCTTCCTCAGCCCAAAACGCTTCAAATTTAAAGGTCCTCCTGGCCCTGCTACGTGGCTGTTCAATATCAAGAACAAGTGGGGAATGGTCTGACCCTATCGCTGGTAGGGCAAAGACCACTGCATTGGGAAAAGTTAACCTCTAGACAGGCGTAGCTACTGCTCGATCCAACCTCTCTTTAACATTTGCTTGCCCTTTTCTATGGTTATCCTAGGTAAATCTACACCCTTTACTCTCCAAATAAATCAAACCATTCCCATCCAGGAAATCCCTAAAAGTCCTTAATTTTCAACTTTCCCTCACTCTTCCTCCTCCTTTTTCTGTAGAAGACACAATATCATTGAAATCTCCCAAACATATCCACGGAATCTCAAGGCCTTTTCCATAAGCTCCTAGCCTCTCCCACTAAACAATCCTTTCCTTGTAATCAGGATTCCCATAAATAAAACTCAAGTGCCACGGGCTTGAGACACCCCTTCCTCTAAAGGTAACATCAATTCGGTATTGACTACACCCATCAACAACAAGGTTTGCATCTCTTGTCCACATCATACATAAGCCTCCTGAAAGGCCTATAGGCTTAACCACCACCTTCCCATCAAACCTCAGTTCCCTCCTCAGCCTTTCCAATCTAAAACTCCTCATATTTGTTTCACTTAAACACAGAACTTGGAGCTTATATTGGACACATAGGTCCTTTAAAGCCAGAACTGTCAAGGATGTCCCCAATCCTTGACAGTTCCATGCCATTAGCTTCATGATAGGGGTGGGGGCATGATTAGGCCTACCTTCTCGGCCGTAGTGTAAATTTCCTCAGTCCATTGCACTCTTACCTCGCTCAAATTCTTCACATTCTTCGTCATCACTTGCATAGTATATTTCTTTCCCTTAAACTTGTGAATAGATTTGTGTCTCACAGAGAAGTTTATTACAGGCTCTTCAGTTTCTTGGATATGATATTCTTGCTCTTCACCTCCCAATTGTTCTTCATTAAGTAACCGACTTACAGGAGAGAGAGAACCTTCACTTGTCTCAACTTGAAAAATGTAACCATCCTCTCTTCTCTGAAACTTTGAAGCCCTTAGGTTATTACAACCCTCTAGGATATGCCTCTTCAAAGACAGACTGCGAAACACAGGCCATACAACTATCAACAATTGCTTCAGTATCTAACATTGGGATTAAATTGAGCTCTTGTACCAATTGATCCTAGGATTGGTTATAACTCTGTGTTATTGTAGTTTTCTGGGCACTGGGTATATTTCCACTAGTAAGTATAGCTTGATTTGTTTGAGTGTGGTTTAGATTTGGGTCCTCCGTTTCATAGGGTATGGTTTGTGGTGTGTTTTGGAAAGGACTAGTCAGCTGCTCAGGTAGGCTTTGGGCTGTGACATTGGTTTCCTGGGTTGAGTTTGGGCCTTGTTTATGAAGAGGTGGACTATGGGTTATATCATGGTGCTGGGCTTGTTTAGGACTAGGTTCTATTCGCACAAGGGAAAAATCTGTGTTTGGGTGAAGGCATGACATCAAATCCAAATCCTCATGTTCCAGCCTTTTCTCCTTCATGTTGGTTTCCACACTTTTATTGCCACGTACCCCCTTATCATTTCTTATCTCAGTCATTTCTGAGGGAAGTTGTTCCACTACCTGCTCTGCATACTCGTTCTGATTTGTACCAGAATCCTAGTCTGGCCACGCTTCTGAGGATGGTGAAGTTTCACGCTCCCCTTTGCCCAAAGTTGTCATTACAGTCTCATCCCGGCTTGTACGATCAACTGGAGGTACCATTGCTGCTCTCAACTGTAGTCCATAAATTGCCTGTTGTTCGCCACTCAGAGGGAAGCTACAATTTGCCTGATCATGCCCTAGTTGCACACATTGGTAGCAGAACTCCCCAAGACGTTCTTACCATAGGGCTATCCTTCTATCAACTTGACCTGCCCTTGGAAGCCAGAAATGTGTTGGCAAGGGATTTGTAAGATCCATCAAGACTCTCGTTCTCAAATAATTTCTCCAAATATTCTTTTGCACCAAGGGCTTCATGTTTTCCGCTGGTTTTCCTAAAGATTGCGATATTTTGAGCTCATTTTCTAATTTAATCAGATTTGGTGGAAGGTCATGAGCTTGAACCCAAAACTATGTTGTGTTGAAATCTAACTCTGATATCATAAGGTTTGGTTTCCATTCCTTGCGCACCAAAATATGACCCTTAATAGACCAGCGACTATGTTGTATCACTCTCCACTCTATCTCTTCATTTGGAAAAATAAAGATAAAAGTACCTTGTTCACCATCTCTGATTTGTAGACTTCTCTCTGCCCTCCATGCTTTAATAACAATGTTCTTCACAACATTCCGATTAAGGACTTTGTTAGTAAAGAGCTTGCCAATGAGGCAAGTTTGCTGGCAAAACTCTTCGTATGCTCATCAGACTGTAGTTGTAATCTCACTGCTTGTTTTTCTGGGGGTTGCAACTGATTTGTAGATGAAGAGCCTCGAGATGATTTTGGGTTTAGGGGTTCTGGGTTTGGGGATTCTGGGGACATTCTTGGTTCATACCCTTGAGAAAGTTGAGCTAGTTCCATGGATGAATCTGTGAGTACGAACAGACATAGGTAGAAAGGGTAAAAGAGAGGTATGAAAAGAAGGAAATAAGAGAAGAGTTAGCGAAGGTCAGATGAAGATAAACAGAGGAGACTTAGAGAGGAGACTTAGAGAGAAAAGATGAAAAGTTATTTTATGTCTTCATTTGAAAGACCTTCCTTGGGACTTTCAATAGGTGACACATAATGCATTGAGATCTATTGGATGAGAAAGGAAAAAGGGAAAGAAAAGAAAGAAGGAAGGGAGAAATTTTTCCATGGGTTATACACACCACATGTTGTTAAATGTAAGTGACGTAAATAGATATTGACACCGATATAAGTGACCTAAAGAGAGCTTGACACCGATGCTTCGCTGCCCAACCAGTGGCACATGCATTAAGATGCACAATTGCATCATGCCAACATTCACACCAAACATCCCAGACATAAATGGGTTACTAGCTACAGAGAAATGCATTGATTTCCAGGATATCATCAACCATGTGTGACACATGAATTTATCATATTGATCTACCTTATCATTGTCATAATAGACCGTCTATAAATATGTCCAAACCACCTGAATTAATCCTCCCTTAATTTATCTCTTATAAAAAATTTATAGTTTAGAAAGGAAAATCATATCCAAATATGAAGCAACTCCCACCCTCCCTCCTCTGCTGGGAGGACAAGTAGGGTGTAACAAAGGAAAAAGAAATGACATTGTTTTTTTTTTTTTTTTTAAAATTATTTTTTATTTAAAATTTTTTTAAAATAAAAAATTTTATTAATTAAACTCCAAAATTAAAAGAATCATAAAACCAGTAACTGTTACAATCAAAGCAGTTAAAAAATTCATGTTCAGCTGCTGCAGTCCAGATCATCAGCATACCAGCACCCTCCTTCTGTACAACAGACCTTGATGCATATTCTGATGCAGAAACAGACTGGCAGTACTGGCATCCAGAAACCAGCACTCCAATACCCCTCCACAGATCAGCTCCTACCTCACTCACCACAGGACTTCAGACCAAAAGAAACTCAGGCCAAAAGCACTTCCACTATCAAGACCTCTTTTTTTTTTTTTGGGGTAAAAGAGGAATTTTATTCCAAAAATTGAAGAATTTACAAGAAGCAAAAGAACAAAATGTTCTAAAGTGTGGGAGTTGGCTTTAATCCTTCAATGGATTAAACCAATCCTAATTACAGTATGAGTATCCAAAACTAAACCAATATTTGCCTTCAAAAATCAGACAAAACAAGCAGAATTAATGACCTACATCTAATAAATGTGCTCCTGTAGAAATCATTGGCAGTTGAAAACAAGAGCTGAAGGAAGCAGCGGCCAGCTGAAAATTGCGGCTGAATGACCCAGCTGCAACAGACCAATTGAACCTCCAATAGTCTCTGCCAACTCTTGATCTCTCTTTGAAAACCAAAGGACAGACTGCCATTAAGGCAGACATTCCCTCAGGCAGCACACCAGATGCATTGAACTTAGAGCATATGAAAAGTCATCCTCACTCCATAATAGCTGCTCTCAATCAATAAATGGATCATCAAATTTCCACCATCCTTCCTCCAGAATGAAGCGTAAAAGAGACAAGATAGAGATAAAGGAAGATGGACCAACGGAACAGAAAAGCCGCCAAGAAACTCCAAGGAGACAACCCCGGAATAAACCTGGAATACCATGAAATCCTAGAGATAGCCAATGAAGATCTTGAATACTTGATAATGCTATTGGTGCAGCAACTCAGGCTTGAAGAACAGAACCAAGCTCAGCCGAAACAGGAGCCATAATCAGCATAGACCACATTTTCAATTTGAAACATAAGTTGACTGTAATACAAAGATCTGGAAAACCTCCTTCCCCTTGTTTGAAAAATTACTCATTATTCTAATGAATTCCTTGTTCTAGTAAGTATAACAGTCCCATGTAGCATAGACTGCAGCACAACAATTCAGCACAATTGCAGCACAGCACAAATGCACACAGAAACCAGATCAGAAATAATAAGACTGCCCCATTCTAATATTAACAGTGCAACTCCACCAGATCGAAAATCATTTTGCACCCAATTCCTGACCTCAATACAGAATCATCATCCAATCTCATGCTTTTGATTCACATAACTCCTTCTTCTTGTAGTATACATCCCAGCCTGATCATGTTGCAAAATCATTCTGCCAGCAATAGGCAGAATGCTATGTGAAACAAACTCAGAATAAGTTGTAGATTGAACAACAAAATTACACAAAAAATCTGCCAATGCATTGGCCTCTCTATACACATGCCTCAACTCATATTGCATACCTCCAAGCATCCCCCAAATCTGTTGATGTACCCAGGTGATTCCAAGCTTTCTTAGCAGGTTTCAGGCTCCCATTGGAGATTATATACACTTTACCAAACTCAATCTGGTCGTATAATTGGTCGGCCACATCATTAAAATTGCTTCCTTATGTTTTGCCCTGTAAACAACCAAGCCAAAAAACACACATCAGGACCACTGCTACGCAGGGACATCAACCGTGTTTGCAGTATCTATAGCTGATTATTTATCATAAAAACAAACAATCATATGAGCACGTTGTCAAACTCTTAAACATTTTGCCTACTGCATCACCACAGCTAGTATATTTGATTTGTTTGTATGCATCTGCCTAAATACATATCCACCGTTACAACTTCAATTCACTATTTCACTTGTGCATAATCGTATATACATTTGTCTAAAACTGTAAATGTACAGATGAACCAAAACAAAGAATGTAATCAGTTTCTCCACCACCATCATATGTCTTCCTCGAATCCCCAATGAACCAATACACATGTCAAGGTGTGTGTAGTGCCATATGTATGATTCTATCTCTGAACTTGTTCTCATCAGCGGTGACCAAGTAAATAGCCACCTCTGTTCGAATGTCTTCACTCCTATCCTGCATTTAACAAATGTGAACCATTACATATAACACTTTTTTTTTATTGTAGTATTGTTAAACATATTCGGCAATGTCGGCAAGGAATGTTTATTGTTATTCACCTTTATTGTAAAACCTTCCCCCAAATGTGATGATTGCATCATCTTCACAACAAAAATTCCGCAATCAAAACCATTGTCTTGTTTGGGCATCCATGCAGGTTTAACAACCTTCCACGTGCCCAATTTGTGTTTAAAATCGGGCGCCCTAGTTGCAAGAATGTCGTCCAACACCCGAATCTACAAAACAATTATGGAATGTAATTGGCCAAATACAAAAATTTGTTGACAAGTATCCTATGCTAAATGAAAACTATAAGTATTTTACAACTCTATTCGCATTTGTGCGTCGAACATTGTTTCTTTGTGGATTTGGCAGAGGATCGAGTATGAATGTTTTTTTCTCCTCTATATCCAGCAAAAGTAGATACCAATGTGATTTTTTATCGTTCATTGGGATATAAATCTACATACAAACAGACAATTATTCATAATATAGACTAACTTATAAACAATTAGAAAACGAATTAAACCAATATAGACTACCTTCGTAGTTTTTGTAAAATCAGGGAGTGGGAGGCGACTAAACTTCTTTTTTTCTTTAGGTACCCTTGCACCCTGACTGCGGGTGCTACGGCTTGACATGGCTTGTTGCTGCATACATTCACGAACATACACATTAATAAGTACAGTCACATGACCCGAACTTTTTATTGCATACTTCAACTAAAAATTGTGCATAAATGAGAACGTGTACTTACAGAGAAGACTGTAGGTAAGTACCATCGTCCCGTTTGCGGAGCGATGCAGGCACACATATCAATTACCTAAGTAACATTGTTTACACGATATTTTAGTTTCATTCTCATAACGTCACAACAATAGCAGCAACAAAAAGAACTTTCACAAACAATTCCACTCAGCCATTTGTTTGGGGCAAGGGTCTGTAACACCTCCCTCGTGCCTGCAGCATGGTCACCAACTGATACCAAACGCTCACTATACGTAAACAAAAACGCATTAATTTTATGCACTGGTGCATTGGAAAACGTTACAACTAGCACACACATTAAGTGTAACATATAGCGTCAAATGTAGGGTACACCGGCACATACTCAGATGGCAAGTTTTTGTCAAATATGTAAATGTAGATTGCGCGCTCCACATCATCATCGATATGGGTTATTCTTAGGAACACCACATCTGCCATCTACAACGCAATTTAGTTTATAATTTCATTGAAAATGACACTCACCTGAAAACACATGTTGAATTTTTAATACAAAAAATCTATATATCATACTTCATCTGGTGTGTCTCCCTCTACAGCTTCTGGATCATCCAAATCAACCTACAATATAAAGTTCAGATTTTTCAGTTCACGTCAACAAGTCAGCATTAATAGATGTGGTAATACATTGAACAACACATTTAAGGTTTCACCAGTACAACGGATAATATACACACCTTCGTCAGATCAATTTCATCTTCTTCGTTCTTTCCCCCCATTTCATGTGGGACATCCTTAGCAGTCCCAGATTTATCAAGAATTTGGGACATAAGCTGTCCTATCTCACCCAATCGTTTGTCCATCACAGACAAAGAAGTTGTGCAGTGTGATGCAAACGTATCAAACTTTTTTTCCATGCGATCTGCAAGAACCTCAAGTCTTCCAATTCTTATCCGCAAATCCTAATAACAATATACGTAATAATTCACAGTACAATCAAAATTTTTGCAGCAAAATTTAAGCCTTAGTTTGGGAAAAATATACATTAAGTAATGGAACATTTACATACGTCCGACACTGCTTGCTGGGATGCAGTACCAAGTGCATTATCAATGATCTCCTCCTCCACAAAAACATCCAACTACATACATAAAACGAATGGAATATGGGCGTCAAATACTATGTAAGACAATACCATACATCAGTGCATATGAAAAAAAATATAATTTATAAAACGTATACCTCGTCCAGATTGAACCCGCCAACCTGCAAGATATTATTCATTCTTTTACTGACATCGCTATCACCCCACTCTCCAATTCGGGGGACCTCACGAAAAACCAAAGGAATGATGGTTTGACCTCTCGGTGTAACTCGTTCAAGATAGAAAACCTACATACAAAAGAAACTGAATACCATAACACACTATTTACCCTTGGTATACAACATACATATTAACAAACACCGGCCGGTATAAGTACATTACCATCAGAACTACAAGACAGCCACCCAATGATCCCCGACCGGATGCTTGAAATTTTGTAATGCCTTCGAGGACTCCATCAAATACGAACTTGCACCAATTAGTATGTCTTAATGAAGGCACATCAACAACAGAGTGTAATGCAGCAACACTTAGCGTCACTCGCATTGTTGGACGAAGCATACAAGCAATAATATATAAAATAGACAGACTTATAAAATCGTCAGAGGCATCTGTGATTGAACTAAGGCGCTCTGACAAATGTTTCAAAGATACCTATGCTTGTCCGTTAAATATAGACGTACAAAGATCCTTAATGTTGTCCTTTGTACCCGTTGTGACCACATTTGTCCCTGAAAATTGCAAACCTAGTATGTAGGTGACATCTTGGGGGGCTGAACTTCGCCCATTTCCCATACAAGTTGAAAGCACACCGCTGGGGATCAAATCGTCCAGCCAACCATGCACACAAATCATGCCTGATATATGTGCATCCTATGTTGAGCAATCCTCCCTAGCCAATTTCGATGATGGCTTGTTTTTGTGCGGCATTTAGATTTGATGTGAATTTTTTTATTCTTTTAGGTGAACATCTGGTACCCACATAATGCTATACACATTAAGTAATGGAACAATTACTACGAAACGGTACATGTCAACTTGAATAAACTAATGATGCATATGCATAATGGTCTACATAACTAAATGTAAGAATGTATAACATACTTCTGCAAATGTCTGGCCTATACTATCCCCCCGTCTTCGTCTTTGTCTCTTCCCGGCCGTGTCAGTAGCAACCACTTGTTTTCTCTTTCCCCTAGTGCAATTTTGTTGTCATATAATAACAACTTTGGAAAATAACATATAAAATAATGTAAGCCCAATCAAATGTATATGCATTGTGTTTGATGCAGAGTTAACTACAGCTGTTTATCAACAATCTGGCTTATAATACGAATCAACGGTACTTACAAAACACCATTTATTAGATTAGATGTGATTATAAATGGAATGTACACAGCAACCAAAATATCACAGGACATCGCGGAAAGTGGTAAATGAGACCTAATATAAGAAGACTAGAAATAACCCGTGCCTGGAGCCATGGATGGTGCAACATAAAAATACAGCACCCCAAAGAATCGAGTCAACTATATCAAATTACGACAACCACTTTTTTTAAAAAAAAATGGATAAATTCCGTAACTAAAAACTTTGTGCAACACAGAATCAAGCGCTAATCATGCACTACAAATATTTTCAATAGCGTACAAATAGTTTAAGAATCAAATTATTTGAATTTTTTATATTTTTTTGTTACTATTACACAGTTTATAAGAGAGGATATGATGAAGCTCGAATCCGCAACCTATCGGTCTAATGACGGGCTGCAAAGCTATTAGGCCACCGTTAACTTCATTTTTTTTTTCTTAGTTATTCCATTTTGAATCAATCTTAACCCATAATCAATATATAAAAATAACTGATAAAGTTTACTTAAATAACAAGACTTAAAAAAATATCTACTTGTATACAAATCTGCTAATTATATAGAAAAATCTCTGAAAAATGGGTTACTATAAGCCTAACGGGGATCAAAAGCTTGAAGGTTATCTACATACAACTTCACTAAAAAATAACCCCAATCATGCTTCCATACAGACCTAAAAATATTATACGAAACAAATATCAATTTTGGTTTTCTCAAATAAAAATCAATTAGATACAACTCCAAGCATGCTACCACACACACGCAAATGTTGCATGGACTGTGTGTGAGTGCTACATTAATGGGTGAGTGTAAGTAAATATAAATGCTGCTATTTAGTGACTTGCAGAGTCAATGTGTTTTGAGTGTTTGTGTCTGTGGGTGTTTGTGTACACGCTTTTTAAAAAAATAGCAATCAATTGAAAAATCTCAAATGTAATAATGTAAAATGCAACTTCAATACAATGTATAAACCTAATTTTACTGTCACTGTATCAACAAAAAAAAAATATCTATAAATATTTTTAGAAAAGCCTATTTATTCATAGTTGCCAAGTTGTGATATACCTGCATACACTTGTGTAAAACTACAATATTAGCTCCTCTATACGTCTAAAGCTGCAAAACCAAAAAAAAAAAATTAATGACCAAATTAATTAACGAAAACTCATAACAAAAACTGATCATATTCAAAATCTACACACATAGCAACTTGAGCGACCTTGAAGTGAAACCCAGGTGGTACATTAACGGATTCATTTTTATTTATTTGTTTTGACGGGTAGTGATAGTAATTGATTTATTACTATAAGAGTCATAAAATTGCACAAAATCTAAAGTAATCGGCTCTCATTACTTTCTCAACTCAAATTGGCCACACCACCTACAATCTATAATAAGATTTTAAAATAATCATCAATACTACTTTAAATAGGCCACATGAGTGGAGTTATGTCCCATAATTTATTCATAGATTCATGATTCCTTCAGAGATACTTTATGGCTTCAGAGATACTTTATTCGGCCACAAATCAAGCTCGTTGTTTTGAACAATGATCAAGCTACATGGTTTCTTACCGGGTCTGAAATGTAGTTGTATAATGATGACCTATTATTCCAAACCCCTAATTTGTCATACCAATGGTCTCATTAATATATCATCAACTTAACTAAATTCTTATCTCAAATTACAATAATAAACTCTCAAACACCCAACGCAGTTCAGTCACACAATAAAAGGCCATAAAAATTACCGATCAATTCATTTTAAGTGTATGAATCTCTACATCAAACCAATAAAATGATAAAAACCACAATATATCTATCAATGAATTAGGACATATAAGCACACAGAGAGCTTGATAAAATAGCTCAAGCTTCGTGACCATGCAATTTTACTCTACACAGCTTCAACAATCATAATTCTTACCCATAAACTTCCACATTTATAAATGCAGTCCAAGGCCACTCCTGTGACCCCGAATTAGGCATTACTAACCGCATAAAAAATCTCAAATCATTGAAACCTCGCATTTGTGATACTTCATCCACGCCACAAAAATAACAACATCATCACAAATTCACAGTACAACGGATTGACATGACTTAATTCATATGATTTCACGTTGTTAAATGTATATATTTCCCAACAAAATGCTAATTCATTCACTTACAATCATAAAGACTACCAGACTCAGTAACACATTCCTTAAATTCTTTTAATGCCATTGCATTTCACATAAAACTCAATCCTCTACACACAAAAATGAATACCAATTTATCAATATCAATTAAAGAATGATTGTGCTATTTCGCAAAACAAATGACTACAACATTATCCCTAGAAAGTGATACACAATATAGTATTTCATCTCAGCCACTAACATACACACACCAACAAACATACACAGAGACAAAGCCCACAATGCATGCTCAAGCCAAATTAACACCACCAGATATGCACTTAACACCATACCCAAAACCCGTAAACCTCTTTAACCAATAAAAACAATAACACATAAAAATTTAAAACTAACCATGTCTAACAAACTTAATTCAAATTCAATTCAAACCTGAAAATCTTAAACAAAATGTACAACATCAGTAATGCATTGTTGATTTACCCATTAAACTTTTCCTATACAACATGACTAAACAATAATTAACATTTAATTAAAACTTAAGCAATACAAACCTTTAAAAGTTTAAAGAGAGAAATGGTTTCACACCATATATCATGTTAATAAATTACTCTCTTTAATAAAGTCATCTTCCCTCACAAGTAATAACCCATTTTATCACTTTCTACAACAAAAAAAACTAATGTGTGTTGTGATTTGTGGGTACTGTTTCGGAGTGGGTTACACTAACGGGGAAGATGGAGGGGTTTCGCAAAAAGGGGAAGCTTTGTGTTGTAGGAGGGGGGTTGCGTGCGTGTGTGAGAGAGAAGCATAGAAGAGGGAGAATTACCTGGGAGGGCTTTGGCGGGGAATCTGACAGTGCTTGATGGTGAGAGAGAAGGTCGCATGTGCTAGTTGTCTTTTGGGCTGTGGTGATGGGAGATTGTCGTTGCCGGAATGGGCAAGATATCGTCGAACTGCTGCTCAGAGAGAGAGGGAAGAGAGAAGAGAGATAGAAGGAAAGAGAGAAGGGGTTTTGAAAAGACTAAGAGAAAGAGAGAGAGAGAGAGAAAAAAAATGGCAAAAAATGGGAGGTTAACGATTGGGGGATTTGGGCAGGCAAATGGCCAGTTTTTTTTTTTATTTTTTTCAATTTGAATTTTGAATATGACATTATTTTATCATATTTTGTTTGTTAAAATTTCATACATGGGGTTAAAAATCGAGCAATGGGATAAAATTTTTTTTTTTTTCGATTTTAAAAATAAAAATAAATTATTACTATATTCCAACTAACATAACATGTAATATAATGCATCCAAAAAAATTTATAATTGGAATTAAATTAATCAAAGTAATTGATTAAAATAATAAACAAAATTGGAACCATATAAAAAAATAATAATTTGTAAACTAATCCAATCCAATGGGTATATATATTAAAACTAATTTGGTAACCGAATTACAATGATATGCAACACATGTACGACACGATTAAATGACAACAATCATAAAGAATTAAATACCTTTTCATATGATAGCATTTCTCATTCGTGTGATAAACGGGTTAACCCGTCATACACGTTTATTAAGTAGTTAATTTTCAGGTGATTCCTGTCAACCCTTTTAATACTCGTCTATCCATTTAATAACATTAATATAATAATATCGTAATAATAACTATAAAAATGTTATCCAGAAATTTTTTTTTTGTAAATGCCAAAAAAATAAAAAAAATTAATATATATTGTATTTAGTTACACCCATAGGATTTACAACTGTTATGAGTGTATTTGAACTCAATTGTGGTAAAAGGATTACAATTTGTATGAAAAGTCATGCAACCTTAATTGTAATTTATTATATAACATTAACAGCTTCCAACCACATACAAGACTGCCATTTACTGAGCCTCACCTACCAGTAATTACCATTTGGGTAGGCAAAAGGTTTTGTAATAGCCGTGAACCAACTCCATCAACACAACCTTGCTTAAATATCTACATCTGCATGAGAGGATGGGAGGAAATCCAACAGGTATGTCATACATGATACCAATTATTTTGAATGTCATTTATTTTGAATACATTAGAATAATGTTTGATTATGTGTTCCTTACTATGATTCAATTATTTTCATAAATATATGTCCAAACTGCATTTTTTTTCATTTACTTTTCCAATAATTTTCTATTTTTGGAAATGAATAATTATAATAATAATAATAAATAAATAAAATTGCCATTTTAGGTTTCACGCATAAAATGGCTCATACTAGCTTAGAGAAGGGAAAACATGTCGTTATAGACTTAAATGAAACACCTGATGATAGTGAAATATATGAGTTTGACACATATAATGGTGAATATGGGCATCGTCACGGTAAATCAACTTCGGCTTCGTCACAACCCCTTGAAATGGAAAAATCTTTACAAGACTTATCGGCTGTGGAAGTCAGTCATATGAAGTTTAACTCGGAAGATGAAGCAAGAAATTTTTATAACACATACGCTAAGTTTGTAGGTTTCAGCGTCAGGAAAGATGACTTAAAATATGACAAAAATCACGTCCCGGTGTCAAGGAAGTGGGTATGTTCGCGACAAGAGTTTCGAACTGTAAAATACTTAAACCGAGATGACAGGGCACGGGAACCAAGGGGAATAACTCGAGTTGGTTGTTTGGCGGTATTCCGCGTTAAGTATGACAGAAAGTCGGAAACTTGGGTAGTAAAGGAGTTTGTGAATGATCATAATCATCCGTTGGTTCCACCGAGTGGAGTGTCGTTCCTTCGGTCCCACCGCAGTGTGAAAAGCCCAGAAATAGAGCAAGCAACAGCACTTCGCAGTGTTGGAATATGCACTAGCCAAATACGAGATTTTATGTTGCATCAAGCTGGCGGCTACCAAAATGTTGGCTTTACGCGAAAGGATTTGTACAACGCTGTTGCAAGCCAAAGAAGAGAGGAAATGATCGATGGGGATACTGAAGGTGCACTAGCATACTTGAGCGCGAAAGATGAGTTAGACCCATTATTTTACTTCAGGTACAGCGTTGAAGATGATAATTCATTAAATTGCCTCTTTTGGGCGGATTCAACTTCCCGTGTTGACTATTCATGTTTCGGTGATGTTTTGGTATTCGATACAACATACCGCACCAATGCGTACAAAAAACCATTTGTCATACTTGCAGGTGTAAACAACCACAATGCTACTTGCATTTTTGGATGTGCATTGCTTTCATATGAGACCGTGAACACATATGTGTGGGTGTTGGAGACATTTCTGGATGCAATGGATAATCAAAAGCCTATATCAGTTGTCACCGATGGGGACAAGGCCATGGTCACCGCAATCGAAAGAATTTTTTCACATGCAAAACACAGACTATGCAGCTGGCATTTGGAGAGAAATGCACTTCAAAATATTCATGCTGAAAATTTTCTTCGCGAGTTCAAAAACTGTATGTTCTCCCGATGTACACCTGACGAATTTGACGTTATGTGGGAATCAATGGTACATTCATTTGGGCCGGAGGATAACAACTGGATATCAGATGTGTACACAAAGCGTTGGAAATGGGCTGAAGCATTCTTGCGGGGTCATTTCTTTGGCGACATCAAAAACACGCAACTCTCAGAAAGCTTGAATGGTTACTTGAATCGTTTCCTCAAAATAAGGTTTCGTCTGTATGAGTTTGTTAGGCAGTATGATCGGGGTGTCTCAAGAATCAGAGAGACCGAAGCCTATAACAACCATTATTCTGAAAACAATACACCAGTATTGACCACTTCGCTACGCTGCTTAGAGCAGCACGCTGCTTCACTATATACCAGGTCAATTTTTTTTAAAGTTCGGGATCATATAAAGGCCGAAGCACTCTTCTTCGTTGTCCAAAAAATTCAGCACAATAGTCATTCAAGTTATTATCTGTTGAAGTACACAAAACCAACATCTAGTTGGAATGTGATATATGACTATCAGAATCACACCATCAACTGCAATTGCCTGAAATTACAATTTGTTGGACTTCCTTGCTCACACATCATTACAGTTTTGAAAACGGAACATATAACAGAGTTCCCCCCAGTACTATTCTAAAGCGATGGACAATTACGGAAAAATCAGCTTCCCCACCGACCTCTGTGCCTCAAACGTCAAGAACCATTTCAATTTCTTGCCGGTATGCTGGATTAATGTCAATGTGTAGCCGGATGTGTTACTACGCAACACATTTGCCTGATGACACACAAGAGCTTCGAACAACAATAACTGCAGTAACCAACCGCATGAAACAATGGCATGATACACACGAGGCAAGACAGGTGTCATCATCACATTACACAGATAATGACACTGTGTCGAACATAAAATTTGGTGTCGTCGATCCCAAGACAATGACAACTAAAGGCAATCCGGGCCGTGTACGGAAGAACCTACCCATAGCTCCGCGCCGATGTAGTAAATGTCGTGGCACTGGACATACTATTCGTAAGTGTCCGTAGCTTACGTGCAATAAAGACGACCCACATGATGACATGCCCTTCTCACAACCTGGTGGCTCCCAACAACCCATGTCATCAACTCAAGAAGACAACCATTAGAATCGAACTTACAATTACAACGTCCTCTGATATCAGGTTTCATACATTATCACCTTTTACTTACTTTGGAAAATTCAGTACATACCAACATGGTTTTGATATCCATTTTATATTTTTTTTAACAGAAAGTGATATACTGGAGAGGGTACATGGTGAGGAACAGTGGTGCGTAATGAATGGGGTGGCATTGGTGTGGCTTCCTCCTTTTTTTATGGGGAGTGCTCTAACATGATTGCGGTAAAGAGTAGGAATTCGGTTGATTTTTCGATGGGTTTGAGCTTGCATTGTGATGTTAGCTTGGTTCTGTCATCTGATCAACAGAGTCTCCCTGTTTTGTGAAAAATAAAGATGGTGGTCTTCGATGATAAGGGGTAATAGGTCCTACTGCTGAAGCTTTTTGTCTTGGATGATTAAGTGTTGATTTGTTTGAAATAAGGGGAAAAGATAAAAAACGCTTTATTGTTGATATGTGCTTATGGATTTGGACTGTGATGGGGATTTTTGCTGAAACTTTAGAGTTTGATGTTGTGTATTTTTGGCTTTGCATTGTTACTTTTGACTTTTACAGGTTATGGATGGGCGTCTGTGCCTTTCCCGTTGTTTCTTGTAAATATTTTGCATTATTAATAAATAAAATTCCCTTTTCATTAAAAAAAAAAAGATCCCTGCTTTTGCTTCAATTGTGCACGGGCAGTAGATTAATATTTCTTTAAACATTTTGGAGGTAAGTACGACTACATGTGCGTTTGTCATTGCCTTCAGTTATTTGCTACAAACTATTCCACGATTTCATTATCATACTGCACTTAATATTTCTTGCAGTGTTACTGTGTACACATCTGGCCACTTAAATGTTCTGGGATAATCACCATTTTGCTCTACAGCAGCTGACCACACAATGCAGCTTTCTTAAGTTGCATGGAAGGTTCAACTTCTTTTTTTTTTTTTTAAGAAAAAGGGGAAATTTTATTGATCGAAGCAGTAATTACAAGAAGCAAAGAACAAACAGTTTTACAAAATTCAAAAATGGCTTTAATCATTCGAGATGATTAAAACCATTTTAAGCTACAAAATTGTGTCTTTTGATCTTCAGTGCAGCTCCTGAACTCCCAGACAGCTCCTGATGCAGAATCCCCAGATCAGAAACAAAATCCATCAGAAACAGACCAATGCAATCCAGTTCACATAAAAAACCAAGACTCAGCTCTATACACCAACTTCCCAGACATAAAACTTGACCACACAGTCTGCCAGAATATAGATCATCACAAAAGTTAGCTTTAATCCTTCAAAAGGATCAAACCAACTTATCCTCCTACCACAAACAAGACCCCATGCTCAACACAGTATCAACCCAGACACAGACTAGACCAATCAGATCAACTGCCCAGTCTTCCATCAAGCATTCTAACCTCTCCTCCATCATCCAACTCCTTGCCTTTGGTCACAAACCACAAGTCTCCTTTTCCTTGCAGTAGCCAGTCCAAACTGATCCTGATGAAACATCAATCTGCCAGACACAGTCAGACTGCTATGAGAAGATAACTCAGTACATGCTCCGGTCTGAACAGCAAAAGAGGCCAAAAAATCAGCTACAACATGTCAACGTTTCTAACTACAAGCCAATATATTTAACAACCATCCACCCAACATCTACAACAACCTTGCCAAAATGTCAAATATTACTATACAACAAAAGATTCACCAAAAAAACACAAAACCAATGTGTCATTTGTTGATGTACTCTTTAAAGTCCTTATAAAAACAATCTAATTTTGACTCCAGACGTTGTAACGACCCCTTCATTTCATCCTCGAACTTTTCAAATCGGGCCTCCAACTTTTCAACCATTTGCTGAAGTGTTTGTTGAACCTCAGTAGTACCAACATCAGAACCACCTTGACTAGCCCCAGCTTGACTAGCCCCAACTTCAGACACCGCTGATGGCTGCTTCACACGCTTGCCCCGTTTCGTACCCAAAATCGCTCCCACATTTTTATTAAGTGTACCCATACCCATTGGATTCATGGGGTACATAAAACTGTTATTCTCCTGAAATTCAACCCCACTGTGCTTCAAAATCTTGGAAATTAATATTGGAAATGGAAGACATGGTCTGCAATCCTCGACGGTAGATGCTTCGCGAACATGGTTGAATATGTAAAGGGGTAGATCAATAATAATCCCATTTTCACCAATAGCATATAATAGTTGGGCCGTATCGTATCCAATCTCAGTAGTATGCCCCCTCAGATGAATATTACAGGCAACAATTCGGTTTATGATCCTAAACGTTGGAGTAAGGTCAATGTGAGGAATTTTGCTTTTCTCATTCTCCCAAGGGACACTCCCAATACAAATATGTCGAATAACCGTTGACATTTCGGGAACCTGCTCCTTACTTGAGTATGGAAAGACAATAGAATTCTCAGGAATTACTGGTCTATCAATTTTTATTATATTTGAGATAAGATCAGGCGAAACAGTTATGGATTTCTTCCTAACCATTGTCTTAAATGTCAGCTCATTCTCTTTGTAGTCATGAACATTTGCATAAAAAAACCTAACCAGATCAACAAATGCTTTATCTCCCACATTCACTTCAAACAGAGGATCCCATTTTCGAGCCCGAAGTATTTCAGGGCAATCCACACTTCTTACTAGCTCTTCAAGGTGAACACCACGCTCAAGTATAAGAGGACGTTTAAGAATGAATGTATCATACCTCTTCTTGGCATCTTTATCCACAAAGAGTTTTGCATTGGCAGCACTCCTCCTGCTAGCCACCTTCTTCTTCCGTTACTTCGTCTCTCCACCTGACATCAACAAAGCTCCAAATGGAAATTTCACTCTTCTTCTACAAAGCTTCACAACGAACATTCATGATGTAACCTGAGTCTACTCTTCTCCGAATGAAGATTCACAATGGATTATTCACAATGGAAGATTCACAATGTAGGCCATCGCATTTGTGTACCCGATCGCATGAAAGGGATTTAGGGTCGTTGGCGATTTAGGGTTTATGGAATTGCGAGATTTTGATTGGGTTTTGTAGGATTTAGAATGGGTTTTGTAGGATTTGGAATGGGTTTTTGTTTGTGTAGAGGATTTGGAATGGATTTTGAATAGCTTCGGTTGGCGCGAGTGATTTAGGGCTAATTTCATGCGATTTGGGGATTTATTTGTAGATGCTACGATGTTAATTTACTACAAAACCCCCC
The DNA here is from genome assembly GCA_951799425.1 of Ilex aquifolium. Classification (NCBI taxonomy): domain Eukaryota; kingdom Viridiplantae; phylum Streptophyta; class Magnoliopsida; order Aquifoliales; family Aquifoliaceae; genus Ilex; species Ilex aquifolium. The sequence continues at coordinate 4,123,223 of OX637392.1, forward strand.
CTTACAACGCTTCAATTAGTTCCTCTTTGAGGGCATTTAAGTAAATACATCATAACTGATCGGTCATATTCACTTTCGATCGATTACAATCCCACTTGTCCCTTCAATTTCTACCTCAATAACTCAATGATCGATCATTTAACATATTTGATCGATCAGATGTCCCCAATACTTATGAGTTCTAATCTGGAACAATTTGATGGATCAATATAAATATTTGATCGATCGTATGTCCCAGTACTTAACATCTGCAACAATTTGATCGATCCATATAAATATCTGATCGATCAGATGTCCCCAGTTCTTATGAGTTCTGATCTGGAACAATTTGATGGATCAATATAAATATTTGATCGATCGTATGTCCCAGTACTTAACACCTGCAACAATTTGATCGATCCATATAAATACCTGATCGATCAGATGTCCCCAATTCTTATGAGTTATGGTCTGGAACAATTTGATCAATCATTATAAATATTTGATCGATTATATGTCCCCAGTACTTATGAGTTCTGATCTGGAACAATTTAATGGATCAATATAAATATTTGATCGATCGTATGTCCCAGTACTTAACACCTGCAACAATTTGATCGATCCATATAAATATCTGATCGATCAGATGTCCCCAGTTCTTATGAGTTATGGTCTGGAACAATTTGATCGATCCTTATAAATATTTGATCGATCAGATGTCCCCAGTACTTATGATCTGCATCAATTTGATCGATCAATATAAATATTTGATCGATGTAATTAACTGAATACATACTGATTTATCATATTTTTTAAACGATCGATCAAATCTCCCCAGTATTTCTTTTACTTCTGATTCACATTAGAAATCTGCAACAATTTGATCGATCAATATATCATTCTGATCGATCGATCTCAATTACAACTGACTGATCTATCCAATTTTTTAACCGATCGATCAAATATCCCTAGTGATTATTCACTGGGCAAATCTGCAATACAATGATCGATCAATATATATTTTGGATCGATCGAATTCACTTACTAAATAGATCGATCAAATTTTTTAACGATCGATCATTTATCCCCAGTACTTTATTACTTCTGATTCACTTTCAAATCTGCAACAATATGATCCATCAATATGTATTATTTGATCGATCAAATTCACCGTCTACTTATTGATCTATCATATTTTGTACACGATCGATCAAATTTATGCACTATGGTTGTTAATATGTCTTTATTTTTGTATCTGTTCCAATTGCTATTGTACATTTATCACTGATGTAGTAAATACTCCATTGCCTTTGTATTTGGTTCCACTAATATTCATAATTTCTTACTTTTGTTGTAATTATACAATTCATTTTGTACTTTTTCTATTAATAATCATTAACTTCCCAATAATTTTGTAAAAACACCTTATTGAGCCAATATGATAGATCATTCATATTCGTGATCGGTCAAATTATATTTTTTTTCATTTTTTTCCCAAAAATTCATTTTTCTTAACCCACGCTCCTTACCACATAATAATCGATCATATGTTTATTAGATCGATCAATATATAATGATCGATCAAATATCCCATTGATCGATCCATTAAGGTGACTATGAGTATATTATCCTCGTAAATTTATCAACTATGGTTGTAAATATCCCAACTACTATTGTACATTATTTACTAATTTAGTAAATACTCCATTGCCTTTGTAGTTGGTTCCACTGACTTTGTAAGAATACTATTATCTTTGTTATTGTACTCATTGTTGTTGTAAATCTTGCAAGTGATATTGTAAATATTCCATAAACTTCGTAACTCACTCATTGTTGTGGTACAGCCTTCATCCATCATTGTTGTACAGTTTAAGTTCCAACAGGTCATTTCGATTGCATTTACTTCATCTTTACACGTGTCCATTTCTGCAGTGTTTTGTTCAGTTTTTAGCCCCCAAAGTTTTTCGGTATCATATCGATAAAGTCAATGGCTGTACCGTAGACTACTCCATGGAAGAAACATCAACCTAACTCCCACATTGTGATTGTTGTCCTCAAACAAAGGAAACCTTTACAAACAAACCATCTCATTCATCCTAAAACCACCTCAAAAAAATGGCCTCTCTCCAATCCCGAGAAAACTCCGAACCAGATCCCCACCTCCCACTAGTCCTCATCCACCGCCTTCCACAATTTGAACAAATCTTCATACCCTGGGCCCAAACCCGATTCCGTCTCCTCGAATCATCGGACCCAAGTTTTTTAGCCCAGGCACAGTCCATCCGTGTCCTTGTCATCGTGGGCCCAACTCCGGTCACCTCCGAGACGTTGGATCAACTCCCCTCTTTGGAGTGCCTGGTGGGATCCAGCGCCGGCCTCGACCACGTCGACCTCGCCGAGTGCCACCGCCGAGGCCTCAGGGTCACGAACGCCGGCGATGCCTTCTCCGATGATGTGGCCGATTACGCGGTGGCTCTCTTGATTGATGTTCTCCGTCGGGTCTCCGCTGCGAATCGATACGTTCGGACCGGGCTGTGGGCCGTTCAAGGAGATTTCCCCCTAGGTTCCAAGGTCATTTTCCCCTTTCTCATCTCTTTTCACTTCAATAATTCGTTCTTGTAAGCTTTGAACTCTGGGTGTGAATTTGTTATTTGAATTGCTACAAGTTATGTGAGAGTGAGAGTGAGAGAGTGTGTGTGGGTATATTCAATACAACAGTGATATATGATATGATCAATTAATAATAAAATTAAATAGATAAAGTGAACACCACTCGGTAGTTATTGGGTTACATGAAAGAAGGGTGGGTAAATATCGACGGGTACGTGTCAATACTAACATGATATCACGTTGCAATGAATATTTATTCGTGGGTGTGGGTGTTTTTTCCAATTTTGTTTTCTGTTTTTAGAAATGGGAAGGTAAAAGTTTTTTCACCCTCATTCTCTATTCTGTTGATATTATTTTTTTAACCTCTAAAACAGAACTTCCCATTTATAGATGATGACAAAGAGGTAAATGTAACAGTTTCATCGTATTGGATGGCTATGTACTTACTATGCAAAAATAAATCAGTCCCGGCGAAAATAGTTTGCCTTTGACCGGAACAAAAAAGAGATTAATTGAGGTGCACATAGTTGGCCCGAACACCCTTAACCGTAAAAAAAAAAAAAAGAATATGTTGTCATGAAATTAACACTTTAGTATAGCTAATTATCAGAATGACAGAGCAAGATTTATATAGCCGGCTCTAACTAGGTAGGACAAAGCTTTGTCCTGTGGATTTGGAAGTTGTATTGTTTTTTGGCAGTAGATATGCAATATTTAAGTTCTATTCATCTTATGGTTTTTCTATCTTGGTGTTGAAAATATTTTTTTGGTTGCCATCATTGAGAATGAAATATGAAGTGTCGATGACATTATTAAATTTGTGTATAGTGGTAGTAGTAGTAGTTGTTACTATAAATACTATTGTTCTCAGTTTGCTAATTTTATGTCTTTGGAAGTATGGTATCAATATGAACAACATCAGACCCGGATTCTCGTGGTGCTAAAGGGTTAAGAAATAAGTGATAAGTCTATAGAGGGTTTCAAAAATTGTAGGAGATTTTGGACCATTCGGCATGTAAGCCTTCTTTACTGTACTTTTTTTTTTTTATGTTAAATTCTACATGATAAGTTTGGGGACCAGGAATGACAATAAGTGGATGTAAATAAGTTTTCGTTTTGTTTGATAGTACTTATGCTTATATGCCTAAATGATGCCACATGCTGTACCATATCGCTAAATTGAGTATTCGGCTGGATGATTAATACCACTTCTGTACTGGGACAATTGCAGGTGGGGGGAAAACGAGTAGGGATTGTGGGCCTGGGTAGCATTGGCATAAGGATCGCCAAAAGGCTCGAGGCATTTGGCTGCATCATAGCCTACAACTCGAGGAGGAAAAAGCCACATGTTTCATATTGTTGTTACGAAGATGTTCATGACCTTGCAACTAATAGTGATGTTCTAATTGTTTGTTGCTCATTGACAAGTGAAACCCACCACATAATTAACAAGGATGTCATGGAAGCTCTGGGAAAGAAAGGTGTGGTCATTAATGTTGGCCGAGGGGCTCTTGTCGATGAGAAAGAATTGGTGCAGTTTTTGGTGCGAGGTGAAATCGGAGGTGCAGGCCTTGATGTGTATGAGGATGAACCTAATGTTCCGGAAGAGCTCTTTGCAATGGATAATGTTGTTTTATCTCCACATAAAGCTGTTGCAACTCCAGAATCCATTGTAGCATTGCAAGAAGTAATTATCGGCAACTTAGAAGCTTTCTTTTCCAGTAAGGCTTTGCTTTCACAGGTTGAGCTTTAGTGAAGGAACTATCCATTTCACATATGCATGTTGTAACACGTCGTTGACGTTGATTATTTGTACCCAATAAGATAAGGAAGAAATGTATGGAACCTATCAGCCATAGCTTCAGCCAAGGAGCTGATGAATTTGCAAAATTCCTGTGAATGGGATTGTTTCAGGATGACTTTCCTGGTGTAAAATGCAGATCAAGCAGTGCTACAAAGAAAACTGATGTGTTTGAGAAGCATAAAAGGGGGAGGGGGGCGACCAGCAGGTAGTGACCCCCTGGGCGTGAACATGAGGGCCTCCCCCGATGCGGAATATTCGGTTAGCCATAACTACAGACTCCATTAAAGTAGCCCGTCACTACACTACCACAGGAGCACTAGTGAGCAAGACGGGGGACCCCGTGGATCGAACCCTGCTTGCAACTTCATGGGAGTCAGGATACGACCCTAAGACGGGATCGCCTTGCCACTAAATCACCAGCTCCAGTTAGGGATGTCAATGGACCGAAGCGGGGGCGGGGGGTATAGTCTTCATCCCCGTACCCGCTTAAAAAACCTTCGTCCATCCCCGATCCACCCCCGCTAACGGGTATAATTTTCATCCCCATCCCCGTCCGCGGGTAAATTTATAATCCCCGTCCCCGTCCCCGCTTCCCCTGTCCCCGCCCAAACCCAAGCCCAAGCCCAAGCCTAAGCCCAAGCCCAAGCCCAAACCCAAGTTCAACAGCAAAACAATTTAAGTTGACCCAGTAAGTTGAGAAAACTCTATAGCTTACAATTCTATAAACAAAGGCCCCCCAAATACATATAAATGGCAAACAAGGATCAGCATAATTGACCCAATAAGTTGAGTTCTTAGTCCTTGCGTTGATGCATTGTAATTTGCCCTTCCTCATGACTATAAACTACTGAACTCCCTAAACTATTTAAGTTATTACTAGCAACAATTATTCTGATAAGATCACTTAAACAATTTAAGTTATTGTTTTCTTTGATTTGGTCTATATATATCTTGCTAACTTCCAAACATTAATAGAAAGGAAAATGTCTGGTTGGGAAGTGGTTAACTTCAAAAACAGATTAATATATCTTGCTAATTGTATGTTCTCTACTCAATTGAACACAATATTCTTAGTAATATGTACTTTTTTTTGGTGGGAATATGAACAATAAAAAATATGTACTACGACAGAAAAGAAGACAAAAAAAGAATCAAACAACAAAAAAGAAATATATTCCCATAAAAGTCGCCTTTTGGATGCTTGTGGAGAACCTGGGATGCTTGTAGTTGTGGTTGGCTTGTGGCTTCGAAGATGAGACAGCGAGAAAGGCGAGTCTCTAAGACTCAAAGAGAAGGAGACGCCATGGATCGATCGACTGAGAGAAGCAGAGAAAGGCGAGAGGCAAGATTCTCGAAGAGGAGGAGGCGCGAGTTTGCAACAACTGAAGATGAAGATGAATGATGAAGAGGCATGGGTTTGCAGCATATACTCAGATCACCCATCTGTGTGTGTGAGGGACAGAGACAGAGAGGGAGGGGGCGGCGTTGATTGAGGAAAAGGAGTAAGTTAGGCCTAGGGTTTTAATTGGGAGTTTATATATATATATATATATATATATATAAACGGGTAACGGGGACGGGGCGGGGCGGGGCGGGGACGGGGCGGGGGTAAAGGTAAGTCCATCCCCGCCTTCATCCCCGCACGGGTTTATACGGGTATCCCCGTATACGTCCACGGTCCAATACGTATAGTCCATCCCCGGTCCAAACGGGGCGGGTTTGGACGAATACCCGCTTTTCCCCGGTCCATTGCCATCCCTAGCTCCAGTGGTAAAGAAAACTGATGTTTGGTACACAAGAAAAAGACTAGTTTGGGTATATTTTTTTCCCTTGTGTCACTGAGACTTCTACCTTGCAAAATCAGATTGGATTTTCCACCAAGGTGGAGAAAAGTTTGAATTTTTTTTTTTTTGGTTCAAAGGGGTTTTTGGACCAACTTACGCACAACTCGATTAATTCCCTTTTTCGGCCCAATCGAAGACAGGTCATCCACGTCGGAACTAAAGTATTAATGAGAGAATAACTCCCTCATGACCTGACCTAAAACAATTAAATTATTATTTTGCTACGATACTAAAAAATGAGAACTATTACACTACCCAATAAAACACTTTATTAAAAATTATTATATTTTAAGGTCAAATAATAACCTTTTTATTTTTGTTGTAACTTGGAATGCCAAAGGACATGATCAATCAAAAGGAATTTAGAACTTTAAAATGTAACTTACACTTTTTAAAAATGAAGTTACAATTGATTAATGTCATTCATAATTGATCATAACATTCTATAATTGATTATGAGTAACCTCAATTATTTATAACTTCACAATAAAGATGTAATTTAATCATCAACCAAAGAAACTTTGGTATTATAAAAAAAATCGATGCCATAGTATTATCTCGGAAAATACCTTTCATATATCGTAATTTTTTTTTTTCAGTTTTTAAAATTAATATGTAAAAATGTTACTCTACATATTTGTCAAGAAATATTATTTCTTAACATCACATAACTATATGAGAAAGAAGCTATCGCACCCACGTTGAAACTCAAGCTAAGATTCTACCACCTATTTTGGATAATTATGTTTAACCTAATCGAACTATTATAATTACGAAAACTCGAACTCAAATATTAAAAAAAAAAAAAAATTCCGAGTTGCTATCCATTAAACCAACCATTTTACGATATATAATGCAAATTTTCACTTCATTTAATGTTAGTCTGGCCCCACATGGGTGCACCCTATCAAAACAAACCATGCGAAAATAGGTTCACACAAAAATCCAACGTGTAACCATATCTAGGAGGATCATGGATTTTTCACCCAGACAGAGTATGACTTGGCACTTTGCACGTGACTATCCCAGGAGGAATTAGGAAGAAAACAACCGACTCTTGAAAATCAAGAGTCAAGACAACGGTCACTAAAATTTCTCTCCACACATTGGGCACTTGCCTTATCTTTGAGCTGTCCCTTCTTTCCCACCCTCCCACCAAAACCATCAAAACTCTTCCACAAACATGTACCCACTTCACAAATCTTGCCCTTCACTTCACCACCACCACCATCGCCGCCGCCGCCACCACAGATGGCCACCAAATTTGGGTTTACTCTGACAATCCCTCGTTTCTTCACCGCCCCTTTTCGAAGACCTGCTCTTACTGTATGTTCTTCTTCTTCTTCTTCGTCACCATCTTTATCTTCTTCATCAAGGGTTCAGTCCACCCAATTCATCGGCCGGGAGTTTTCTTTTCGACGCAAGGTGTTAATTCTTTCGCCCAAGGCCACTACTGATAAGCCAGGTTGGGTTTTTATGTCTAATTCTTTATCTATTTGTTGATTTGATGTTTAACTTCTAGACCCTTATTGATTTTTTAAATTGTGAAATCTGTGGATGACATGTATAGCCTTGGATACGAGTGAATTAATTACGACTAAAATTCAACCTTGTTGAAACTACTGGCATGTACTAGGTAAAGTTTGAAATCTTGCACTTTCTAAAGAATACTATGAAGTCTTTATTGTAATAACTTAAAAGGGTTTTATTTTAACATCACTATCAGTTTGAAACTAATTCAAAGGCTGTATTATCCTGATCACCTTACTTAAGCAGAGAGTAGGACGGTTTTTAGATTTTTAAATTTCAGGGAAAAGGGTGTGATCTGGTGAAATGGGCAGAAACACATTTAAAAGGGAAATCCTTTCTTCTTACATTGAAGAAGTTTGCATTATAAGCTACGGTTTACTGTATTTGGGCTGAGTAATCAAAAAATTGTCTTGAGAAAATTAAAAGGGGGAAGAAAGATAGACAGAGGAGAAAAAGGGAAGAGAGATTGTGAGAGAGCTTGAGATCTCGCTTTGACAGCCATTATTTGTAACAAATCATGCACATTTATAAGAGTGGCCTCGTGTTTTGAGATTGGCGTAATGATATTAGGCATAGCCAGCTTGCGGAGAACAAATGAAAAATAACGCTCTACCTGTTTATGTCAGTCAGTTTCTATCCTGTTTCCACTCTTCTTCGCAAGACTTGTCCATTATGGTTACATTATGTTGGTTGTGATTGGAAAATTGTTATTTATACAAAGATTTTTGAACATCAAAGCATAGTTTTAAAGAAATAAACAATGCACCTGGCACTAGCAAATTTCTGGACTTGTTTCTTCTCTGAATTTATTTCGCAGGACACTCTTTACAATCTGCATCACACTTCCTAAACCTAGTTTTCCTTTCAGGTCAGGTCCAAGAAGATGAGGTTGACAGTAAGATACTGCCCTATTGTAGACTAGATGAAAAGGAGAAGAAGTCATTGGGGGAGATGGAACAAGAATTTCTTCTAGCATTACAAGTACTAAAGCATATTATTTTTCATTCTTTTGTGGTTTCTGTTTTCTCCCTTTTTAATGCATGTATATTAATGTCTGGATTTGTGCTTGACCGTGACTGTACTCTGATACCTTGCATAATTCTGCTGGCCCATGATCTTTGCAAACATAGACAAAGCATTTTAGTTTCATTTCATGACTATATTTCTTTCATCTGTATAAATCTGTTTTTGCCTTTTCTATGCAATGTAAGATGCATTAATCTCTGTACTTTCTGCTACAGTCATTCTATTATGAAGGAAAGGCTATCATGTCGAATGAGGAATTTGATAACCTCAAGGAAGAACTAATGTGGGAAGGAAGCAGTGTTGTGATGCTAAGTACATACTAAATTCTACCCATGAAACATCCACCTATATATTCATGACATTAACCTTTCCATCTTTAGTTGAACCTCTGAGTTATATGTTCTATGACTATGTTATTCTCTTACAATGCAGGTGGTGATGAGCAGAGGTTTCTGGAAGCTTCTATGGCTTATGTATCTGGGAAACCTATAATGACAGATCAAGAATTTGACAAATTGAAGATAAAACTTAAGGTTTGCATGCATTGGTATTGTATGCACGTGCACATGCACATGCTTGAGGTTTTCCACGAGTGGCTTGTGCATGTGGTAAACAAGCATGTGCATGTCAACTATTATTTACAAGTTTGTGTTTGAAGCTTTAAGACATATGTAAAATAGTTCAATCATGTGTAGTCTTGCTATTACCTAGTTCCTTATCGTGGGAAGTTAGCTAAAGCACATATGCAATTCTACTTCCTTCTCTACTACTTTCTATTGCTTCTTCTGGTGAATTTTTCTCATCCATAATTGTCTTTTAGATGGACGGGAGTGACATTGTGGTTGAGGGTCCACGATGCAGTCTTCGTAGTAGAAAGGTTTGTGCTATTTTTAGTCTTTCTTTTGATCCAATTTTTTTTTTGATAGGCCAAGTGTATTTTCATTTATTATGAACTAGTCTGATTTAATTTTGTATACAGGACAACTGCATTTATTTATTTATGGATATTCGTCACGGAAATTATTTTAGAGAAATGGCTTAAAAGAGTTTCACTGGTAGTCTGGTGCTGGTGCTAGGGTTATACATTTCTCAAAATTTACGAAACCTGTAAAAGAAGTTCTCTCTCTCTCTCTAACCCACCCACCCACACGTATACAATATCATTTTGTCGCAATGGAACCCATTTAGTCAATTCTAAATTCTAAACTGGTTGAATTTACAAAAGAACAGTGCCTTTTGCGTTCCTATTGCCAAGATGCCGTTCTGATATCACGCATGAATGCATGGCAGCCCTATACTGCTGAGGCATCCCTATGTGGGCCATGCCCTTAGGGACATTTTGTGCATCTCACATCATGTCACTTGAATTTAAGCTTCTATCGAAAAGATATAAACAGATGCATTAAAAGCAGCATAATCAAAGGATGATTATATTTTCTTTCTTTGCATGTTAAGGTAGATTTTATTTGGATTAACTGCAGTACCCTCTCAGAAAATTCAATAAAATCCTAGTGTGTGTGAGAGGATATGATCAATTAGGACCCTAGTAAGTTTTATTGTTTTCCTGAGTACTCAGCAGCAATTGTTACCATTACGTAGGTTGTTTCTAGAAGTAACAGCCAAGGTTTTACATGAGTACTGTTTCATTTAGATTCCTGTGGAGGAAGGATGGTATATTCATTTAGGGTTAGCATTAACTTCTTACAGTTATCTACCTTTATCTCAGACTTTGAGGACTTGCTTGGTGGGGGATGTACTAATGCATAACTGTGCAGAGTTGCATTCACGTTCCTTATTTTAAAAGGAAAGAAAGGCATATGATTTCTCCTGTTGATTGGTGTTCTTCCTGTAGGTTTACAGTGACCTGTATGTAGATTATCTCAAGATGTTCCTGTTGAACGTTCCCGCTGCTGTTGTTGCATTGGGATTGTGAGTAAAACTCTATTTTGTCATTCTTGTAGTTTTATAATATATTTAATGATAAGCATTGGTTTTCTGCACTATGTTTGCCTAGTTATATTATGTTTGATTTTCTGTTTGTTAGCACCTCAAGCTGAATTTATTTTTCATGCAAAATAATAGAACTGATTTTCACCATTTGATTTCATCTGTTTTCATTGATAATTGGAACAAATTCGAGACATTTAGAAAAGAGGAAGAAAAATTCAATCCAATCAAGGATGGAGCTTGGAAATCCTTTAGCAGGGATAGTTGATGGCTCACTGACAATAAATAAATTAGCCCCTCAACATACTCCCAAATTCTGAATCCTCAACCTCGATCTACTGAGGTGTTTCAAGCCCTTCCTGTTCCAGCCGATCTAAGGCCAATCATTTTCTTTTGTACTTTTGAGTTAATTTTATGCTTATTTTTATATTCACCGTCACCTCACTTTAAATTGGCTTCATGCATTTCTTCGAAGACTTCTTAGTCATTCACCTTTTTATTTACGGGTTGGAAAAAATCTAGTTGCCCATCCCCTATTCCCCATTCTTTCTCCTCCTCAGTTGTGATATCTTCCTCAAAATGTCCATTCCCCCCCTCCCCCCACCACACACAGACAAGCTCGCACGCATTTGGAATATTTGCCTCATCAGATTGGCGTTCTTTATGTTTCCTAATGCTTAACTTGGTAGTTGCCATCCCAACTAATCCTTTTAACCCTGAAGATAAATGTGACCAGTTTTTTTTGTTGATAATGGTGATCACAGTGTTTCCATTTCATGGTATCTATTTATTTGGCACAACCATGTTTCTGAGAATATCCTGTTGATTAAATTGTCAAAATTCATCCCCAGGTGATTGCAAACATGTCGTAGATGGTGAAGCTATTCCTACAGTATGCTTAACTTAATGGGTTGATACGTGTCTATTCATCTTTTGTTTTGATAGGTTCTTCTTCCTGGATGATTTGACTGGATTTGAAATCACATACCTCTTGGAGGTAAATACTTATTCTTCTTCTTTCTCTTGTTCTATTATCGAACTCCATGATGCAGTAAAGTGGTTAGCTACAAATATATGATTTAAATTTGCCAGATTCTCAAAATCCTCAAGCCCTTTGCAAAATGGTCTCAAATTTGAGAAATAATGAAATTTTCCCTGGCATGGGCAATTAAATTGAAATTGCTCACTGACTACAAGGTATATTCTTTTGACCACATGAGCCGGGTTGCATTCCAAAATAGATGAGAGAGAGAGAGAGAGAGAGAGAGAGAATTGCATTATCATCGTTCACATTGGTCTATATAGCTAATGTGTTACAGTTATCCCTGGTCAATTCCTATCAAAAAGAAACTAGTTATCCTAATCAAGCTGTCATTGGGCTTGTCGACCGAGGCATTCTCTAGCTTATTAAAGGCAGTTTACAGTTTCATGGAGATTGCATAATCATTAGATGTCCTCACCTCAGTATTTAATACATGACCCCCCGCATAGAATTACTTTTATTTTGCAGTTCACTCATTGAAGTATCAATTAATGCACGGAATTCCATTATGTGTGACCATATGGCCCATAAGTTATGTAAAGTTGTAGTGATTAGACTCTCTCTCTCTCTCTCTGTCTCTCTGTCACACACAGACACACACACACAAAATGATTGTGACTGTGAGAGATAAAAACTTGTTTATGATTTTATGATTTCTCTGCTTCTTTTGCTGTGTCAGTAATTTTACTTAACTCCTTCCATATATGTATGCCTAAGCTGTGTTGGCTTTTATGTCTGATGTTTTTGAATCCTTGAATTGCAGCTTCCTGAACCCTTCAGTTTCATTTTCACGTGGTTTGCTGCTTTGCCCTTCATATTGTGGTTATCTTTCTCAATTACAAACTTCATTATCAAAGATTTTTTGATCTTAAAGGTAAGGTCTCCGCTAACATCTCTAATCAGTTTCATATTAAATAATGGTGAATTTTTTGCTATTTGTATGGTAATTAACCTATATTTCTGAATTTTTTAGGGCCCCTGTCCAAATTGTGGTACAGAGAACACTTCCTTCTTTGGGACAATACTATCAGTATCTAGTGGCAATTCCACCAACACTGTTAAGTGCTCAAAGTAAGTTTTTTGGCTATCGACATCAATCATGTACATCCTGATATCATTTTTCATGTGTTTTTTGAACTATGAAGGCGATTTACATTTTTTCCAAGATATTATCTGATAAAATAAGATTTTCTCAGTTGTGAAACGGCAATGGTGTATGATTCAACTACACGCTTGATTACACTGCCAGAAGGAAGTCAAGCATGATTGGAGGTAACTATTTTTTCTACCCTACAATGCTCTCTTTAGTTATGATAGCCTCAAACAGAATTTCAGAGCTGCAAATAAGGTGGGATGTAAACTATGGAAAGAACAAAGAGATGTTACTGAAGGTGAATCTTTTTCTTCTTATGATTAGCACCAATTTATCTGCACTTCATGATTTATCGGGACTGAAGCTTTGGGTTGACTAGGCCATTTCAGCACGACCATCACTCTTAATAGAATAAAATACTATCGACATCCTTAAATTTGAGCAAATGGGTTTGTCTGATTAAAACAATATTCATCCTTAGATGCAACCTAGGGGTCGAGTCTCAACAGCTGCATAACGGTTCCCTTTCCCCTTACTCATCATTGTACATCAAAACATCCTTGTTTTGATTATGGTTTGGATCTTACTATCCCATAACCGAGCTGTCCTTTCTACCGGATGATCCATTACTTCGATTGTCCGAGAATTTCTTTGAATAACCATTTAATTACCATTAAAAAGTCCTACTGTTGATTATATTGCTGTGATTAACAACTGCAGGCTCCTGAATGCAGGATGAATCCATGTGAAGTGATCTACAATATGTGTAGCTAACAGGAGTTGTAAATGAGCGTATGTCTCCCTCTATATATATATATACCTGCGGTCTGGAAGGCGTTGAACTGGTGGCTGTTTCATAACTAGTTGTATGCTATCTGTATGTTAATTATGTTCACACCCCTATACACTTTCTACTGAATATAACTCTACATCTGCTTTACTTGTAATATTAATCTGCTCCTTGATGTTGTATTGCCTAGTTTGGGCCACTTCAAGTGCTGTTTACAGCCTCTTCGACTACGGTTTCCTAATGCATCAAAAAAAAAAAAACTACGGTTTTCCACATTGCTCACGTCTCAACCAAGTGAACAACTCGTGGGTTTCTTTCTGAATCTGTGTTTTCATAGAGAAATAAATTCTCTATGCATGGTCTGGTCTTAAGGAATTGTTAAGGTTCAAATTCAGAATGTCTAGGTTTAAAACTCGTCCTTATTATCATTTGAACTATCTCTTTCAAATGGATTTTTTGGGTTACTCATTGATCTTTTTGAATATACTAAGTGCGATACTTACATATTGAGTGTTTTTAAATTTTTTGAAAATATTGGGGGGACAATGAGAATTTTTAAATTTTGAGGGAGTTGTTACGTCACTGGTCCCCAACACAAGAAAAAAAAAGTAGTTTTTTCTTTTTCAAAAGTACTTTTAGGATCACCAGCGGTTGGTTTAATGGCTTAGAATTCGGATTTTCTCGTTCAATGTTTGGGTTCGAGTCTTTACAGTTATGACAGTTCACTGGGATTAAAATTACTCTTAAGTGTCCAGAGCACGCGTTGAGATTTTAGTTTTGCCTCCGAGGTGCGATAGAGTCTTTCGCAGATAGTTGTGTGTTGCTGAGGGATAATGTTTATTAGTAAATATGTAGAGTGATATATTTGTATATTTATTTTATGTAAAAAAAAAAAATACATTTGGGTACAAAACATGTTGTACTTTTCCTTGCTTAATTCTACGTATAATAGGGCATATTCCGTGCTTGAAGGCATGATGAAACATTATTTAAAATTGATTTAATTATACCAAATAATAAATTTTTATTTCTTCGTTTATTTGATTACATTATTTAAAATTAATTTCTACCTATTATTTTCTTAAAAATAGTGTCAATTTTTTCAAAATGTATAACTAGACAAAATTTTCTCAATATTTGTATACTATCGTGTATGGAAAAAGAATGAAATAAAAATCGTGTTAAACTACAAATTAATCAAATATTAAATAATTAAACATGTGATAAATTGGGTAATATGATATTTTTGGGGGGAAAAATATGTAGGGGATAAAATTTAACTTCTTATGTATATTATTATATAGATGTTTCTTTGCATACATCCTTAAGATTACTAGTCAATCAACCACAAATACTAAGGTGGTATAGCCCAAAACATGTCTGCACGTTGTCAACCATATTATATAAATCACCTTTGTTTTGGCTACGTGGTACAATACGTTATATTCGTGAGGGTCACGAAGGCACTCTAAGTGGAATGCTATATAATGGCTACATGTTTAAGTCAATGGCATTCTATTATTCCACAAGGGCTTCAGGAGGAGCTTTCTACTACCAAGTTTGGAAAACCATGGCTTCTTTCCTCCGTTTATGGAGCTTCACCTTCTTCCTGATGGTATGGATATCAACGATCATCGGCAAATCTGTCCCCGGTTATGTGTACAAGCCTAGCCCATGGGCCCTTGCTCATGCCACGTTTTACGGCGACGAGTCGGCTTCTGCAACCATGGGTATAAACGCTAGCTATTCATATCAATCTCTAGCTTAAGCAACATATTAGCACTTGTTAATGAAGTTTTTTCAGTCACTAGGTATCATTAGAAAATGTGTTTTATGTTTGTAATAGTAGTAGAGCTTTGATTTAATGCTTTAAAAGCATCATTGTCGGCATAGTCTGATAAAACTTGGCAGATTTAAATCTGACTCAGTATTTTCTGTTTCAATATCATTCTACATTTTGCATAAATCACTAGTCTCCCGACTCTTGATTGACTTTGAGACGTATCGATTAACTAATCTGAATTATTATTGCCTTGACTCGCAACATATTGTCCGATATCATAAGTTATTATGTAATATGACATGAATCTCTCACCATATCTAACTTGTCTGTACTATCCATCATTTCGTGGGTGTTCTCCTTTTTTGACGCTGCAACCGATGTGTCTCAGTTCCTCCCGAGTCCAGATATTGAAACAAAAACTTACACCATGCTAATAGAATCTCACAAGACTAATAATATCTGTCTTGGGTTGCATTTGATCATAGGAAAAACTGAAGTTTAATTAATGGGTTCCTTTGGATGCATTAAAATGACAGTTACAAAACAGTGCATGATTGTTGATGTTCTTCTGGTTCATATGTAGGAGGAGCTTGTGGTTATGGAAACTTGTTCAACAACGGTTATGGAACAGACACAACTGCTCTGAGCTCAACACTGTTCAACAATGGCTATGCATGTGGTACTTGCTACCAGATAAAGTGTGTTCAGTCATCTTGGTGCTTTAGAGGCTCACCCTTCATCACTGTGACCGCCACAAACCTTTGCCCACCCAACTGGTTAGAAGACTCCAACAATGGTGGGTGGTGCAACCCACCTCGAAGTCACTTTGACATGTCCAAACCTGCATTCGAAAAGATTGCACAGTGGAAGGCTGGCATTGTCCCTGTTATGTATCGCAGGTAAATTTCCTTCTTATACAAGAATTGAACTTTTAACACTTAAATGTTTGGTTTGGTAAGAGGGATGAGAAATTGGAATGATGGAAAAGTGTGAGAAATAGATTTTTTATCTTTAGAGGAAAAAAAAGTATTTTTTTTTTTTTGTGTTTGGTACGATAAATGAAAAGTTTGAAGAATTAATTTTCTATTGTTTGGTATCGGAGGAAAAATGGAAAGAAAGAAAAGATACATGTACTTAATTTATCATTATATTTTTACATATAAAAATATTTTTTATTACAAATTAATTTTTAAAAATTCATTGTCGCTCTAATTAGTTATAAAAATAAATAAACAAATAAAGATAGATATGCATACCAAAAATATTAACCAAAAACATACATAAGAAAAACATATGTAATCGAATATTTTAGAAGTTTTTTTTTTTGAGAAATGTGCGGGTTTTAATTTAAAACTTAGGAATCACGAATACGGATATGAGTTACGAGTACAATACGATATGGATACGGCGATACGATAAAACTCTAAAAAATAAGATACGAGTATGACCGAGATACGTTTATAAATATATATTTTATATTTTTAGTATTATGTATTGACTTGATATCTATAATTTTTAGTGATTTTTTAATAAAAATAAACAATAACAATTTTTTTCTTCAAAAAGTTACCTATCATCTCACTATGGTACATTTACAAAGTGAACGTGATCAATTAAAGAAATAAGAACCAACATTTAGCTATATTATTTTCTTATCAGTATTTCTTGCTAAGATTATAGAGTAATCAACTTATTTAAACTTTTTAGACATGCGATAATGGATAACACTTGAAAAACAAACATTAGTCTTCCAAGTCATATGATTTTTTGTTGATGTATTACATTGTATGTAAAATTAAAAGAAAGAGGTAAAGATTAAAATTACAAATTACACATACTTCTCTACATATAGAAATATCCACAAAGTACTCATATATTTTATTTATTATTGGATACGTTTGGTGTATATTCGATACGTATCTTCGAGTATCCGAGAGTATTGTATCTGATACAGATGCGTTGACTTTAACGAAATATTCGTACTTCATAATTTGAAATTATGGCATAATGTTTAAAAGTATATTTAAGAGCAAAAAAATCAATCTATAAAAAAAATAGTTTCTCTTCAATTTTCCTCACTTTCCTTCCACTTTAGGGAGGAAAAAATTGGTGTGCAAGAGGGAAACTTTCACTCTAATGGAAAGTCTAATTTATAAAAAACTTTCACACTTTCACTCTAATTTTCCTTGGTAACTAAACAATGGAAAGTCTTTATTTCTATCCCATTTTCCTTCTCCCATTTTCCATTCACCCAACTTCCCATCAAACCAAACACACTAATACAAAGGTATTTGCAATTAAATATAATTTTATGTTGCGTTTGCATATATTGTAGAGTACCATGCATCAGGAAAGGTGGACTTCAATTCTCTTTCCAAGGAAACGGATACTGGTTGTTGGTGTACGTGATGAACGTCGCCGGAGGCGGTGATATCTCCGGAATGTGTGTGAAGGGAAGCAAAACAGGGTGGATAAGCATGAGCCATAACTGGGGAGCTTCGTACCAGGCATTTGCAACTCTGGGTGGCCAAGCTCTTTCTTTCAAAATTACCTCTTACACAACCAAACAGACTATCTTAGCTTGGGATGTTGCTCCTTCAAATTGGAATGTTGGATTGACTTACCAGACAAATGTCAACTTCCGTTGATGTACCAAACACGAGCATTGCTATGCTTACTAAATTATTTACTAAAGTTTGTATATTAAATCAGTGTAATGGTTGGATTAGTGGATCCTGCTCACTCTCACTAAGTAGTCAATGCACACGATTTCACCATATCATATGATATGCAACATTTAATAAACTGATTTGGGATGCATAGCTTTATTGTCCAAATAATTGTGAAACATTTTTGCTTTGAAAAGCCTTGGGACTTTATGACACTTTAAATGTATTCATCTTTTGGAATTTTTTTCGGAAATCAGTCTCTCTGTTTTTTCTTTTTTTTTTGAAACGGGAACCGGTAGTATTCTTGGGCGTGACCATGCACGTCCTCCACTGTGAAATACTCGACTTGAACAATAGTTACTAATCGGAAAAACAGTCTTTTTATATGAAAAATAAGATTGTGTATCACTCTATCTCTATTAAAATATGTTATGGACGATAGCTTGGACATTGGGTGCGACCCTTTTTTAGTCATTCGAGAGTCTTTCCTATTTTGTGCCACCCTTGTGTGTTGGAAGAAAATGAATTCCTATATGTTGTCGTCAAATGTAGGATTAGAGTTTGATATAGAAAAATTACGATATCGAAATTTATAAATTTTGTGGGTTGAGATAAAAGTATTTGGAATTTGTTTATAACAAAAAAATTTGGGATCGATGTGATCTTAAAACAATTATAACTTTTTGAGTCATGTTATAACTTTTTATAAGTCAAGTTGTAATTTTTTTGGAGTACTTGAAATTGATCTTAACAATTTTAGGATTGATCCTCAATTATAATTTTATGATAGATCGTAAAATCCCAAAATAAATTGTTATTGAGCCGAAAAATTTGTAGAAAAAATCCTAAAAAATTGTACATGGCAAGAAAATAATATTTTGGTACCGTAGACTAGGAGTGTCAGAATATTGCACGATCCATTAATACGACACGAAATTAAAAGGTTTGAGTCTTACTTAATTGACCTGTTTTATGAATGGGTGAACTCGAAAAGACACGATTAATAAACGAATCGGGTATGGATGAAGTCAATCAAAATAAATACACAACACGAATCAATAAACGAATAGAGTATGGTAGAATATTTTTTTGCCGAACCCGCCTTAACCCAACAGGAACCCTCAAATATAATAGTAAATCATTAAAATTTTCTTGCACTTAGGTTAATTTAATGAAGTCCTTGGGTGAAATTAGTGAATGAATGGTGGTAGCCTACTGCTGATTGAACATGGCAGAATCCTAATTTACTTTCTCACAATTATTTGGGGCATTGAAAAATCTAAACCCAGAAAATATATATGCAATAAGTCATGTTATGACCACAAAGAGGTTGACAATTATAATATTTGTCGTTTGTCGGAGTTAGGTTCATGAACCTTTTCGGAGGCCTACATTTTCTACTAGGAAAATACTATTTTAATCTAATTTTAGAAACCTAATTGAAGGATTTATTGGATTCTGGCAAAAAATAAAAATAAAAATAAAATAAAGTTGTTATATTAAAAGTTGGTTTCATTCAATCAATGATCAAAATTTTGTTTTGAAACGGTCGAAAATGACAAAATATTTCCGTTTTTAAGAAGACCAAAACGAAATAATTGTGGATTCAAAATTTCAATACTTTGATGTGTTTCAAAGTGTTTCAAGGTGTTTTGACATATTTTCACAATTATTGTAGAATATTTCATGTGTTTTGCGATGTTTCAATATATTTCGATCAATATTTTGAAATGTTTTGAAAATAACTCTCAAAATTTGTATTATTTTCTATGTTGTTTCTGAAATTTTTCTGAAATATCTTCAAATGGTTTCTATTTTCAATGTGATCGAAATAATACACTGAAAAGAAATTTTGATTTTTTCATTTAACATTAGAACTCATAACTAACTGCATTTAATTAGATCCTGCTCCTTCTAATAAAAGGGTATAAAACGACACCTACAAGTAGGGATGTTAATCAAACAGAGATAGGATAAAAAAAAAAAATCAAATTGAGCTACCCGAGCTTAGTTCGGATTCGACTCGTTTTTGGCTCGTTCAAGCTCAGCTCGTTTTCTAAACGAGTCGAACTTTAACAATTTTTTAGACTCGTTTAGAAAACGAGTCCGACAGGCTCGGCTCGAACTCAACAAGCTCGATTCATTTATGTGCAAATTTTTGAGCTCGGTTCGAATTCGGTTCGTTTTGGGTTCGTTCCGATTCATTTTCTAAACGAGCCGAACTTAAATAATATTTTAAACTCAGTTAAAAAAATAAGCTTTTTAAATTGACCCAAGCTTGTTTAACTATCAGCCCTAACTACAAGTTTCGTATATAACTAGCCACTCTATACAAGTTCCGTATATAACTAGCCTAGCCACTCTATATTTGGGAAAGAAACAGAGTACCAAAATAAGCAAGCCTAACAACGTGGGCATGACTCGTAACACAACAATATAATCGTCCAAAACGGACAGATACCTACTACAAAACCAAAGCAGCCTAAACCCACGACTATAAACATTTGACATTTTTCTTGAAAGCAGCATGGATGAAGCCATCCTTGCATGAGCCTTCTTTGTCCTGTATAACGGTCAAAAATATTCAACTTAAAATCAACTGGTAATATTGAACAAGATTGCAAAAATCGCACACCTGCAACTAATACTATCAATTTGTACGTGGAGGTGTTACGCAGAAGATGATCAAATACATCAATCAAAGTGCACAATATGGCACAACCAATGGATGAATCAATTGCCATGAAATAGAGAATCTTGGCCAAAAATCTTTTGTAACTTAGCTTTGATATAATGTTAAAACATCCGATTCAACGATTGGTAAAGTATTTTTAAAATAAAAGTCTTTTTGGGTAGTTATTTTTGAAAATTTTTTTGTGACTTTTAGGAGAAATTAGAAATGTATGAAATAAAAATGAAATGAAAGACTACTAATTCAAAGTTAGTGACATTTGGCTAAATGCATCAATTCAAATGGTTACATCTTTTTATAAAGTCACTATTAACACTTTTTGGTTAAAAGACACCGTTACAAGTGATCATAACTTTTGATAAAATCACATTTGATATCTCTTGGAAACACATTTTTCAAATGGTAGTACCTTTTTATAAAGTCACTATTGATATCATTTGAACCAAAAAACACAATTACATATGGTTACAGACTTTATGAAAAACTACTAGTGAGTCTATAAATAGATAATGTCTTGCACTCCCAAAAGCATACCATCGAACATTTTTTACTTTTTACTAGAATTGCTCTCTCATTCTCCTTCTCTTCATTCTCCCAAATTCACATACATCTTTTCTTTTATATTATATTTAGTATTTTATTTTCTGCAGAGTTAGAATACTAGGAGTTGGCTATTTGATTTCCTTAAGGCATTTGGGTATTGTTTTTGTAAATACAAAACACATGTAGGTTTAAAAAATTTCATTGTATTTTGAGAATAAATTTGTGGAATTTTCGGTGCACACTTTTTTAAACAACTGGTGAAGATAAACTTTTTTTTTTTTATGAAAATGTTCTCGTACACGACTTAAAGTAATTTTCAATATTACAGTGTAATTATTACAATCAAATTTCAAAAGGAGTGACTATGTTTCAACAAACGACAATTGGCAATGAGTAGACTCACAAAGATAATATATTGATTTAGGAGCTGTTATTCTGCTGATGTAGAATAAACCTAGAATAACAAATGATATTGGGCTAATATTTAAATTTACACAGTTTTTTACAATACCCATGTGAAAAAAAAAATATATTACATATCTGCATGTATACATCAATCACAGAGACCCACAAGATCAGCATTAGGGTTGTTGCTGCTGCAAGCCCTGTTGGGTGGTCCCCACACTCTCAGAAGAGAGATCTCGTGACCAAGGGATCAAGCTCATAGGTGGAAAGCAACATGTGCAGGCCTCTGGGCATGGCTGTGGCAGGTTACTTGATGGAGTTGGCTTCTTTTTGGCCTCTTGTGCCCCACTGACCCCATTGGTAGGTGCTGCAGCTTCCTTAAGTGAACCCCAACACTCCACCTTGTTGAATTCTGGAATGTTTGAGTGGAAGTATACCCAAACCGAAGCTTCCTCCAATTCTGGATAGTTGCTGAACAAATTTTCATCCCCATGAACAAAAGCCTTCAAAACCTGTACATAAGGATAAGATTACGATTTTAGATAAAATAACTCATCCAATGTCTCCTTCAATAACATGGTCTTTCTTATGATCAGTCATTGACCCATGTCTCAAAAGGATTGATAGAGAATTTACCACAGGGAGTTCTTTGGAGAAGATGAAGTATCTGAGCCTAGCACACAAGTCTAATAAAAAATGACCACCACTGATGTGACAATGAACATGAAGTGACATCTTTCCCTTAACTTTCTTCCACTCTGCAACCACTTCATCTCTCTGTAATCTATTGTACCACCCTTGAAACTGCAATTAAAATTCAGTCTCTCATAAGCAAGATTAATAGTGATACATAATGATTCAAATGGAAACTACCCAGGTCTTTACAATAATCCCATGTTTTCCTCTGTTTTTACTTTCAAAACTTGTATATCGAAACCCCAAGATCACAAACAAAAAATTGCTACTTGAGTCATACATTCAGAAAGTGTTTCATAAAGTTTTGTTCCATCTATGATTGACAGCTAAAGATCACCTTGAAAGTGATCAAGGTGTAGTAATAACCCATATTTAGGTATAATATATGAACCCCAGTTTGAAAGTTAGATACCAATGAGCCTTTGGTCCAATGGTACTCCTTGTCTTGTGAAGACTTTGTCTTCTTGAGGTTAAGGGTTCAACCCCCTCCCCCTCCCAAAAATAAAATTAAAAAAAAAAAAAAAAAAGTTTGAAAGTTAGATTATATACGAACCCCTGTTTTGCTCTGTATTTGAAAGAAAAACTTGATTAAAATTTAAAACCCAAATAGCCAAATAAGGAAGTTCAAGTCATAAACAAATTTAGTGATTGAAATGGGAAAGATTAACTTGATCTGTATACTTATTTATGTTTAAGTTTATTTTTGGTTTTTTCAGATTAGGATTACCTGAGAATTGTTGATGGTCTGAGAGATGGCAAGAGTGAGTTTAGAGGTTATATCACTGTGTGTGAGTGTGTAAGTTCTTGGAAGCTTCCCTGGATGCTTCTTTTCATCCACTCCTAAGAATAGAACCTTCAGCTTTGCAGCTTCAAAGATAGCTGGCCCAAATAACCTAGCAACCTGGTTCAATCAACCTACATAATCAATATCTTTCTTGAATATATAGAGTATAAATAATTCAAACCTTTGATTATACAAAAAAAGAAAAAGACAAATCAGAGAGTTTAAAAGGAGCTATGAAAGGAAAGAAAGTTACAGGGACTATTGATTGATTTTTCTTGGGTATTCTTCTTCTGTAGAAGAAGAGAGAATTGTGTTCTTCTGAGGAAGGCTTCAGTTTTGATGGGAGCAAAAGAGAAGCATTCAAAGTACCCATTTTTGAATCTAGAGAGAGGCCTGATTAGACCCTCCCTTGGAAGCTCCAATTTTTCAGGACACCCAACAAACAACAGGGAATAAATACTACAACCAACAAGAGAGGGGGGGGGGGGGGGGGGGGGCGTCGGCGGGGGAAGTCTGGACTCTGGAGGGTTGGTCTTTTGCTTTTACTTTTGGCCTTGCTTATTGCTTTCATTAGTTGCCTACCCTTTCAATCTTTAAAGTTTGGTTGCATTTTTTCGTCAGAGAGACAGAGAGACAGAGACAAAGAGAGGGTAGTTCGGTTATGCGTGTTGGCCCTGTTGGGGCCTTGCAGTTCACTATTAATGGCGGTTGCTTGAAGTTCCAAACTTCTTAGGACTAATCTCACTTTGCACCCGAAAGATACTTTAATTTTTAATTTATACCCTCTAACAATAAAAATTTTAATTTGTTCTCTTAATATTATGAATTGATAGCAATATGAATCTGACCCAAATTATTATTTAGTTTTTCGTCAAGTACTTGAAGTGCAAGTGTTTTAGGCATGAGGGTGAGATATGTCTATCGCTGCAGGTTTTTATCTGCGATCAATTGGACACTGTTTTAATTAGATAGAGATCAACTCTATCATTTACAACTCACATAAAAAACTAACAGTGTGTGAATTTACACATAAATCTATGCTCAAAACACTTACAACTTACGTGCTTTAATTTACGATAAAAAATTGAACAGTAGTATGAGTGAGATCTACATTATCACAAATTCATAATATTGAGGATGTAAATTAAAATTTTTAATGTTTAAAGGTGTAAATTAAAAATTGAAATATCTTTCCAAATTAGCCCAACTTGTTATTGAAGTTCACATGCTGGCATGGCCTAGTGTTAACACGTCACGGACGCATTGCCACAGCATTTTGGCACTCAGATTGACTTACTTGCAACTTTCGTTTTCTTTATCTTGTTTTTTCTAATAAATGACTTATCAAGAAGTATTTATTATAAATGACTTATTTCCTCTTTTATCATACGATACAGACACACCCATAAAAATAGGATCCTCTAATTAGGCATGTCAAAATTTAACACGCAACACGATTAATCGACACAAATTAATCAAGTTTGGGTGGTAAACGGGTTGATCCGTCAGACACGTTTAATAAATGGGTTGTGTTCGGGTGAGACATGTCAAACTGTTTATTACACGTTTACCCGTTTAAATAAAATTAATATAATAATAAATTAATAATTATTTTAAAAAATTTGTCAAAAAAAAAAAGTAAAATAATCAATACCACAAAAAAAAGAAGTAAAATAGTAGTTCAAAGACAAAGGAGGGGGAGATGGGAGCAATTTATGACAAAGGCAAACCAACCCTTTTTGTTTTTGTCCCACATCGGCAAATGAGGGGAGATGGGAGGGCTATCTTGCCTATAAAAGGCAGTGGCCTCTTGCCTTTTTTTTTTTAAGCATTCAAATCTGATTTTTATGTGAAATTTGACTAGAAATTTCTCTTTTTTAAGGTAAATACAATTGGCAGTAAAAAAAGTTGTGTATTAAAATTTGTTGATATAATTTTTTTTAAAATTAAATGAGTTAAATTAGTCGTGTCGTGTTACCCGTTTATGGTCGTGTTCGTGTTGAGATTTTTTACCCGTTTATTAAACGTGTCGTATACGAGCTTACATATTTTTCACCCGTCACCCGTTTAACTCGACACATTTGACACCCCTACCTCTAACACTCACTTGAATTTGTTCAATTCTTTTAATATTCCCTATTTCTCGTATCAAGTGTAATAAAACTTCCTACCATCGATATATATGTCCATACTTAGTCATACGTGTTAATCATAGTGATTGGAAAATTTTAGTTGGGTTCACCTCATCTCTATGGTCAGGTCAGTGAAAATAAAAATTCTAATTTTTTTCAATATTTTGAGTTGTTTATAACAATACTAGGGCAATCCGTGTATGTGCTATATGAATGGTTTTAAAAGAGATGTTGATAGTTGTTGAATGAATCTATTTAAAATTGTCGGATGAACTTATTGAAATTTGTTCTATTTATGTTATAGATTATAGATCTTTCGAAAAATCTATACATACAAATCTTTCATTGATCTCTATCAGAAAACCCTCAGACTGTCGAACCTTTATTTCAATAAATAGAAGTGAGATTCTGTGTCGCATTTCGAGTTCAATATGCTTATTTTACAATTTTATGAAAATTATAATTTAATTTAAAATAAGATAAGAAAAAACACTAGTCAAATCCGATAGATAGGCCATTCCTATATTTTGTCAGGCTGACCTGGCCTAGTCCAGAGATGGGCTTGGACAGTTTACTGGTTAGCCGTGTCACACTGGCCCAATGCCAAGCTCTACCCTGCGATTAAATATACAGAGTTGTAACAATTACGACGTATCAACATTATCACGTAGTGTAATCGTTCAATAATAAATAAATAAATAGATACGATAAATTCTACATTTTTTATAGGATAATTGTTTAAAGGAGTGTGGATATGGTCTATAGCCAAAAGAAGAAGTCGAATCAGAAGCAACTGGGCAAGCAAATGCCGCTGCACAAAGGGCCTAAGCCACTAATCATACAATTAAGAAAAGCCAAAGAAAGTCGGTCACTACTGAGACAACTCGTAAAAGTCGTTTCTTTCACCCCTATTCCTTTTAAAGCTTCTAATCCCTTTACTCCACTAACCTTTATTGGTGAAAGGAAAAGACTTTGCAACTGATGCCCAACAAGTTGAAGAGTTTGATACAAAAGAAAAAGAGTAATGCTACACTGACCACATTTTGGGACCAAATTTGAAGCCCAAATGACATGGCAGCATGTCATTTGGAGTATTTATTGGGGCCCAAATGACATAGCACCAAATAAATAACCCCAAGTCAGCTGCCATGTCATTTGGGTTCCAAATTTGGTCCCAAAATTTGGTCAGTGTAGCATTACTCAAAGAAAAACTAGGAGCGAGTGGAGTCTACTCCACGTAGCCAAGTCTTGTCATTGTCTACTTATTAAATTATTATATTACATAACAATACCGACCAGATATAACTGTTTGCTCAATATTTCCCACTACTGTACAGTAACGCAGACAGTTTGGAAGAAACAAACACTGAGTGCTCCTTTGACTGATTTTTCAAACATGAAAATATGAATATGTCCATTGACTGAGTTAGACTATACTATATATGTACAAAAAAAAATAACTAGTGGACACCATCTTTCTTTCTTTGGCCAACTTCAAAGTCATATGTATGAACTTTGCTTCATTGTTTTTCATTTTATTTTCTTATTTTCACTCAATTGACTAACAATAATTCAAATTAAAACTATCTTCTGATATGATGGTTAAAAAGTTATTTTTCGATATCATATTAATAATAGGTATACTATTATCAAAAAAAATAATAACGGGTATACTAGCCCTCAGCTATTTTGTACCTCAATGATTATCGAGCAAACCCAAATTAATGATAAACTTCTTATAAATATCAGGTCTGGTCCTATTTCCAGGCTCAAATGCAAAAAGAACATACTGGGAAGAAAAAGACAGAGAGAAGCAAATGGCTATTGATGCAAACAGCATTCAATTTTCCTGTAATACAATACCTTTATTTTCCAGGGAAGTGTTTAAACCCAACCATACAAGTACTAGTGCATGATAATCCCATACTGCAGAAGAACTCGTTCAACCCGCTCATTTACCACCTCTATGACTTAGTGTATCAAGGGCAACTCGAAAATCTGAGTCCCTAAAGGCATGGAAATGGTGTAGATGAGTATCAATTTTGTAAAAAGTAATGGGCTGTCTGTCTTTCTGGTAGACCTATAAACAATTCTGTCTCTACATCAAAAGTTTGCCCCTCCTTGGGTGCTTCTTGCTGAGTAATTGATTGTTGCAGCGGCTGTACCTCAACCTGAAAAAAGCACTTGTGTTCAAAAATTATATATACTCACATTCAAACAAAAAAGAAAAACAATATGCAATGGACTTTTGGATTTTGATTCTTTTCAATACATATCCTCTTAATTTCTCTACCACCCGTCGTGAATTCAAGTAGAACCCGTCATAATATAAATGAGTTTCCGTACACGATGAATGATCTATATCTACCGTATCATTTAAAAGAAATGTTTATATGCTTGAAGCCCATAACCATGTGTATGTCTATAATTGAGGAACTAAATTTCGTTTCGAAACGATCGAAAAATTTCCATTTCTATAAAAAAAGAAACGAATCATTAATTTAATATCAAAATTCCAATGTTTCAAGATGTTTCGATGTGTTTCGGCCTATGTTTCAATCAATGTTCCGGAAATAAATTTTTAATTTTTTTCTTTGTTTCCAAATTTTTTTCGAAATATTACCGAAACATTTTTGTTTCCAAACTCACCGAAACTATGCGAAACGAAATTTTGATAGTTGTCTATAACAGTGAAGTAGATCAAACAAGAAAGTAATAGTCCACCACCTTCCTCAATTCTGCATTTTCTTTTGCTAGCTTTCTTTCCTGAATTATGCCAGTAAAAGGTAACAAGACTTAATTAGCATGTATTCATGTTTGCATATTTATGTACACTTTATATCAGAGAGTTTACCTTTACCTTCAGCTGCTCAATCTTCTCCTTGAATAACTGATTCTGAGGAGATTAAACAGCATCGACTGTTAGTTTCGTCGTTGATCTTATTATTATAAATTGTGTATGCAAACTTATATGTGATTGATGTACCTTTCTTGCCCTAATGCTGCTTATACTTTGTTCCAGCTGGTCTTCTATGTTTTGTAGGTCATCAATAGAGCAAGACTCCAAGCCATCTCCTAACAAGTTTCTGCAGTATGGGAGTTTTTAGAATTAAAATTTTCCAATCAGGTGTCAGTTTGATTGGATTGTAAAACTAAGAATGAGTTTGAATATATCAAAGATCTGAATTCTGAACCTTTTATAGTTTTCAAGAAGCTCAATCTTCTTGGTCATGGTAGCAGCCTCTTCCTTGAAATGCTGCATGTGGAATTGTACAGATGAGATTTACAAAGACAAACTTGAAATGTTATTTTCATGGTTTAAGGCGCAATATTGGCCATTGACTCAGAGGGCCTTGAGATATATTGGTCGCAGTGTCACGTCTCGGTATCAGTTAATACGATCTAAAAGACGAAGTTGAACATGACAAGAAATTTAGGACATATCTTAGTTGAACATAACAAGAGATTCAGGTTATATCGCGGTATCGCAGAATACTATCGGTCCATTATTTGATGATAACACGGTGAATCGAGATTAAGGAGACGACGACTTGGACAACTCGTCCGCCGTAAATGCATCAAGGTTTATAGGTAATGTATTACGGTATCGACTTGTTCAACTTAATAATGGCCGATACTTTGAACCTTGATTGTCTTGCAAATAAATTCCTTCTGGAGAGTTTTAAACTTAGGATGGAGCCCAACTGCCCAGGTAAGTTGGCTAACCATAAATATACGTAGTCAACTCAATTCAACTCAATATAATCTTATTTGAACTTTTTGGGAAAATAATGTGTGTGTGTGTCTGTTTTTAAAGATATATATGAATTTTTTGAAGAACATCCTTTTGCTCCACATCCAGAGGGGAATGAAGTGTCTAATACATATTAACAACTAGGGAAACAAGAACTGTGAGATAAAAAAGAAAGCAGTGCTGACCTGCATAGTTTCTTCAACTGCAATTTTGGCAACTCCTAGGTTCTTGGCATTCTTCTGATAGCGTTCTACTGTCTTCTTGATACTGGAGCATCTCCACAAAACCACAAGAGGGCAAAAATTAATGATAACATGTCTATTTTGGGAAGGTAAATTACTTGCATTGATGTATGATGTAGAAGGGCATAGCGCTTGCAAAAACACAACAATTAGGCACAACATTTCAACTAGTTGAACTTACATGTGCACTTTGATGGCTTTAAGCTCCGCTCAGAAATAATGTGTCTTTTTTATATAGTATAATCCAAATCCAAATTCTAAGTTCTTTTAACAGCGCAAGTCCCACAAAAAAAGTCATATAAAAAGTTTAAAAAAAAATTTTAAAGCGCTACTTGGTAGAGTGGAAAAATGGGTGGAAGAAAACTAAGATGAAAAGAAAAGGTTTTCACTGAATGGTTGAGAAGAAAAATATGATGGAAAAGAAAGTTAGAAGGATTCTCTTTCCTCCTAGCTCACCAAAATTTTTTCATCCAAATTCTCTAAAAAAAGTAAAGAGAAAGTTTAGGCTATTCATGATGATTTTATTTTTTTGCCCTTTATTTTTTTCTCATCTATCAAACACATGCATGAAAGTTTCAAGAAGCAAGAAGACAACTTGTAGAGAAGCTAGTCCAGTAAACATGCTACTGTCTAGTCGAATCCCAATGACCCCCACCCTCACTCTCTCTCTAATTTAACAAACACAATAAATTGTGACCAAAAAAATGATTTGTTAAAAAAATAACAAAGCATGTTATTTCGATATAGCAAATTTATCTTCTATATCCTAACCAGCATGTTATTTCAAAAAGTTTACTTTTTTTTTTTTTTTTGATCAGATATTTCAAAAAGTTTACTTGCTATACAAAATTTGCTTTCATATGTAAGGGTATAATGGTAAATTAAGTATATACATATTTTTTTTCCTTTCATTTTTCCTTTCATACCAAACAATGAAAAATTAATCCCTCCAACTTTTCATCCATCATACTAAACAAAAAGAAGAGAATGAGTTTTTCATTCCTCAAAGAATGGAAAGTCTATCCCTTCTATTTTTTTATCCTTCCAACTTTTCATCATTTCTATCAAATTGACCATAATTCTGACTCCAAAAAGTCAATTAACAGTAACATTTGATAAATAAAAAAATGTCAATTGTCAAATCATTGCGCAACTCCTCTTTTTAAAACAAAAGCAATGTCATTTGGACATGTAAATTTGACCTCATGATGTAACAGTTGACATGTCTCAATAACATTTCTCTCATTAAAAGTTAGAGTTTTTATTAGGACAATATCACCTTCTATATCATTAGATTGTACATCTCAGTCCAACAATATTATATATTTTAGGAAAACATGTTTTTTGTATACTTATATATATATATATAGAGAGAGAGAGAGAGATTACTTTAATAATATATTTTTCAATTGAGGTACTAAATTTTTATGAACATTAGCTTATTTCCCAATTATATGCATTACTTACTAAATATTATTTATAACAAGTTTTTAACATTGAGAACTGATAAAATCCTACTTAAGATTGATTACTTATAAGAAAGATTGAGTAGACTAATCATATGATTCTATTAAAAATAATATGTAATAAAATTTTAATACAAAACATTAAGTAGTATTTTGTATCTAAAAAAGTGTGACAAATAAATTTTAGTAAAAAAATATAAATAGCCTCATATAGAATTGTTACTTTAAACTTCAAATTGTCTCAAGCCTACCCCGTCATCCCTACATGCATTTTGTGCGTTTCTCATTGTTATCTTCACGTAAGAACACACAATGCACACAACAAACTAAGGATTTCAAGATGGTATTATTATCATGAAATCAACATTGAAAGAGACTGCAGATTTTGCATTGGTCATTTGATACAGTTAATGCCTAATTTTCCTCTTTTGTTTTGTTTTCTGCTTCAAACTTTTCTTGTTTTCTCCCTGCAGGCCCCCCTCCACATTATTTTGGAACTAATGTAAACAATTTTCCAGCTTTGTCAGAAGAGGATGAAGCAAATGTCCGAAAGTATTCACAGGTGAATTGGATTCAACCATTATACAATATTAGTAAATGAAGATGTTCATTTTCAAACCGAAGATACTAAAAAGAGAGAAAAAGAAGATGCACATTCTATACATATCCTAATAATGGACCATAGGAATGATACCAAAATTGAGTGAAAATAGCCCATTTTCAGGTTGAGCATTGAGGTGGAAACTTAAAAAATATAGCTCACTCCTTACTGGGAAAAAATCACTGGAATTTCCCTTATTGGACCGAATAAAAAGAATTTCAGTTATTTCGACTATATCGAATGGTCTTTCGAATTGGTCAAGACTGTGAAGTATTTTCTTGTCATATAAAACTCACAAATGCAAAAAGCAAAAAATGGGTTTTCCACCTTAATGCATCTTTAGCATAAAACTCTGTAAAATTTATCTATTTTCTTCATCTTTCTCTTAATTGCTATAAAACATAACTCGTTGGAAAGCAAACCCAGCATGGTTCGAGACAAAATAGCTAGGAAGACGAAAATGTAGACAAGGGCAGGGTAGGGTAGGGTGACTAGGGTCCATTTCTTTCAATGGAAGTAGAAGTATATAAATGAAAAGGTGAAAGTGGGAAGGGGTGAGAATCAAAATATCTAGAAGCACAACCTCCCCTTGAATTTTCTCATGAAACAGTCAAGATCATGCTTTGGGTTGTGATAATTTACTTATATGTTCTGATTAGTTGGTTAATAAACAATAACATCAAGAAAGAATCTCAAAATCTACATTCCATGCTTGCTGTCACAGACTCCAAAATTAAACCACTTTTTTTTTTGGAGATAATCTGCTAAGATCAATGAAAGAACTGTCAAATATTAAGAGAACTCATTAAAAACATATCAATGGTACGGTATGATTAAACAAAGAAAAAAAGCTAGAGACACAGGACCAATTTGTACAGCTAATAGCCTGAGATCATTGTACTGTTGGGTGATCTCGTGTGGTACAATGGAAACAATAGACTCTTCAGGGACCCATTTCTTTAATATGCTGTACTGTTTACTTAACATAAAAATGGAAGAAAAGCGTTTATGGGTAATGATCTGAAGTTGAAGGTAAATGATATTATAAGTACGTACCTGGAACTTGAGAACTCATAGAGCTTTCCATTCGAAGAGAAGATGATGAGTGCAACTTCGGCATCACAAAGAACTGATAGCTCAAAAGCCTTCTTAAGAAGCCCATTTCTGCGCTTTGAGAAGGTCACTTGCCTATTTGTTGTCTTCTCTATCCTTTTCAGCTGAGTTTTCCCTCTCACCATTCTTACACCTGATCAAACCAAGAAAAGAAAGCAAATAACAAAGACCCAGAAAAGAAAATAATGGATTTTGTGAGTATCTTCAAGACTGAGTGTACCAAAACACATCGCAATTGAAAAAAAAAAAAGAAGTAAAAGAAGAAGAAAAACACAAAACTTTCCAAAAATAGAAAGGAGTCTAGGGATTAAGGTTGATTTCTCTCACCTACAGGAGGGCAATCCACAAAAGCTTTTCTGGGTTTGGCAGATCTGAAAGGTGGGAAAGAGGGAAGAAAGAGAAGGAAAGGTTATTTGGGTGGGTAGGAAGAAAAGCATAAGAAACCCTAGAATCCGGAGGAAGAGAGGGGGCAGATAATTGATTTTCCTACTGCCTTTGTTTTAAATTCCTTCTGTTTCAACCATAGAATATATATATACAGAACATAAATGATTATGGAAAGACCAAAACCTCATCTTTTTCTTTTTTGGGTAACACTCACAAGACAAGTCGCACTAAAATAGACATCAAAATAATGATATAAAGACCAAACACAGTTACATTCGAAGCAAATATAATTATTTAATTTATCACAGGCCATGGAACCCCGCAAGGCACATAAAATCCATGCTACCCACTTTTTTTTTTATTTTAACGGTCAAGGTTATTCAAGCCAATTTACTTGTACTTAAACTAATTCTCTTTTTGATCTGATCTAAAACATACCATCTACGTTGGGATTGAGATATTCATGAAAAATAAATTTTTCATAATCTGACCTCAAAAAATTTTTAAAATTCGAAATGAAGAGTCAAAATGTTTGAGTTTACAGCTAATTCTTATTATCACTTGAGTTATCCTTGAAATTCATGCTACCCACTTTGTTATTATGCATACATTGGTTTGTCTCGACTTGGTATACTTACTATTTTTTGGCAATGTTAATCATTTTTTGAGATAAAATTTATTGTTTTTTAAGTCTTTTTTTTTTTTATGGCTTTTTGGTATATGATAATTTTTCCTATAATGTTTTCTTAACTTCAATAACCATAATTTTAACTTGCACGGGTAACTCATGAGTGTAGTGTTGAATGTGGATGAAGCCGTAAATTTGAATGTTAGGGGTTCGATTTTTTAGGGTGTGTTTTAAATTTAACTGATACTTATGATAAGTATTTAAAGTTTATTTTTATAGGGGTAAGTTTAAAATGACCCAACTCTAAAGAGATTCCTCGTTAATTTTAAAAAAAAAAACCATAAATAGAATACTTTATTTGCCAAAATTGGGAAAATCTAACCGCAGTTTCCTGTCGGTTGTTAGTTTTGTCGATGGTGGTTGCACGTAAAGTTCACGCACTACCCGGTGACGCCAGAGTTTTAAATGAGTCGTCCGTACAAGGTTTTACTAGACAATTCCATCGTCTGTCAGTACGATATAAGCCATCAGCCAATTGTGTTTCGCCAACGCACCAATTACCAGACTAACTGACCCGCTTCAAGCTGTTGTCCTTGTGCAGCCCAATTAGACTTTCCTTTTCAATCTGCCTAATTATTTAAATAAATTAATGAATTAATTATAAAATACCCCCTTCAAATTTGAATCATCTTACAATCGACTCTCTCATGTTTCAATTAAACACGAGAGATCACGACCTAAGATTCTCTCCATGTATTATACTTTCATACAATTGCGTGCACTTTGAAACTTGTTATTAATTTTTTCTACCTCTAAATTGTTTCCGTGTTTTTTAGGTGGTTTTTCACTTGTATTATATTATAAACACAATTAATATTGGAGCAAGCTTTCATGACTCCTTAATATGGTTTTGTACCTCACTAAAAATTATATCTGATTGTATAGGGGAAATGGAGAAATTCTTTCTCACAAAGTTAAACAAAAACTTTAGTGGAGATGAAGAAACAAAGTCTTTTTTTATATATAATAATTTGTGAGAGGTTTTTTAAAATAGTTTACTAAATTTCCAGCTTTGTGGTCTAAATTAATAAAAACATTAAAAAATAAATTGTCAAACAAATACCTTTTCAATTCAATACGAGGCTAATAAAATAGATCTGCGTAGCAGCTTAGAGATAGAGGGGTTGGGCGCCTAATTTTAGTCTGGGCCTTCTATCAATTTCTATGAGATTGGACCTTTTAAAAAATATTTCAGCCCAATTTAAATTATACATGAGGACCATAATTATTTTTTGGGCCATGGGCGGTTGCTTAAATGGCCTGCCATATGGGTGGCTCTGCGTTGGGGTTGGATTTTTTTGTTTTGTTTAGGGGGAGTGGTGGGTGGGTTGGTTGGGGGGATGGGTTTCCGCGTGGTATTTTAATTCGATAATTGGATATGAATTAATATTTTAATCTGTTTATTCGAATCCGATCCGAATATGATTAAATTGCTTTAAATGAATATGGATTTGGATGCATATAAATTAGATCCGATCTATATATATATATATATATATATATATATATATATATATATATATATATATATATATATATATATATATAATCGAGAGAAATTATTGTATATACATACATATTTAGTTAAATTATTAATGAGATTGACATAAAATTAAACATAAATTATTGAATAGAATGATTGGTTGATTAAATTAGGTTGAAAGTTAACTTAAACTTAATAAAGTTATTAATTTTTGTAAGAAATTTTGTTAAGATTCAATTTTTTAGATCGGATTGGATAATCGGATCGGATATTTGATTATTAACGGATACGGGTATGGATTAAGATTTTAAAATCTATCGAGTAAACTGATCGGATTCGAAACTAGAATTTTTATTAGATTCGAATCTGGACAGATCCAGATCCGATCCGTTGACAACCTTAGTGGGTGGTTGGCTCTCTCTCGCTCTCTCATGCTCTCCTTTCTTTTGATTTGGCAAATTTTGACCAAAATTTAGAAAAAGACAAAGGGTATCGCGGTGAAATAAATTTGAAAATTTTGTAGGAGTTAAATACATCATCTCACACAATTAGCCCTTGTTCACACCAAAGAAAAACTATCATGTTAGACACATAAATTTAAAAAAAATAAATAAATTTACCAAATTAATGAGTGATAGTAATTCATTAAGAATGTCCAGAATTGGCCGAGTGCTGTTCTTAATTTTATCGAAATAAATAGCATTAGTCTGTCAAGTATCATAAACCCATGTTGTGGCCAAATAAAAAATGCTCCAATTTTGAAACGTTTTCTGCATGTGTGTGTGTGTGGGGGGGGGGGGGGGGGGGGGGGGGGGGGGTGTGTGGGGGGAGTTGTTAGGTACTTTAGAGATGAAGAGACATCAAAGGCCAATGTTTCTGGTTCAGGAGAATCTTCTAAGCTAAGCATGAAGAGACATCAAAGCCAACAAAATTTGAAGATACCAACCAAATGTAATTAATTAGGAAGTTGCATGTCTTGGTAGGACTTTCCACGTTTGGAAAAAAATATTGGGTATAATCGTTACATCATATCAGTAGTGTCACGTAATGTAACAATTTATTAATAGGTAAACCAATGAACGAATGAGTCTCATTAAAATTCATAACCACCCAACCATGTCATACATAATCATCTCTATGATTAGGAAATGAATCATATGTTATCATATTTATTCTTTTTTTATTAAATAATTATATTATATTAATAATGTTGACATGATGTAACAGTGAGACCCAAATATTTACTCCCACTTTTGGCCTTTCGTTTATGACCATGTGGGTATGGAACCTTTTGTTTCATTGAATTTAGCTGACAAGAAACAACACCTTGTATGTTACATTGAATCTGGCTGGTAAGAAGCAATCTCTTTATGGTTTCGTGAAATGAAACGACGTTTTTCTTTTGTTGTCTTCCGCTTATGTTTTTGTTGACAATTAGAAGAATT
Organism: Ilex aquifolium; assembly: GCA_951799425.1. NCBI lineage: Eukaryota > Viridiplantae > Streptophyta > Magnoliopsida > Aquifoliales > Aquifoliaceae > Ilex > Ilex aquifolium. The sequence continues at coordinate 4,159,771 of OX637392.1, forward strand.
GTGGTGATAAATGAAAAGAAGCAATCTCTTTATGTTTTTGTTGTCATGCTTTTGATCAAATCAAGAAAGAGATTAGTCGTAGTGCACGTAATCTAATCCGAACACTTATGATCGTTGAACCAAAAAAAAAAGGTAGGCTTCAGTGAAGATACATGTCCTTAGAGGAAATCAAACTTAATTGTAGAATTAGTTGTAATGACAATCCTCCATGTATGTTTTCTATGTCATTTTAGACTTCAAATTATATTTTATTTTTTTTGTTCAACGGTTAGAGATATCTAAGTTAGCTTACATACGTCTCGACTATCCCCTTCTCGGTTCGGTCAAAGACAGACCATTCACGCCAGAATTAGAGTATTCATGAGTGGTAAATCTCTCATGACCTAGACTCAAGGAATTGCCTAGATTCGAACTCAGAACGCCTGAGTTTATAACTCGTCTTTATTACCACTTGAACTATTTATTGGGATTAGACATCAAATTGAGTCTTTGGAGTATTGTACTTGAATTTATGTTGTCTCCAATTCAAACATTGTCAAATTTTTTGATGAGATTAGAACATGTCCCTATTCAGGTGATACCACCAAATAACTTTTGAGTAAGTTAAACTTATTTATATGATATGAATTATGCTCCTCTCCCATACCATAAAAAATTAAAGATTCACCAATTTATTTGAATGGTCAAGATCTACCTATGATCTAAATTCAATTGAATCAAATTTACATCCCAATATTGATTAGTTGATGTTGATAGATCTTAACCACTTAAAAACAAAAAAAGAGTATACTTCAATTCCTAAGTTTACTATACTAAAATTGTACTCACCGACACCGTCTATGAGAAATTGAAATCGTTTATTTTTCAACTACCATACAATTTGTCCTAAAATTAGAGAGGAATCAAACTCGTAAGAGATGGTAGGCCCATGATTTATTGTCTAGGTTAGATGTCATGTTCATAAGTTTCCAATAGCGTCGATTTGTCTACTACCATAATAAAAATGCACCTCATATTCAATTGGGGGCACTAAAACCAAAATTGACACATTGGACAATATACATGGTGGACGATTAGGACATTATTTTATTCTTGTTTTCTTTTGTTTTTTCTTTGCATTAATTTTATAATGGACCAGGTTTAGTTTTTTTTTTTATTTATTTATTGAAATGGGATAGCATTTCTTTTCCTCATGATTCGCTGCCTTGGATCACATTCGATCTGATGTTAACTCTGGAATTAGTTAAGATATGTGTAAGTTAGTCCAAATATCTTTGATTGTTGAACAAAAAAAAAAACTTGAATTAGTTGTATTAATTAAAAAAGGCAGCCCATTGCATTATGTTTTCACCATTGTAGGCTTTGATCGTCTCAAGAAAACCAGATGTACATAATTTTATTCTCGTATACGAAAAGATTGTTTCGAGAATTGGTTATATTATATTTTTTAAATTCGAGTTTAAATATGTTAAACATACAAACTAAAATTGAATTACACACAACTTTTAACGGTTGTCCGTGGTCAAATCTGTCTTGTTAATAAGAAGTTTCAAGTTCGATACTTCTCACACATTTTAAGGGTCAACCACCCTCGTTGATTAGAAAACCAATGAGTTGTAAATTAATCTTAAAATAGATATCGACTAGGATTAGGTTACCAATATTTTTAACTAATCTTAACTATAATTAGGGGATGGATTGATTTTGGTTACACTAATGAGGTTGTAGAAGAATGCAAGAGAAAGGAGAAAGAAATATGATCAAACAGAAGGAAAAGGAAAGGTCAGGATATGTGGGGACTCTGAAAGCGACCACACCGTATACTTTCTTTTTTCTCTCTCTGTCTCTCTCTAGGGTTTATTTAGGGGACCACTCTAGGCCCTTTCGCAATCAATTAGGACTGAGAATATGACAACCCTACAGCTGTGACGCTGACCCCACCGCAACCGGCTCGGCTCGGCTCGGCTTTGCTTCCGGGAGCTTCTTTTACAATTCTCTATTGTGGATGCATGGAGTTTTCATGCTTTCTACTCAGTTTAAGGACACGTGTCGCTGTTTTTTTTTTTTAAAAAAAAATAACCTTGCTCCGAAGAGACGTGTTAGTTCCGAGTACATCTCACATTGGTGGACCAATAACTTGGTGTAGAAATACTTTTCAAAAATACATTTGCACCCCATTGCTTTAGCATAAACTTTTTAGATTTTTTTAGTATTTAAATATGGTATTAGACTCTTAAGGGTGCCAGCCGACCTCAATGCACCGGCAAAGTTGTTCGACTACGACGTGAGCATCAACAGTTTAAATTCTAAGAATTATTATTTTTTCCACGGAAAATTATGACAATTCTCCCATCGCATATTAATAAGTTATAAATTAAGAATATTTAGTTAAGGATCGATATATTTGTATTGAATAATATCATATCAAATATAATATTCGTGGGATACTCGATGATATATTTCGGACACGCACCAAACATTTCCAAAAATAAACACATATAATGTAATACATCAACAATAATCTATATTTTGATAAAAAAAAAAAAACAATAATCTATATAACTTTGAAGACACATGAATTTTTTTAAATATTATTCACTATCACATGACTACAAATTATAAATGAGTTAATTACACTTCTAAGCAAACAATTTAGTATATATGTACTATAGTAAGAAAATAGGTGACTTTTTAAAAATAAAAATTATTAATGTTGTTTATTATTACACTAAAAATTATAGCTATCAAGTTATTATATAATAATATAAATATAAGATATATGTTTTTATATACGTATTTTGATCATGCCAATATCTTATTTTTTGGGATTTTGTTGTATCATTGAGTTCAAATCTTGACAATTATTTGGGTCAAGTCATGAATAATTTATCTTTCATGAATATCTTAGTTTCGACACAGATGATCTTACTTTGATTGGACCAAAAAGATAATTAGTTGAGGTACGTGTAAATTGATCTGGACACCTTTGATGATTAAAAAAAGCACAGTCAAAGAAAAATTATAATGAGGAAAAATATTAAATAAGTATATATATATTATTTTTTTGATTAATGATAAAAATATGTAATACCTTACTTACACGCCATCTTAATTAACACAATATAATAGAGGTAAGAATATGTGGTGGGTGAGGAGTCATATGAGGCCCAACAAACAGCTACCATGCATATATTTTCTTCACTAGGCTGAGGTTCAAAAAAAAAAAACGTAGAAAAAGGACTATGACCTAAAGCCAACCCAACACCAGCCAAAGAGGCATAACAGTGACAGCTCAACCCTCAGCCGACTTTTTAATAATAATAATAATAATAAAAAATCTAAATATATACTCTTGGTAGGTTTGGATATACCCCTTTTTATTTATTTATTATTATTAGTAATCCCATTTAATGAACTGACTATTTAGTGCATAGATAAATCTGCCATGGTAAGTTTTTCAATTTCAAAACAAACAAACGAGACTCTCGTCAATATGGGACTTAAAAAAAGTTATATGTACAAACTTTTTAAAATTTAAGTTCAAAAAATCTTATTAATTTGGGAAGATTCCATAAACAAAAAAGTTACTTTTAATTGTTGAAATAGTTAGTTTTTTAATTTCAAAAAAAAAAACAAATAAACGAGACGCCCTGAAACATGAAGAAAGTTATATGTACAAAAATTTTAAAATTTAAGTTTAAAAAATCTTATTAATTTGGGAAGACGCGATAAACAAAAAAGTTACTTTTAATTGTTGAAATATTTAAGTATAAATGGGTGTAAGGAGAAAATAATATTATTTTAGTTTTTGCTTAGACAACAAGGTTTACTATCCTTTCTTTGAGTATACAACAAGCATGATATGGATGTAGAATCTTTTTTCCTTAAAAAAAATAAAATATTTCAGGAGACTTATATAATCTTGAATTTAAATAAAGTTGTTACATCTACTAGATATTTGAATTATACTATTTTTTTATAATACAAGCAATGACAATTGGGTGCTAAACAACATTATGACTCGTGTTTTTCGATAAGTCAATTGTTTGAAGTTATTAATAATATAACCTAGTTATCCCAAACAAAAGGTAGAACAATTATTCTAGAAGGAGAGTCTCTCTAATACATTTGTTCTTTATTTTTGTTTTTTGGTGGGTCATCCAACATGAATTCAAGTGGTAGTTATTGTATATAAGGTTTTTTTTTTGTTCAACAGTCAAGAATATTAGAATCACCTTACGTGAGTCTTGACTAATTCTCTCTCCGATCTGATCAAAAATAGACTATCCACGCTTGAATTAGAGTATCTATGAGGGATCCCTCATAACCTGGCCATAAGAGATTATCAAGATTCGAATTAAGGACCTATTGGTTTACGACTCGTTTCTGTTACCACTTAAACTACCTTCGAAATTATTATTGTATATAAGTGACCCCTCATTATTATTGATTAATCGTCTACAAATAAAAAAAATGAAGAAAAAAAAAGAAAAATACTACACAACCTAAATAAAAACCCAAAAAGTGCAGCCCGAATGTATATTATTCTTTAGATGAGTGTTGAATGAGTGAGTCTCACTGAAAAAATTAATAAGACCCACTCATCTAAAAAATAATATGTATTTGAATTATAATTTTTTGAATTTTATTGGGATTGCGTAACATTATTTTGAAGAAAAAAAATGAGGAGAAATTTGGGTCAATGATACTTATATGGGCTTGAAGGGAGTGCTCCTTTTATGAAGAGTGCCCACATCACTCCCTCAATCAATTCGTAAAATTAATTAATTAATTCTCACTCATTCTCAAAAGGCACCTAATCTTTCTGATAATCCAAGATTAACACCACCTAATTCTATCCTTAACCTGAACTCAAGTTGGGTTTATTAAAGGATTGGAATATCTCACACTATCAAAAATGAAAAACAAAAAATAAGAAAAGGAAAAAGTGCTCAAAATGTCAGACCACAGATACAGCTTTATCTTTGATCTCTGTACCTGACCTCTCTCTCTCTCAACTCATTTTTCAAGGACTTCCAAAACAGACAAAAGTAATCAGAAGTTGAAAAACTTCCTCTCTCTCTCTCTCTCATCTCTTTCTCATATCTGTATTTAGCCTGCAGAAATTCATCTTTCTTTTTCTTTGTGTATGTTAAAATCTGTAACTACAGAACTGGTGCAGAAAGTTTTGTGTCACAGATCCCAATATAAGGGGTTGCTTACACCAATAACAAGAAAACTGTTTGCTCTCTTCTCTCTCTATATCTCCACAGTAGTGTGAATCTCATCACCATATATAGCTTATACTCAAGTACAAGAGACTCCTTTGTGGTCCTGAAACTCAACCCCACCTTCCCTTTTGCTTTCTCTACAAACCCTTTTGTTCACATGATCTGTTCTTCCACTACTTACCCTCTACTTTGATTCGCAAAATACCCAAAAACTTACAGTTCTTGTGCATAGGAAATGCAAGAACAAGGTCTAAGCATGATGGGTACTAGTGGTGGCGGTGGAATTGGTGGCTTAACCGACGTTTCCATGGAAGTTTCCGGTGACCAGCGCCAACAACTCAAGGCTGAGATCGCCACCCACCCTCTATATGAGCAACTTCTCTCAGCCCACGTAGCTTGTCTTCGTGTGGCTACACCTATCGATCAGTTGCCCCTTATTGATGCTCAGCTTTCACAATCCCACCATCTTCTTAGGTCTTATGCTTCACAGCAGCAACAGCACCATAATTATCCTCTCTCTCCCCATGAAAGGCAAGAGCTTGACAACTTCTTGGTAGGTTTTTATTTTCTTATTTATTTCAAGTTTAGTTGGTGTTCTAAATCATAAAGAACCCAAAACAAAAAAACAAAAAAAAAACAGCAAACTTTTATTGGAGTACCCTTTGGAGATTTTTCTAAAATCTGTTGTATTTTTGTTATTTTTTGAGGATTGATATGAGTTTATGTGGTGTTTATACTTTGTACAGGCACAGTATTTGTTAGTTCTGTGTTCCTTTAAAGAACAGCTTCAGCAACATGTCAGAGTCCATGCTGTTGAAGCTGTCATGGCCTGCCGTGAAATTGAACAGAACTTACAAGTTCTAACTGGTAACCTCCAATCTCTCTCTAGGCTCTACATATATATCATTACATGGGTACAGTTGCATAATCAATTAATCATACATATTTTTGTATATTACATACTGATTTACTTGTAGATATTACAGTACTTGCAGAGTATAGATGTATATATATATTTTTATAAATATAATGGTTTCCTAGTGATTGTAATCAGAAGGGATGTATCATATATTATGTCCTGTTGTTTTGGGTTGGAATTGTTTTTGTTTCTCTCACTGTTTGTTTTGATGATTTTGATGCGTTTGGTAGGCAGGAATATAAGAAAAGGAAAAATGGTTGTTCTTACAAGTTTGTGTTCCCCTTATAAGAGGTGGGTGTTGTGGGACCAGCCAACAAATTTTAGTTTATGGTTAGGAGGGTTTGGTTAGTTGGGTGATGGAGGAGGGAACAAAGGGTGACAACAAACCAACAACTGATTGGGTTGCATATAAGAATACTTGGTCTTCCAGAATACTTTCTCTGTGATTGATGACTTTTGGATTTGTAAAGATGCATGACTTTTGTTTGCTAGCTCCTATCTTATGCACTAGGGTTTAGTCATACTGTCAAGCCAATGGGATTTAATATATTGAAGAGAGTACAAATGTGATAGATTAGGAAGTTGGTGTTTGTCATGGAAGTTAGAGATTGTAAATGGTGTTAATGACAACCACCAGTTTACCTACATTGGTGGGTCAGAATAGTCTATGAAGCAACTGAAAACATGAAGGGATCGTTTGGTTGTCGTATTAAAAATTGATTGATTGGATAAAATAATACAACTTAATATAATACAGATATATAAAAGACAAGATTAAATATGATATTAGAATAATACGTAATTTTATCTAGTGTTTGACAATACACAATATAAGCGTTGGATAGTAATTATTTAATTCAATCGGTTGTTTGGTTAGAAAATTATTTCATCGTATTAATGTTAAATTAACAAAAACACCTTCAATCAGTGTTTGTTATATTGATGACAACTTGATTTTATAACTTGGGGGGTTATAATAGTAAATATATATAATAATACGTTTGAGTTGGATTATAATACCACCTCTCTTGGTGGTATTAAAAGACCTCTACAATACAGGTCTATCATACAAAAAATATACGATAAGTATATGATTAATATATGTTTTTGAAATTAATACGATATCAAATTTGTTTATCAAACAAAGTATTAGACCCGATTAAATAAAAAATAGTACAATCCAATATTTAATCCCCTTATAATACGTCTACCGAACGAGCCCGAAAAGTATAAAAAGTTACCTTATAGAATAGTAACATGCTAGAAATATTTATCCATACATACAACTTAGTCCTCGATATGCCCAAAGAGTTCTGAGTTATAGTCTCAGAATTATGTTATAATGCATTATATTCTTAAATTATGTCCTAATAATATTAGTGATTTAAAAATATATTAAATTAAGTAGTTGAGAGATGATAAAAATATTAATATGAGTAGTTGGAGGATGTATTGAATGAGGTAGGTGGAATTTAGTAGGAGACCTTCTTGAGCTTGTATCAAGGGTCTTTGTGTAAGATCATCTCTAATGGAAACTCAAACTCTTATCTAAATTTGAGTAACAAAAGGATAAAAAACTTGATTTTGTATAAACCTCTCTAATGTTAAAACCCAAATTTAAAGGTAGAGAAATCTAAATTTAAATGAGCACAAATTCAAATTTAAAAGAAGGTAAAATATGATCATTGGATCTTTAAAGGAGGGTGTAATCTCACAATTGAAGATTTATGTATGGATTTAAGTCTCCATTGATTTGAGTAAAAAAATGAGTCTCCTTTCATTTGATATGGATATGGGTCTAGAATTGGAGAAGATTTTTAGGAGTTTTTTTTCCCAAATTTAAATTTGGGTTTTAAAAAGGGTAAGGATTGGAGATGTTCTAACCATTTGAAGTATCCAAATTTCATAATCAATACATTGTAGTGTTCTTCTATTGTTTTCTCTATGGATTTAGAGTACTTTTATTTTTTGCACTATGAAACGATAATTTTCTTGTGTCCTTTCGTTCACCGAAGTGTCAATTGGTATTAGAGTTTTGATTGACATGGGAAGATGACTAATCAACAAGGTGGTAACAACTTTTCTTATGACAGTAATCATGTGAAAAAGATTCTTACGAGAATCGAATTCTTAGATTTTCAACAACGGCAGGAGCAACATATCCATAAATTCCAGTAGAATAACCAGTAGGCGTTATAAGAGTTGTAGGTTATTCGGCAAGATAGAATCTTCGTGGCATACCTTTTCGTGCAGCATCTACCGTAAATTCCAGTGATGATGATGACGAGTAAGTGCTTGGTAACACTGCAGGCTATAAGAATCCTGACTGTGAGTCTAGAGACTTTTATCTGAAAGTTGACCTATCCAGTTTTAATAGTCATCTTTATATTAAATATTTTTTTTTGACTAGTTGGTTAAAGTGGAGAGATTATTCGACTATATGGACGTTCCAGATGAAAAGAAGGTGAAACTGGTGGCTTATAAGTTGAAAGGAAGGTCTTCTGCCTAGTGAGAAAAAATGTAGTTAGCCCGTACCAAAGAGGACAAATATCCGATTAGTGCCTGGTCGAAGATGAAGAGGTTGCTGAGGTTGATGTTTTTACCTCCAAATTATGAACACGTCTTGTTTCTGCAGTATCAAAATTGTAAATAGGGCAACCGATCTGTTTGAGCATACAGAGAAGTGTTCTAATGTCTTTCTTCGTACAATGATCTAAAGAGGAGGTCCAATACTATAGAAACACCAATAATTTAAAGAGTGTTTATGTTCTTTGCACTAAGAAATGATCATTTCCTTTTATCCTTTCGATCATTGCTACGCCATATTTATAATTTCTTTTTCCGGTCAGGCTATTTATAAGTTGACTGACTCAATGTTCAGTAGGGACAACAGTGAATTGGGAAAAAATAAGAATTCGTCCAAACCTGTACCGTTTGGATCAGAGATGGACCATACGTATTAGACGATGAACGTATATAAGAATACCTGTATAAACCCTTCCGGAAATATTTAAATATATATACCGCTAAACACGTCAGTTTTTTATATAAACATATATATACTCTCCCACCTCAGCCCTAAATCTAAAGAAGACGCATTAACCAAGTAACGCCTCCTCATTTTGAATTTATCTGGTAGGATGATGTTATATTATATAATTATATTGAATTATTTAGAATGTTGGATTATGTTAGACTTTGTCAGGGTTGGAGCCGGGGATTAGAATTTATCTACGGACGGGGATGGGGATAAAAAATAACCCCGTTAACGGAGGTAGACCAAAAATGAATAGATTATTTTTAAGCGGTACGGGGTGGAAATTAGTCCCCCCCGCCTGTAAGACACGGATAAGGCTATACTACTGTAGAAGGTACTGTACTAAAATCCATTCCATCTATTGACTTTGTTTTGGATAATCTGTAACTATTAATCAAAAAAAAAAAAAATTTAAACAATAAAAATAATAAAAAATTTACACGTTAAAAATATATAGTAGAAGAATAGGATACCGAAAAAAGTATATTTCAGTATTGTAATGGGACTCTTAGCATCGGCGTGCTCTCCATGCATTTTGGTACAGAAATAATACATTATATTTATATGTGTTGCATATTACTATACATGTGATAAAGATTAAAAAAAGGGATCAAGTCTCGATAAGAATGGACTTACTGGATGAACTCGCCTCGTTATCGATGCTAGTTTGTTCACTCACGTGTTGGTCACAGATTGATGAAGTAACTTAAGGAGCAATCCCTGAGAGAGAAAACTGCATTGATAGTGAAGAGAGAAAGAGAAACTTCAGAGTAGGGGTGTGATAATTCTGAACTAGTATAGTCGTATGCCCTTCATTATAGATGCCTAACACACCCATTCAATGAATGGACAGAACCTTTTTTAATGGTCTGTTAACACCATCATCACAACAGTTTCAATGGTTGTGTTGCTGAGGGAGATTTGAATCACAGCAGTTTCCGTGTTGCTGAGGGAAATCATGCTTCCATTAAGTGAAAATGAAGATATACAATATAGCTCATGACACGCCCGAAGACCACACAAAGCGTCTGCTAACACAGTCCTAATCTACTAAGAAACATACTATCGCAATCGCTTACTATGTGAAAGTAAAGTCATCTCACATCCCAATATAGTAGGATCAATACAGGCCCATGTGAAACTAGTACAATACAGATCAAGGCATACACACTACGCCCTTGATGGGAACACATGCTCATTTTTTGCACAATTTTGAACTGCCTGATAATTAGGTTTCTATGTATATTTGCTACTTCTGCTGAAGAAAAGAACCTGAGAGAACATTTGATCAAAAACTAGTGAGGCTTTCTAAAACAATGGCGTTTTCAGGAGGAACTCTGGGTGAAGGAACAGGTGCGACCATGTCAGACGATGAGGATGACCTTCAAATGGATTTCTCTTTAGATCAATCTGGCTCTGAGGGTCTGGACATGATGGGGTTCGGTCCACTGCTTCCAACCGAATCTGAAAGATCTCTGATGGAGAGAGTTCGCCAAGAATTGAAGATTGAGCTCAAGCAGGTGAGAAGATACACGAACTCTGTGACAAGCAAGATCATAAAATTTCAATACAGCAGAATCATTCGGTTAGACTAGCAGTTTTAAATAGCATGTCTTTTTAATGTTAACAGGACAAAGTTAGCAACTTTAGTATTCTAAAATAAAAAATTACTTCCAGAAATGCTGATCAATGGATGCCTGAACTGTCACACTATAAAGTCCTTGGATAGCATCTAACTGCATTCTGCTTCCTTATTGTTTTTCAGGGATTCAGGTCAAAAATTGAAGATGTCAGGGAGGAAATATTGAGGAAAAGAAGGGCAGGAAAATTACCGGGTGACACGACTTCAGTACTGAAGGATTGGTGGCAGCAACACTCTAAGTGGCCTTACCCAACTGTAAGCCTCGAATGATTACTTACATATCTGATTGGACGATTGATTTCTTGCAATGATTTGATATAACAATTGAATTCGATGATGAATCCTAATACAAGAAACAATGTCAAAAATGGGTCAGGGGTACATCCGGTTTATCCCTCCGATGCTTAAGTCTGTCGATACTCAAGTCTGAGAGATAAAATGTACAGTGCAGAGCCATTTCAACATGCATACCTTAGTCCCATTTCAATGGGGTATTTATACCTTTGATTATGACTATGTGGCATCCACTCGAGTGCCAATCCTAGGTTTGATAGTCTACAACCATCGTTTAAGGTAATAAGTGTCTCCCTGCCACGCCTTATTAATGCCAAATGGTGAGACCGTTGGAGTCAAACTCTTGAGATGGGCCGTGTATTTATAGTTTCACTCCCCCGAGCATCGAGTGCTCTACAATAAAGTGTTCGCCGTCTACTGCGGAGCATTTAAAAGTAGGCCCTGAGATGTCAGCTGGGTATCCCAAGGGGTATTCGGCTATAGTAAGGGTCATGCCTTGTGTTTTTGGCGGTTAAGCTCGAACCCCTAATAGACAAGACAATAATGATGACCTGTCACATCAGTACACTGCACGATGTCCATACTTCGATGATAGTTAACACTCGACATAGACCATGCACATGTCCATTCTTCCACTTTTTTTTTTTTTTTTTTTACCATTCTTCCACTTGTTGTATACTCTTAGTCAATGATGTCCTTTACTTGGTCTCGGTAGTTGGAGACCCAAATGACGCGCTTTGCTGACTTTACGTAAGCCACATGTCAATTTATGACTGGCAAGCCACTCACGCGTGAATAACTTATTAGGATTTGCCAAATCATTATGTTGTCAAGCATAATCAAAGCATTCATACAAAATGAAATGAAGTTTTTTCTGAAAATTTTCATTTGAATATGTTTATGCATCCCCATAACTGTTGTAATACTTATTGGATGATGAACATAACAACTATGATATTGATGCATCAAGATAAGATTCAGTACACCACTTCCAACATTAATTTGATGTGCTGAATGGATTTAAAGGGCATAAATTTCTACGATTATTTGCAGGAAGACGATAAGGCGAAACTTGTGGAGGAGACAGGCCTTCAGTTGAAGCAAATCAACAACTGGTTCATCAACCAAAGGAAGCGCAACTGGCATAGCAACTCACAATCCGTAACCTCTCTCAAGTCCAAGCGAAAGAGATAGATCACTCGTGCTATTTCAACTAAAGAAAGGCGATGACTGAAAATCATACATATATGTCGATATACTATTGTATAACTTTCAACGCAGAATTTGTAGCCAACAACCATGGAATAACTGTGAGATAAGTCCAATGTTCTGAGACCATGTCAAAGGTGTAATATATGGTGTTCGATCGAGTGACTTACATAGAAGGTTTTAGATTTCTATCTTCAAAAAACATAACTTTCTAACCGATTAATTTGTTGCCTCTGGAGTTTGGATTGTCTCTGTTTATTAAGAAATAAGAACATTGTTGATCTATTTTGAGACAGAAAAGAACACATTGTACCTTAAACTGTTTAAATTTGTTTCAATGTACTCAGATTCTGAAAGTGGTTAGCAAATAAACAGAAGAAAGACCACAGGATTGGCATGTGGTTCTAGTTCAGAGGCATTGGAGAGAGAGAATTTTTCTCTCCATCCAAAAAGTGTCTGTTTTCAGCACATTCACAGGATGAAACTTTGAAGGAGAATAAAAGGGACAGGAGAGGGGAGGAAGAGAAACAGAGAGACATGATGGAAAAAGGGGAAGAGCAGAAATAGGAGCTGAGAAGAACATAGAATTTGAGAGAAAGAGAGAGAGAGAGTGGAAAGAAGAGGAAGGCACAAAGAGGCTGGAAAGATAGGAAAAGAATCCACAAATCTTCTTCACTTCAGTTCATACTTAGGTTTTGTATCTCATACAAGTCCTTTCTTTACATAACCTTCGATACTTCCCTAGCTCTGTTGTATCTTTTGTATTAAAGTCACTAAGATGATATTGAATAGATATCAAAAATAAGATGTAGAGTAGAGACAGATCACAATCCATGAATAATGATATCAAAAAAATTGAATAGGAAAACAAGAAAAATAAGAAGTAATAAAATCTATAACTATTATTAAGGCAAAAAGGTGCCAGAGCAGGCACCTTTTGCCATCCTGCTCAAATTACATAGAGATCCCCTAAGTTATCAGTATCACACTTGGTGTCCAGTTTAAATTACACAACGCTCCCCTAAGGTATCAATACTGATGGACAAGCCCTCAATAGTGCCAATTTTACCCATTAACACAAACTTGACCCGACACAAAACTAAAAAATAACACGATTAGTTGATACAAGTAATAAATTGATCAAATTAAGGTTAGACACTAATAACATGATTTAGGGGTACCGTAGATATAAAATAAGTATTTAATAAATATTGTAGATAGAAAATAAGTATTTTATGATTTTTAAAATTTTTTTAAATGATATTATTTGAATTGTTGTAGAATTAAATAATTTTTTATTGACACGAACCCGACATATATAAAAAATGACACGACAACGAAAATAGGTAAACTCAAAAATTTAAATCTTAGCAACTATTTGGGGGCCAAGTCATGTCCATGAAAGATTTATCTTAGTTTTTTTTTTTTTTTTTTTTTGAAAGAAATCAGATCTGAATATTTCATTACGTTGGAAAATGTTGATTACAATCGCTAGACAAAAAAGCCTTAAGCTCGGGGGGAGGGCAGCGCACCCAACTCAAAGGAATTGAGTTAGATAATTTCATAGCTGCGACCCAATGAGCTGCTCTGTTGAGAGCCCTTGGCTTGTGAAGAAAGCTTAAATTAAAAGCATTGGCAAAATAACGAATATCACAAACAAAAGCATTAATATCCCATGGGGGAGCATCTTCCGAGACACACAGCTTGATTAACTCCAGGTTATCGCTAGAAACAATAGCATCACGAAGCCCAGAATCAGAGACCAAGAGACAAGCTTCTCTTACCGCAGCTGCTTCGGAGTATAAATAGGATACGGCCGGAATCCTCTTAGCAATTCCCTCCACAATAGTATCATTTGGACCTTTCAGGATCACCCCGATAGCAGCATCACTCTTCTTAAATGCACCATCACAACACAAAAAAGGAATGGAGCCAGAATCATGCTCCTGATGAAGAGGAATAGAACCAGTAGCATTCTCTTGCTGCACCTCACGCCTACCAACATCAGAAACAGGCTGCTGCACCTCACGCCTGCCAAAACCAGGAACCACCTGCTGCACCTCACGCCTACTTATTTCTGCCATCATCACTTCACTCCATATTTTCTGAGCCCTCAGCAGAATAGCAAGAGCATTGGGTTCTTGCTGCTTAAAGACAAAATTATTCCTAGCATTCCAGATGGCCCAAGCTGTTGTAGCCACTTTCCCCATAATCTCAAGTGAACAGGTGAAATTCTTAATAACATCCACAAGGGTTGATGCCCACTATAACACCGAAACATGAGATTCCAACTCTAATCTCAAACCCAGATCAGACCCAAACCAAACCTTCTTAACCCAATTACATTCAAATAGAAGATGTTCAACGGATTCAACCATCACACCACAAATTTGGCACCAAGGAGAGTCAGCACACTTCCTCTTAAATAAATTCTCACGTGTGGCCAAAGCATTACAACAAACTTTCCACCAAAAGTGCTTGACTTTTGGTAAGGCCATCATTTGCCAAACAATAGACCAAAACTTTGGGTGAGGAGAAAGAGAAGAAGAAGACATCAATGAAGAGGAAGGATCAAAAGAAACAGCAAGGGAGTAACCTAATTTGACGGAATAGGCCCCTTTTGGATTTAGCCTCCAAATACGCCTATCTGCAGTAGGAATCAGCGAAAGTGGAATAGCTATAATGGCCTGACACTCCTTCTCATTGAAAAGCCTTCTAATAAGCTCTGTGTTCCACTCCCTAGTGTTAGGGGAAAAAAGCTGATTCACCCTGGAAATATCACAGTCGCGAGGTCTTGGAGACCGAATAACACCGTCATCGAAATGGGGAATCCACCTGTCTTCCCAAACATTAATTCCATTTCCATCCATGACTTGCCAGATCAGGCCTTTTTCCAAAAGCTCCCTTCCCTTAATAAGACTGTTCCACACCCAAGATGGCCTCGCTCCCTTCTTAGCTTTCATGAAATCTTCGTCAGGAAAATAAATAGATTTTAAAAACTTTGCCCAAAAAGAATCAGGTTTCTGGATTAACCGCCAACATTGTTTAGCAATCAACGCCTGATTTAAGAGATTAAACTCTTTAAAACCCATCCCTCCTCTTGCTTTAGCTTCAACCATCCTATCCCAACACTTCCAGTAAATACCTCTCTTGTCCCCTCCTCCACCCCACCAAAAACCCCTCACAAATTTATTGATTTTATCACATAAATTCTTGGGGAAAGCAAGGATCGACATAGCATAATTTGGGATCGCTTGAATGACTGCCTTAATCAAAATCTCTTTGCCCGCCGGAGACAGAAATTGACTTTTCCACCCTTGCAGCTTCTTCACAATCCTCTCAAGAAGATATCCAAACATCTCACTCTTTGCATTACCCTACAAAAAAGGCAGACCCAGATATTTAACCCCTCGGTCCAATGGGTTTAATCCCAACAACTGACAAAAATGATATTTTTGATCATCCGTTGCATTAGCCGAGAAGAGAATACCAGATTTTTGCTGATTCAAACACTGACCCGAGGCAACACAAAAATTGTTCAGGACATTCATGACATTCAAAATATCTTGATCCTTTGCTTTAAAGAAGAAAAAAGAGTCATCCGCAAAGAATAAGTGTGAGATAGCAGGACTTCCTCTCCGTACTTTGATTCCCGAAAATTTATATCATTCCACTCTTTTTAGCAACATAGAAGACAAGACATCAGCAACCAAAATAAACAGATACGGGGAAATGGGATCACCTTGTCTAATTCCTCTCTATCTTAGTTGAATACCCTAGTTTTGATGCGAATGATTTATCTTTAAATAAGTTAGAGAAAAAATTAATCGAGATATAGTTAAGTTGATCCGAACACATCACTTCATTTAAAGAAAAAAAAAAACGTCACGTTCTAGACCTTAAGGACACCAAACGGGACCTTTGGGCTTCAAAGACCTGTCCTATCGTCTCCTTACACCTCCTGAGTTCCCACGTGCAGGCGAACTCAAATTTTCTCTTGTTTTATGATACCGTTGGCGTAGAAAACCAGAAATGAACACGTTATAGAAAACAAATGCCAGAAGATTCCGACCAAAAGCACCTTCTTTCCTCAAGCAGAGTCCTGATGAAGTGCGAGTCTGATTCAATTCGTTTTGTTTCCATTGAAGAAAAAATCATTTTAATATTCGTTAGCATGGTCCACTTGATTGATTCTTTACTTTGGGAATTTTCCAATCCTCCGCCTTACTCATTTGACGCTAGTCGCATTCAATATCCTTTTCCGTCTTACTCATTCAACGCCAATTGCATTCAATATCTTCATCCTCAACACGCCCATTTTCTACATTTTCGATGTCTGCAATATTTTACCCATTTTGGACACCAAAAGGAAAGTCTTTTACTCATTCAATTCCTATATCATATACCCACGTTACATTTCAGGCTGCTTCTGCTTTCAATCATTAAAATTCCTCTTTAATTCAGATCACTCACCTGGGTCTTTAACCCGGATTCATCTGGGTTTTTCAAATCTCTCTGTTGGTCACCAAGAAGTCCATCCTATTGTCTACTGAAAAACGTTTTCTATCGGATTTGATTTGAAGGATGTTTGCCTGAAAACCGTTACTTGTTTGATAGCTCTTCAATTTCTGAAATTGGTATTTTCTCAAACTTGATGTTGAAATCTGTTAGTTGTGTTGCACTTTTTTGATATCTGTTCAATTGCTGCTATTGAAACATCCTGGTCTAATCCGTAACATCAGTGTATTTTAGACAATTGTATTTTGAGTTGGTAGAGTGCTTGTATGGCTCAATTAGCTTATTCCGATTCGATGTCTGAAGGCTCGCAGCATGGTCAGGGGGTACAAATTGTGCCATTTAAGACCTGTAAGGCATCTTTGAAGGTTTTACTGTTGCATGGGAATTTAGATATATGGGTGAAAGAGGCTAAGAACCTTCCAAATATGGATATGTTTCATAAGAAACTAGGTGATGTGTTTGGATTCGGAAAGTTGAGCAGCAAAATTGAGGGAAGCGTGCCTAGTAAGATAACAAGTGACCCCTATGTCACCATTGCGGTATCCAATGCTGTAATTGCTAGAACTTTTGTGATTAACAATAGTGAGAACCCTGTCTGGATGCAGCATTTCTATGTTCCTGTTGCTCATTATGCTTCAGAAGTGCACTTCGTGGTTAAAGACAATGATGTTGTGGGCTCTCAACTTATAGGGGCTGTAGGCATCCCAGTGGAGGAAGTAAGCTCTGGCAAAAAAATTGAGGGTACCTTCCCAGTTCTTAATGCGAGTGGGAAGCCTTGTAAGCCTGGAGCTGTCTTGACTATATCGATTCAATACACACCAATAGAGCAAGTGTCTCTTTATCATGGTGGTGTTGGATCAGGTTCTGAATGTCAGGGCGTCCCTGGTACGTATTTTCCCCTTAGGAGAGGTGGAAAAGTTACACTTTACCAAGATGCTCATGTCGATGATGGCTGCTCTCCGAAGTTGAAGCTTGACCATAATATGCAATATGAGCATGGACATTGCTGGCGTGATATTTATGAGGCAATCATTCAGGCACGTCGTTTGATTTATATAACAGGATGGTCGGTCTACCACCTGGTTAGACTCGTTCGGGATGAGGGCGGTCCAAAAGATAGCACTTTGGGGGAGCTTCTCAAGACCAAGTCACAGGAAGGTGTGAGGGTGCTGCTCCTTGTATGGGATGATCCTACTTCTAGGAGCATTTTGGGTTATAAAACTGTAAGAACCAACTTTACAATCTTTGGCTTATACCCTGCAGTCTCGTATTATGGTAGACTTAAATTATGCTGACTTCTTTTTTCTGGTTCAGTGTTATGAGAAGTGTATTTGTTAGCATATTCTCACCTTTGAAGAGTCTCTTGTAGTAACTCTTACCGTGAGGACCAAGATACAGATTTGTTTTCTGAACATAAGTTAACATTTTTAAGTCAAATGATGGATTTTTTGGACCTCAGAGGTTGCAGGTTTGATCTTTGCCTCTCTAACCGAATGAAATGGCTATTGGATTGTTAGTTATGAATGTTTGGAGATAGTGTAGTTGCAACTTAACAATCAATGAATAGCATTTCTTAGCCTCCACGATATTGATTCTGACTTGCTATTTGTCTCAAGGGTCACATGTTATTTATATGCTCTCAAATGTGTCCATGAAATGTTAAGGTGAATGATATCAGTGTAATATCTTACCTTGATCTTTGAACACAAGGATGATTCCTTCTCACTTGGGCAAATACAATAGACTAGCTAAAAATGTTTCAATCTCACATTGATTGAGCTAAACTCTCAGGTGGATTGGTTTGGTAAATTCCCATGCCTATGCTTGTCTTACTATGATTCAAAGAACAAGAGACATTACGCAGCTAAATTTCTTGTCATTCAGTTATCGATTAATCATTCTTTTCAGATTATGAAAGTCAAAATTTAATAAGGAAAAGTTATGTAATATATGAGTTTCCATCATACTTATCAACTGGTTTGTCATGCAGTATGGTCTGGTGTGATGAAAATTTCAACTATATATTTCTCTGTAGCATATTATATTTCTTAAACAAAAACTTTGAAATGATCCAGCTTCATTTGGATTTTTGAACTTATAAAAAGGAGTCTGCAGCAATGCATGACGTACTTGAAACATAGAATTTGGCTTGACAATGCTAGTTTTTAAAACATGGGTTAAACATTGAGGCAGCCACTATGGACTGTCCTCCCCCCCCCCCCCCCCCCCCAACCTTTCCAGGCTTTTGTTTGCTGTTCAGCATGGACTATACTTTTTCAGTATTTGCATAGTTTTATTATGCTTACAATATCTCTGTCCAGTAGCTTTATACCTTAAATGCCGTTATTGCATCAATTTTTCGCTTTTGGCTCCCCATGTTTCAAGTAAGAAGTTCATCTATTTATCTGTTGTTGACATGACACTTAGGATGGAATCATGCAAACTGGTGATGAGGAGACACGTCGCTTTTTCAAGCATTCTTCAGTGCAAGTGCTACTTTGCCCCCGATCTGCAGGAAAAGGACATAGCTGGGCCAAAAAGCAGGTTGGACATAATAATCTTCTCTATATCAATGGTTTGTCCTGCTTCCACTTTTTTTTCATGGAGCATAAAAAAGGTTCCTTAATCCTTGGTCTCAATATTTTACTGATAATGCATCGTTCTATGGGATGATGCTAACAAGTTTCGCTGGAATTGGAGTGGGATTGTGAATACGTACTTGTCTATATGGTGATGAAATTCTACAATTGTGTTCATGAACATGTTTTCTACAATATCTGGTGTAAAGTTTTAATTCAGAGGAATAATAACAAGAAAAAACATAATAAAATTTTACAATTTTATAATTTTTTTCGTAGTAGACTTTGACACAGTAGCAATATCGTATAGTGAATTTAACTAGGATAAATTACACCCTCATCTTTGTAAACTACATCTATTGTGAAATTAGAGGAAAAAACCAAAAGGATATCTTGATAAGGCATATGGTATTACAAGACTTGCAACTATGCATGCGCAATAAGGACAACAGAGGAGTTTGGTTGAAGTCTACCTCAGATTTCTTCCATTATATAATATTACCTCCTGCAATTAGCTTTTTCAATCTATTATAGTGTGAGAATTACCTCGTAAATGCACTGTAACAGTTGGCATGGGGGCATTGCTTGGTGCAATGGTAGAAGGTAAGGCCGTCCTGGTTCAAATCTGAGGCAGCCCCTTCTCCAAACAAAGCTGGAGATTGGGACTGTACCCAGTACACCCTTCTTTTCACCCTGAATGGCAATGTTTGGCCTACATCTAGAGTAGGGATGAAAGGTATAAGATCAGGAAAGGTGCAAGATCCACTAGGGAATTAGAAATTTTGGAAGTAAATTTTTTGTTTTTGGGTTAATAGCTGTTGCCTGCACTAAGTTCATTTCTCTCAGTTCCCAAATCTTGTTTCTTGATACATGTTTCCAGATTTTCTATTCTCATTGAGCCACTTGATTTGGTTTTTGGTCCTCAGGAAGTTGGAACAATCTACACCCATCATCAGAAAACTGTGATACTGGATGCTGATGCGGGTCATCATAAGAGAAAGATCATAGCATTTGTTGGAGGTCTTGATTTATGCAATGGGCGATATGATACTCCAAAACATCCTATCTTTAGCACATTGCAAACTGTGCACAAAGAGGACTATCATAATCCTAATTTTACGGTAACCATCTTGTAATAGTCATTCTTGATTTGTAGTTGATTTGGATTTCTTACTCTTTGCCCTTCAGTTATCTAAGATATCTGCTCAGATATGTTGATTCTGGTCGTCTGTAAGGCTCTTTATGCATCATACTTTCGTGGCACCTACGTTCTACCTTAGATGTTGCCGAATCTTGTGACTGTACATAGGCTTACACATTGCAAAGATACTCCAAACACTAGTTTTGTTAACTTACTCTGCGGCCAATTGTGAGAAACTTCATATGATCTTTATACTCGGTCGCTTCTCTTTCACTGTTAATCTTCGTAAAATGTATAGTTTGGGTCCTCATCATTCTTGAGATTTGGTACGCGTTTGATCTCTTTTGTTTTTCTCTGAGAATAATCCAGATTTATATGGTTTTGGCTAAGTAGTTTTTATGAAAATATGGAGGCTTAGCTTCTTTAAAAAAATGGGAGTGACGGTACCGACCAAGAGAGTTTGGTGCCTTTAATCAGAATCATTGATGAATGTGAATGTAAAGCTTGATCACTACCTCATTGGACCTAGCCTTCTTTGACATTTAAAATGAAGCTGATACTTCCATCTACTCTTTTGTGTTTTTTTTTCTGTTCCTTACCCCATATATGGCTTTAAATGGAACAGGGACCTGCTGTTGATTGTCCAAGAGAACCATGGCATGATTTGCACTCTCAAATTGATGGTCCAGCAGCATATGATATCCTCACCAACTTTGAGGAGCGTTGGTTAAACGCTTCAAAGCCACACGGGCTTCAGAAAATGAAAGCATCAAATGATGACGCCTTACTCAAACTTGAAAGAATTCCTGACATATTAGGAATGGCAGATGCCCCATACCTAAAGGAGGATGATCCAAAGGCTTGGCATGTCCAGGTGTAATAGATAATTGTTTTGTAAAAGTTGATTAAATTTAGATTTTTCAGTACTGCTTTAACTTTTACTACCAGGACTAACTTTCTTGGAATACGTAGGTTTTTCGTTCAATTGACTCCAACTCAGTTAAAGGTTTTCCCAAAGACCCGAAAGATGCTACAGGCAGGGTAAGGCAACTTTTGGTTCCTTAGGTTCTTCTTTCTTTAAAAAGTTCCCCTTTTATGATGGTAATTAGTTGGCTGATGTCTTCACTTCATTGTAACAGAACCTGGTATGTGGAAAAAATGTACTGATAGACATGAGTATACATACAGCATATGTAAAGGCGATTCGTGCTGCACAACATTGCATTTATATTGAGAATCAGTATTTCCTTGGGTCTTCATACAATTGGACTAACTACAAAAACTTGGGTAAGCACCACTAACCGTTTACTTGTTGTTGAGCTATTGAAACTTATTGACTAGTACACCAGATCTGATTGTCTGACTACATGGTAAATAATGTATCACTACTCAATTAAAAAACTTACGTATCATTATATTGAGTATACATAAAGCATATGTAAAGGCGATTCGTGCTGCACAACATTGCATTTATATTGAGAATCAGTATTTCCTTGGGTCTTCATACAATTGGACTAACTACAAAAACTTGGGTAAGCACCACTAACCGTTTACTTGTTGTTGAGCTATTGAAACTTATTGACTAGTACACCAGATCTGATTGTCTGACTACATGGTAAATAATGTATCACTACTCAATTAAAAAACTTACGTATCATTATAAGTTCATGAAGTAACAACACATGCTAATGTCGACTTCGCTGTTCTCTGCTATTTTATTCCACACACCCCCCCCCCCCCCCCCCCCCCTCTTTCATGCACTGATTGCTGAGAACAAAAGATGATAAATGAAAACTTAGTGTCTTGATAAGGGACAGAGACAGTCTGTCGTAAATTCCTAGTTTTCTTTACTCATCAAACATCTGCTAAATATTCAGACTAAGCACTGTTACACAAGAATTCATTTTTATCTGCAGGTGCGAACAATTTGATACCAATGGAAATTGCTCTTAAAATTGCTAACAAAATCAGAGCAAATCAGAGGTTTGCTGCATATATTGTCATTCCAATGTGGCCAGAGGGTGTTCCTACAAGTACTGCTACTCAGAGGATTCTCTTTTGGCAGGTAGACTCTTACTACCAAATCATAAACTATAATTCACTAGATGGATAATTGAACTTTTTATTCCTAATGAAAGAATGAATCATGCGAATATCCATACTATGTCTTCCTCATATCCAAGGATGGAGGGGGCATTCAGATGTCCCTTGAAAATCAGATTTTGCGACTGTTCTATTCAAGTTTTTTCAATCACGTATGGATCCAGTAACAATATTGGAGCCATCAGCATGCAAATGTTCATGTTATATCATTGTCATATTTGTGGACTCCCACTCAAGCACAGGTGATGATCTTGTGTTTTGTACGGCCCAATGCTATGTGGCATATGATGGTGGCACAACCATGCATTCCCTAAAAGTGCATTTACTTTCATAGTCCCTTTAGCAAGTCTCCATGGGGTTGGAGCGCCTTTCGAACGGCAAAAAAAGAGATTTGACTCTGATCCACTACCGGAAGGAATTGCCTCACTTACCGCTTGCTCTTATTCCCATCCCCTGAGAGCTTGTCCAATACCACCAGTACCAGAAATGCATCACCTTCGCCCGCGTAAGTCGTAACAGACTTCCATGCCAGCCGGGAATAACGGTTCTGTTATAAAAAAAAAAAAGAAAGCAGCAGACAGTACATACCCAAAGTCCTTGGGGAAGTAATGTGAAGTGTGAAATGGAACATGAGGTGCGTATAAAAATCTGAGGTGGTACACTGAATGAACCATCCATAATATATTTGAACAGCATCTTGATCCGACAGACCAAACATAGCTTCGGTGACTTGTTAGAGGCGCCTCTGTACTGATATGCAGCTGAAGATTTTCCATAACATGAATGCACTGCTCTCCTACTAAGTTTTGGATAATGGCAAGGCAATCGGTGACCTCATATTTTGCAGATGGAGTAAGTGACCAAGAGAAATACCGAGGCAAAAAGTAGATGCCTTTATAGAAAACTTATTTTACCTCTTGTAGAGGGTTCCTGATTATTCTTGAAGTAATCATTCCTATATCTCAAGGCTCAATTAAAGTCCTCAAAATTTTGAGATTGACTTGGGTTGATATTAAAAACCATTCGGGTGCTCCTCAACCAAAACAGAGTGCAAAACCAGAAAGAGGTTAGGTGGCCTATTTTTTTTTTCATTAATTAAAGTTGCTTGCCATTTAAATCTACGTTGTAGGACCTTATTTTGCTTCCTCTGTGTATTATTCTACATGAAATCCGTTGCTGTCAACTATTTAAACTGGTAAGTGCTTACAACATAACTAGTTTATCACAGAGAATTCAATCTTTTGCTAAATCAATCTTCATTGTGATCTTGGTGTCATGGGTTTGAGTCATGGAAACCATCTCTCCACGTAGGGAGATAAGGCTGTATTTATCCAATTCTCCCCAAACCCCATAGTGGTGGCTTGAATAAATTCAATGACTTCTTATCTTTCCGGTTTTTTTAAACACAAGCTGGTTTTGTTGGTAAAGTTTATTGGTAGTTGTAAGAGAGATCTAGAATTGAGTCCCACTCTCTTCTGTTGACTTTTCTTTTTGTTATTATTATATTATTATTATCTATTTTGTGTGTGGGTGGGTGTTTTTTTTTTTTTTTGGGGGGAGGGGGGGGAGAGATTACTTGGACTTTTGGGTTTATTTGTTGTATCTCATCAACCTCTGATACTGTTGCTTCTACAGCACAATACAATGCAAATGATGTATGATGTAATCTACAAGGCTTTAGAAGAGGTAGGTCTTGAGAAGAAATATGAACCTCAAGATTATTTGAATTTCTTCTGCCTGGGCAATCGTGAGGCTCAAGACAGGGAAGCCCGCTCAGATACCAAAAATTCTGCTGCCACAAACACTCCTCAAGTACATCTTTCTTAACCCTTTAACGCGGTGTTTAAGCTTCCTCTCGAAATATTAAGTTTCTACATTTTCCAATCATTTTATCCCTACTTATCCATCGTTATATGTGTTGCCCAGGTACTCACTCGGAAAAGCCGGCGCTTTATGATTTATGTCCATTCCAAAGGAATGATTGTAGATGACGAGTATGTGATATTGGGGTCTGCAAACATCAACCAGCGTTCCTTGGAGGGCACCAGAGACACTGAAATCGCTATGGGTGCATATCAGCCTCATTATACCTGGGCACGCAAAAATTCCAGTCCACGTGGGCAGGTAAGCTTGGATCAGATGGCTCTTTATGTATTTCACCTTGATGCAAATCCATAATCCATGTAATCAGAGAAATGGTGATGTATATTACTACCATTAACAACTGTCTAGAGTCAGATAAATTAAATATTAAGATGTTATACTTCAGATCAGACTAGCTCCACAAAAAAAAAAAAAAAACAGTGCTAAGTGAAACTGGTCCTCCTTGACTTGGTGTCTGTGGATCTAAGATCCCACCCCGCAGATCAGGGATTCAAGGATGGTATAAAGTAACATATAGGAAGTGGAATCCAAGGATGAAAGTTCATCAATATACCATGTTAAATGAATGGTACAGTTTCGTACAACTGCAAACATTATAAAGTTTGTACTGTTGACCGTATTTTAGATTTAGAGAACAAGAACTGAAAGTCTATGGTGTATCTGTGGGACTATATATTCATTTGCAGTCATAATAGCATGTGATCTGGCTGCAAGTTTGTCATGTTTGTATGCCAGCATTATCAAGGCACATAGAATTTATTCATTGTAGGGGAGGCCTAGTAACCATCTATTAGCTCTCACTGTTTAATCAGCGAGTGCAAGTTTGCTTGTAATATTATCCGTCATCAAAACTGTTGAGGGTAATAATAAGTCATTGTCAGGGTTCTCTTCCAAATGAAGACTTCAATAACCATACTAGCTTTGTCTGAAATTTTGAAGTGAATTTTTTGTATTTCTGTAAATGCCTAACTGGGCGGTGAATACATATGTGACTAGTTGTTACTTGCATCTGAGTGCAGATATTCGGATATAGGATGTCACTCTGGGCAGAGCATATTGGTGCAGTGGAACAATGTTTCGGGCAACCAGAGAGTCTCGAATGTGTGAGGCGTGTAAGGTTGCTGAGTGAGCTGAACTGGAAACAATATGTGGCCGATGAGGTTACTGAAATGAAGGGACACCTTCTTAAGTACCCAGTCGAAGTTGATCGAACAGGGAAGGTGAAACCTCTTCCTGGATGTGAAACATTTCCAGATATGGGTGGAAATATAGTAGGGACATTCACTGCCATTCAAGAGAATCTCACCATTTAATCAAACCATTAGCCTCCTCTTCTTCTGTTTTTTGCATTAATGGTCTACTAGGCCAAACTGATGCTGCTCAAAAACTTGTTTTCCAAATCTCATGTATATGTGTGTGTGTGTGATGGTTGTTGGTGGGTTTTTTTTTTTTTTTTTTGGGGGGGGGGGGGGGGGGGGGGGGTTGATACGTATTTGTAACAGATACATATTGATTCATCTATTTATTAATTCAGGTTGCTTGTATAAATTATTAGTTTGAATTCTATAATGCCCCATTACTAACTTTAATCTATTTTTTCTCAATAAATCAAGGTAAAAAAAAATAAAAAATCATTGGAAAGAAAGATCACACTTTCTAAAATTGAGAAATTTCATTTTACCTTAATTTCGTATGAAAAATTAAACAAAAATGTTAAATTGAGATAGTGTAAAATTCAAACTTGTAGTTAAGGTACAATATCATAATGTAAATTGCTTAGACCCCCAAAGTATGATGAGTTAATTATACATATTGCATTCTAGATTGAAACTATTTATCAAATTACGAGAATTTTTAATAACGTGTTTAAGACCCATTTAATTGTCTTTTCATAAAAATATCTATATTATATCTCACTTTTTTCATATAATTTTTTCTAACCACATTTAACCACTAAATTTCTTATAAAATAATATTTAAACATTCATTTTAATTCATGCACACGCTTATATTTGTCTCTTTCTTCCTATTTTTTCGCTTATCTAATGATGTTAAAATATGATACGATTCATTAATACGATACAATATTAGAAGGTTTGAGTTTTTCCTAAGCAATCCGTTTCATAAATGAATGTACTTGACAAGACATAATTAATAAACAAATCGGGTATGAGTGAAGTCAATTAAAAAAAAATACATGACACCATTCATTTATATATTTATTATATACGATTCATATATGAACTCGATATAACATGACTCGTTAGACACAATTAATAAATAAATCAAATATAAGTGAAATATTTTTTAATATGAACCTAATAAGACACAACACAAACTAGGGGTGGCAATCGGGTCGGGGTCGTGTCGTGTCGAACATTAGTTAACCCTAACCCAACTCATTTAACTAATCGTGTCGTGTCGAGTTGACCTGTTTATTTTTGTGTCGTGTTCGTGTTCGTATTCGTGTTGACCCACATAAATTTTGAATAAAAATTTAACGCTAAGATTTTATTTTCACTTAATTGAATCTTCCTCATATTTTTTCTACAAACTAAAAATTAACTTGATAATAATAATAGTAATAATAATAATAATAATGAGTAATAATATCTTTTTTATACAATAATTATTTCAGTGTTTGATAAACAGTTACAAATAATTAATATTTTATTTTTATAATTCTAATTAAATATGATAATCGTACATTGCGCAACCAAATTAAACATCAGAAGTAATGGAAAAAACAAATCATCAGAACATGAAAACTCATACATGCAACGAAAAGGCCAGGTCAATCTCCTTCGAGTTAAAAACTTCGTGTTGACGGGTCAATTCGGGTTAAGCGGATTGAACCCGAACACGACCCATTAACACTTCGTGTTGACGGGTCGTGTCATACACGGGTTTGTACTAAAAAATAGTCAACTCAAACCCATTTATTCCTGTCGTGTTCGTATCGAATTATCGTGTCGTGTCAAAAATTGTCACCCCTAACACAAACTCATTTTACGTGATATAATTGCCGGGCCTACAAGTATCCCATGTGTGAATGAAACATACTCTACAGTTTCCTCCCTAGCATTTCCCCTACTTTAATAGTAGGGGTGCAACTTGGGTTGGACAACCCGATTTCAATCCGAAAAAATTAGGGTTTGGGCTAGGATTTTTAATACTTGGGTTGGACTTGGGTCAAAAAACCTCAACCCGAATTCAATTTGGGCCGGGCTCAGGTTGAGGCATCGGCAACCCGATTTCAACCCGAACCCGACAAATTAAAAAATAATTTTATATATATAAATCATTAGCACTTTTTTTCATTTTTACTCCATCGTCCTCTGTTTGTTGTTGCTTGTTACTCTGTTATGCGTTATGCGTGATTAGTGGTGATAGTGTAATGTTTTAAGTTTAATATTTTTATGGGTCTAATTTCTATATTTTTTGGGATTGTGCTTTGAGATCACTAGTTTGTTGGTGTGAAAACAGATGATCAATAATCGTGTACTGTTATGAATAAAATATATGAATTGTTTTATGAATTTGTAATTATTCTCCCCTTTCTCTTTCTCTCTTGTAGTGAACCCGAATTCAACCCGAGCCCGCCCGAATTAAACTCGGGCAGGGCTCGGGTTGAGTTCCTCAACCTGAGGTAGGGTTAGGGTTAGGGTTAGGGTTAGGGTTGAAGATTATATACCTAGGGTTGACTGTCTAACTCGCCCAACCCGCCCGAGTTGCACCCCTATTTAATAGTGGATGACAAAAACAGAAGAAGAAAAGAATTAATCATAGTCATTAATAAGGGAACTCCCTTCCATAATTATATTCACTTACTAATTAATTCCTAATCATTAGCTGCACACTTCAAATTGTGTTGATATTATTAGGGAGAATTTTATTTTGTATCTTAAAATATTTTAAATTTTTTAATTTATATTCTTAAAAATTAAAATTTTTAAATTATATTTTTAATGTATAAAAAATTTTATAATTTAACTCTTTTGTTAGTGTCAATGGGTTAATTTTTTACAAAAAAAATTACGTAAGGTAACAGAAAGATTAAATTATAATATTTTTGATACATTGAAAGAGTAATATAAAAAATTTAATCTTTAAGGATAAAAGGTGAAAAATTTAAAATTTTTGAAGGTACAAAATACAAAAAAAAAATAAAAATAAAACCCATATTATTATTACCCACCACACTCCCACCCCACCTATCACTGTCCAAACCACCACCTAATATCTTGCCCCAATACCAGGTCACACACACATACTCAGATTCACAGATCCGATCTCTCCATCCTTTCTCTCTCTTTCCCTTCACCCGTATATATTCAGTACTTGTAATAAGTATAACACTGCACCCTCTCTCTCTCTCTCTCTCTCCTCAAATGGGTTTCCCAGCCAACGGCTCATCAACTGACAAGCCTCTCAAGTTCTTGATCTACGGCCGGACCGGCTGGATAGGTGGTTTACTGGGAAAGCTCTGCGAAGCTCAAGGCATCGACTTTGTTTACGGCTCCGGTCGTCTAGAGAACCGGAGCTCCTTAGAAGCTGACCTTACCACGGTGAAACCGACCCACGTATTCAATGCTGCCGGCGTGACCGGCCGGCCGAACGTGGACTGGTGTGAATCACATAAGGTTGAGACTATCCGGACCAATGTGGTGGGGACGCTGACGCTGGCTGACGTTTGCAGAGAGAAGGGTCTGGTTTTGATCAACTATGCCACCGGGTGTATTTTTGAGTACGATTCTGAGCATTCGATCGGGTCTGGTGTTGGGTTCAAGGAAGAGGATAAACCCAATTTCATCGGATCTTTCTATTCCAAGACTAAGGCCATGGTGAGTGAATCACTCCATTTTCCATGAATTGATCTATATATATGTGTAGTTCGTTAGATTTTGTGGCATTGAATTTTAAGATCTTGTTATGAGTATTTATGTTCCTGATTTTGGTCAAAAGAATCACCTTTAAAGCTATAAGTTGGCCAAATCTAGTGTTAGATCTGGGATTTTTATTGTGAATCTTGTTTAAAGGTATGTTCTGTAGGGTTAGTTTAATTAGTGCTAGATTGAAATTGAGTTTGTTTGTGTTGTGAAATCTGACACTTGAATTTAATGTTATATTAATCAAATGGGAAGAATATTTGGTCAGACCTCAATTTGAGGGGTTGATTACTGTCAGGTCTATATGTTACTATACGAATAGAGCCCCAACCATAGGTTTGCAAGACAAAATCAATGAGCTTGAGTTACCTAAAGTCAAACATATTAGCTTGCTTCTTTCGCAGCTTTGTGAATTAGTGAATTACATGGTATTCAATATTAGTACATAGTTGATGTTATCAGCACTCCGAAAAGAATTTGAGGCGCCCTGCTTTCTTTCTTCATATTGTGTTTTTATTGAGTGGCAGAATTTATTTTTAAGTTCACGTAACATTGCTCCTGGTTGTGCACCATAAATTTTGAACTTCAATAGCAAGACCTTTTGGTTATTGGAATGCCTTATCCTTAAGCAGCCATAGAGCTGATCTCCCTCATCAGTCAGACAGATGCGATTAAAGATGAAAGTCGATTGATAGAGGTTGGACGGATGACTGCAGAAACGTATTTAATGGTGTCTCATCATTAGAATAAATGCTATATGTGCACACGTGAGAGAAAGTGAATGAGAGAGAGGGAGGGGGAGGACATAACTACTAAATCCGCACATATTTGTGTGGTATATCTGTCTAGAGTACTTTTGTGAAGATCGCTATTGGAACCATAATTTTTCCTTGTTTACATAAATGAACTGAAAACTTCTATGAGGATAATAGTTGTCTTGTAGAGAAGAGTCGTGTGCAGTTGACTCATATTTACCCGTAATGCACCACAATGCACACCCTTTGTAGCTGGTACTCTAAAAGTAGTGATCATACACCAGTTTTTGAGATAGTTATTCTATAATCACCTTGTCCCTCATTTTGACTCCATCCTCATCTGTTTATCTGCTACCAAATTACTAAAAGTAAGATGCTTATCGACACTTTTGCCACGGTCAAAGAATGTGTAGTAATGCGAGGAAGGTTTTGTCTTCAAAGTGTTACTTAGGATTTGGCTTCTTTTTAAGAAGAGTGAATCACAATTTATACCCTTAAAAAGGACACGTGATTTCTATTTGGTCCCTCAACGATCAAGTCCTTAATTTCACGATTAGTTTCAATCAATTCCCTATGTCAAAATTCATTAATAATTATGATGAAAAAGTATCACGTGAACATTACATATCTCCATAACATACATAATTTTGACCAAATTAACATAAACATGAGTCAAATCTGTAAAATATGAGTTAATACATCCAATTGAAGCACTCAAATCTTTATCAAATGATGACGCAAACGTAATTTCAATACATAAACTCTAACTTTAGTGCCAACTAATTCAAATTTAATCTCATAATTGGATCACGTTATGCTCATGTGACTCTTTTCCTCATGTGACTCTTTTCCTTTAGAATTATTGATGAATTTGAATTGGGGGACTTAATTGATATAAAACTTAAAGTGTAAGGACTTGATTATTTTAATTGGTAATTCAGGGACCAAATAGAAACAAGTGTAAATTTTGAGGATATAAAATATAATTTATCCTTTTAATAATAGTGCTGCCTATAAGTTACCACGTGGGCATAAGCATAAGAAGTTGGAAGTTACTATTATTGTCAATTTTGATGGTTGTTCATTTGTAATGATTTTGGAAAGGTGGAAGATTTGCTCAAGAACTATGAAAATGTCTGCACATTGCGTGTCAGAATGCCTATCTCATCAGATTTATCCAACCCCCGCAACTTCATCACGAAGATCACACGATATGAAAAGGTGGTCGACATACCAAACTCCATGACAATCTTGGATGAACTCCTCCCCATTTCCATTGAGATGGGAAAAAGAAACCTCACAGGGATTTGGAACTTTACAAATCCTGGGGTGGTCAGCCATAATGAGATTCTGGAAATGTACCGGGATTATATGGACCCAAACTTCACATGGAAGAACTTTACTCTCGAGGAGCAGGCAAAGGTGATCATTGCACCAAGGAGCAACAATGAACTTGATGCTAGCAAACTGAAGGAAGAATTCCCTGAGCTCTTATCTATTAAGGAGTCCCTCATACAGTATGTGTTCAAGCCAAATCGAAAGACTCCTTTAGCTTGAAATAGATGCTTGGGTTTTTGTTTTGTCAGTTGTTATCTTGTTACTTTAGTTTCACATGGGTTGATGCGATCTTTCTTCCAGTCAGGTTCCCCATCCCACATGACATGCATGATTGTCTTCTTGTGTATTTGAATGTTGTATCCGCATTGATTTGATAATGAATAAATAAGTTGGAAGTGATTTATCAAGCCATTCTTGTTTACTTAGCTTACAATGCTACATGTCAATGGCTTCTTATAGTTGGTACTCTGAATTGGTTGCAACCATGGCTTTTTTCCTCACTGATCATAATTGCATGATAATAAACAGATGCTATGACCATTGGTTTGACTTTTAAGCCATTGTCATGGCCATGATGTTCCTTTCAATTAGAAGTCAGTCAAGCCCATCTAGTTATAGTGTTGGAATTGTTGGATTTTCCTATTGAAAAGCGAATTTGCTTAGTGAAGTTTACCAGAAAAACAATTCCTAAGAGCAATGTCTGGATGATTGCTTATAGCAGCTACGTGCCTGCTTGATTCAGCCAAGGAGTTTGCTTGTGCTAATTTAATTGATAGCAGATCTAGTGGGGCTCAGTAATTAACACTCTTTTAAGGATGATATGTGACTGACAAGTGAGATTGGTGAGGGAATTAGAAGTTAGTCAAGCCCAGCTAGTTATTGAGGTTATTAGAAGTTAGTCAAGCCCAACTAGTTATAGTGTTGGAATTGATGGACTTTCCTATTGAAGAGCCAATTTGCTTAGTGAAGTTTACAGCAGAGAGAGAGAACAACCATATCATTTTCATTTTTATTAAAATCTCAACAGGCAGGACACTTGACATGCCATATCATAGTCATACATGCTAGAAATTATTACTTCTAACGAAGGCTATAGAAACCCGAGGCACATCGCACCTCAAAGGCTCCAGAACCACATTCAAGCTTGTAATTATTACCTCTTAATGAAAGCTGTAGAAAGCTGAGGCACTTGCCACCTCAAAGCCTCAAGAACTTTCTTTATTTGAAATTGGATGAAACTTAGTTGCGTCCAATAATTCCGTTTTTGTGATATACGGAAGAGCCTCTGAAAGTTGGCTTCTTCTCAGACATGGAGAAGGTCTGGGCCGAGTCAAGGTTATAGGGAGCCCCAGGGATGTAGTTGTAAACCACAAGTGGTGTTCTCACAGAATAGGCTCCAGATTGCCATGTAATGGCACCCGAGATGATCGGCTGCTGTGAAATGGTCGGGCCAGTGACCTTCACTGTGAACGATTTTGTCTCTCCAATAGCAGAGAATGACAAGGTTGATGGCTCCACCGAAACACTGATAGTTGGAGGCATGAGCATGATAGCTGTGTAAGTTGAGTTTGCAGCACCAACATTGGTCACTGTCCTTGTGAAGACACCGGCGATCTGCTGACCATCTTCCACGTACAGTGAGAACGACGGGTAGTTAAGATCCCATGCTCTCCCGGGCTCTGTACTGTTGCATACACTGTTGTCCCCGGTGACAAGTCGGAGGGTGGTTGTGTTATAGCCCTGCTTGCAGAGGAAGTTAATGTAATCTACCTCGGAGGCATTAAAGACAAGCCCAGGGTTCACTGCAGCAATTGGGTCGATCTGACCAGAACCATAAGCGAATTCAAGGTCTTCATGCTTCCTTGGGTCAATTACAGTTGCTGATCAAACATCGAGTTTTATGAGCATACAAATTGTGGGACATAATCAAATTAGTATTGTTTTCTATCGAAAACAAAATGTAAACAGAGTGAGGATTGAGTTCTCACCAGTAGTCATGAGGGCGGACTTGATGGCAGCAGGAGACCAATTGGGGTGGTTAGCCTTTACCAAAGCAGCGGCCCCACTAGCATGAGGGCAAGACATGGAGGTGCCGGAGATTATGTTGTATTTGACACTTCTAGTGTCATCCCAGTAGATGGAAGGTGGTGCCACAGGAGACCAGGCAGCAAGGATGTCCACACCAGGGGCAGTGATATCAGGCTGGTCATATTAATGCAGCACATTCAAAATCCATATCCTACATGGGCAACTTGGGCAGTTCAACCCGACCCTAACCCACATTATTGAATCTTTGGGCAAATATATCAGTACTCAGCTTAGGCTGATGTGAAAAATCCAAACCCGCCTTAATTCTGGACAGTATTCAGGTTGGGGTTTCGGGTTCTCAAGGCCCAAACCAAATGTTACCTCAGTTAGTCAATCCGGGTTCTACCCGAGTTGATCTCTTAGTTTGTCTAATTTGTCCGAGTTGCACCTCTAACTGACAATAAAGAAAACACTTAATTGTAGCAAACAAGATTACCTTGAGAATGTCAGGGGAGAAAGGGCTGGGTCCTCTGGAAGAGAACGAAACAACCATA
Organism: Ilex aquifolium; assembly: GCA_951799425.1. NCBI lineage: Eukaryota > Viridiplantae > Streptophyta > Magnoliopsida > Aquifoliales > Aquifoliaceae > Ilex > Ilex aquifolium. Next base: position 4,193,892 of record OX637392.1, read on the forward strand.
GGAGCCGCGATATCCTTCCATGGATCAGTAACCAGAATTGTTGCAATTGGATTGCTGAAAATGTTTAGGTGATGTTTGTCAATGTGCTATTCTAATAAACTTCTATAACTGAGAAATTAGTTGAAATAAACACAAGTAGAGTTATTACTCTGATGTTCTAATGTAATCCAAAACTCTGACACCATCTTCTGTGCTGATCAATGTTGCTGGCAATGGATAATTGAAGGCGAAATCGGAGAAGATTGAATCAGCCATTATAGTACCCACACCATTAGCCATAAGAATGCCAGAACCATCCCAAAGGGTTTCACAGAAAACAATTTTTCCTTTCACTATATAAGAATTCATAGCACCAGGTATGCAATAGCTTGAAATATCAGGATTAGAACCAACTGTATAGTTAACTGCATCTCCTCCCCAGATCAATGGATACGAGGTCCCGTTGAGGTCGAAATTATTAATGGACATTCCCTGCATTATTGGAAGATTGTTGATCAGAAAAGATGTGGGTATTAGAATTGATTAAGTATCAGTCTATCAGAAGTTGCTTTGTGACTTATCGACACAAACACTGTTTTCAACTTACTGTGAAAACTTGTCCATTGCCAAGCACCACCTGAGCAACAAATCTTCTGTCAATGGTGCTGGCAGCAACAGTAAGAGACCAAGGTGCAAAGTTGGAGACCGACACGGGCCAAGGACCAGAATTTCCAGCTGAATTTGAGGTTAATATCCCATTTTTCATGGCATGGAAAGATCCAATGGCAATGGGGTCATCAAAATAAGGCGATGGCCAGGAAGATCCCAGAGAGACTGAAATAATATCAACACCATCTGCAATTGCATCATCAAATCCTGCAAGAATATCTGCAAGTGCACACCCAAAAGACCAGCAGACTTTGTAAACTGCAATCCTTGCATTGGGCACTCCTCCTCTTGCTACACCTTCAGCTAGCCCCAGGTAGCTTGCTCCAGTGACCTCCCGACCGGCCGCGGTCGAGGCAGTATGGGTACCATGTCCTATGGAGTCTCTAGGGGATTTAAAGTCCGTAATATCATAGTAGTTCATGCTGTTGTAGAACCTTGCTCCAATGAGCTTGCTGTGACGTCCATTAAGGAAAACAAGGAGAGAAATCTATTAGGGTCTAGTCGAAAAACTGCAATAACATCAATTTTATCATTTATACAGTTTTCTTCAATACGGTTATGTCAGTAGTGAGAAGGAAAGAATGCTTACTTGTTGCAGGTGAAATTTTGGCCTTGGCATGTCCCATTCCATTTAGCTGGTGGAGGGCCAAAACCTTTGTCGTTGAAGCTATCAGCTTCTGGCCAAACACCTGATAAAATACAAAAAAAAATGTAATATTTAGGGAAAGAAAGAAGGGAATCAGTGATGAGACGACATGACACGACTCGATTATTGTCACCCATATCTTTACCGGTGTCTAAAAGGGCAACGATGACATCTCCTTCAGAACCTCCATGATTGCCTTGACCGAGACCCATGAAGTCCCAGGACCTGGTAGTATGCAGTTGTAGCATGTGATTTGGCATCACTGAAATGACTCCTTCCATTTCTGCAAATCCATCATGAAATTTTCAGTACAAGAACAAAGTAACAAACATTTATCTCTTCACTTTTTGAGTCTAGTCTAGTGTGGCAATTTTCACCTGAAAGCGTTGCAGCTTCTTCATCTGTTAGCTTGGCTGCAAATCCATTGAAACTCCTCTGGTAACTGTAGATGAGGGACTCTTTGGCAGATGGAGTGCTGCAAGAACAGATGTTTAAATGTTGGGTGTGTCAATTGTGGTTTGTCTGTGCCTAAAACATTATTTAATTCTATAACTCATATGATAATATGTAAAAAAATTTAAAAATCATAAAATACCTGTTTTATGCCTACATTATCCGTTAATTGTGTTATTCCGTTAATTGTGTTATTCGTGTCAACTTTATTGTGACATATTTATCATTTATGTTAATTAATCGTGTCATTTTCGGATTTGTGTCGTGTCGGGTTTGAGTAAAATTGACACTCCTAATTGTCACTATCACTCTATCAGGTAGGACGGCCCAGTAAAGCCTCTGCTTTGGGCCAGGTTGGGCCCACCTGGCCTGCAAATCTACAACAGCCAATGGTGGGCCACGGGCCAGATTACTCCGCTCAGCAATTCTATAGGCCATAACCTACTTATTGAGTTGTCCATGAGTCTGGCTCTAATGGTCTTTTTTTTTTCAAATTTTTCCCAAATTTGACCTGTTTTTCATTCTCTGAAATTTTTTGGGCCAATGGTCACCCATGGGTCTTAATTGGGCCAATCCATCCCAGCCTAGCGAGTAAAAACCATGGTTTATTTCCATCGGGCTACACACGGGCCACAATGTGACATGCATGTGGCAGGCCCGCCCGAACCATGACCCAAAGGGGAGCTAGGTTAACAGGTCAGCCCATGGGCCACAAACCATTTATCATTTTTGTAAGTAGTATTTGTAGTAGCAGTTGCCAGTAGTGAGAACCTTCCAACTGCATTTTCCAGCATGCTGTGGTGCATGTCTGCAATGGGCACATCCCCTTGAGGTCGCTCTCCCATGTACACAATATGTACCTATTCAAAATGGAAACAAATGTGAATTTCATTTCATAGAAACAACCGAAAGGTTTTAGTTTCGGGGACAAATTTAAGTTCTCATAGTTCGGAATGTTTCAAAATCAAAATTTTGTTGTTTCAGATTTCAAATTTTATCTCTCCTTTCAAAACGTTTCTGTTTCCGAACTAACCGAAACTATGCATAACAGCTGGAAAAACCATCTTACCTTTCTTTCATTACAATGGCAGTTTAGCACAAGAGCTGCAAGCAATAAGGGAAAGAGAAGGGAAACCAAACCAGAGGTCGCCATTAATGACCAAGTGCTGTGTTACTGTGAGTTTGATGTGTCTTAGCAACAAAGACATGGAAGTGTATATATACAGAAGCTTTGACACTCGTTATGTCCGCAGCTAGTTTTGGAGCTTAGTGAGGAGCATAACGCCGTCCTCGATGATTTGAGAACATCGCCGTTTTGTATTTCATAGAAATTCAATGGTTTTAGTTTTTGACAACTATACATATGGAAATCCGAATGCTTTCTTGCTCCTGTGGTGGCATAAAGTAAGACTTTGGACTATTAGTTTTTCGATAATACTATTTAAATCTAATTTACAGATCTAATTCATTATAATTATTGAATTAATTGTGGGTGCTAATAAATACTAGGTCAACTGACCATTCAATGATTATGAATGATAAGATCGATAAATTATATCAATAAATTATGTCCAAATAATATTACTCTTTATTTTTTAATTTCCAATGATGATGAAAACGAAGTGTTGCTATCTCTATGTACTTTGTTATCATCCCTTGAATCGATCCAAAATAGTACATTCTCTTTATTCATTGTCAATTGGTTGTTGATTGAATGTCTCCATTTTTAATTTCCCCTTGTTCATGCCGTGAGTTATATTTTGATTAAAGTAATATTATGTTTATCAAGTTTTTTTATTAAGTTTTTCATTTTAAGTAATATGATACAATATTTATTATTGAATATTAATGAGATCTACTTATTTGATGATGAAAACTGTGTCACAACTCTTGAGATGAAAAACTTGGTAAAAAATCTTAGTCAGCATAACATTGTTGTTTTGATTTTACCTTTTGGATATTTTGTCTATCGTGCGAGTCGTGAGTGAGACTGCACCAACCGGACTGTATTATAACTTATCACATCGATAAAAGAAGAGATATGTTATTGTGATTTCATTTATTGACCTAATTTATTATGATCTTTAGATTGACTGTGAGTTCTATCAAATATTGTAACTTGGTGTTGATCCAATGATTTCACTAAAACCACATCATTAAATCAACAAATTAGATCAAATATTTATATCGGCATCACATTACTCATAAAAGAATACATGTCCTACATGAATCTTGTGGTTTTTCCATACTTTTGTTTTTTTTTTTTGCTACAAGCTGTCCAGGTTTACAGTGAATTACTGCTCGAGCTCAACAGCTGACCACCGTGGCCTGAGCTGGATTAGAAAATGTCCCTCTTAGTAACGAGGGTGTCTTGATCTTAGAAAGTGTGAAAATGGATGAAACTGAGACCTTTGGGTTACTAAATGTCAGACTCAACCACTAAACCACCTCTAAGCGTGTCTCTTTACATTTCTAATACTATTTTGAATTAGATAATTTTACTAATTCGGTCACCAAAAAAAAAATCAGCCATGTGAACAGTTCGGACCCTATATATGTGAATCGCCCCACCAATGCACGGTAGAGGGTCATCTAAGAAAATCAAATAAAAGTATAAATGAAAAGGATCTAGTTTCGTGACAACGCAGATCATTAGCCTCCACCAAGGATGAAGCTCTGTCTGAAAACATAAGACCTCGTTTGAACTTCTAACATAATTTGGCCTACCTCCATTGAGTCTGCCAATGTGTGTGACTCGAGATACAGAAGGCAGATAGGATCTAAATACACCGCTGATACAACTGTTGAAGAATATAGATAATTGAGTCGTACCCTCTCGAACTTCAACTTTTAGAACAAACAGATTGTGTGGTTTAACAACGTTCTTACCAAACAGTATTAACACCTTCATTTTCCAAGTTTTCCGAGTCTTGGTGACAATACACCCAGGTAGGCAGTTGATGGGTTTGCTTAACAAATTTCATTAAAATATAGAAGACAATTAATAGATTTGCTTATTGCATTTAATTAAAATCAGTACAGAAAGGAGTGTCCAACGAATTATACACCATATAGAACAACCTTATGAAAGCACAGTTATTCTTCAATGTGCTGACATCTAAAAGAACACTAGAGCCAACTTAACACGCCATTACACTGTGTTGAGCCTATATTCAGTGACCATTTGCCAATGATCCATTGGCACAAGCGGCGCTAGGGGTGCTGTTCCCAGCCTTCTTGGCATAGAATCTTCGATACATGGAGTCGACTTGAGTGAGATAGTATGTGCCAGGAGCTAGAAGGCTACAGTCCTTGCTTGTCACAAAGTCCTTGGCACCGTACCTGTGCTCCATCAGCTTCATGGTTTCGACGAATTTTTCTGGAGGGAACTGCATGGAAACCCGTTTATTCAAATTCATTCCAATGAAGTAATAGAGCAGAATGGCAATGAAGGTTTAGTGGATCCAACCAAAAGTAATTGGATTCAAGCTTTGCAGGGTTAGGAATACTATCCAAATATTATGTAAAGAAGTAATCAGGACAGAGAATGAAATATACCTCACGCCTTGAATTCAACTTCTCCGCAACATTCATCACACTTGAAATGTTTGACAAGCTAAAAGGATGTTGACCATCACTAAAACGGAATGAAAACATTGTGGCAGCTGACCCACTCCCATAAGAGAACATTACCACCCGCTGGCCAGCCTGTAAGTAATAAAAACAATCAGAAACTAGAACAAAAAAGGCTATTGCTTGAAGCAAACAACCTCAAATGGGTAAAAAGGCAAATAAATTTTTAGCAATTACCAGTGAGCTATGCTTATTGTGAATAAGCGATGCGAATGCAGCGTAGATCGATGCAGTGTACATGTTGCCAACTTGCTTCGGTATCAAAGTGGTTGGTTGCACCTTTGCATCATAAAACGGTTTCGCAACTTGCTGCGATGCCTGTTGGTGGAATGCATTGATATTAGGTTCATTAGTAGTTCCAACCTCGGTATTATGTAATTCTCAAACACCATTTAATGAGTAACAATAAAACTTCGAATTGAACTTGTTCACTATCAATTGTGGTATTGAATTCAGAGATACCCGTTTGAAAAAAAGAATTCAGAGAGAACCAGAATCTGTTACAATTAATGAAGTGAAGAAAAAAACGAGTTAGGACTAAAACAAACCTTTTCAAGATCACGGTTTTGATAGCTTTCATCACCAGTTAATGATGAAAAAGGTCCCAGCTTTTCTTTAGCCACCTCATCAATAGAGCTGCAAATAAAAGCAAATACTATAAATCAATGGAATTCTCATGTAAAGCAAAATTATTATTTTCATGCTGAAGAAAAATAACCACCTGGCATTCCTCAAGAAATCGTTGAACAACAAACGGGCAAAGCTCTTCTGTACAAGCTGCAATAATTCAAGTTAAAAGTTCAAACACACTATTTCCTAAAGTAATCCCTTACTTAAATTCCAACAATAAACATGTACAATAATTGCAACATCATAACTGCACGAGATCAACTACCTTGTTATATGGAGAATGAAAGACAAAGTAGTCAGCATCAGCCATTGAAAATTGTTTGCCCTCCAATTTCTCATATCTACAGCATGCAGGACAGCAAGGCATTTAGAAAGAAAATAATAACCAGTAAAGACCACATTAGAACAAAGGAAAGTGCATCCAAAATTGCAACAGCAATTACTTGTGACAAAAACGTTCGTAGCAAGAATCGAGTGCCATGAGATAACAAGTTTGTGAAAGCTTGCCGTCAACAACCTACAAGCCATAATTGTCATCAGATGAGAGTCTAAAAGAATGGAATAAGGAAAATAGCCACTTTTAGATAATCACATGCAGAAATCACAACAAACAGTCAAATTTTTGATTGTTTGGTTTGAGGGCATTCCATAACAAAACAAAAATTTAGAAGGTTTCAAGTCTTTAAAGGAAACTTCAAAAGCAATTTGTGCTTTCGAAGTTGACCAGAGCCAGAAAGTCAGTGAAAATATACAAGTGCATTGCAGCTTTAACCCTGCCTTTTAATTTCCACAAGAAATGTGTTTCAACACTATCAAATGTTCTTTTAAAAAAACACATGCCTTTGAGGATATTTATACCTATATTTTATAAAATTGTTTTGTGGGAGAACATGCATTTCAATACAGATGAAGACAATATGCTCAAGAACGCAACCCAAGCCAAATTTGCAGGTTATCTAAATAATTCTGAGGCAAAGTTTTGAAGGTCATCAAAAATATTGGAGGTGCTTTCTTTCTCACCACCAAATGGAATAACACCAGTTTCTACAATAGGTCCTAGAAATAGAATAGTTACTTAGTATCTTCTCATGGCCCGAAGAGTAAGAGCAGAATCTTCCCCAAGTGGATAATTTCAAAATTGCAGGATATTCCCAAAGGAAATAAGAACATGAAAAATGACTTTCAGGTGAGATGACATAGAACTTCAAATGTTTAAGCTTTTATTATTGGCTATTTCTTAGCCTAGGGCCATAGACTAAGCAAATCCCAATCTAGGCCTATGGTGGGCACATTTCCACATCCACCCTTAATTGTTTTTCCGTAAAATCACCTATATAAACGTTCAATATTCTTGCATAAAAATAATTATGACTACCCTATTATATCAATTAGTAACGATGGTAATCCGGAAGGTACAGACCGGCTGAAACTAACTTTGAATTAGATAGCAGAAAAGGATATAATAGTTTATGGTATGATAGAAACTATGGATAGTGATAGAATACAATGGAGAAACAAAATTCATGTAGCCGGCCAAGGATCAAAATTTCGTTTCGGTGCATTGTTTCGGTCACCTAGGAAAGGAAACGTTTCGACCAATTTCGAAAACAGAATAAAAAATAAATAAAAAATTTAAAAATTATTTTTTCAAAACATTGATCGAAATATACAAAAATATCTTGAAATACCTTTAAACATTCCGAAATAATTGTGCAAATGCATTGAAATATAACAAAATATTTTGAAACATTATGGAACACCTCGAAATATTATAATTTCGATTTCATCACATTCGTTTTGGTCTCCTTGAAAATGGAAATGTTTTGAATGTTTCGACCGTTTCGAAACGATATTTTGATCCTTTTCGGTCATAACATGTTGGGGTAAAAATTTTGTGAAGTTGAATTGAGTCAATTAGCATAGACCAATACCTAAAAGACTATGAACTTTCAGACACGTTTGGACATAGGGATTAGTGATATTGCTCAAAAATTGGCTACAACTACAAAAAATATGGTCTATCTATTATTTCACTAATGTGACTTTGGCACCAATTTTAACAATTGCGATTGTCACTGCAATTAGTCTCTTTTTTGTTGTTTTTTGTTTGTATACGTTATGTATATTGGTTGTTTGCCCTTTTATTTTTAATGAAATTTTAAGTATGAAATATGATGTAAACAAATATAAATGGAATCATCCTCCTTTAATCAATTTAGAGAAAAACTAAAGCTTGTTAAAGTGCCAACTAAGGAATGATTTTCTGGCTCCGTCCCTACGTGTCCTTACCACCAATTGTCAATGGATAGGAATAAAGAGGAGATAGTAACTGAGATATTGTTTTAAAACCTATATATGTTGTTTTTGCTATATACTCCTATGGCAACTTCAATGATCACATTTACATCTTGCTGAAAGGACTAAACCACACTGAAATGCTTTTTATTCTTCTATTTCTCAGATCCAAGGTCACAGTAAAGACATGACAGTACACAAAATTTTGACCCTGTCCTTGAAACATGGTAGAAATACCTAATCCAAGAAAAATATAACCAATAATCAAAAAAGAGACAAGACAAAAGTACATGGGATTTGAATCAAGTACCGGATATTCACTAGCAAGGTTGGGCTTGTAAAAATCATAAGCATGTGACATATGACTTCCCCTGAATTTGCTTTCAAATGCAATAGGAGCATCAGGCCCTATTAACATAGCAATAGCTGCAGCTCCTCCGGTTGGCCGAGCAGGTCCCTCAGCATAGACCTGTTAAAATAGGACAAAACTGAAAATTGAAAATAGAACATAATTGACCACGAAAAGTTGTGTCGAATCTAAATCACCAAATACACTTATGGATGCATTTGTAAAAGTAAACCAAATCCCACAACATCAGAAATATAAATGAACCTTGAAACTACTAAGTTTCTTGCTGGTGCAACATTGCAAATGCTCAATATAAGAGTTTGATTGGACAATATATAGTCAAGAATGCTGATTAGCAAGTTCTATTGGACCATCAGTGAACACAACATCCAATCAGATATTTCTTAAAACTGCCTTATCCCATTATTTATCCCAGGTCAACTTGGATACCAATTAGAAGTGTATTTGTCTGCAACTAATGGGATTTGATTTCAAAATTCAGCTAAGATTTCACAAAAAGAGAGCTAAAACTCATTCTTCATAATTAATGATGAGCTAAAACAAATGAAGGTGATTATTATACCGCACTGTCTGTGCATACAACAAGCCCATAGCGTCCATCCCATGAACTACTCTCCACCCAGTTGACACAGTTGAACAACGCTGCAGTTCCCCCATAGCATGCATTGGTTGAGTCAACACCTTCAATATCAGTATTTCCACATCCCTGGTTGTTTAACATGGCAAAAGAGTTGGACAATTTTGTGAGACACAATATTAATAAAAAAATACAAACTGCAGCAAATTGAAGTGTGCAGGGAAAATATATAGGCAATCCAACCATAAAAATAACAAAACTAAAATACTCTGAATCTCATAGTAACAGGGCGTCGACGAAAGGTTATTTGGAATCTAATCAAGGAACCAAATATGTGGATCAAGGTTCAGCTGAGTGACTGGAACCTAAACGTACAACTTAATAATGATTGCCCCATGCCTCGATCTGATATTTCAATATAACGAGTTCCAAGGGACTACCACATGGTCATAGCACCAACCAACAATAGAAGACGGGATAATTTCAAATGTAAAAGCACCAGTTTCATTTGGTAGATACCTCAAAAATTTGCATGAGGAACGTCTTAATGGATTTGCTCTTGTCTATAACAGTCTCACTGCCCACTTCAAGCCGACCAATTTGTTTCGGGTCAATCCCATACTTCTCAAGAAGTGAAGTAACAGCTGTCAGACTGTAGATCAAAGAGTAAGAAAATATTGTATGCACACTACATAACCAAAAATATAAGTTAATCAAACTAGGCCTTTAAAGGACTCAGTGAATTGGTAGAACATATAAACTAGGAAAGTGTTTAAAGCAGCATAAAAGAACACTAAATGCATACCAAGATAGACCTCCCTAGGGAACACTAGCTAAATTAATATAATAAAGCACGTACTCGATAAGACTGCAATGCAAATTTAAAGTAAAAGATAGTAACGGGTAGCATGACATTTTTCTAGTAAAAAGTCGGTAATAAATTATTGAGTTATATTACTTTAGTAGGCAAGGTTCAGGAATCTGGTCCCAATCTGCTCTTTTTTTTTTTTTTTTGGGGGGGGGGGGGGTGAACCTTGATGCAGTTCTCACGGTCATCATGATTAACTTGGATAATGTAAGTTAAATTAATCTCATGAAAAGAAACTACAAAATACGACGTTACAGAGGATGGTTGAATTTAAAATGTCATGTGATTATAATGCAGAGATGCCCCAAAATCCTCACATATCTTGGTTCAACACAATATGAATATTCTGAATCTAGAATTAGTGGAAGTTATAGACGTATCCATGATGAGAAGAAGAGTTACAACCTCATAGAGATCACATCTTCCACTTCTGTACAAAATGCCATGCAGTCTTGTCCTAGTCCAATGGTGTATTTCCCTTTACTTACTCCATCATGAGCCTCCAAAGTTTCCTACACAGCATATTAAATGGTAAAATGAGAGTGCACATAACCATAAACATCAACCCATAAATTAAGGTGGGCAAAGGAGGCTTAAGCCTCTGAAAATCCATGCTGATTGCTTATAGATTCCGTATTAGAAATCAGAATCCACCCGGCCAAAGTAGTATACAAATAAAAAAAGTCAAGGCGAATATCAAAAGATTAATCAACAAATCTCCAGCTCAAAAAAAATTAAAAAAAAGCACCATCTATAATCATACATACGAATTTTGCATATAATCAAAACATCCGGTATTGAATTCCATTTGTTTTTATCTAAACATGAAAATGAAAAAGGCGGGATGTATCATGTATTCAAGAACCTTATGCCAAAAATTAATCACATTATCCCTTTCCCAGAACAAAACAACAATAATTACTTCTCTCCAAAAATTAACTCAAACACAACAACCAAAACTAGTGTTCAACGAGAGAGAGAGAGAGAGAGAGAGAGAGAGAGAGAGAGAGAGGTCGTTCTCCCTCGATCGAATAAAAGACCCGAAAAAAGAAAGCTTTGTGTCAGAGTGGATTAACGCGTGTATGTGTGTGAGTGTATTTACCTGCTGGATGCAAGCGGGAGGAAAGTAGATTTCCATGGCAAGAATCCCGACATTTTTGTTCTCCGAAGCCATTTTTCTTCCTTCTCTTTCGCGTCGTTAACTCACACGAAGATTCTCGGGAAACAAACAGATCCAAACTACAACTGTCTTCCTCTCTTTCTTAATTTATCTCAGTAACTAGCTCCTGCTTATCAGAAACACTGTAGAAAGGGAAAGAATCTTGGAAGCTCGCTCGCGAGAAGAGAGAGAGAGAGAGAGAGGTCCGCCGGGAGTGTGGAACTCTTCTGGCTCCGTTGGGTATATATAGAGACAGAATGAAGTGCGAGGGAATTCTCCCAAATGCAGACTTCGTGAATTCAGAGCCCAGCTGTTTTCATTTTGCCCCCCATTTTCAGACCTTTTACGAATTTTGCCATTGAGTTTGTTTATTTATTTGTTCGAGAAATTACACTTTGACCCCCTTAAATTAAAATTATTAAATTATTTTTATATTACCCCAACGTCTCAAAAATTATCGATAAAAAGTGAAAAAAAGAATTACATACTTAAAGAGACAAAATAAAATAACTTCCCGTTAACTTTATAAAAAACATTAATAATTAGGACGATGTGAAACTAATCTCATAATTGAGGGGATGTATTATAATATAAAAAATATGATAATTGAAAGGATAATATTAAAAAAGAGGTATAATGGAGAGGACAAAAATATAATTTGCACTTAATTTGTTTATTTGCTTTTTGGATAATATATGTAGCCATTATGTGAAGCCAAAGAAGCGCATCAACAATCAAGCTGGTTTATTGCCGTGGTCACAAGGTTTGCTTCCACGTCAGGCTCTTTTATTGTGAATTATTTTTATTATTATTATTAGTATTGTACAAGCAAAATTAAGAATGGAGATTGGTGGATTTGTGTGTTAATTTGTGCATGTTATGATAAATAAATAAAAAACTATTGTACAAGCAAAAGTTAGGTACCATACCTCATAAATTTATTATTTTAATAAATATTTTTATAATTTTTGTAGGTTATTTTACAACCAAAAAATTTACCACTTTTGTGAATACCACTATTATAAGTGTTTTTATCACTATTATCGTAATTATTTTTAACATTTTTCTTTAGTACAAAAAAATATATCACATTTGTGAATGATTTATCACATTTATGGGTACTTTTACCTTATTTTGACCACTATTATGCCACTATTTTTATCACTTTTTTTCAATATTATAACAGTGATAAAAATACCTATAAATATAATAAAAAATACCCACAAATATAATAAAAATCAATACGGTATCAAAATTTATTTTTTCAATACCGTAGACAACTCCCTATTTCATTTCCTTGTAAATTTATCGGACAATTCTGTTTTTTGGACATTTTAATAATAATGACAAACAAATGAATAAGTCATCAGCTTTTAATTGTCAATTTTATACTCTGAAGTCTCGAGCAAAGCTGACATCTAACCCCCACATTCCATATTTGCGACCTGGCAGTCAAGAGTGGCATGCACAGGTATCTTTCGACTTTGGAATCTCCATCAGGGTGGGCTAAATTTAAATAATAAAATAGAGTAATACTATTTACACTTCATTTATTAATATAATTTATTATTTAATTATTTATAGTCATTAAATTGACAATCAACCCCATTATTTATTAAAAATCCGCTGCCATGTTATTGTTTATGATAAATTAGGTCGACAAATTTGATCCAAATAATATTATTAAATAGAGAACCGCAATTGAATCCAAATCCGATTGTAATCTTTCCTCCATCAGCTTGAGAGATCAACAATTATTTTTTTATAGATATATATATTTGTGTATGTGTGTATTTATGTTATTATTGTGGGCTAAAGTATTTATTTCTGCAGGCTACCATATTTGACTGCTTTACCATAATTGGTCAAAAAAGAACTATGCATAAACAAAATACTCAGATTTTTTGAAAGGTTCATTGATCCAATCAACTAGAGTACAGGAAATAGCTGCTAAGGAAATAGTGCAACATTGCCCATTCATTAACGGATAATCCAATGGTTTCAATGGTATTTTGTATATTCTTAAGATTATTCTATACCCCACTAGTTAGATAATAAAAGATTATGATATTCATCCATTAACTGTTACAAATATTAATTTGTATGTATATATGGAAAAAGAGACATGTGTAATGTGAGTGCAACGTGATATAAATCAAATATGATATAAATTAATTGAAAGATATCATCATATTCTTTACAGGCCGGCCCAATAGACTGATAACACTTAAAGTGAAAATGAAGTTGAATCCTCTTGAATGGACTTATAAGGACTTGAATCCGTCAAAAAAATTTATTTGGTGATAAATCTATTTTTTATCTTACTAATAAGTACATAAGTCTATTTTTTTTTTAAATCTCAAAAATACTCTTAACAGTGCTATTGTGTTCAATTATAGAAACCTTAAATATCTTGAAAGTAATTTTAAATTAATTTCTTAAATTATAAATTATTATCCCTTAATTTACTCTTAAATTGAAATTCAAATTTATACTCTCTCTCTCTCTCTCTCTCTCTCTCTCTCTCTCGTTAGAAGAAGATCCTCTCATTCAATAACAAATGCAAACCTTCACAATAACAATTGCAAACCGTAATATAACATCTATTTTTTTTCTTCACAGTAATTGGGCTGAGAGAGCTGGGTGTGGTGGCATTTTACGGGGAAGGGGCATGGGCTCTAGGGGATCTGTGTGAGAGAGAGAGAAAGGAGTTATGAGTTTTCAAAGAGAGAGAGAGGAGAGGAGTGGTGGTGGTCATCGGGTGGGTTAAGGGATGAGTGAGATGTGAGAGGAGAGAGAGAAATTTTTTTTTGAATCTTTAATTTAATTTTTTGGTAATATATGTATTTATTTTAAATTAAATTAAAGGGTTAAAAAAGTCATTTTATCACTTCTGTTAACGCCGGTCACTTATTTACGCTAATAAGGGGTTGCCGTGTCATTTAATCAAATATCAAGGTGTGTGAGTGTAATTTACCCTTGTTTTTATTTTGTGGATGCTCAATGTATACCCTATTGTAAATATTTTCACCATCATATAACTACTGCCTCACTGCCAACAAATTTTGCATTTTCATATTGCCTTAATGGGTTTATCTTGGATATCTTCAACTTGTTAAACAAACTTCATTATTCGAAATGCAATCATTTTTGGTCCTCAAGGTAATTCTGTTGCATTCTTCGCATTTTTAGGACATGCAAGTAATACTAAGATGTTGCTATATATAGTTGAATACATACTCATCTGATTTTGTACTGCAATGGGTCATATCATCTTTTACCAGCATGCAATTTTATGGCACCTACTGACTCAAAATACAAAAAACAAAGAGTTTGGCGGATACCTTAGGAATGTGCTTGAAAGTGAGTTTTGCCGCAACAGCTGTTATTTAAGCAAAAATAAAAATGATATTAGCGTCAACCTTCAGAGTAACATCTGTTCCTAGAAAACAAAGCAATTTAAAGTTGATCAACAACCAAACGTACCAGATATGTTGGTAGGTTCTTGGGGCATATAAGTGATGGTTGATGTACCACCAGATATAATTTGATGCTTAAATCAAGTGAAGGGGTTGGAAAATGATGAATCAAGTGTGAAACCCCTTAGACAGAATTTTGTAGTATGAACTCCACATTTTGTTGACCTAATGAAAGAGGAAGATTCTCCTTAATAGGCCAGTTGTCAGCAGTATTGTGTGATTTATCTGAAAATGTTTGCTGAGTGTATATAATCACTTCTGGTCTGGGCATAGTAAGAACACATACATTCACGCAATCTGCATGGTAAGCTTAAAGTAATCATATTGAAAGTAACAAAAATTACCGGATCAAAAAGTAGAGCGTTGTTGAACTTTGAAATTTTTGTGAGGATTCTGTCAAACTGAGCCACCTCAAAGGCAAGCATTCCTTTCTAGAAATAAATCGCTTCTAACTATACCCACAAATAAATGAATAAAGAAACTGGATATGCTGAAGGCAAGTTACCAGACAGAAGCATAAGTAATATTTGAACTTATAACAGAACTAGTGCAACATTATCTTTTCAGCCCATCACAAAATAGAAAATTGGTTAGTTATATGATATAGACTAACAAATCCATCAGTACATTAGATGAATGCCAACATATAGACAGAAAATTTTAAAGTGCCCAACCCAAGAACAATTTTTGAAATATATATCAATAGTATTAAGGGGAAAATAGGGAAACAATTTGAGGACGTCTTAGATTTGACTATTGTTGTCTCTTGAGTGTACCTGATAAGTATGGTCATCAGTTGGTCACAGTTATCCAGAATTTATTTTGAAATGGTTAACTCAATATAACCCTGCCATAAAGAAATTTCTCGTTACCAAAAAAACAAATTCCTGGTAATGAGCATGATGCTCTTAGATGAGGACTTCTGGTATGACCATCAACCCGTTTCATGTATAGGCTCTTTTGCTAATCATCATGGTCAATAAACAAAAAAAGAAGAGAATTGTTTCATTTTGTGGATGCTCAATGTATACCCCATTGTAAAAGTGTTCACCGCAATATAACTACTGCCTCACTACCTACAAATTTTAGCATTTCATGCAGCCTTAATCGGTTTATCTTGGATATCTTCAACTTGTTAAACTAGCTTTATTATTCGAAATGCAATCATTTTTGGTCCTCAAGGTAAATCTGTTGCATTCTTCGCATTTTTAACACACTTCGGAAAAAAGACAAACTTTTAAGGGAGGGCATCTCTTTATAACTGAATTGACAAACACAACCAATACTTTCCTCAGCCTCGTTTAGAAAAGGCCTTCTATAATTGACATCAAACCCTAAAAAAGCCCTGATAATA
Source organism: Ilex aquifolium (assembly GCA_951799425.1). Taxonomy (NCBI): domain Eukaryota; kingdom Viridiplantae; phylum Streptophyta; class Magnoliopsida; order Aquifoliales; family Aquifoliaceae; genus Ilex; species Ilex aquifolium. The sequence continues at coordinate 4,210,004 of OX637392.1, forward strand.
TATACAAGGAATACAAAAATGTTGTTTTATTAGTTGAATGCATACTGATCTGATATTGTACTGCAATGGGCCATATCATCTTTTACCAGCATGCAATTTTAAGGCACCTACTGACTCAAAATACAAAAAAACAAAGAGTTTAGGGGATACCTTAAGAATGTGCTTGAAAGTGAGTTTTTCCGCAATAGCTGTTATTTAAGCAACCATAAAAATGATATTAGAGTCACATGTGACAGAGTAACATCGGGTCCTGGAAAACAAAACAATTTAAAGTTGATCAACAACCAAACGTACCAGATATGTTGGTACTTGGTAGGTTCTCACGGCATATAAGCGATGACTGATGTACCACCAGATATAGTTTGATACTTAAATCAAGTGAAGGGGTTGCAAAATGATGAATCAAGTGTGAAACCCCTTAAACTAGAATTTTGTAGTATAAACTCCACGCCTTGTTGACGTAACAAAAGAGGAAAATTCTCCTTAATAGGCCTGTTGTCAGCAGCAGTGTGTGGTTTATCTGAAAATGTTTGCCAAATGTATAATCATTTCTAGGCATAGTAAGAACACATACATTCAGGCAATCGACATGGTAAGCTTAGAGTAATCATATTGAAAGTAACAAAAATTACCGAATCAAAAAGTAGAGCATTGTTGAACTTCGAAATTTTTGTGAGGATCCTGTCAAACTGAGCCACCTCAAAGACTTCTAATTATACCCACAAATAAATGAATGAAGAAACTGGATAAGCTGAAGGCAAGTTATCGGACAGAAGCATAAGTAATATTATAACTTATAACAGAACCAGTGCAACATTATCCTTTCAGCCCATCACAAAATTGAAAATTAGTAAGCTATGTGATAGACTAACAAATCCATCAGTATATAAGATGTTCAAATGGTGGTACTTGAATGCCAACATAAAGTCAGATAGTCTTCAGCAAACAGAAAGAGCAAATTGTACAATAGTATCTTGCCCACAATGATTAGTCTAAACTCATCATTGTGTAACTAGACGATCAAGAAGAAATTAGATGGAATCTGCCATTGCTTTTATCTCATTTTTGGCAAGTCTCAGTTTTTTGTGCATGAGTTTTCCACTTAGAAGGGATAAAAATGACTAAACTCAGTGGGAGGAGGGGAGTCTTAGACAGCCAAGTCAATTCTTGGTCACTTTGTAGGCCTGTCAAAATCCAACACGACACGATTAACCGACACGATTAACCGCTAATTAAACGGGTTTGGGTGAGACCTTAACGGGTTCGCGTGTTAAACGGGTTAACCCGTTTAACACGTTTAATAAACGAATCGTGTTCGGGTGAGACATGTTTAACCCGTTTAGCCCGTTTAACCCGTTAAAATAAAATAATATAATTATAAATATTTAAGAAAAATAAAAAAAATGCAACTTCTCAATGCATTTAAAAAAAATTAAAATATATTATATACAAACAATAAACCAAACTGCCGAGTGGATTCCCATCCATTAAGTACAGAGTTTTCCCCTTAACCCTTAGCCGTTCACTCGATGTGGGAAGTGTGACTTGGAACAGAGACCTCCCATGTCCTTTGTGGCTTGTGGGTCAGCATTGCTGACTCAGCAGTTTGCAAACACATTTTTAACTTGAATTGAATCCCACATCGGTTTCACAGTGCAACTGAGACCTCCCATGCGGCTATAAAAGGTTGCAGCCTCTACTTTTAGTCTTCCAACTTTCTCACTTGTTTTTGTAAGTACTAACAAATTGGAAATCTTTTAATTAAGAGAATACAATTGTTGGGAATAATTAATGGAGTTTAAAATTTTAATTGAGTAATTTTTTGGTCATGGTTAAATTTAAATAAAAAAAATTTATAAAAATTAAACGGGTTAAACGATTCGTGTCGTGTTACCCGTTTATTAAACGGTTCGTGTTCGTGTTTCGATTTTTTACCCGTTTATTAAACGTGTCGTGTACGGGTTTATACGTTTTTCACCCGTCACCCGTTTAACCCGACACGTTTAACCCAACCCGACACGTTTGACACCCCTATCACTTTGCACAGGGCATGCACCGAGGGGCGGAGCCAGACATCTTCCCGATGGGGGCAACCTAAACTAACCTAAACCATATGAATATTAAAATTGTTAATGTTCACAAAAGAATAGTTTTATTAATAGAAAATCAATTAAAGTCGCAACCTATTTAGATGAATGCTATACAAAAGGAGCCAACAAAAAAAACTCACTATAAATTTATTTATCAAAACAAAAGAAATTTGAACCAAAAAATTGGCTCAATCATATATAGTTGAATTTTAACAAACAATCAAAATTAACGAAAACTATGACTATTCTATTAAACTAAACATGGGTATAGGAATGAATTAACCAATCATAATAAATCGATTCAAATCAACAAATCAAAACAATTTAATCTAACACATAATGGAGGACTACAAGTCTCAATTCCAATTCAACATATAAAAATAAAACACAAGAGAGTACTACAAACCCAAATATCAATTAAATATATAAAAAAATAAACCATAGAAGAGGACTACAAGCCCCAATTTCATTTCAACATAGAAAAATAAATACAGACTACAAGTCCTAGTTTCAATTTAATACATAAAAAATAAAACACAAGAGAGGACTATAATAAGCCCCAATTTCATATTTTCACTTCAACGCGTAACAAATAAAATACAACAGAGGGCTACAAGCCCAAATTTCAATTCAACATGTAAAAAATAAACCACAAGAGAGGGACTACAAGCCCTAAATTTCAATTGTAACATATGAACATAAAACAAAGAAAAGGATTAGAGGACTACAAGCCCTAAATTTAGTTTAACGTATAAACATAAAAAAGAGAAGAGGACTAACCTATTTCGCAGCACATTAGTTAATCTTTAAATTCTCAAATTGCCGATATCATCTTCCATTGATGCCGATACGAGTCGCGCCAGTGCAGAGGATACCCCCCAATACATTGCTACACAAATTATCGAATCATCAAAATTTTGTTCAAGTTCAGAATATTAAATGTTTAATTTATGTGATTATGGAACAAAAAAGTTCAATGAGGAGGGAAAAAATTAACCCTAATTATTGCCCAACAATTAGAAATTTACAAAATAATCAAAATTGAAGAAATCGTAATGGATGGGTTATCTCTCAAATAGTCTAGGCACGATCAGCTCCCATTGTCTTCGAAAATATCCTCTCAAAATGGTGAAGGACTTGAGCTGCTTCTAGCCTTGCCTCCGAAAAGAAGAACTTGAAAAATGAAGAGGAGAAAGATAGAGAACGAAGAGGGATGGAGAAGCATTGAGAACGAATTACCAGTTGAATCGTCTTCGTGTTGGAAGCTTGGATCTTGGAGCTTTCAAAGCTAAAGTGGTGAACGACGGAACAAATGGGTGGAAAGAGGCATTTAGCCTTTTAAAGGATTTTTTTTTACATTTACAAGTGAGACCCATATATTTGTCAAAATATCATAACCACCTATAAATCTTGTAAAAAAAATTTAGTGGGGGCAAATCTCTAATAAATTCTAAAATTTTTTAAATTCTATTTACTCCCCAAAATTTTTTGAAATTTTCACTGTGGATCCGCCACTGGATGCACCCAACTATAAACAACTTGGCATATTGCGAAAGAAAGTGGGATTCGTTGTCTTGTCAAGAGTTGTTATTTCTCTCTTTTGCAAATCCTTGTGGTCAATAAACAAACCAAAAGAGAATTGTTTTCCTTATGTGGATGCTCAATGTATTTCCTATTGCAAATATGTTCACCATCACATTACTACTGCCACGCTACCTATTGAATTCTAGCATTTCATGCTGCCTGAATCAGTTTATTGTGTATATCTCTCCAACTTCTTAAATTTCCTTTACTATTCGAAATGCAATGATTTGCTGGTCCTCAAGGCAAGTCTGTTGCGTTCTTCGCATGTCTAGGACACTTTGGAAAAAGAGCAAAGTTTTAAGGGAAAACATCTCTTTACAGCCAAATTGACAAACACAACCAATACTTTGATCAGCCTTGTAGAGAAAAGGGTTCTCATAATCAACATCAAACCCAAAATAAGGTCTCATGATATTCAAGGATCATGAAGATAGTGCTTTATTACTTGAATGTATACTAATCTGATTTCATACTGCAATGTGTCGTATTGTCCTTAACAAGCATGCAATTATAAGGCGGGCGGCACCTCACGTACAGAAAACAAAGAGTTTAACAGATACCTTCTGAATGTGCTTGAAAGTGGGTTTTGCAGTGACGGCTGTTATTTAAGAAACAATAAAAATGATCTTAGAGTCAACCTTAACATGTGAAACAGAATAAGATCTGGTCCTGGAAAAGATAGAAAATTTTAAATTGGTCAACAACAACAAACGTACCAGACATGTTGGAAGGTTCTCCGGGTATATAAGCACTGGCTCAGGCTGAAATGTAAACCAGGGGGACGTTTATCACAAGCAAAATGGAACAGTTAGGGTGAATGAACCTCAGCAACCAACTCCAATGGCTGATGTACCACCGGAGATAATTTGATACTTACAGTCAATGAAAGGGTCACGAAATGATGAACCCTAGTGTGGTCAACTCTATCTTTCTTAGTCCATTGCCTAAATGTGTCGGTTTATGAGCATCTATGCTTTCTATTTTCCCTTCCTTCCAATCTTTCATTCTTCATAAAAAACAAAGCATTAATTCTAGTGTGATCATTTTCCCCCTACAGTTAAAGTACAAAATGCAGACCATGCATAGGTTTGCACGTGTCTTCAGAAAATCTGACTGGTGAAGAAATGACGTGTTCTAGCAAAACTTTACATGTTCATCAAAAGGATATAAACTATATAGTTTAAATGAGAGAGCAACCAGCATCGGCATATCGGTAAAAGAATAAAATAAAAGGATATACCACTAAATCATAACAAGATCTAAGAAAATAAAAATACCTGAGCAGTTGTAGGGCAATTTACAAATAGGTTCACCGTCTCCAATATCAACATCAAATACTGGGAGAAAACATATCCAAGATTAACATTAAAAAGGGAAAGAAAAACATGTGGACAAAAAGCAAAATGGGATTAGGAAAAGGTAACCATAATCATATTGAATTCAATTAAGAATAAGACATTTCATGATATCATCAGGTCCATCAACAACTTCACCTATCTATGTCAAAAGAATTATGACTAGAAAGGTTAAAGAATATAAAAGGGACAGGAAGCTGATGCTAGTGAAGATATAAGAATTTCAAAAACATACAAGTGACTATGCTCCACCAAACACTAAATAATCTATAATATGTGTGTGCATTTGGTGTATTAGAGTGTGTTATTTTTGGCATATTACTATGTGTGTGTGTTTTTTGGTGTATTTATGTCTTCCAACATTTGTGTTTTTTTTTTTTTTTTTGTGTATTAGTATGTGTCTTCCAACATAACTTGAAAGGTATCCAAGCCATTACAAAGAAGAACCATTTATAGGGTATCAACCACGAAACAAATGCAACCGGTGATGGACAAAACTCCCTTAATTACCCGAGAAATATGTATCAAATATTCAGCTTTAATCACATTAACAAAAACAGTTCTCAAAAATTTATGGACAACGCCCACAACAATGTTTAATGAACACTGTCATAAATTGCACAGCAGGCTCCCAACGATTCCCACCAAGAACAATAATCATAAACATGCAAAAAAAAATCTACCATACCAATCTAAGGATGATGTTGCAATGCCAGTGACTTGCACTTGATGACCTTTCAGTGACTGAACCTTCTCTCCAATTGCCAAATCCCACACCAAAGCATGAGTATCCATCCCACCAGATACAATACCACCTTCTGGAAACTCCTCCTTCAGTGAAACCCAAGCCAATGGCCCCACAAAACTAGTATGGCCCAACAGTATCAAAGACATAGTATAGTCCCACAGCTGATCAAAGAACTAATCATAAACAAAATACTCAAATTTCTTGAGAGGTTCATTGATCCAATAAAACACGAAATAGCTGCTAGTTCTGCAAGTACAGGACAAGAGTGCAACAGTACCCATTCATTAATGGATAATCCAATGGATTTCAATGGTATTTTGTATTCTTAGAGATTTCAACGTGTGTTTCTGGTCTAGCCGGTGCCCTGTGTGTTTGTGTTTGTGTGTGTGTGTATGTGTGTGTGTGTGTGTGTGAGAGAGAGAGATGACATAAATCAAATATGAACTAAATTAAGTGAAACATATCATTGTATTCTTTAAATTTGAGGGGAAAAAAATAAACTTGGTATAGTGTCCAACCCAAGAACAAGTTTTAGCATTTTCATGCTGCCTTAATGGGTTTATCTTGGATATCTTCTACTTATTAAACCAACTTTATTATTCGAAATGCAATCATTTTTGGTCCTCAAGGTAAGTCTGCTGCATTCTTCTCATTTTTAGAACATGCAAGTAAAAATAAGATGTTGCTATATATAGTTGAATGCATACTCATCTGACTTTGTACTGCAATGGGTCATACCATCTTTTATCATCATGCAATTTTATCCAACCTACTAACTCAAAATACAAAAGAGTTTAGTGGATACCATAGGAATGTGCTTGAAAGTGGGATTTGCCGCAATAGCTGTTATTCAAACAAAAATAAAAATGATATTAGCGCCAACCTTCAGAGTAACATTTGGTCCTGGAAAACAAAACAATTTAAAGTTGACCAACAATCAAACGTACCAGATATGTTGGTAGGTTCTTGGGGCATATAAGTGATGGTTGATGTACAACCAGATATAATTTGATACTTACATCAAGTGAAGGGGTTGGAAAATGATGAATCAAGTGTGAAACCCCTTAGACAGAATTTTGTAGTATAAACTCCACGCTTTGTTGATGTAACGAAAGAGGAAGATTCTCCTTCATAGGCCAGTTGTCAGCAGTAGTGTGTGGTTTATCTAAAAATGTTCGCTAAATGTATAATCACTTCTGGTCTGGCATAGTAAGGATACATACATCCACACAATCGGCATGGTAAGCTTAAAGTAATCATATTGAAAGTAACAAAAACTACTGGATCAAAAAGTAGATCGTTGTTGAACTTTGAAATTTTTGTGAGGGATTCTGTCAAACTGAGCCACCTCAAAGACAAGCATTCCTTTCTAGAAATAAATCGCTTCTAACTATACCCACAAATAAATGAATAAATAAACTGGATATGCTGAAGGCAAGTTGTCGGAAAGAAGCATAAGTAATATTAGAACTTATAACAGAACCAGCGCAACATTATCCTTTCAGCCCATACAAAATTGAAAATTGGTAAATTATATGATAGACTAACAAATCCATTAGTACATTAAATGTTCAAATGATGGTAATTGAATGCCAACATAAAGACAGAAAATTTTAAAGTGCCCAAGCCAAGAACAATTTTTGAAATATATATCAATAGTATTAAGGGGAAAAAAGGAAAACAATTTGAGGATGTCTTAAATTTGACTATTGTTGGTGTCTCTTGAGTGTACCTGATAAGTATGGTCATCGGTTGGTCACAGTTATCCAGAATTTATTTTGAAATGGTTAATTCAATATAACCCTGCCATAAAGAAATTTCTTGTTACCAAAAAAAAATTCCTGGTAATGAGCATGATGCTCTTAGATGAGTACTTCTGGTATGACCATCAACCCGTTTCTTGTATAGGCTCTTTCGCTAATCATCATGGTCAATAAACAAAAAAAGAAGAGAATTGTTTTCATTTTGTGGATGCTCATTGCTCAATGTATACCCCATTGTAAAAGTGTTCACCGCCATATAACTACTGCCTCACTGCCAACAAATTTTAGCATTTCAAGCAGCCTTAATGGGTTTATCTTGGATATCTTCAACTTGTTAAACTAGCTTTATTATTCGAGATGCAATCATTTTTGTTCCTCAAGGTAAGTCCGTTGCATTCTTCACATTTTTAAGACACTTCGGAAAAAAGACAAACTTTTAAGGGAGGGCATCTCTTTATAACTGAATTGACAAACACAACCAATACTTTCTTCAGCCTCATTTAGAAAAGGGCATTCTATAATTGACATCAAACCCTAAAAAAGCCCTGATAATATATACAAGAAATACTAAAATGTTGTGTTATTAGTTGACTGCATACTGATCTGATTTTGTACTGCAATGGGCCATATCACCTTTTACCAGCATGCAATTTTAAGGCACCTACTGACTCAAAATACAAAAAAAAAAAAAAAAACAAAGAGTTTAGCGGATACCTTAGGAATGTGCTTGAAAGTGAGTTTTGCTGCAATAGCTGTTATTTAAGCTACCATAAAAATGATATTAGAGTCAAACTTATGTGACACAGAGTAACATCTGGTCCTGGAAAATAAAACAATTTAAAGTTGATCAACAACCAAACGTACCAGATATGTTGGTACTTGGTAGGTTCTCGCGGCATATAAGCGATGGCTGGTGTACCACCAGATATAGTTTGATACTTACTTACATCAAGTGAAGGGGTTGTAAAATGATGAATCAAGTGTGAAACCCCTTAAACTAGAATTCTGTAGTATAAACTCCACGCTTTTGTTGACGTAACAAAAGAGTAAGATTCTCTGTAATAGGCCAGTTGTCAGCAGCAGTGTGTGGTTTATCTGAAAATGTTTGCCAAATATATAATCATTTCTGGGCATAGTAAGAACACGTGCATTCAAGCAATCGGCATGGTAAGCTTAAAGTAATCATATTGAAAGAAACAAAAATTATCGAATGAAAAAGTAGAGCGCTGTTGAACTTCGAAATTTTTGTGAGGATCCTGTCAAACTGAGCCACCTCAAAGACAAGCATTCCTTTCTAGAAATAAAATCACTTCTAATTATACCCACAAATAAATGAATAAAGAAACTGGATATGCTGAAGGCAAGTTTTCTAACTATACCCACAAATAAATGAATAAAGAAACTGGATAAGCTGAAGGCAAGTTATCGGACAGAAGCATAAGTAATATTATAACTTATAACAGAACCAATGCAACATTATCCTTTCAGCCCATCACAAAATTGAAAATTAGAAGCTATATGATAGACTAACAAATCCATCAGTAAATAAGATGTTCAAATGGTGGTACTTGAATGCCAACATAAAGTCAGATAATTTTCAACAGAAGGAAACAGCAAATTATACTGAATACCTTCTGAATCATTAGTCTAAATTCATGCTTAGATACCTTCTGAATGTGCTTGAATGTGGGTTTTGCCGCGACAGCTGTTATTTAAGAAACAATAAAAATGATCGTAGAGTCAACCATAACCTGTGAAACAGAAAAATATCTGGTCCTAGAAAAGATAGAAAAATTTTAATTTGGTCAACAACACCAAATGTATGAGACATGTTAGCAGGTTCTCCGGCTATCTAATCACTGGCTGAAATGTAAACCAGGGAAACATTTATCACATGCAAAATGGAGCAGCAAGGGTGAATGAACCTCGGCAACCAACTCCAATGGCTGAGTACCACCAGATATAATTTGATACTTACAGCCAGTGAACGGGTCACGAAATAATGAACCCTAGTGTGGTCATTTTCTAGTGTGGTCAACTCTATCTTTTATTTGGCTGTGTACTCTATCTTATTAATTTCATAGCGAATTCGTATATTATTTATGTCGACTTCGTATCGAGTTAATGTTGATCTCATTGAAAGTTCTTAGTCCATTGCCCAAATACGTCGGTTTCTTCAAAACAAACAAAGCATGAATCCTAGTGTGGATCAATGGGCCTTTGGTCCAATGGTACTCTTTGTCTTGTGAAGGTTTTGCTTTCTTGAGGTCAAGAGTTCAAGTCCCCCTTCCCCTCCCCCTCCCCCTCCCCTCCCCTCCCCTCCCCCTCCCCGGAAAAAAAAAAAAAAAAACCTAGTGTGGTCATTTTTCCCCTACAGTTAAAGTACAAAATACAAATCATGCATAGGTTTGCACGTGTCTTCAAAAAATTTGACAGGTGGAGAAATGATGTATTTTAGCAAAACTTTACATGTTCATGAAAAGGACATAAACTATATAGTTTAAATGAGAGAGCAACTAGCATTGGCATACAAAGTAAAGGAATAAAATAAAAGGACATACCACTAAAGCATAACAAGACCAAAGAAAATAAAAATACCTAAGCGATTGTAGGGAAATTTACAAATAGGTTCACCACCTCCAATATCGACATCAAATTCGGGGATTCGAGATTAACATTAAAAAGGGAAAGAAAAACACATGGACAAAATGCAAAATCGGATTGGGGAAAGACAACCATAATCATGTTGAACAATCAAGAATAAGACATTTCATGATATCATTAGGTCCATCAACAACTTCACCTATCGATGTCAAAAAAATTATGACTAGAAAGGTTAAAGATTCAAAAAGGGGGAAGAAACTGATGCTAGTGAAGATATGAGAATTTCAAAGACATACAAGTGACTATGCTCCATCAAACACCAAATAATCTATAATATGTGTGTGTGTATTTGATTTATTAAAGTTATATTTGGCATATTATTCTATGTATGTGTTTTTTGGTGTATTTGTGTATTCCAAAATTTGTACCTTTTTTGGTGTATTAGTTTGTCTTCCAACATAACGTGAAAGATATCCAAGTCATTACAAAGAATAACCATTTAGAGGGTATCAACCTCGAAACAAATGCAACCATTGATGGACAAGACCCTCTTAATTACCCGAGAAATATGCATCAAATATTCAGCTTTAATCACATTAAAAAAACAGTTCTCAAAAATTTATGGACAATGCCCACAACAATGTTTAATGACAAATGGTCATAAATTGCACAGCAGGCTCCCAATGAATCCCACCAAGAACAATAATCATAAACCATGCAAAAACTTATCTACCATGCCAATCTGCGGATGATGATGCAATGTCCAAGCCATCCAATGCAATGTTGTCGGTGACTTGCACTTGATGACCTTTCGGTAACTGAACCTTCTCTCCAATTGCCAAATCCCGCACCAAAGCATGAGTATCCATCCCACCAGTTACTATACCACCTTCTAGAAACTCCTCTTTCAGTGAAACCCAAGCCAATGGCCCCACAAAACTAGTAGGGCCCAACAGTATCTTAGACATACGATAGCCCCAATTATCAGAATCTAATGGTTCTGTCTCTCGAAAAAAAATCGCTATGCAAATGTTGTCACCACATATACCACAAACATAACAATCATAAATTCAGCAAATAATGTTAATACTCGCAGTAGAACTAGATACCTGGATCATTATGTGAATTAAGTAGAAATTAATGATCTTGGCTATCTAGGTTTACTTTAAATTTTCAATAAATAGAAAGACCAGAACATAGAGGTTCATGGCAATATCAACATTGTCACATTGGCATATTTCACAAAGCTAAAATTAATTTAAAAAATACTAAGCAAAACTAGTTGTCCCAAACAGTATGACTTATTAAAGTTGAAATTACTATTGAATTATTCAATCCATTTAAAGACCCCAAACCCCGAAGTAGACCAACATTGTCACGCATTATGGGGCACTGGCACGAACCAATTCGCAGTAAATTCATCATGATTCAAAGTAAAACTAGTTGTCTTTGCACATTATATTAATCAATTAAGTTGCAATTTAACAATCCGTGTGTGTACATATCTAGATTGGATGCCAAGAAAAGGAAAGACTGATTGTTCATTATATCTATAGTAGTAGGTATACAAAAATAATCATCAGAAGATCTAAATATAGCGAAATAGTGATGAAAAATCTTACATCGTCTTAATGGCCTCGAAGTTGAGAGCGCCATCGACACTCTACGAAGTCGAACTCCATCGGCTAGAGAGAGAGAGAGAGTATGAATGTAAGGATGGTTTTAGATTTCGTGTTTTGTGTGTGTGTGAGAGAGAGAGAGTGGGTATGACTGACTGTGTGGAAGGTTTTAGGAGGAGACGAGAGAGTGTTGGCAACGGTATGAAGGCAATTCCGGGATTGCTTGGTCTCCTAGGTGCGTAGCGTTTTTACCGTTTGGTTTCCAAAAACGAAAAAGAAAAAGTAAATTAAAAAGTTGCAAATGCATCATAGCATTTTCATCCCACGGGCCCAGACTCAATCAGACATTGGTGACCTGGGTCCATAAAATTAGGCCCAAATTCGTGGCTTGTGAGCTCAACTTATTGTTTGAAGTAAATGGGCCAATGATGTGTGTTGCTGAATGATTTGTGAAAGGGTGTAGGCTCATGACCAAGAGAGTTTTTTTTGGGAGTCGCTACATTTTCTGTAACTTGTCTAGTTTTACGGTAACGTTACGTTGACCAAATTTTGTGATTAAATTTAGAGCTCAAATAACATGACAACTGATTTGGACTTCTTTATTTGGTGTCATGTCATTTGGGCCCCAATAAAGACTTCAAATAATATGATGTCATGTCATTTGGACTCTAAATTTGGTCCTAAAATTTGGTCAGCATAGCATTACTGCTAGTTTTATGTACAAACCCAAAAAAAATTGATAAAAAATACACTTTAGAGCAAAAAGACCGAAATACTCCTAACATCCCTGTTAATTTGAAAACTAAAACTTCTAAATTTTAGAATTTTCTTATATTATAAATTTTTATCTCTTTATATATAGTGAGTGCTCCCAACTTTCAAATTTACAAAAGTTCCTAACAACGTTGAAACAAATCCTTATAAAAAGGGAAAAAATTATTATGAGTGAATCAAGCAAAGGCCAATAAAATAATAAGGAAATATTTAAAATTGACTTGTGTATACAATAACCAAACTTTTAGGCACCATTATACTCAATTATATCTCTTGCGTTTGCTTTGTATTTTGTCGTGCAAGTTTTGGATATGATTCCATATTTGAATTTGTCAATGAGCAATGCTATTGAAATGTAATTTATTGAGCAAATTATAATTTGCTGACTTAGTTCATTATGACATTTGAATTGATTGTGAGCCCCATCAAATATTTGAACTTTGTGTTGATTCAATAATTCCAATAAAACCACATCAAATTAAGTTTAAATTTAGATTTTTCAATTACCGTGTTTCACAAACTGTTTATTAGATAACTCGACAAGTTCTTTAAAACTCTCGTTTTGTCGTTGAGGTTCTTAAGAGCTTCTTGTTCATCCGCTTCTTCTATGAAATCTTGGATTTTTTCCTTCAAAGTCCAGCTAACCTCCTCCTTCTTTTCTGGAAAATCTGTTTATGGACATTTAATGAAAGATATGTAAGTTGCTTCCAGTTGTTGAATTTGATCAACAAATTAGCGGAATCAATCCCTCCAACTTGGGCTAGAGTCATCGACCAGTTATCTCTCCTAAACTTTGTCATAGACTGGGGCTTAGTACACTGACTACACAAACTTTATTGCAAGCGTAACTATCCCGATCGGTGCAACTATTATTTTAGTCGATGGCCGGTCTTTGAATATTTTATGAATACCCTAGTTTCAGTGTGGATGTTCTATCTTTGACAAGACCGGAGAGAGGATTAGTCGAAGTGCGTGTAAATTAACTCGAACACCTCATAACCGTTGAAGCAAAGAAAAAAAAAACTATTATTTTAGTCAGTAATGCACATCAAATGTTTGATTAATTTTACTACTTATATTGAATGGATGTTACTGTTACATTATCTGAAACTAGCAATAGAAAATATACTACGTTATGTCTCATCATTGTGTAAAAAGAATGAAAGAATTAGTTTACTCTATACTTCAACAGTCATTCGATTAAGACCCATGTATCTCCATTTCTCTTTCTCCACAAAATCTGCATCCAAAAACCTGGAAACAAATGCCCAGAGCCTGTACATGTCATCAAAGTTTGTCAAGAACCCCAGTGAAGCAGTGATCACAGCTATACCAGTCTCATATCTCTCTGATCTCATCTTTCTTCCCACTGTTCCATCTTCTATACTTCTTCTCTCTAACACCCTCTCTCTCTCTTCCCCATGCTGGTCAGAGAACCAGATGTTTTGCAAGAATTCATAGCTGAGAGAAATGTTGTTTCTTCCAGCTAGCTTCTGTACAAGTGTTGGATCAACTATTTCCCCTTTCCAATCAAATATATTAAATGCAACAGCTGGTCCTCGGTCAATTCTTAACTTTGGTCCATAGATTCTAACCAAGGGAAGTCCATTTTCAGAATGCGGGTGTAGAAGACTCATCAATGCATTCACCACCCAGTTGACCAGATACCTTACTCTGCTACTGATCAGTATCAACCCCAAAGAATCCGCATCATCCAAGCCCCTACATTGAATCTCTGCACTCTCACTCATACTGGTTCCAATTCTTTCGCATTGCGTTGTGTCCTGTGGTTTGTCCAATTCTACAATTTCTGTGAACGATAGTTCCTTCTGTTTCATCCGGACTTGTTCGATTTCTTGGATTTTTTCAGAACTTTTTTCACTCTGCTGACCAGAAATTGAGCTGAATGATGAGCTTGGCAATGGCAAATCTGATTCATCTTTCTCTAACTCAAATTTTGTTTGTTGTTTGGTGTCTATATCAGTAATGGCTGATTGGTCAAGAGAATCATATAATCTTGAAGCTGGTACAATACTAACAATCCCTGTGCTTGTAGTGGAATTCTTTAACACTGAAGCACTGGACTTTTTCACAAACAAACAAGCAAACCCAGATGGGTTTTCCCCAAAGACCTTGAAAAAAGAGCAAATGAGAAAGTCTGGCTGAAAAAGAGAGAGGCCCAAAGTCTCCATATCCTTAGCTCCTAATGCAGAAGCATCAAGCAAGACATGCCAACCATTCTCTCTTGCAATGCTCATCCATTGATGAGAATACCGAGTTCCAGTTATTCTAGACTGAAGTGGGAAAACAAACAGTCCCCTTTTCGTTTTATTTCTCTTACTCACCAACATCTTCCTTAGTTTTCTCGATTGGATTATGAGACTAGGCCACGAAAACTCGGCCGACATTACTTGGGCACCTTTCTTCTTCGATGTATCGATTATTGCTTCAACTGCATCACTCTGGTGATCATAAGTGGTAATAAGATTTGGATTAGACTGGAAGGGATAAGAGTCTGCTACAAGTTTGAAAGCAGATGACTGGTTAGCAGTGAAAACCATGGAGTAATCATCTTCGGAAATATTCATGAATCTCATGATTCTTTTTCGGATTACAGATTCAAATTTCGATTCTTGGCCACCGTACAGTACCTGAGATTTCAAATTTGCTGACTTGTATGAAATTTCAAAGAAGGGCACAGTGGAGGCATTTGAATTCTGCGTTGGAGGCGGAGACGAGGATGATGATGAGGCCATTGCAGCAGTGGAGTAATGACCCTGTTGCTGGGAATAGGAGAAGAGACCATGACCAATGTAATCAAGACAGACATGGTTTGAAAGGGAGAGATGATAATAATCCTGTGCCCGAATCTCGTCGGCCTGACGGGTTCTTGAGTATTGTGGAAATGCTTTGTTGAAATTACAACACAATTCCGCTAACGGAGGGATGGATTCATGGTTGGTGAATTGGGTGTTGGGGTGGAGAGATGAAGCCGCGGCGGTGGCGAAATCAAACTGGGAAACGGTGGCGCTGGTGGTGGATTTGGGTGGGGAACCATGGGGCTCAGGCAGGGTGAGAAATGAAGCTGGGCAGCAACCATTAAAACAGGCTTTTGAAGCCTCTCTTATGCAAGGTGATTGCATTTTTCCCTTGTGTTTTTTCAACTCTTCTTTGAGTGCTTCCCTTTGTTGTCTCTCTTCTTCGTTTCAGCGCTTTTGTTCTAGATTCTCATTGGATAATTTCCAGAGAGGTTGTCTTATGGGATGCTATATGAACAGGAAAGTATACTCAATTGACCATGTCTTTCTTTCTATTTTTTGGTACATTATTGACGATGTCTTTCACAATTTCCAATGTTTCCCTTGTTTCCTTCACCGGTAATGCAAAAGCACAGTAATGTTGATTAAATTTTGGAATCAAATTAAGAACTCAAATGACATAACAGTATATTATTTGGAGTCTTTATTGGGGCCCAAATGACATGACACCAAATAAAAAAGCCCAAGTCAGTTGTTATGTCATTTGGACTCTTAATTTGGTCCTAAAATTTGATCAGCATAGCATTACTGATGCAAAAGTAGAGTTGGACTTTGGCTGCAATTGCACATCAATCCAATGTGAAATTTACATGAAATTGTTGTGTATACTCATACCTTTAAGGCATGTTTGGTTGATGGGTTTAGGTGGGATTTATAGGGTGAGTTTTGTTAAAATAGTCCAATGCATCATCTTATTTCTTATTTGATTGCAAATTTCAAGCTCGAGATTTGAATCCGGGCCTATAATAGGCCCGCAAATAAAACCCATGTATAAGGGTTTCAATAAACCCATGGGTGCATGGGTTTGGGTGATTTTACAATTTCATGGCAAATATCATAATTAATATGTGGGTCTCATGTGTATTTGTGTTATTTACCAAACATGTGATTGAATATAATACATTGTTCAATCCGATGAACGAAACTTAAGGATTGGGTTTTGAAATGTTTCATAAATCCAATCTAATCTCTATCTTAAAAATTATACAAACAGTCTCTTAGTGGGTTAAGAATATAATTAGACTTAACTGTTAGACCTGTTTAATATGAGTTGATACGAAATAATCTACACACGACACGAAAATGGACCAACACAACATACACCCAACATAACATAGAGCAATAATATACAGGTACACAATTTATAATTCATGTCACACGAAATTATCTCGATATAACTTATAGATGAAACGACCTTAACACAATTTGGCTCATTAAGATATGCAGAACTTCTATTTCAAAGTTGAAAAATGAACAATTCACATCAAGGGGTCTAAGATTATGATGTTTGAGAACGACTTCTCCCGCCAGCTCATGTAACTGTCGATCTATTTTCATCAGATTGACCTAATCAAAGATCAAAGTTCCTCCAATAACGTGTTGAGTGAAGTCGCCAGTGGTTCTCATAGAGATAAAAAGTAGTTTGGTATTTAGTAGCTTGGCATTTCTCTCTTTGGTGATAGAGAAAAAACCAACGGAAAAGGCAAGGGGGAATTTTGTAGTGGCCGGCACTATTTTCCCATGCAGGCCACAAGATTCTCTGGAATGGTTCTCCAATTGCCTACCAGCTGTATGTGAATTTGTCTCTTATAGCTAAAGATCAAAATTTTGTGTTCCGTGCTTTATTTCAGTACCTTAGAAAATAAAAACGTTTCGACGTGTTTTGAAAATATTTCAACAGAATGAAAAAAATAAATAATTTAAAAATTATTTTTTTAAAATATTGGTCAAAATATAATAAAATATCTTAAAATATTCTGAAATAATTGTCTAAATGCATTAAAACATTACAAAGCACCTCGAAACATTATGAAACACCTCGAAGTATTAGAATTTCGATTTCATTAGTGATTAATTTTAATTTCCTTAGAAACAAAAACGTTTCGAGCGTTTCGAAACGAAATTTTCTTCCTGACTTATGCCTATACAACGCTAGTAGTCCTTAAATTAGTCTATGGGATATTTTCTAAAGTTTGTGTAGACAAGTCTCTTTCTTTTTTTTTTTTTTTTTAACGGTCAGAGGTGTTCGAGTCAATTTAGTGTACCTCGACTAATCCCTTATCAGATTTGGTCAAAAACAGGTCATTCACGCTGAAATTAGGGTATTCACAAGAGATAAATTTTTCATGAATTAACCCTAAAATATTATGAAAATTAAAATTCAAAACGTCTAAATTTAAAACTCGATCTTCTTATCGGTCAAAACACCTTTTCGCGAGTCTCTTTCGTCTGCATGCTTTTTTGCCCCCACAGAAAAGGGAGAAAGGCAGGTCATAGTTGTCTTAACCATGAAGTCTCCCTCTGTCAAGTCTCCTTTGTCTTAAATGGTTGCAGAGATACCAGGAAACTCTCGTGAAGTTTCTCACCTTGTACTTGTAGCGTCAAAAACT
The DNA here is from genome assembly GCA_951799425.1 of Ilex aquifolium. Taxonomy (NCBI): domain Eukaryota; kingdom Viridiplantae; phylum Streptophyta; class Magnoliopsida; order Aquifoliales; family Aquifoliaceae; genus Ilex; species Ilex aquifolium. The sequence goes on from OX637392.1 coordinate 4,227,969, forward strand.
ACGGTACCGGGAGAGATATTGACTAATCTTACTATTGAATATTAATTAGTTTTTGACTAATCTCGACTTTCCTGGGTGTATGAAGAGTAATCTAGAATTTTCTTTATACATATCACTAACGATCGATCCGTGTTGAATCTTCTTTGGATGTATCTTCCATCATAATTTTTTTTTTAATTTTTCTTTCTCATTATTTTCTGCCTCTCTCACCCAACTATTTGAGACAAATAATTATGAAAATTTATAAAGTGATAAAAGTAATTTTATAAATATTTAAATAAATATTATTTAGTTTCTTAGTGGAAGTTGAGGGTGATTATTTTGGACACGTGGTAATATAATTGGTTCATTCCTAATTTAATAACTCAAAATTCCAAAAAAATAAAAAGAGAGTGCGAATTTTTTTATTTATTTTTGGATGACGAAAGAAATGCCTGACCTGTCATCGGCAAAATAGAGGTGACTTAGTCGCTCAGATTCATGAGTCTCAATAAAATTGAAGCAAATTTCGGGTGTATGAACCGATCTCTCAACTCATACATCAGTTAAATCAAGACTTGCATTTCAATAGGAAAACATTTTAAGGGCTCCTTGCCAAGAAAATAATTTTTTTTTTAGTATGTAGAAAGATGGAGAGAGCATACATCATCACTTTTTTGGATTTTTCTTCCCAAAAAGTGTGGCATTTATTCTCACAGAGACTAAGTCAAAATTTTATGTTCCAACTGCCTCAACTACCATGTTGAAAAAAAAAAACAGCAAGTATGTAAAAGTCTACATGCAACTAAAAAACTCAATGATGTTGAGAGTGGGATTTGAACCCACGCCCTTTCGGACCAGAACCTTAATCTGGCGCCTTAGACCAACTCGGCCATCTCAACCTGTTTGTTGTTGGTTCTGATAGATTTTAAATTAATCAAATGTCCAATGGGTCCATGCCCAGCTCTCATCTTGGCTTCTCTGAAGTGTCAACCACATTCTCTTTTATCTTCTGAACTATTTGTCACTCTTATGGACATTTTGTGTGTCGTGTTAGTTCAAATTCGTGTCAAACACTAGTCAATTTTAACCCAATTCATATAATTAATTATGTGAGATATTTGACCTTTAACCAACATCTTAATTATCGTGTCGTGTTAAGGGTAAATTGTATAACTCATAAATAAAAAATATAAGACTTCATTAAGAAATAACCAAACTATTACTCATAATTTTTCTATAAACTAAAAATTACTATATCCATATAAGAGTGAAAACGAGTATAAAATCCTCTTATTTTACAAGGATTCATGTCAATACTCTATAAAAAATAATAAATACTTGACATTTTATTTATACAATACTAGTTAATGTGTTAATCGTATCAATTTCAAAACATTTGTATTTGACACTAATCCAACCTTTATTTTATTCATACTAACCGGATGTGTTATTTTCAATTTCAATTAGTGGTTGAGTTCAAACCATAATGTCACGTCATAATAGAAATTATCACCCCGAACTTTCATACCCTTTTCAATAATAATATGTACGCCACTTTTGTACATCATTTTGTCTACATCACTTGATGTGACATAATCTCACTCTTTAAATATTCAATAAATTCAACAGAACTCACTAATCTAATGGTTCATGTTGAAGTGGTACACAAAAGTGGTTCGTGTAACATTTTTGTACACTTTAAACCCTTCCCCACCCCCCAATTCTCTCTCTCTCTCTCTCTCTCTCTCTCTCTCTCTCTCTCTCTCTCGTCCATTGTCAAACACTTTACTGGTATATTACTTTAAAGGATAGCAACAAACATATATGACAATTTGTTCTAAAGATTCCTGTCCCATATGAAGATTAATTCTGAGTCTCTCGTAGTCACTTATCTCTAAAAAAACTTGTGTCTACCACTTCGTTGCTATAAAATCTATTGGAGTCCAACAGTGGAAGAACATTAGTTTTCCTATATTGCTGAACAATTTACAGCATTGATACATGAAATTTAAAAATCAAAATTCAATCCAAAACAAAAATCAATCAATCAATAAAACAGAAAGGTGAAGAAGATAATTTAACGAATGAGGGCCCTTTTGGGATGAGAGCACAAACTACAACTACAAGAAACTAAATCAATAGAGAGAGTTGTAAGTACAGCAGGTAGCAATTATAGATGCTATACAAATTAAGAGTGCAGGCAGTAGGGTGGCATTCAGGAGTCTACTCTCCCCCAAAAACCCGGCCAGGGTGATCGTTCCATCTGCAATCACTCGAGCAATTGTCCCAGCTTCCGTTGATAGTAACCCACCGTTAAAGGTTCCACGAGAAAGCCTGGATGACATAACTCGAGAGAGGAGTGACAAGTTGACACCTGGTTTGACAACAGATTGTAGGATGTCAAGAGATATGACGAATATAAGAGCTATAAAAACCATCCATTATGTTATAATGAAACAACGATGTGTATTATATTTATTGACAATCAATTTATCTTTCAAGATAAACGAACTAAACTACAAGAAGCATCGTTTGCAGATATATATCACTCACATTTGGAGGAAGTGTTTACATTAGAACTACAAGCACATTTTGAGAAGAGCAACATGGCATAGAAAGCAGGGCATGTCATGGGTTGTAGGGAAGAGGTAACACGTGTACATGAAAGCTAGTGGGAGCAAAGCTTATGGATGGAGCAGGGAGGATAGTAGTTAGTTGGGAAACAAGCACAGAGAAAGCAAAACGAGTTCGGGTTGGTTTGGCCAGTAGAAGCACGTGGAATATAGGCACCAGGACAGCATCTAGGCGAGCAGCATATTTGAAGCTGTATCTTTGACGGTTTAGGTAACTACCCCGAAATCCGAAGTAGCGCATGTGAACTGAAAGTCCATTCCTTAGGTCTATCACCGCGAAGTGCTTTCCGGGAAGCCAGATCCTAAAGTCTATATGTCCTTTCACATATATATTATATTTCTTGACAAATAATTGATCTTTCAAGCTAAACTATAAGAAGCATCGTTTGCAGCAATATATCACTCACATTTGGACAAAGTGTTTACATCAGAAATACAAGCACATTTTGAGAAGAGCTTCTCCTCCCATATGTACCCTTCAGTTTGTGCTCGTTTATATAATTTGTATGCATGAAAAACGTAATTAAGTAGGTCATAAAAATTACCTTCTAATACTTCAGCAGATACAAACATTATGAGTCCTGAGCAGACATATTGTGGCACAGTATACGGGTCAATTATGTGGAAGCTTAGGAGTATGCCAAAACAAACCATAATTTCGGATGCCAGTAAAATTTGCCTGAAACAAGATTGATTATGAAAAATTGATTACTAGATCTTGATAGACAACAATTATAGATCAAAGGTGCTTGCACAGTTGCATGTCAATATTATAAAGTTGAGTTACACATCATGAACAGTAGAAACAAAGTTATATTTTTTAAGGGTACAAGTAGATGCATTTAGTCTGCATCAACACTTCAACAGACATGGTCAATAATTGGACATTTCAAAAAGAGACATTCAATGCTCAAAAACAGAAAATTATACTAGCAGCAGCACTTACGAAAAAATGACTAGGCATAGCTCATAGCAAAAGATGTAATGGGCATGCATTAGTTTGAAGTACATAGGCCCGTAAAGCCCACATAGTGCCAGTTTTTAGCTCCATCAATTATTCAGGGCAAGGACTAATAAGCTGGAATCCAAGGTTTGATCAGAAAAGATACTAAACAAGTAGGGTAATTAGTTGATGAAAAAACTTACAAGAATTTTTGCACTATTTAGGAGATGGACAAGAAGTAGAAATAGGGGACGAACAATAAATATTAAAATGAAGAAGCTCATGTTGTTTTTGGAGTGATCAACATTAATTTAAAGTTTCATGGCCAAATTCAGAACTATTCAGCAAAGGTCCTTGAGTTATATGCCAGCTAAAATGGAGTCACACTGAGGAACTTGTGCATAACTTAGGAATATCTCAAATTAAAAAGCCACCAAAGCAAGCTTGGCAAGTATAATCTTTTCAGATAAATGTAATTTCCAGCCATCTTGTTTTTCTCCAGGCCAAATATTGTTTCCCACTCCAGGGCCAAACAATTTATAACCTCTAGTGGCCAAACAAGTCCTGGTCAACAGAAGCCACTGATGAACTGATCATATCAATCAATAAGTAGCGCATTCCGTCAGCAGGGGGCATCAGTGGTTGCCTCACCAGGCAGATTATTTGTCTTATAGAAGGGAGTATAGGATATTGTTGGTGGAGCTAGCTATGAAGTTACTGTGAAAAATTATGAGACAGTGCTTCTACTGTTGTAGAAAACACCTTCATGGCAAAAATTGCACTATTATTTTTGTCACTAATAATTAACATCAAAGTTCTTAAGGAAAACATAGAAAAAACTACCTGTCTTCAAACATGTTGCTTATGTAGCTTCCAACAACAACATTTACTGGAAGAACTGTTAGGCCAAGGCTTGCAAGAAATATTGACACTCTGCTGGTAGACCAATTAAAGTAGTGTCTGGTAACGACACTAGATTCTGAGAGTAGAATCTCCATTGCATATTTCAGCATGAAGTAAATCAGCAATTGAACCTGATAAATGATAAAATTCATTGTGAGAACTCGAGAAAATTTGAATGTATTGCAGCTAGCCAGAGATAGGGGACAAGGTACTTTGCATTTGAGAGTCTAAATAAAAGAGAAGAAATTTGATTAAAAAAAATTTACATGTCAGAGCACATGCAACTAGTAATGTATAGTTTATGTTTGTGATTATGGAATTAATAATCTGTAAAAGTAGATGATTTCATGATGACAATACTAATGATTCTCATTGCAAAAGATGGATATATTAATGAGAATTTGAACATATTCTTGAAAAATGTCAACAAGCTTCAAGTTTTTATTTTCTGCTTCACAAGATGAATAGACATAAACGTCTGATCTCGTGCAAAAGTAAGCCTGATAAACGATACATCAGTACAACCTATTCCAGGAACGTTCACCAATAGAACATCTTCGACGGGATTAGTCGCAATTGTTGTTATTAGTAAACTACGGCCTCGTTTACTCCTTATTCTCTTCTTCCTAGTTCCGTACTTCTCCACAAGTCATAACTTTACTAATAAAGCACAATAATACTAGAGCACAGATGTTTCCTAAGATCCATAAATCTCTTGCAATGTTCCATTTTTTAGGCAAGTCAATGTTTCTTACTTTGGTTTAGGAACACAAATCATAACTTGGTCTAAGGGCTATCCATTAGGTTGGGTTGAGCTGGGCCGACGGAGTCACGTAGAGGAGGCAAAATTCAAGCCGACCCAACCCTGGGACATTCTTATGAGGAAAGCCTAGAAACCCTTATATTGAAGAGTGTATAGTTACGAACCTAAAATTACCAAAAAGATTAGGGATTGTTAAGAAAGAGTAATTCAACATGTGCTTGTACACCTACTAAACATTAGTGCTCTAGATTAGAATCCAAAGGGCTGCAATTCTTGGGAGTAAATTTAATTTTCCTATTCTACTGGAATATGTAAAGAAACAGATATTTGAGAGGCTTGTATAAGTTGAGAGCTCAGTGTCAGTTTTGGAAAGTTATAGTTCAATTGCCTTTTGTGTTGTGATACCGAGAACCTTCACATTCTTGATCTTGGATAATTGTAAAACCCTGCCTCATTGCTATTGCAATTATGCTTATGCCAAGTATGCAATCCTTTCAAAAAAGTCCAAATGTTCAATTTAACCAAACGATAATGGACAGGGTGCCAACTCAGCTCAATCTAAGGAGTTTTTTCCAAAAGGCATGCACATTTGTGTGTGTGTGTGTGTGTGTGTGTGTGGATTTTGAATTTGGATAAAGCTGCAAGTCAATAAAAGCTTTTTCAGCAGTTGGTGATTATATTAAGCTGACAGATATTTCCAGGTCGCACAGAACAACAGAGCTGCTTCACAAGCTAATGGAACTGATTTGATAGTACCAACACCCCTAATATTTATCGTTTTCTTTCTTTCTTTTTTTGTTCTGTTTTTTGACTTTGTTGATATGTACACCACATGCATTCCCAGTGGTTGACCACTGACAAGCAAATTTGAAATGTTAATCAAAAACGTTGAAATACATTGCAGGATAAAAGCTTAGAGTCGAACAAATACCTTTACAGAAGGCGTAAGTAACCTATAAGCTGAACCTATAGAGTTAGCTGGTTGACGAGAGTTGTTAGGAGCTTCTTCACTTGCGTCACATTCTTCGTCACCATCTTCATCCTGTTGGTTTTCCTCTGAGGTTAAGAGCAACGGTTGAGCAAGACCATTCTCAAGTTTATCATTCTCAACTGGTATCCAAAAGATCCAACATCCGTAGTTAGATCATTTCTATGAATTGACGGGGAAAAAATAAGATTTTACTTTGAAACAAGAAAGGAGCCAAGACTTGTATAAAACAGTCGTACACGTGATCAAGAGAATTAGTAAAATAACTACATATGCATCTATAGAAGGACCAGCTCAACATTTGCCTGAAGAACAACCAAATTTAAGTCATGATGGTTTAAATTTACTTTATTTTTCATCTTTTCCCAAAAATTACTGGAATCCTGATATCCCAGCTCTTCAAAAGTCAAGCAACAAACCCTCAAAGATAAACTCCCTTCAGCCAAGACTTGTATAAAACAGTCGTACACGTGATCAAGAGAATTAGTAAAATAACTACATATGCATCTATAGAAGGACCAGCTCAACATTTGCCTGAAGAACAACCAAATTTAAGTCATGATGGTTTAAATTTACTTTATTTTTCATCTTTTCCCAAAAATTACTGGAATCCTGATATCCCAGCTCTTCAGAAGTCAAGCAACAAACCCTCAAAGATAAACTCCCTTCATACCTCACAAGCTAAGGTGTTGGGTTGGATCAACCTTATGGTCATATACCAACAAGGTTATATAAACCAAACGAGAGTTGTATTGGTTTGACTAATAAAAAAAGGGACGAGTGCTTTTGAGATACATAAACTCCAAGTACAGAGATTCATTGAGCTACTAGTTGCCTGATATTTTTACGTTTTGTATATCATGCCCAGAAGTTAGGCTGAGTTGCAATAGAATTTGAAGATGAGTGACGGCGATCAGGAAATTAACTCCCACTAAAGTATTTATTACTGGGAAAAAGCACAACAAAGGGGGAATTTTCGAGAGATCGAGATATAGGGACAAAAAAGGGAGAAAGGATAGGAGAGGTGACAGAAGTGAAATGGATACAGTAGAGATATAAGAGGAAAAAGAATGAGGCAATGGAGTTCCAAGAGTTGGAGATAAGACAAAGCAGAGAAAGATGAAGATGAGATTAGATACGAGAAGGAAAGAGATCACACTAGCAAGGGAGGGAAAAGGTCGAGAGAATAGGCCTTTCAACAGAATTATTTATCTCTAGCACCTGTACTACCTTAACTTTTAAAGCAACAAGGCCAGGAAAGGAAATTCAGTATTTCAAAATTTTTAAAAAATAAAAGCAATTGACATTGATTCTTTAAGGATATTGAAGTACCAAAATGAATAAGCTATGTAATGACTAGGACATCTTATTCATTACAGAACCAAGCAATACTCCAACTTTTGAAGCATCATATTTTGTATCCAGCTATACCTACTGGGACCTCCTATAGTATAAATGAGATCTACTAGACAATATCCCATATTGTCCTAGGGATGGCAATGGACCGGGGAAAAACGGGTATTCGTCCAAACCAGTCTCGTTTGGACCGGGGATGGACTATACGTATTGAACGGTGGACGTATACGGGGATACCCGTATAAACCCGTGCGGGGATGAAGGCGGGGATGGACTTACCCTTACCCCCGCCCCGTCCCCGTTATACCAGTTAAATATATATAAATATATATATTTATACACTCAGTTAAAACTTAAAACATCATTGGATGTTAACTTTGTTGTTGTGAAGAATGTTTTGGCTTCAAAGTACAAGGTTCTGTATTATTATCCATATTTTTTTCCAATTTGCAAGGTTTTTAAATTTAGTTTTCTCTATGGGTGTGTGGGCATGCTCATTTGCATTTCCATGGGTATTTAACCTTTGGGTATCATTGAAGGAATTATCTCTGAAGGTTCAAAGTTCTCACTCTAATATCCGTTTTCACTACCTTAGCTTGTCAGGATGAATTGGATTTCAATACTTTGTTGGTTTTCCAGATGAGACATGAAATTTAACTTAATGCTTTATAGTAATGGACTACTAATGATGTAGTTTATTGTATGCTCTAAATAGCATTTGATAATAGTGGGAAACTTTAATTAACTTCTAAATCTCAGAGTTTGGCTTGAAAGATATTGACTTGTCTCTGATTGAGAATTCCATTAGATGTGAAGATAGTGAGAAACTTTATTTAAAATGTTGGGTTTATTTATAATTTTGGATTATGTTGGTTTGAACTTGGGTTTGGGTGGGTACGGGGGAAGCGGGGACGGGGGCGGGGATTAGAAATTTACCCGCGGACGGGGATGGGAATGAAAAATTATCCCCGTTAACGGGGGTGGACCGGGGATGGACGAAATTTTTTTAAGCGGGTACGGGGATGAAGACTATACCCCCCACCCCCGCTTCGGTCCACTGACATCCCTAACTTTGAACCTTTGTCCTAACAACAAAAGCAATATTGGCAATTGAAAATTAAACCAGAATGAATAGCATGATAGACATTAACATACCAGCATTAGATTTTTCAGGGTTATGGTTCTCTACAGGCTCACGAGAAGGCTCTTTAAATGAGATCCACAGCCATAGGAGGTAAATTAACCATGCCACAGCCATTACCCAACCAGGCAAAGTCTCTTGATTGAAGGTGATCTTGGAAACCTTAAAATTAGTTTGCAGTAAGCCACCAAGTGCAGGGCCACATGCCATTCCAAGAGCACTGGCACTAACAAAACCCGCTGAAGCCTGCATGCGGATATTAAGTGGCACACAATCACTGATATAACGTCGATTAACTGCTCTAGCAGAACCCAAACTGCAAAATTAGGAAAGAAACAGAAAACATAGTTATTATGTCAAACTGTATTATGAGGGGAAATAATGAAGTCAAATAGCATGTAAGCTCTTCAAGAAATATGATCACATTCCACACTCTACTTGTACACCTCAGTATTTCACCTTTTTAAAAAACAACCAAACATGTTTAGAATGAGTTCCTACCCTATTGTGCAACTAATGGAAGTATTCACCACCTCTTATTTAAACTCAACACAAGTCAGCAGCTACAAAACAAATATATACTGATCTGGGACACTTGTGACTCATGTGAGGATGCCAAAAGAAATCTAGGGGAATTCACATGTTCTGTAGATTCTTAGACATAAACGTACTGTTCATTTTCTTTCCTATTGCTCCATCTTCCACTAGTGTACATCATTATTTTCTCTTTTTCTTAATGCCAGTGTTGTATGGACCTTTGTTGTGAAGTGATCAGGTTTTCTTCAAGAAGTTAGGCTTGTTTTTTGAAGCTCATTCTGATGGGGAAGATATATTAAGAAAAAACACTTTAAAATTTCTCAGCTTACATCAATTGTCGTTGCTAGAGGATCACAACAAACTTAAAGCAATGTATAGTCACAAGCATGACTTTATAGATTTTAATTGATGGGAAAGGACAATAAATGACATCATAAAATCAAACACCATAAAAGATCTAATTATAGGATTTCATTTTATTACCCAAAGTGGGTATTTTTTATCTATACCAAACATGGGTTTTCTATACAAGAAATTGAGAGGCCTGGACGTTCACTTGGATATTTAGGGAAAGCACTCAGAATAAAGTTATCACAGGCTTCAAACAAATATAGACAGACACAAGATTTCCTGGAAGAACAGGTAAAAAGCACGTGCTCCAATAGAGCTCAGCAAGTCAAATGAGCACACTCACACAAGCATACTGAGGGAGAGTTACCCGCAAAATAGACGACCAAGAAGAAGAACTGAGATTGAATTGAGATCATAAGCCAATGCATACATGACATTCCCCACAAGAAGAACTATACTGCTAAATACTAGAGGTCTGAAGTATGATTTGTTAGACCAAGCACTGAAATACACTGACGAAAAGACCTGTGCAATAGCCATTGCACCAATCACAATCCCACAGACTGTTGCTGCAGCACCAAGGCTCATGGCATAGTCATCCGCTGTTGGAACTATAATATATGTATTCACCATATAAAGAAATGTGTTTGCCAAGTTCAAAAGCAGCGACATAAAATGGTATCTTTGGTCATCAACATGTTCCTCAGCAGTAGGCAGCTCTTCTTGCATAATAAGTGCATGTTGTGCTAAAAAGTGAAGGAAATCCGTTGAGTATGTTAATCTGTCTGCAGCCGCTTTTATTGCGTCAATGACAGGATCCTGCAAAGAATCTTGTATCACATAAGCAAACACTAGACTGCTGCCCAGCCTAAAAATATTCAAAAGAAAGATAAAATAACAAAAACAAAAACAAAAAATACCCAACCTTTAGGCTGCAACGAAATATCAGAAGACAAGCGTATACAGACAAACTCTTTTTTTAGGGAGGAGGGAGCTACTAAAGAGTTGAATACGTAAAGTAGAAAGGGAAACCTGGAGGGGAAGACCAGGCTGATCATAAATTGACAAGTAGCTTCCCTGACGGTCCTGAAGTTCTGCAAGATTGCGAGATATGGCTCCCACAACTGCCCCCAGACCCTGCATGTTCCATTCGTTGTCAGTGATAGCTTGATTCACTACAAAGGTGTGAGACATAATTTGTAAAGCCTAGACACGGTATCTACTTCTCTCATCTACCCCAACACCAACATTGCATCTGGGAGAGTCACATTTTAAAGTTTATTGAAATCTAAAACTGTCTAAAAGGGAAAGAAAAGGGTGAGGAAAACAAAAAACTTCATTTGACTTAAGCATATTACCACATGCTTGAAGACTTGTTGAAGCTGGGAATAAGGATGATTAGCACGAGTTTTGACATAGTAATTGGTGAATCTATAACCAAAGCGCTTGTCAAACTTCTTAAGGATCTTACGCAGACCAATTGCATTTATCTCCACAAAAAAGAGAAGCTTTAAAAGATCTTGACCAACTGCTCGATAAGCTTCCCGTAGTTCAGCTATTTTGGAAATATCTGGCTGCTCTTGAAGAAAATCCTGTTGTTCATTAAGCTTGGCTATCCTGCTTGCAGATAGTCCTTGTTGTTCCAACAGAAAGAGGACAATCTTTTCAATCTGCAATGCAATGGTCGTAACAGAAAAAGAATAAATACTATAAAATATTGAACGTTAACATGATCTCTATCATGGAACATAGTAATCCTATAATGCAAGAAGCGTCGTCTTTTTAATGAGATTCAAATGTATTACACACCTTCATGTCCACAAGGAAATAATATTATAGTAAAGCTACATAGGAATCCACTGTATACGTCTGCCATGTCTCAGCATGTTGCCTAAGGGCCACTGTTGGCCTCCACTGATCATTGTTCTGAACTAAATAGACCTTTAAACAACACAATTTTAAACCCCGTTTTGAAAATAAAAGGTTTACTTCGAGCAGGAGCTCGGAGGTACTTGGCATTCCATGAGACATTTAGAATCTGGAAATCTTCATGAGAAGACCAATGAACTGAAGAATCATGTTTCCCCAGTTAAAAGGAGGTCTGAAAACTCTTCAATGGCCTTTTTGAACTTCCCAAACAGATATTGGAAAAATGCATAAGCATTTTACCAACCAACTTCCAAGAAAATTTAAAGAGTCCATCATGAGGCCCTTGGGATTATAACATCCTTGTAGAAACTTTGATGCACACTAAGTTTGAGTTGTACATGGGAGTTCAAAAATAGACTAGCCAATGAGTAAGAGATGTCGAAGCTGGAACTTATAATTTATACTTGTAGTTGATATCTACTTGGAATAAAATGTATATGCACGAATTTAATGTAAAATGCCAGCTTACCTGGAGGTCTAGCATTCTCGAGAAATCCTTAAGAACATGTCGCCGATCTAGCACTCCGGCTTCAATTTGGCGAGAATATTGTTTTACTTTTTTCTTCATTAATTTGTAGTTGATGTAGTATCTGAAAGGTACGCAAATGTAGCACATCATGAACATATATAACAAGTTGCCATCCAATTATGTGATCAACTGTAGGAATACACATTCTGGATTGACATCATTCTCTCTCTCTTTCTCTCTTTATCTATCCATTGATTTTGTCTCTCTTCAATCACATTTCTTCTCTTGTTCACTCAAAAAGGTATATATAGTATCATAGCTGGTGAAACTTCAAAGATCTCTTCATCCTTGTATAGGCAGCAGATGAATGTTTGTCTGTCATACAACCAGCATTTTTCTAGTCTTCTATGAAGCTTCTTCATCAAATAGGACACTCATACATTACCATCCTGAATAGGATTCTAAGTGACGAAAAGTTGGTCCTAAATTCATCTTTTCATAGTGCATCAGATATAAGCTGTTATAGTCATAGAAAAAATAAAAGATGATGTACTTGCATGTGTTCTTATTATGACAAAACGAAAGGACAATCCTAGATAAAGAAAATACTCTCTGCCAACCAAATAGCAAAGATTACTGCATTTTGTTGTGATTTCAACAAGAAAAAAAAAAATTGATGTCAGTCAAAATGCAAATCCAAACTAGCTTGAAGTGAAATGCATTGGATGTTACCCTTGCCACTCTTGAATTTGTCTTTCCTTCAACTTTTTCCCGAAAGCAACCATCTTTCACTGTAAGAAGAAAAATTGTAAGAAGACGCCATGATAATGCTACGATGATATGTCATCGTACCCTCAAATATATACTGCTCCACATCAACTTGATTACAAAATAACAGATAGAAATTGCACCACCAAATTTGCTATCTCAGTCTATGCTGCAGAAATGACATTAGATATAACAACTACTCTTCTTATAATTTCAGAGGGTTGAGCACCTATATGTGCCAAACACATATCACCATAACCATAGTTGCATAGCATGTAGAAGTTCTTAGAATTTACATCTTGACACTATTACACTACTTGAAAGAGTGGTCAATATTAGAAAAAAGAAAAGTTTTGCTCAACTGATAAAATAAGGCATACTGGCCCAAAAGCACCAGAGTAGCCAGATTAGCAAATGCATATAGTTTCCAAATCTTTTTGTTAATGGCCACATAAACGCTTTCTGGGATTTCATCGTCGAGTTTCCAACAAACGAAAAATAGTAACCAACATTCCCTATAAAATGAGTAACAATTCCACCAATTGTGAAGAGAATGCAGATGTTATAGTATCAATAAGTACTAATCTTTCTACTCAGGCAAGATCTCAGACGTTGGAACAAAGCTATATTAAAGGGAAAAAGAGCTCCAATTAACCAACTTCATTTAACCATTCAAAGCTATCTGCGTTTGATTCGACATGAATATTCATATTCTATGAAACTTATTGATTTGATTTGCTAATAATCATTATCAGAACTATCCTGAACACATGAAAATTTAGCAATATATCGTTCCATCTGAGAAAATGGAGTCACAATTACTACACATGTAAGCATATGAAGTACCTGTCAGCACGTTCACTCTTTCATATACCCCCAAACAACTATATTCCTCACACAACATACATGATAATGGTTTGAAATTTCAAGAAAACTCAAAATCAAGCAAGTCAATAAAAATCCAATAAAATACGAATTCAAGTAAACACATAGAGAGAGACAGAGAGAAGAAACAACAGACACAGAGAGACTGTTCTATATCTCTGAGTAAAATTTCTAGAAGTTGTGAGAAGAGAATTTCAAAGAATGCTAGAGCTGATAAATTTCGCTGAGAAACATGAAGGAGCTATAAAAATCACCACAACTGGATCGAGAGAAGCTGGAATTGGCTGGCGGCCTAGCTGGTTGCACACAATTCAGAGATCTTTTCGATAAATATTTGAATTTGCCGAACAGAGTAACCAAATCAATGATGCCTTACTCGCGTGATTGTGTGTGTGTATTTGTGCATGTGTGTGTGCATGTGATGTACAAAAGGGGAGGCAGAGAGAGATGACGAATAAGATCCGGGAAGAGGTCTGGAATGTTTTAACTTTCTTATCTTTCTTCAATTAATTATTTGATAATAGCAAAATAATAATAATAATAATAATTGTTTGATTAATCATATTTTAAGGGGAATATAATTATCAAAACCTCCCCTTTTAATCCAAGGGTAACCTATTGAAGAGAGTGATAAGTTGTAAAAAGTCTTGAATTCAAACAGTAGCTAATTTGTTTTTGATCGGACTGAAAAGATGACTAATCAAAATATGCATAAGCTGACATAATAAGTAGAATGTTAATAACCCTAATAATACAATTCAATCAATATTTCAAATACAATTCTCGAAAGTAATAATTTTACGACTTCCAAATAAATTCAAACGACACATTTTTCAACATTTTCCCGTAACAATTTTAATTTACGGGTTCCTTTCTAACCTTCAAATTGATCCATCTCCATTAATCACCTTTCTCAGTTTATGTGTATCTCGACTACTCCATTTTCTAATTTGTTCAAAGGCATGTCATTTAGGGCTGTTAGTCGAACTAGCCCAAACTGAGTTCGAGCCGAGTTTCAAAAACTTGTTTCTTAATTGAGCTTAAAAGATTATTCAAATTCGGCTCGTTTAAAAAACAAATCGAGCTTGAACGAGCCAAAAACAAGTCGAGCCCGAGTATTTGTACATAAACAAGTCGAACTTGTCGAGTTTGAGCTGAGCTCGTAGGGCTTGTTTTCTAAACGAGTCTAAAAACTTGTTCAAGTTCAGGCTCGTTTAAAAAACGAACCGAGCCTGAATGTGCCGAATTCAAGTCAAACTCACGCCAAGTTCAAGTAGTTCAGTTTGATTAACAGCCCTAATGTCATATATGTCTGAATTAAGGTATTCATAAAAAATAAATCTCATAAAATCTGACCCTAAAAAATTATTAAGATTTAAATTCATGATATTTACGTTTATAACTCGATTTTGTTATCACTTAAACTATTTTTTGGGTTGTGCCTTTTGTATACTCCTGATTAAGCCAATGAGTCCATTCAAAAGGTTTGTCTTTCTTGGACAACGGTTGGTATAAGTGGTGTCGCTGTTTTGTTTATTGAATTGACTAACCATATTGAAAATCGACAATCTTGCCATCGTTCTCTAGATAAAAAGTAGGACACACTATCATCTATAGTCTATTCTCTATCTTCCTCTTTCGTCTTATCAAATTTTTTGAGTGGATATAAATGTTATAAAGTTTTTATACACATAAAATTACTTTTTCGAGGAGACATTTACAAAACTAATCAATTTCAAGATACATCAAAGTTTTTTTTTTTTGGTCATGAGGTACATCGAAGTCTAGGCGAATTCTGTAGATAGTCGCATTCAAAAAATTCTTATATATCCCTTTAGGAGTTGACTGTGGTACTAAAAAAATATTTTTGATATCATATCTCTATTTATTATATGGGAGAATTACATTCACACTCTCTGAGATTTGTCACTTAATCACTCAGACTCCCTGACATTTGAAGTATTACACTCAAACCCCCTGAAATTTGTACGCGAGTAACACTTAGACCCCTGCTGTAAATATATCTATTAATAAATTATATTCAGACCCCCTAAAAATTGTAAATATATATTACTTAAATCCCTTAAGTTTAAAATGTTGTATTTAGATCAAAAATAATTCAATCAAATATAGAATATCAAATATTTTAAATTTTACAATTAAAATTCATGTTATATTGTATCATTTATTGAAATAAAATAAAAAATTCAAATTCAATTTTTTCTTAAAAAATCGTAATTAGTATACAATTATATTGTCTATTGATAAATCATAATAATTACCACAACAGTAGTAAAAACATCCATAAATATAATAAAATACACACAAAAATAATAATTTTTTTTTGTATTAAAGAAAAGTAGTAAAAATAATTACCACAAATAAATATGATAAAAACACTCACAAAAATAATAAATTTTTTTGTTGTAAAATAACTCACAAAAATTATAAAAATACTTATTAAAATAATAAAAATTAGAGGTACAATACCGAAATTTTTTCTGCGATAATCAAGTCTATCCCTTTAAAACTGTTTAGAAGCTAAACCAAGAAAGTTTTTTTTTTTTTTT
Organism: Ilex aquifolium; assembly: GCA_951799425.1. Classification (NCBI taxonomy): domain Eukaryota; kingdom Viridiplantae; phylum Streptophyta; class Magnoliopsida; order Aquifoliales; family Aquifoliaceae; genus Ilex; species Ilex aquifolium. The sequence goes on from OX637392.1 coordinate 4,244,187, forward strand.
TTAAATTGTAGAGACCTTCCTTCCATCTTGTTATTGGACAGATGAAATTAAATATGATATCAATTTTTTTTTCTTAATACCACAATTTAGCCTCTTGATAAAAATATTTATAAATTTAATAAATATTAATATACTATCGATTTTTTTTCCGATGCCATAGACAACTCTCCATTTATTATAGCCAAAACGTAACATATCTGCCTTTTTCTATTGATTATGCCAACTTGTGCGAAAACTGCCAAACTTCTTTGTATAGAATCTATAGGCGCCGCCTATTGATTTGGGCAGCATGGAGACATACAGATATAGGTCTCCCGTCACTTTATTTGGGTTTGAATAGTATGTGTATGTGAATGGATTAGATTTTTATTTAAATTCGGTTTGAATTTAAATCCTGTTAATTGGATATAATTTATATATTTTTTATTATTAATTTAAATTTGAATTCATTATATTCGGTCCGATTAGTCAGATCCAAATTATAAATTTTATATTTTTATAAATTAATGATGAAATTAAGTGATTATTTAATAAAATTATATTAAAATTTAGGTTTAATTTCTTTAAATACAGTAAATTGGTTGTTCAGATTGTATTAGATTATCGAAGATTGTTAACAGATTTAAACATGAGATATAAAAATAAAATTCGTCAAATAATCAAATTGAATTTTGATCGAAACTTTTCAATTAAATTTAGATTCGGATCAACTAAAATTCAAACTAAATTTGGTCGATTGACCAACCTAATTACCCGTGTGCAAGACAAATTGTCCTTATCATCATTAAGGGCATTGTTAGTGCAAAACACGTGTTTTTTTTTTTAAACATGAAAAAGGGTTCAATGGGATAACGGAGTGAAACTCTCACTTTGACATAACTGATGGGACAGATCCAATGGCTCAACTCATGTTATAAGTTCAGTCTGAATAAAGAGTCCAACTTGAAGAGATCCAATGGGTTCAGCCCAAGGGAGGTCCACACTCAGTCAAGTTCATCAGAGTTCGAGGAGTTACATCACAAAAGAAGAAAACAGGGTAATCCCAATAGCCTCATCCACGCCATCTTGGAAAGAGTCAACCACCACGTCATCCTTTGACTGAATCTTATGGAGAGTGTCGTAACTGCCTCATTCGTTGAGAAGATGATGTCAGCTCCACCAAATTAGCCTTTTAGTTACTGATAAACCGTCTCAATCTGTTAGGAGACGACTATAAATTGTAAGTCTCGCCAACACTTGGGGGGCATTACACACAATCGAGCACATCTGCTATTTTACTCCCCCATGTCTCTCATAGTTTGTATCTCTCTGCTCTCCCTACTCTAAGTAATAAAATATTCAGGTGACATTAGCCCTTCATAGTAGACGTAGATCAAGTTAACTGAACTACTCTAAATCTTTGTCTTGTTTGCGATGCTCTCTTTATTTAATTACTGCATTTATTATCGATCACTCGATCGATGGTGCATAAAATTAATTTGTGCATCATTAATAACCATAATAGTTCGAACCAATGAGTAGAGCTCATGAGTGGAGTCTAGACGCTGAGAAACCGCATACGGCCTCAAAATTATAGTCTTACCTCTCACAAAACACATGTTTAAGGTCCCCATTAAGTTATCATTTGCAAGTAATCAAAGACAAGTTGAGAAGATTGCTTGTTTGGAAGTATTATAAGAGGACATCAAAGATTGGGGTCGTGTAGGGTATATTAGTACCTCAGGGTCACCACTCGACAGTAAAGCAATTATTGGTGGGCAATGTGACTGTATTTAGAGTTGTTAATTGAGTCGAGCTATTTAATTTTTGATTTGATATAATTTGATTTAAGCTTGATTGTTCGTTTAAAAAAATAATTTTAAACCTAAAACAAATCAAAGTTAAATAATTTTTTATGTTCGTTTAAAAAAATAAACTTAAAAGGCTCAACTCGAGCTCAGAAAACTCAGCTCAGCTCAACTCAACTCTTTTATATGTAAAATAATCAAACTACTTAGGATTGACTAATTTGCTAAATAAACCGAGTTCAACATACTCAAGGTCAAACTCGTAAAATTTGACTCAATTAACAGCCTAGTCACTTTGATCTTATATATTGCAAAAAGATGAGGTTGGCAAAATTTGTGACATCCTGGAATTGTCCACATGGTATACTTTTTCTTGCCACTTGTTTTTCCTCTAATAATAGTAGGTAATGGCAGGTTGAGGTTGACAACTAATCATACATTAACATCACTTCAATTGTATCAAAATTACCATCTTCATTATCATAAGCATAGTTAGTATTATGATAGGAATAGAATCAATAATCCAAATTTTTTAAAAGTATAATTGAAAATGATAAAAAAAAAAAGTATTATTATTATTATTTTTGGAGGCTCGGAGCATTAAGAATAAATGACTTGTATTATTTATATAAAGTTATTTTTTTTTTCTTGAATTCGAACTTATAATCAAATATCAAAATTTTGGTTTGGTGCATTATTTCGGACAATTTCTAAATGAAAAAGTTTTGGAAATATAATGAAAATAAATAAAAAAATTGTGAATTTATTTCTAAAATATTTTGAAATATTTGTTGAAATACATCAAAATATCTCCAAACAAATAATGGTGGAAACATGTCGACACCTCAAAATATTCTGAAACATCTCGAAATATTAAAATTTTGATTTCATCACTGAATTGTTTCGATTTCCTTAAAAACAATAATATTATAAACATTATGCCAATTTTGAAATAAAATTTCAGTCCTTGCTTATAATTTCGTGGTTGTTAATCTAATGTCCCGTTTGGTACGATGAAAAATTGGAATGATGGAAAATTGGAGGGATAGATAAAATATCATGTTTGGTAAGAGAAAAAAATAGGAATGATAGAAAAGTGAATGGATGAAATTTTCTTCCAACTCACCAAAATCAATCCTTCCAAAATTAGAAGGAAATTGGATGAAAATTTTATTATTTGTGTTGAAATATATTTTATTTGTTTACTAGTCATAACCCGTGCCTAAAGACACGATGAAATATAAGATTCTAGCGTTCAAAAAATTGAACCCACTATACCAAATTTAAAATTAATTTTTTTACTTACATCATTTAAAATTAATTTCTACTTATTATTTTCTTAAAAATAACGTCAAAATTTTCTCAAAATACATAACTCAATAAATTTTTTTCAACATATGTATACTATCATGTATGAATAATATATGAAATAAAAATTGTGTTAATATATATATCATTTGATTTATAAATCAAATGATATATATATATAATGTTTTCGTTATTCCTATCAAACGGAGTATAATAGACTAAGTAATAAACTTGAATATCATAATATAAAATAATTGAAAGAAAAACAATAAATTATAAAACCTAATAATACAAGCATTGTCGGAGATAAGAGAATATGTGGTTTTAACTTTTAATGCATGTGGACAAAAATAAAAGACAAGAAAAAAAATAATAAAAAAAAGCATGTGGTTGTGGGGAGTAGGTAATAAAGCACATGTGGCTACCATAATTTCAAACCTACAATACTAAGAAGTCATATGTACCATAATTTTTGTTCAAAAAAAAAATAAAATATGTACCATAATTAGTAACACCCTCTGCCCATGTAGCCTATACCCAACTTGGTCTTGGTGGGTCATTGACAGTGACAATGAATGGCCAGCCTTCTATTATATTATATTAAAATTATTCTCATTGCTGAGAAATAAAAAAACACCATGTAGATCTGGTGGGATCCATACAGCTCCAACCCACATACTTATATTATTTTTTATTTTATTTGATCTCTCCGGTTGTTGAGACTGCATTCATTTATTTAACTTGACATGTGGAAAATGCTTACTCTCCTAGGGCTTGCTTGGTATGTGGGACAATGGGGGATTTGAGAGGCGAATTGGGAATAAAAGTCTATAAAACTCATCAAACTCATATTTGACAACTATATTTCTAGCCCAAGTTATCAAACTCAACCCGTTTTAAGCCTGCAATTTAAACCCATGTTCATGGGTTTCATAAAACCCGGTGGGAGGTGAGTTTCATATGGGGGTTAAAGAGTTGAATATACAAAATGATATTTATACCCTCATATAACCCATATACTCTAAATAATCAAATATTTATACCCCAAATAATCAAATATTAAAATCTTATACACAAGAAAATATACATATACAAACATGAGTTTGAATTAGATTGGTTAAGGGACACAATAGTCATTTATATACAAATATATTATCATAATAGTGATATATCCGTGCGCATACCAAACATGGGTATGGACATAATCGAATGTTGAATCTCATCTTTATAAAGAGGGGTTTGAGTTTGGAAAGGTTTGGACAAGCCAATCCAAACTCCTCCCAAAAAAACAACCAAACAGGGCCCTAATGGCTCGGCTTGGTCTCGCTCCTTTTCCGCACTATTCCTCCCCACTAAAAATAGCGATTGAGAATCTCTTCCGAACGACCAAGTTATAATGAGATTAAAAATTGATGCTTCCTTGGCTGTGTAGAACATGGATTAGCCATACCTCCAAATGATTTTGAGTCTTTAATATTCTTTGGACTTATTCTTGGTCATTGATTGAGAAAGACAATAGATTAAAGTAAAATAATATAATAAACAATCTTTACATATGCTAAATTCTCATTGGTAACCCAAAAATAATTTTTCGATACCTTAATTGAAAATTGAAACCATAGAAACAAGTTTAATTTATTTTGTATGAGATATTTGATAATAGATTCTCTCAATTCGAGATCACCTATCGATATAAAAACCCATATGATAACAATAGAATTTTACTAGAATCCAACGGAAGACCACGATCAATCACAAACATCTATAATCAATCAAAAATTCTCGATATTGATCATAACCTTCTATGATCGATCATGCTCCTTAAAATTATAACTTACACCTTAAAAAAAATTATAATTTTTAATACGGTATCGTCGACGGTACGATAACCTTTCCCTAATTTAGGTTACATCCTTTTCCAAAAAATGCTTGATTTATGATCAATCAGCCCACCTGACCATAAGTAAACAGGAATAGACAACATCCATCTACTATGATACATTAAGATGTTGACACTCCAAGAGACAGCTGAGCACTGATTCCTTTAGAAAAAACTTGAAAGTTGAAGACAAAGACCATCACACACACACATAATTGTGGTGTGTCATGTTAAAACATAGAAAGGTTTGTCAGAAATTTTATTAGCCGAAATACCATGGCACCATCTAAAGGAGAGAGACTATAAAAGTTTATACTTCATTGCAAGGTAAACATATTAATACAACACAAAGAGAGGGATTGCCTTCAGAGCTTCTCTTTGCTACTTCCACTAAACCTTCTTCGCCTATAACCACGAGGCGAACAAGTTTCAGTGGAAGCAGCAAAAAGAAGCATAAGAATTGCACTTCCCTAAATTAATGTAGGCACAAGGTTCAAATTTAAAAAAAAAAAGAAGATGTTTACCCGTTATAAAACAATGTCATATCGTTCGGGTAGGGTTTTATCTTTCTTTATGGACTACATTGAGCTACTGCACAACATACAGAGTTACTGAAGACCCGAATACAGTATCCTCCTGTCTCACATCTCTAAATATAACAGCAGGCCTCAAACTTCCAAGATTTATATGCACAATCAAATTGGTTCATGTAACCACCTTGACTGATAGGTCTTTGCCCTTTGAGGAGCGATTAGCTCCAAAGCGTGATGTACACACTTGTGATATGAGAAGTCTTCTACTGTCCCATCCGCTCTTACCAACAAAAAGCAGCGCACATTTTCATATTTAGAGTGATACCCTACCTGTAAGAGAAACCAAGAAAGCAAAAGATAAAATCATAATAACAGCAATCAATAGTTACTCAGCAGTCAACAGTTAATAGTTTAATTCCAGAATCATTCAAGCAAGTTCATCGACAACACATTTGAATCACCATAGACATTACTATTCCCCAAGGTCATGAAAACCATAGTCGTACGCTCTGTTTATATTTTCCTTCATGACCAAAAGCTGAAAATTATGGCAACAATTTTTCATTATCTTCTTGAGAACTAACCATGGGAAACAAGTTTTCCATTAATATCTGGGGAATTTTTAATGATTATTAAGGATTTTATACCTTTTGGTTGTCCAGCATTGACAATAAAGAATTGCCTGCTCATAAGTTAAACAATCCAAACAAATGTTCTTCAACTGGTTTCCAATACTGGCCAGTCAATGCTATTGCCAGTCTTAAATTGTTAAGCCCCAAGCCAAAACATCATCGTGAACTTTTGAACTCAACATATCCAGTCCAGACACTGTACTTGGGGTAACAAGCAATCCTATCTAACATATGCATTCTATTTCGGGGAATACCAGTCATCTAAGATGAATATATAACGTTCAACTATTGTACATTCAACGGAAAATTTCAATTTTTTTTTGTTTTCAGTATCATTCCCTCTTTTACTCACCTTAATTTCCTCAGCTCCAGTTCCAATCTTCTCACTTCTTCGAGGATGAAAATACAAAGCCATCATCACGATAGACTTGTCCACTTCACTTAACTCGTGATTAATTGCATACCTACAACATTGGGGGGAAACAGAAAAGCAGCAGGATCACAGTTCTGTACAAATTTAAACTTACTATTTCCATGAATTTAGACCAAAGACGTCAAGAATTGTTAGAAATTAGGTAAAGAGACCAACCACAACTCAAAATCAACTATAAACCAGCAAAAGACTAGCAATGATATGATTCGATATTCAAATCATGTTCATATAGTTGTTGCCCTAAGCATGCATGCTTCTGAGTGTATCATAGTTTAAGTGGCTTGACTCTGCATCTTATGTATGGAAAACTGACAAGACCTTTACACACAGAGTGGGGCATTGATCCTGTACATACAAGGACAATTATGATCTGATTGATATTTGGTAAAATTGCATATGGCATTATAAAATAATCACTCGAATCTTACTTTTTTTCTTGGGAAATCTTTCATTGTAGCATTGGTGTAGAGCTAGCTTAGACAGGGAAAAAGGAGGTCAGTTTGTTCTACATATTTATGCTTCTTGGTTCATCAAGAAGAATTATGCCAGCATACAGTAATGCAGCATAAGCTCAATAGAAAAACCTCGTCCACCATGGCAATATCAATGAAAACCCTCTATTCAAAATAATTTTTAATTTCATCACAAATTGGACCCTGATGTTGATAGTGTTGGAGAATCGGTTGGACAAAGATAAAGCATCCAACTCAAATCAATTTTGCATTGAGTAGAGAGGTCCACAGGCTCATATACTAGTTTAGGAGGTGTTATAATCCATGTGAGACAAGGTCTAACACGTTCCCGCACGTGCGACCCTCACTTGCATGTGGAGAGATAAAACATATGAACCAAAAGACAATTTCGGCGGCATAACAAGTGAACCTAATCCACAAAAAAAAAAAGGAAAATCAGTTTTGAGTCTTGCACAATCCTTTCTCAAGCCCAGTTCTAATATCTTGGAAATGCATCAAACTCAAATCCAATTCGTAATAAGCGAAGACACACAAAGACCCGTACACTAGTTTGGGAGGTGGAACTGAATCCATGTGGGACAAGCTCGAATAGACAGGAATTAGCAGCTGTATAAAAGCAATGACAAAAACAAATCTCATTTTATTATGAAGGCATCTCTCTTGGTTCCACAGTACAACAATGATACAATTTATGCAAAGTGGCACTTTTTTTTTAATAAACTTATGGAGCAAAACTTTTAGGGTCCGTTTGGTAACGGTTTGGTTTTCTATTTTTTCGTTTTTGTTTTCAATTTTTAAGAAAATCTGAAATTTAAACTCGTTTGGTAACCATTTTAGTTTTTTTTTAACTGAAATCGTTTTCAAAGTTGCCTCAAATTTTGGAAACGAAAAAAAGTCGTTTCTTAAAAAAACAAAAACGGAAACGGGCGGAAGACTTTTAATGAGATCCTACCATCAAGTCTTGTTAGCAACAAACTATACCCTCTACCAAAAAACCAACCAGCAAAAATATTAAAGCCCCCAAACTCTCTCATCTCATCGTCTCTCTCCCTTCGTTCACAGCATCTCATAGTCTCTCTCATTCCCTTCGTTCACAGCAGCAGCATCGTCTCTCTCATTCCCTTCGTTCACAGCAGCCGCATCGTCCAGCGGCTTCGTTCACAGCAGCAACTTCATCCAAATTCCAGCAGCAGCTTCGTACACCAGAGTCCTTAGGTCTAGGGTTTTCAGAAATTTCTTCCTTGTTTTTTTGGATATTTCTCGATTTCTCTCAGTTGCTAAATTCCTTAGATCTAGGTTGTTTCTTTATGCTAGATTTATGTATTAGATCTGTAGATTATTTATTTGTGGTAGATCTGATTTTTTTAAAAAAATTTATTAGATCTGGTTTCATCAATTTTTTGAGCTTAAATAGAAGTTCCAGGTTTTCGACTTCTTTGGTTAGATCTAGTTCACCATTATTCTTAAACTCTATTCCTGTTGGATCTTGAGCACTGCAAGCTTTTGATAACTTGGCTTCCAATTGGATGATTTCTTCCTCTTTTACATTTAATTTACATCTCAATTCTGCCTCACAGTCCAGTAGAGCTTTGCTATTGAGATCCCGCTGGAATTCTATCTCCTGATCTTTGTCTTCCAGGGTTTATATAGATTATTATAGATAATCAATGAGTTGATGTTTATATAGATTATTATCTTGGATGTTTGTAAATTATTGGATATATTTGTAGTATGGATGTTTTATGAATTATGTTATGTCTTAATGTTCATAAAACAATTTAGAAGTGTTTATCAAACAAGTTTTTTGTTTCTGATTTCATTTTTTTTTATAACAGAAAATACAACCAAACAGGTTTTCTATTTTTATTTTTTATAAAAAGAAAATCAAAAACTATTTCGGTTTTTATTTTTTTTAAAAACTGAAAACCGATAACGTTACCAAACGCAACCTTACATTTCTGCAACCATCACCCCTACCATTTCAGGATTTGAATAGCAGCAACCTGACGCAGCGGTAACGAATGAAAACAAATCCCTAGGACAATTTATAAAAAAACCCAAAACCCTAAGATTTCTAAAGCAGAAACAAATCCCTAGCCTTAGAAAAGTTGTCAAAAACAAATAAACACGTATAATGATTTAGGAAAATTTCCTAGAATACTACTAATTAAATCTTAATTCTAACAACACAATAAAATAAAATAAAATAAAATATAAAAGTTGTCAATCTCATTCTACATCAGACCCTCCCCCTTAACAAAACTCACCCTCGAGTTTCCATTGATTGGAACAATTTGGTGTGTCTATTCTTATTTGCATCTGCTTTGTACTTCAAATTAATCTTTTCTATCCCCACACAGATTGGAATAATGTTTGTGTCTACCTTTGATTCGGGAATCAAAAATTCTACAAAATATGTTGTCGAAGCCTGTGTAGTAGCACAAGTTGTCAAATCGAACTTGCTCCTTTCATCAAGGTTCAAGGTATCGGCTGAGTCCGATATGACTCAGCCATCCCCGATGTGATAACAATATACAATATACAAAACTTGCGAGTCACATCCGTATTGGCGATGACTCAATCAGGACTCGAACATATCGGCTCAACTCTATATGACTCAGATGATTCACATCGGAATCTGTCCATTACGATAAAATTTTTGCAGAGCCCCACGTATACAAAAACCCATAAACACATAAAAATCTGAGATTTTTAAACCTCAAATGGCAGAAATCACACCCAAATATGCAGATTCACCCCACCGTTTTGCAACTATATAAACACAAGAAGGATTGTAAAGATTCAAAAGACATATTTCTGAATCCAATAGACAAAACCCATCTTCTTATCCTTCTTCATCGGTTTTTTATCTCCTTTTTCGTTGTGAACCCGTGGCAAACAACCAAGTGATCATCGGTGCCTTCTTCGACTTCACTTGTAGGTTCTCTCTCTCTCTCTTCCGCTTTGTGGACTGAGATGGGTGAAGCGTCTTTGAGATGCAAATAGTCTTTTGAGACTGTCTGATTAGTGGTGGCCTAATCTGATTATATTAAACACTCAAACTTTTTTTTTTACCTCTATTGCTAATTTTAACTTGTGATCGATTTTTTGGATAATTGACTTTTGTGTACACTTTTGTCTAAGTCTACTTTGGCTAAATTTACTCTTTGATATACCATGGGATAGATTAGCATTTCTTAATTTTTGAATATTTAAAACTAAATAATGAAATTATAATAGATTTATATTCAAATTATTAATTTATTGGCAATAATTATGACTTGGTAAGTTGTTAAATAATTAAATTGAACACTTGTAAGGACAAAGATTTTCGGTAATGCCCTTATATTTTATTTTCATTAGGTTTAATGTGTTTGGGGATATATTGTAGACATATGATGCATAAATAATGTTGTTTATGTTTTCTAAAAAAATTTATAATTTTTTCAAAAATTTATGGACCTTCTATCTAGCATTTTGAGAGTGTCGACCGATACCTTGCTACGATGCCACGACTGATGTGTATCAGTGCCCTCCGAGTCGATAGCTGATACCACGAGGTCCACGACCTTGAACCATGCCTTTCATGGTACTTTTTTGCAACCTTCTCAGCATACGAACAAACTTCGATGGACTTGAAAGTGCTCACTTGGTGACTCGATGTAATTGTTATGATGATCAAGAAAATTATCCTCATATGCTTTCTCATCACAACGTTTATCTTCTTCGTAAAACTCCGATATGTCTGGTTCAACTACAAACAATTCAATTGTATCATCACCTGTGGCTTTACCATTACTTTTGTCTTCTTTTTCCTCCTTTGAGTAACCTTCAAAAGGCTTCCCCAATATCACCATAAATCCACTATGTTTTATCATTGTCTTCAATATTTTATTGTTCATAACTTTCAATTTTTTTCTTTTTCCTTACTTGCACAAATTTTAAACGTGAGAATATTTGAATCTGTCTTTTTCTCTTTGATTTCCTGATCCCTCTAAGTGCTTGAAAATTCACATTCGTTGGTTTCTGATATGAAATTTGAGACCTTGAATAACCATTATAAAATGAAAAAGATTATGACCCCGTATTACCTTGAATTGATTGTCTCGACACAAAGTTCCAAACTCCCTTTATCGCTTAATAGATCGATGTTCTTAAACTTCATTGCAATATGCAATAGGTGATACTTGGGTAGACGAACCACGAAAACTCTATCTTAACGATAGAGTTTTCTGATATGAAATTTGAGACCCTAAATAACCATTATAAAATGAAAAAGATTATGACCCAGTATTACCTTGAATTGATTGTCTCGACCCAAAGTTCCAAACTCCCTTTATTGCTTAATAGATCGATGTGCATCATATTCTTAAACTTCATTGCAATATGCAATAGGTGATACTTGGGTAGACGAACCACGAAAACTCTATCTTAACGATGCATAGGATTAAAACTCGAATAGGTTGAATACGAGTCCTATCGTCATTCTGCATCCTATCTCGATTGAGATCCTAGTTTAAACCCAATATCAACTGGGCAACCGTAGCCCGCAACTCTTGCAAGGACTTTGCTGGAACTATTGTTGTTGTTGTCGTTGAAAGTCCAAGAATTCAGTTCTAGGGAGAGCCCCTTTTCCCATGATCACCGTCATGAAAAAATTAGTCAACACTTCGCTCATTAGCCGATCATGTCAGGTCAGTCAAAACTCTGATATCAATTGACGCAACGGTAAATAAGGGATACGAGGAGATCACCATCTCTAAACTTATAAAACAAAAACACTCTGAATCCAATCAGAAAAAGAGCAGAACTCTCAAAATATTGTAATATTTTGAATTGATTAACTGATTAGAATTCGTAGTAAAGAGGACAATTTATAAGAAAACCCAAAACTTTAATATCTCTAAAACGGAAACAAATCCCCAATATTAGGACCGTTATCAAAAACAAATATTCACATGTCTAATGAATTAAAAAAATTGACATATTTTAGGCAACTAAATATCCTAAAATACTGCTAATTAAATCCTAATTCTAGCAACACATCAAATAAAATATATATAAAAATTGTCAATCTTTTTCTATATCACAACCCCATGCCACTCCATTACCTCAACCACCACAAATTGGTCATCATTGTTGCAAACCACTGAGAATCACTTCTCATAAACACATTTTTTTGTATGAACCATACTCTTTGAGGCTAACCCCAACCAGTACCCAACCTACCAAAACAACCACTATATCAACTAGGAATGTCAAAACATGTCGTGTCGGGTTAATCGTATCGAGTCTGTTTTGGGTTCATGTCGAAAAACCCCAAACCCTAACTTGACACATTTAATTAATCATGTCGAGTTGTTTAAACTCTAACCTGACCTGACAATTAAACGGGTTACCCAAATCCAACCTGTTTAACCTGTCGAGTTGTCTAAACCCTAACCTAACCTAACAATTAAACGGATTACCCAAATCCAACCTGTTTAATATATGGGTAGTGTTTGAATTAACACACATAACACAACCTATTTAACACCTATATGTACTTGTTTAACTAGTTTCACAAATCACCTATTTATCTCCATAGATCTGAAATATTCGATAGAGATAAGATTCAAGCCCTAAGGAGGGACGATTGGCAATGATCTGAGATATTCGAGAGCCCAGAGGAGGGACGACGCCGGAGTGAAGCCCTTCGTGCACACAACTTGTGCTTGTGCCTTTCAGCTTCGGCCTTTGTGTGACTCATGTGACAAATAGGCAATATAGGCAACAACTCTGGTAGGTGGAGAGGAAATGAAATGGGTTTAGGTTTAGGTTTTTTTTTTGCTTTTATATACTTTAATAAACGGTAAGATGGGTCTACAACGGGTTAGGTTGGGTTCGAGTTCATATCATCAGGTCAACCCATTTAAAATATATGGGTTAATCGTGTCAATTTTAACCTGAAACCGACATGCATTTTTTCTCGCTGACCCATTTAATTTCGCGTTTGACTCATTTATTTTGTGTTCGGTTCGTGTAAACATGTCGGGTTGAAATTGACAACCCCTAATATCAACCACAATAGACCTGCAAATCCCCTTACCTTGTTCAAGGTTTCAATAACCTGGTCACCAAGGTCAATAAAGATTGAAGGTCTTCCAAGCCACTTGAAACTAGTTCCTCTCTTATCTTTTCCCTAGGGCGCACACACACACATTAATCTCTTAACCTTATTATGATATGATCATTTTGCTTTTTTTGCTCAAAAAAATTCCCTGCGAGGAATTGTAACATTAAATTCATTATTGCAAGAACTACAATTGCAGTGGTGACTGCATTTAGTCATCATAAACTTGGTACTCCAAAAAACCCTACTCAAACCACAAATACTGGAGTTCCTAATATACATAGAATGTTATTATCATATATAACACTCTTCTTAATCAAAGAAAGATCTTTGACAATATTCACGAGTAGATAGGTGAATACTTGTATAACACTCCTGCAAAGTTCAATATGTCATAATAAGCAATGTGGAACAACACTCCTGCAAAATTTGTTGGTATTTAATTACAGAAAACTGAGAAGAAAAGAAGAAGCTGGGAAAAACTAGGAATCAATCCCAGAATCCCGTGGGCAACACATCTAGGGTTAGGTTGGCATCACACAAACCCACAAAAAAAAAACCTTCAAAACTCTAGAATTCCCTAAAACTTATCTCCGTTGATGATTAATGATTACATGTGAATTTTAAGACCCAAGAGATCTATTCCAATAAGGATTACGACTCCTAATTGGAGAAACAAGATTCATGTAGCCGACTCCAAATAGTTGGAATTAAGGTTTTGTTGAGTTTAGTTGATTTAGAAATTACAAAATCTGACTAGTTTAACCAACAAAATCAAGTAAGGTGGCCTAAAAAGCATAATAAAACTCAAAATAAAACCCATGGGTCACCACTGCAACCCATTCCAGAATATTTGAGAATTACAAAACTGCCCTTGGACCCCTAAAACAATACAGACCAAACCTATATAAATATCTGAACTAGAAGAACATAACTCATATGAAATACAAAACCAACTCAAAAAAAAAACTCAAGCAAGACTAAACTATGCAAGGTCTCATTTAGGTGTCGGATTTTATGGCATGTCAAATTTCATATTTTGGAATATATTTGGATTTGCTTGTTCTTGAGCATCTTCTGGACTGCATCAGCCATTATAAACAAATGTATGATTCTCGTACAGAATTTTGAACCTCTAAATATGCAATTTTATTATCATAAAGTAATATCAAGTACATAGCAAAAAGGAAGGTCAACATACTTGTGCAACATATGCTTCAGTGCCTGAGACAGCCCCTGAATGTCCTTCAGCGAGAGAAAACTTCTTAATATTTTCTTTGATATCATATTTTTACATCCTTTTGCATCAAAATCTCCATATGTGCGTAGACGCTGAGCAAGACGTTTGCCTGACATATAGTTGAGTTCATTATTTGCCTCAGCCTTGATGTGTTGTTCATGAGAACCGGCATGGCTACCCAACAGATTATAGATATCTTCAGGTTTAGCAAGTTGGTGTCCCTGATGAATGATTACATAGAAGGATTAGATCATTCAAAAAATGCATCATTCTACCATAAAAATGTATTCTGTTTTCCCCGTGTCCCAAAACCATGTGTGCAAAACAAGATCAAGGAACCACAAATATCTAGGGGACAAAAGTAAGAATAGAAATTATAACATGGCCATTTTTTTTTTATTCTTTTTTCCCCTATACGAAAACCAATTAGCTTCCTTCAATAGTTGGCTACATAGCTAACCACCACAGCAGGGGTATCAAGAACCAACATTCCAAATAATTACCAAATCATCCTATAGATCAAATGTTAATTACCAATCAAGCAATACGCCCCGAGCACTATGATAAAATGATGATTTCCAAATTAGGTATGGTCATGACAGGATAATTAGATTAACCTCATATAAACACTTTATGAAAGCATCTGTACACAGGATAGATGGAAGAATAATTAAAGAAGAAAAAGTGAAACTAGATTTTTAAACGTGTGTAAAACTTTCACCTTCAATATTGCATACATCTGTCTAATTTTGGAAAGCTAAGATACCGAGGAGCAATATATTTACAAAATCAGTAAGTAATTGCAGTTCCTGATATGGAAGGCTATCTAGCAGAAAACAAATATTAGGAATGCACTCTTGCAATCAAGCAATTTGATGGAGTCAGAATATGATAACACTGAAAAAAGGGCTTTTTTGTTGTGCTATACAACACCTATACTATTACTAGTAATGCACCACGGGCGTTGCATATGAATAGTTTTTATACACAAAAATTAATAAAACATATTAAGTATATGTGTATTTGAATTAAATATAATCTCACATTTACCAAACTTAATTTTTCATTGCTCATATTCTATTATAAAATTATGAAAACTTTGTATGTTCCCAAAATTCTTTGTTCTAACTATTAAAAAAAAGATAAAAAAAAAATAAATAGTTAAAGCTCTATTAAAAAGAAATAGTTAAAGTTCTATTTTTTTAGAATTTTGTGATTGAGATTTATTTTTTACTAATGTTTGAGAAATTAAATTTTTTAAAATTTATTTGATTAGGATTCCACTTATAATTCCTTGAATAAAATAAAAATAATTATCAATATACATCTTAATCACATTGGAACCTTCCTATAATTAGGAAGGTCAATTGGGATAAGATTTAATATACTACTCAATTATATATATTATCAAGCATATTAAAATTCTAAAAAATTCACGTTTCACTTAAAAATACACTACAATATCTATTTTTACATCAAATCTTAGTACAACTTAGAAAGTTTATTGTGACTGAAGAATTAAACTAATGTAACATAAATTGATTTTAAAAAACTATATATACTATTATTTTTTATCTTAGAAATGAAAGAGTTAAATTTTCCGATGAAAAATAAAATACATATATGTACGCATAATGTTATCTTTGCATATGAGATAAGTAATATTAATTTGATAGAATTTTTGAAGATTTTTTAAACACTTTATTGAAAATATAATAATGCCTATTTTTTTAAAGATAATATAGTCAATCAAATTTTTTTATAAAAATTGATATCTATACATAGAAAATAAATAATTAAAAGAGATGATATACATAATTTTAAATTTTAAATACATAAGGATATGATAGTAATTTAAATATTTAATTGTGAAAGGATAGAGTAGTATTTGCAATATTTTATAAGGGTAAAATAGAAATTCAAAAGTTTTTATCTTAAGGTACTTTTATTAGTAATATAGATAGATTGTTATGTTATGCATTATTTTCTAGATTAAGGATAGTTTAGTACTTTGTATTATGTGACTATATATATTTAGGTAACCTAATACTCCATCCCTCTCCAAAACCCTAACACCGTAATAATCTAAAACTGATAGTCCACTAGTACTTTGTATTATGTGACTATATATTTTGGGTAACCTAATACTCTCTCTCTCTCTCTATCTCCCCCCCAAAAAAAACCCTAACACCGTAATAATCTAAAACTGATAGTCCACAAAAAATTAGTCATGTTAGCTATGTTTATCTCAAGTATTTAAGCAACTTTGGATAATTTTGAACTTCAACTAGTTAATTTATTTAAAGTGATACTGCATTAAAGAAATCAAAATTATTACATGAGAAGTACATGTTAGTAATGACAGATATAATTTCACAATGGCAAACAGGAATATCTATGTATGAATATACTCAAATATTTTCCTTCTAAATTTAACAACCAATTTTGGTGCAAGTTGAACTTGAATACCCTGAACTTTTAGTTTAGTCACTACTCACTAGCCTCGTCACATCTAGTTGCAATCCAATTAAGAAGTATATACAATCTACCTTCCCAGAATATATAATATCAAAACGTCCACCAGTCCCTATAGAAGGAATCTTTCCCCATGATAATGCATCTACACTACCCTGAAGATCATCCACAACTCCCATTTTGGCAGCTTTAATCAAGCAGTCTCCTGGGCTCTGTAACAAATTCAGGAATGCAAACATCGATTTACATAACTACACATAATTTGCTTCAGTCTGAGATCATAATGACCTAGAAAAAGAAGGATAAATGTAAATAAAAACTAACAGAAAAGCACGCTTGCATGAAGGGTGAAGAGACAGAAAAGTCCTTTCTTTGGTGTGCCAACCCTTTGGCATGTAAGCCAACAAACTCTCCTGTAGCTGACAGACAATCTGCAG
This sequence comes from Ilex aquifolium, assembly GCA_951799425.1. Taxonomy (NCBI): domain Eukaryota; kingdom Viridiplantae; phylum Streptophyta; class Magnoliopsida; order Aquifoliales; family Aquifoliaceae; genus Ilex; species Ilex aquifolium. Next base: position 4,261,496 of record OX637392.1, read on the forward strand.
CAAGATGTAGATGTTCTGGAAGAATAGTCTTGCCAGTATCAGATATTGCAGTCTTCAAACTCTGCATTAAAATTGCATAGTATTAGCTTTTTTACCATCACTAGAGGCGAGGCCCAGAGTTTTTTCACATTGCTAATTAAAAATATTAGCTGTTCGCATAAATGTCAATATCAAGCCTAAAAATATGGAAGGAACGAAACTTACACTGACAAAATGCCTCCGTGCAACATCTATTCCATAGGCTAAAGTTAAATCATGAATATTATCTGGATGACTGCGTTCCCAGTCAATCATGTTCATTATTCGGAGGCAACTATACCGAAGGACACTCCAGAATCTTGTTCTAACGCAGCTCTCCGACATGAAAACACGCAAATAGAGTTCACCCGGAGAACTTCTGTAAGATTTTGATACATTTTGCTGATCTTTCCACAAAATGTCCACCTTCTTGAAATCCAAGAATCCTAAATAATATGCCAAAAATTAGAAATTCAAAGATAACCAAAGAATGCATCCAACATATCAAGCACATTGTAAGAGAGAATTTTTTTTTGGCTGCAGCCCAAAATAAACAAAAAATTAGTCCAATCATAATTTGATACCAAGTTTGGTTCAAGTACGGTCTGAAAGATATTTAGTACCGGCCCCATGCTAAAAGTATAACAACCTATACTTGGTATAAACCAATACCAAATAATAGGTGGTATCAAATGATGCATGATTGGTAGTAATGACTAATAACCCAAATGAGAAGAGTATCCCTATAAGCTAAAGAGTTGTGCATTGATGTAGAATGCTTTGTTTTTATCAGTTACTACCACACACTAATACCTCACCCAATCATGATATTGGTATTAGAATAATGGACCCACACCTTATACAAACCTTGATTCCATCATGATATAATAGGGATATGATAAAATGGTTGATCAATTATTACTACCACTATGGATAGGAATAGAATTAATTGTTCAATCCCATCCCATACTATAACCGAACCAAACATGAACGTGCAGTCAAACCTCCAGCCGTTAGTAATCTTGTAGATACGAGAGGTTGTTTGTCAATAGAATTATCTAACATTTTTTCATCCGAAAAGTTATTGCCTATTTTGTCCACAAAGTAACATTTTAAAAACATACACTGCATTCAAGTTTAAGAAGGCCCCCATACTGCTTTTTTTCATCCCTGAATATTGTTGTTCACAAAAACCATATAATAAAAAATATACAAGTCTCGTGAATTTTTTATACTGATTAATCGACAATATATGAGACTTATACTATCAATCCAGGATTAACCTTTTTGTACTAACCGAGATCATTAATCTTAATTAACAGCTAAGTAGCTAATCAACTCTAGGGTAAGGGACGGGTGTTTTTTCCTGTCACTGCTCTTTGTTGTTCTTCCAGAAATCAACACAGTACTACCCAACTTCATGGCCCAGAGCACATGGCTATAATTAACATAACAAAAATTTAAGAACAAGCTTTAGAAACTCCAAGTCTATTGCAAAACTAACTCTCGTGTAGTAATCACTCTAGACTGCAAAGTTGAACTTCAACAACAATTACCAATAAGTCAAGGATCATAAGAAAGTGGTTATAACTCCTTACAGATTCTCTTACAAGTTACAACAATCCCAGTGTTTTCTACCACTCCAATTGTGTTGATTTAACTAATAATAACTGCTAGTTTTAACATAAACGGAATCACCCTTCCTGCCCTTCTTTGAAATTGAGGTGCACATACTGTCCTACATAGTATGCCAAGCCATCCTTCGATTTTGTGGTGGTCAGCACACCGAACACTTGGTAGATCTCTTATAACAGCTGTGCCAATTATTCCAAGGTAGAAGAGTGCAAAGTTTAAAGTATATTCCAGAAATTTGCTATCTTTCATGACATCAACCACTTTCTCAACTGCTTTCCGCTTCCAGTATTTTCCTTCCAAATTCCCTCTATTCTTTTCTTAATTCCATATCTCTCTACATAAGCTACAATCATGCATATCATACATGCACCAGTTCTAGTCAAATGTAAGGGTAGAGTTTAATGTGCAAGCACCCAAAACAATATAGGAATTTTGGGCTCAAGTCAGGAGGTTTGAGGCCCACTTTTATGTCTCCTTCCAAAGGCAATCTTCTTGAGCAGAAAAAAATGTTATACACAAAAAAAATTTTGAGACACAAGCTTCTCCCGCATAATGAATTTATAGTAGAACAACATTGAAGAACAGGTTAATTCAAATCAGTAACCAACATTTCAAGCAAAAATAGCAAATGAAGTACTATCGAGATTCTCAGTTTATAAATAATAACCTTTTACAACAGTTCCGAGAAGGTATGGTATCACAATGTCTCGAAGCACATCCAACTGTCGAGATGAATTCTTGAAACTTTCAGCTATTGCAACTGTGATGCAAATTGTGTCATCATTTCCTTTCTGCGCATGACCTACTGAACAACTCCTGCCAATTTATAAGCGTAGGTCAAAAAGAAGACACTAGGCTCCAAGCAAGAATAATTAATAGACGTTAATAACTGCAATGGATTGGGAAAAAAAATCCAGGACACTCTGATTTCAAATTGATTTCAAAATAATGGAACTTTTGCAGGCCTGAACTAGTACAATTTTGTTGCAGAGTGGACCACAAACCAAAGTTACACGCCTTCCAGGAATAAAAGCGATTGTGGATCTCTCTCTCTCTCTCTGAATCTTAGTCTCTCCACGTTATTCTTACATATTCTAGTCTTCTATTATATACAACACATTCGAGAGCAGCAGCAAAAATAGTTCTATAAAAGAAGCAGCTTACTTGCTCACTATGTGCAAATCTGGAAGATTGATTTTAGATTTTACTCCACTGCAATTACACTTTATGTAGAGGGCATCGATGATAGATTGCACTTTAATTCTTTTCCTCCTCGCAAGGTACTGAAAGAACACAAATTTGGTCCCACATAATAAGATTTAACTGTACCCCAAAAAGACCAGTATAAAAGATTGTACTACCTTGCATATGTGAAAATGGCAAACCCACGGACTAAATCGTGTGCGGCTACCGGTCTGGGGGGAGAAGCTAGTACCATACAAAAACAATTAGATAAGAAACAATTAGAGTGGTTCCTATCAAAAGAAACTGCACAAAACATCTTAAGAACAAAATAGATACAAAAGGTGAAAAAGGACAAGCTCAATTTAAATCCAATGAAAAGAGTCATAAAAAAACTTACAATATCATGACAGTTGAAACAATGTCTGAAAATAGAATCCTTTCCAAATGATTCTTCACTTCTAAAGCCCCATATTCAAAACCATGGGTCCATCTTTGGAGTTTCCTGGACAAATAGAGCGAAGCAGTTTTATCGCCCCTACTGTTTTTCACACCGCATTCCAGTACTTTCTGTACAGTCAAGTCAGATTTCCACAAACTTTTGTCAACCATATTGAAAATAACACTACAATGTCTGCAATTAATTGACTAAAAGTTCTCCAACCATTGCCAAGATTCAGCCAATCAGAATGCCCATAAAAGCTGGCGAAATAGCTCTTGCATGACAGCGTTTTATCAGAAATCTTATACGTCTTCTCAGAATCCTATTTGAATGTGTCATACACCAGCTGGTTCCGTCCCAATCTAGGTTCAAAATTTTCATTTGTTTCCACATACGAAAATCATATTATTAATCATGAATGGTTTTCATTCTTGTTTATGTCCAGCTTATGGTATCTAAGGAGTGTCCTCACGCTTTACATCCTTTGATTAACTACAGAACTAAACTGTAATTTAAAATGCATCGCTCACTACAAATTTGTAACAGTGCTGATAATAACTATAGAAGTGGAAAAGCCACTCGACAAATGTTGCACACACCTCTTTCGTGTGACTATTACTTCTTGGAAGGTAAAAAAGTATACCAGAAATAGTCTGCCAAGAAAAATCTAAGTTATTTGTATTCCTTTACTCATACTTGTTTCTTTATTTATCAGTTTGAGCAGTATTGGTAGTAAAAAAGAAAGAAAAAAAAATAACAAGGCTTAAATGAACTGGCTCCAACAAGACATTCTCTCTGAATTCAAGTAGCCCCACCCCTTCCACAAAGGCTAAATTGTTAAAGGTAGATATAAATCAAGCAATATGAGGAAGGAGGAGCGGGATAGAATTCCAAACACCTTCAGACAAAGAACATCTATTCAATAATAACTTGCCAGCAAAAATTGCATATCACTGACTGGTTCAAGCATGACTTTACAAATATTAAGGTGATTTACCTAAACAACACAGTAAAGGATCAAAGTCTGGATGAGTGGTGTGCACCACAGAGAGAGACAGAGAAAGAACCTTTAAATTTAGCAGAGGTGATGATTCAAGAGGACTGATGGGTTGATCTAAAGCACTGTATGCGGCTTCAGAAATGGCACACGCAGCCAATGAACCAACAGGATGGCCCCCTACTGCACCAGTACTGTATGCACTCCCATTTAGGCTCCCAGCCGTGCCATTACTCGGAGGGGAAGTATCCTCTATAGTATAATAAAACTGAACAAGTTGATTCCCATAAGCATTTCTTACAGTTCCATCATATCCAATGTATAAATCACGCATGAAATACATAAGCCTACGGGTCAAAGTCCCAGAGAGGTCAGCATGGCCACTAAAAGAACTGTCTCGACTTGTTAATGAATGGACAAAACACTCTAGAGGATTTAAGCCCGTAAGGAAAGAATTTTCAATCACAGCACATGGGATGTGAGATTTAGCACATCCAGGATCATCTTGAGTTTTATGGAGTAAGGCAGGTGTCTTGTAATTATTCCATGCCGTACAAGAAAGCTGGTGGGGAATGCTAAAAGATAATGGAACCAATGAGTGCTGCATACCAAGACACATCCCATGCTGGACTAATTTCATCAAATTACCCTTGCTTCCAGCCTTTAGCATAGCCAGAAGAGAATTCTCCTTGCTTGCGTATCGATAGACTAGGTATTGAATATCCCAGAACACTTGCTTAAAGGCAGAAATAGAAGCTTGTCCCAATGCAGCTGACTTCTGCTGCTCATAACACATGCGCTCCACTCCAAAATCTACAGCATTTTGAGACTCTTCAAAACTTCCAATGAGGAAATCCCGGTTATAATTCACCATCAGTAGTCTGATATGAGAAAGCCGTTCTGCTTCTCGCAAACCACAAGACACTTCATCAATCATATTTGTTCGGGAGTACGAATCAGAAGAGAGGTAAAAGTCGGACAATGACACACTCAGTCCCCTCATTGACAACCACTCACAAAGAACTTCCTGAGCAGCATGCAGGAAACCGAGAGCTTCACCTTGGCAGTGTTTAACAAGACTATGGAAAAGGTTTCCAGCACTGTCGCGTAGCCAAGAAGACCCACTAGAAGAAGAGATAAGCTCCCCTTTGCTAATACGTACACCATTTGATGGAAACAAATAATTGAAATCTGGAGGAAGGAGCAGGCTGAATAATTGTTTCCCGGTCCACAAACAACATGATGTTGCTTTGCAATGATTATTTGGTGAAGGTGCTTTGATGACAGCAGGCAATTGCAACTGATGAGGACAAAACATTTGCAGCTGCTGCATTTGGAAAAGATTCAAGAGAACCCCATCCTCCACAACCAAATGAGCTGCGGTTAAACTATCATGACTTGGTGACAGAAGGTTTCTACCACTTTGACCATTAATCAACTGCCTGTTCAAAGCAAGGAGCTGATGGAGCTCAACTCTAGAGTCCATGGACTGAGGAACATAACCATGAAGGCAGTCACCATCAAAATCTCCACGAAAAGGAGAACAAATAAGTGGGTTGATAGAGAGAACTGAATTAATTGGAAGAACTTTAACAGATAGGGCAATAAGGGAATGGTGATGAATAGATGGAGGCCTATTTATCAACACAATATCTCCATCATGGAGAGGCCTAAAAACAGTATCCCCTATCTGCAACTCATCCATTAATCTGACACGAACTAGGCCACCTCTTCTACGAACAAAAACCTCACCCTTTTCAAGAATCCTTAAATCACAGCAAGTGTTTAGCTTATGCCAGTTATATGAATTCAACTGCTCAGAAATTTGCAGCCTTTCTGCAATATGACAGGGCACACCAATTTCACTCAGCTTTATGTTTGGGTCACCAACAACCACCATGCGGAAAGCATGATCACTTCGCTTCCCAAGAAGAAGTTCTTTGACAAACTTCATACCAGACATTTTGGAACTCGAATCTTTAGCCGGTGATTTTTCAGCATGTATCTGCATAATACAAAATCTGAATTATGCATATAAATTTCAGGCCCTCTCCCAGATAAAGTAAAGAAAACATGGGTATGTTGCTTACCTTGGAGATTTTAAGGCAGTCCAAGACCCGGGTACTCAACTCATTGGCCGTCCCTCTAAAGCCAATCAGCTTTCTATAAGCCCTTGTGCGTTCATCCTAAAACCATCGACCAAGTAGAAACAGCATGAAATAAAAGATTAAAAGTGAGATTGTGCTATCACCAACTATATATTACCCAGGCAAGAAGCACGCTGAAAGAATCATAATCACTTACAAAGATCATATGCTGCCTGAGTTCTGTCACACGATGACAATTGGGAGTAACAAGGAAACAGTTTAAAAATATTGAATTTTTCCTTTTGAGTAACCTTTCAAGAAACCTTGGATCAACATCTTTCAACATGTTATACACCTGAAAAACAAAAAAACAAGGCAACATAAATGCACATCAGATTAGCATAAGAAAAAGTATAATTACAAAACAGAAGCAAATCTTTCACTGCGGCTCACAGACGAAACAAAGAATACTTAATTGGAAGTAGCTATGACAAAATGCATACGATAGAGCAACTTATGAAAAATGGTTTCCAAAAATTTAGGGTCAAACGGCATGTGATAAACAAGTAGCTATTTTTATAAACCTTAACAATTTTCTCTAACCTACAGTTTACCAAGCCTATAATTTAATCAGATATTTGATTCATAGATGTCATGAATTTCAATATTACATCTATTTGCTTAGCGTCAGCAGTCCCATAAATGCTCCCTTACTTTCAGAAAGCCATTGCAATGAAAAATTATTTGGAAAAGCACATGAATCATACAGCTTCACGTTTGGGATCAAAATGCTATTTCTCAAGCATAATGGGCTCAGGAAAGACCAGAAAGCTGTAGGAGAGGCATGTAATAGATAACAAAGGGGCAGCTTAGTGCACAAGGCTCCTCGTCGCCTCCTACTATGTGGACTAGGAGGGGTGAGACGTAACAGATAATTTCTCTCCCTCCCCCCCCCCCCCCCATGTGTGTGTACACATACATCCTTTCTTCACTTTTGCTCTGTACATTAAAATTTACTGGTTTAGTGTGCCAGAATACTTTATGACACTGTTGATGTCTATTCACTCTGTCAAGTCAGATATAAGATAAACCCAGATGGGGGAATGCAAAGTACAAGTACAAACAACTTTATCCATACCAATCTTCATACTATTTAGATGTGATGTCCACCTCCGTGAAGATAGACAAATCGAACGTGAAAGGAAAACATATTAAGGATTTGAGCAATGCAAAACGAATTATACAGAAGTGCGAAATTTTTTCCATCATCTGCAACGAGAACTCAATTGCCTAGCTTGGCCACAACAGGTTGATCATGATTCTACTTCCTGTTCAGCATAGTTAATACGGGAGTTGCTGCATCCAGAACCAGACGAACTGATACAGGTAAGTGCAACTTTCCAGTCGCACAAATCTCAAACACTCATTTGATTTCTTTTTTGTTGTTTCTGGATAAAACAAAAAATTGATATTATAAGTGTATATATATCCATCGAAAACTTTGGGAAGGGGAGAGGAAAAGAAAAGTAGAGGGACAATGATGGGATAGGGAGAATGGTGGGATAGACAGAAACATGTGAAATAAGTCTTTGTTGAAGAGGTTGAGAGAGGGAGGGAGCACTCTCCACCAACTATTTCCCAAATGAACAAAATTAGACAAATAACATAAGTCCAAAGGGGATATTTCTTCCCATAGAAGTAGAAATGAGGCAAACTGCCTCTCAAAAAGAAGAAGAAGACGAGAGAATATGGCAGGCCATTCCAAACATTAAACAGAGTCTTATTTTCTCACCTATAAATTAAACATGCTGGATTTGGCCATTCCATACACAACCTTATTTTCTCACATCAAATACACAAATCCTCAACCTGAGTTTTAAAAGAAAGATTTTCATATGAACTATGCACAACCTTAAAAGGATCGAATGCAAGTATGATTTAAACCACTAATTCAATATTCTGCATCACACTGTTTTCAGCTTCCTTGAATTTATGAAAAATGACAACTGCTTTATCCTATAATATCATTGGCAATCAATATTGTCAAAAGCATCAGAATCATAATTATAGGAAATAAAGTATAAACAAAACAAGCTTCAGTACTAACGACTATCTGGTTTGTCAATGTATGTCTGGGTTCCATCCTCAAGTAACAAGATGAACAATAATATGCCCTAAAAATCTAATAAAGTCCATCACTATAACAGACATAATAGACAAGAAAATTCACTGTCAGAAAAATTTAAACGGAAAAAAGAAAAGACAAAGGTAAAACATCGTCATAGGTGAAATGGTGGTAGTAAATGCCACCTGGGCGTGCGATAAAACTCTTTTGTTTGGTTTCAAAAAACTTTCATCCTGCTGCCCATCATGCGGAATAATATCCCAATAATCAGAAGCCACACCGCCTCCAAAACTTTTATTTCGGAACTTCTTTGGCAACTGTTCTCTAACTTCGGCTATAATTGCAGTCTTTGCAAACATATCGTTAGAAGAAACTTTAAATCGCATTGTTGGATATAGATCTCTTAAACTTCCCTGTATGTTGACCAAAACATCGTTCAGAAATTACACTAGCAAGACAAACAAAGAGACAATATAATAGCAGGACTAACTTACATCACAATATTTGCAATTCATAGGCCGACGGTGCATAGATGTCGAATCAGCATTCTGTAAATTCAAAAAAAAAAAGGAATATTATAACCTAGAAAACAAACATTTAGCTAAAAAAGAATGTTGTTCAACAACTGGGAGTGCAATGATAATATTTTTGACAAACAAATTCGGAAAATGACCCTCACTCTCTTGCAGACACAACGCACAGAAAAGAATCTTGCACATTGTGTTGTTTCCTCCATCAAAGCACATATACCTCATTGGAATAAATAGCAACAACTAGAATAACTTCACAACCTTAATAAAGTTTGCCATGCAAAGCACCACAAACACTTAAAGTAAGACTGGATTCTGTAACAATTTCAGACTATTAGGAGCCAAATGATGTCTAGGCAAAAATATGATCTCCATACAGGAATATTCTGCCTACTTGTCAATACTAGGGTCATTACTCATTTAAGAACCAGTACAATACTACACAAAATTGATTGTAAGTTCATAGCAGAAAACATGATTCTTAAGAGTGTAACCTTTGAATGTTTAAGGAAATCCACTTCAAAACAAATATACAAAAAACCTGAAGAAAAATATCTCAATTAGATGCAATAGCAGAATGTCGACAACACAAAATGAACATCAGACCAACCAGCTCTCAACACTAGGAACTACTATTAGTCCATACGATTATGAATTCAATTCTCATCATACTATCATGAACAAGTAATCCCGTTAAAATGACACAGAAAAGGGATGCAAATATCGTTCACATAGAAAGTTTAAATAAATAATGTATCCAAGAAAATCTGCTTTCAAGTCCCTAGTAATACAAATACAGCTTCATTTCTCATCAACATGACCATGAAACAGAACTCAACTCTATAAAAGATTTATCCCCAACTACACTCCAACCCCCTTTAGTGGCAGGGCAGTAACTTAGAACACATGCATCCTTCTATACATAACACCAGCAAAAACTACATTTAGTTAATTAATCATATAGAATAGCAAAATCATATTCATAGTTTGATGGCATACCAAACAAAAATCATAGAATACTGAACATAAGACTACAAGGTTATATATATTGCAATAGACTATGCCACAGAGACTCCTTCTGACCTCAAAAAACTTAAGGCTAAGCACATGGAGTGTAGTACCTGACCTTGACCTTATCATGCCGAAGGGATTTACATCCCGGGCAGATTTTATTTAGGATCAGTGCAACTTCTGATATGTAATATGGATCGAGTATCGTGAACGGAAATTTGAATAATCCAAAGTGACCTGCAAAATGAAGATTAAAGGTGTGGCATATTTCAAGTCACAATAAGAACAGGAACTCCTCAAGTTAAACAGTAATCCTTATGTTCTCTATTGGCACCTTCACAGGTTCTCACATCTTTGGCACCACATGTAAGGCACTGAGAAGTTGGATTAGGCAGTCCCAATGCAGGATCTGTCACTTCATTGACTCCTTCAATTACTTTGGCTGATGTCTTCCCCTGATACAATATCGTGATTGCATACATCTTTATTTGATATAGAAATACACACTTGAACTTCGAAAAAAAATACTACACATCTGCTATACAGGAAAATGACACAAAACAATATATATATATATATATACAGAAGTACACAGCTGGAAGCATATACAGCAGAAAGCTAAACTGACAGGGTGATGCAAACAACAGAATGGGCTTTGGAACAGTAGAACCACCCCTAGGGTTATAGTTTCGTAATTATTATAGCAAAACTCTTAACTGTTGATTCTATCTCAATTAACGACAACAGAAGTCACACCAGCTTAAAGGACAATGGCTTGTTCAGCATTGAGGTCTGTCATTGTTAGCCAATGATTCCAAAGGAGATACATTACAAATGCCAAAAAAAAAAAAGAAGACAAATATGCATTACACCCACTACAGCTCTCTCGATTACTACTTTTGTTGTTTTAGAAAGCACTGAAATTAACTCAAGAGACCATACCAACAACAATGGCATTATTTGCTAGAAATGGCTTGAAAAAAGGCGAAGAGATATAGATATACAAAGGTACATGCAATATAGGGATTTATCAATAGAACATAATAGGGCATGAGCATTAGACACCTTTGTGATGGTTTCACAAATACAAATATTGATTTGCATGGCCATAATTACAGCTACTGTACCAATCAGTCAACAGACTCAACACAAATTTGGAGTAGTGTAGACATTCAAAGAATGTAAATGAACCCCACTAAAGAGCAATTAATCAGAAGATGTGACATGTATATTCAACAGATACTTACTGCATCTTCCTCACTTAGAATGTTGAAAGTTATGCCAGTGAGGAGGCCAGATGGCACTTGCTCTTCTGCATGCAATTCATTGTCCATTGAAGGCTCAGTAACCTCCTTTCTTCTGGAAACAAATCAAGTAAATCAAACAGCATTCCCCGAAGCATTAAAGGGAGGACAACCGTGAGCATTCACTACAAATATTGAATGGTGAGCAATTAAGTTTTAAACTGATACTCAAAGAAGACTTGGGGTGAGTCATAAAGTTAGCACCCATGTGAAAAGGAGACTCGAGGCTTAATATCATGCTAATTATGCATTTATGTAGTTATGTTATATTATATATGTGCTGATCAAAATAAAGAAACGTATATATTTTACCAAAGGTGATCTGCTAAATAATAGGGATAGCCACACTCCTATCCATGTGACCCCAAATTCAGTTGAAGGCAGGATTTGATCCTATGTCTGTGGTGCGACTGCCGTGGACTTTAAAAACTCGGCTAGCTATCATTTTCAAGCAATACCAGAATAATATAAACTGTATTAATTTTTACAGGCATTTAAATTGATGTACTTCAGTGACCTATGCACTGGCGAGTTGCAAAAATGTAACCTCAAATCGTGGTAATTCACAAAAAGATCAATCTTTCAAATGGCAGACTTAAAGAATAAAGGGCCTATTGCCTGACATGCGTAATGGATCTATCTCCTGAAACGTGTTATTAGAAGTTTTCATTCAATCCTGAACAATGTCGCATCAAAATTATGAATCTGAAAGAGATGTAAATACCCAATTTCGATACAGAGAACAAAGTCGTTTAGATTTCTATCCTCTCTCTGCTGATTCTATATCTTATGACTCCTCAATATAAAGTCAACAGGCAGAGTTTTGGAACACAACATGAAACTGATTTTTTTTTTTTTTATCAATCTTAAAAAACACATAACACAACTGATGGATGTGCATAAGTGATCAGTTACTGACATCCATAATACTCGCCTCATCCCATTATGCCAGTTCATGAGTAATTTCATTAAAGTAACTAATCATAGAACACATTCATCATAAGCACATTGCCCAAATACTTGATTTTTAAGAAAATCAAAATAACAGGCAAAACAATATAGCACATACTACCAGTGTTGTTCAACAAATTGAATCTTTTTAATTCTACATAACACCATTATTCAAACTCATAAATTCCCTCAACCTTCTCACCACATTGCAATATTCCTCAAATCTTGACCCATCAAGAACCCAAGATCATCATTACATGCAATAGCAGATACGTGCACATATATACATTAAAAAAAGACATGATCAGCAAAGAAAAGCAAAAACCACATCAAAAAGTGAAAGAAAATCAACCCAAATCAAAGAAATACAAAACCATCATATACAAACACATCCAACATTGATCAAGAACATCCAAGAATCAAACAAAGACAACGAAAAGAAACAAAATCGAAGATTCTACCCACTTTGTTGAGTTGAGTTGAGTTGAGTTGAGTCGAGTCGAGTCGAGTTGAGTCGAGTCGAGTCTTTCTAACAGAGTCTCTCTCCCTCTTGCTCTCTTTTCTTGCGCTTAATCACCGTTTCAAGCGAGAGAGAGAGAGACTCCAAGAACTGAAAAAGGGCTCTTCTGAGAGAACAGCAGAGTTGAAGCAGAGATAAAAAAGACTCGTGAAGCAGACCCACACACACACTCATATATATATTTATATATACATATACATAAACCCAAAAGTGTAAATAACGAGAGAATCAAGGGCTAAACAAATAGGGTCTCGGGACTCGAGGAAGAGAGAGACAGAGACAGAGACCGTCGTGTTCCTTTCAACTAAACAGAGGCTTGAAGTGGCGACGCAGGTTATACATATTACATATACTTGGGTTTATGTCAAAACCCTCTCAGGAAAGTGTAATTACTATTCTGACCCTTTTATTTGTATTAATGGATGACTTTCTAAATTCTAATTGACAGCAACGGTTCTCAAATTTCCTAAATAGCTCAAGGTATTTGATTAATGTTGCTTCTCCACTTTTAGAATGTCATTATTTTTAATTCCCATGGAATTAATAATGTTTTATTTTAATTAATTTTTGGTCATTGATCATTGTGATTGAGATAAAATTGTGGGTTTTTTTTTTTTGACTTGGAGAAGTACGATATAATTATCAAGGTGAAAGAAAAAATAAGATGTTAATAATAATTAATTTTTATTTTAGCTTTTGCCTATAAATACTGCAGTATACCAAATAATATGAACAATAACAAAAAAAAAAAAAGTAAATTAAATACCAAATGACACACTTTTCAAGTAATTCTAAAAGTAACAAGAAAAAAAGAAGAAGATTCTAGTGTGGTTTGCCTTTTTGAGTAATATGATTGCAAAGTTGAATAATACATATAATATTAATGCATAAAATACCTAAATGTTGTCCATTGGTTTGAAGGGAATAGAAACCAAAAAGTACAGGCTTTAAAGGTAGCCAATTCACAACTAGAAAATATTTGTGGGGACTTTATAAAAAAAAAAAGGAAAATTTTAATAATTATATATTTACATTAAATTGCATATTACCCACAGACATATATGTGGTGATTTCTAAGACTTACACACAATTTTAAGTTTTTGTCCTGTGAAAATTATACTTCCATATCATGTCTATTGCACAAAAGATCTTATTTATGACAAAAATGATACATATGTAGTTTTTTTTAGGATAAACACGATGACATCGCTTGTTTTTGTAAATATTTACTTTTGAATTAAAACTACTTCTTCTTTTAGTTTACTGTTGTATTTCACAATATATCTTCACTTCTCAATTAGTTAGCGATTGAGACAAAAGCCTAATCTACTAACATCATCTTAAGTTTTTATTTTAAGTATCTATTTTACCTTTTCTCCTCCTTCTTCTTGACTAGTATCACCAATGTTAGGCCAAAAAATTAAATACACCATTAACAAACTTCAAAAAAAAAACACACACAACCAATAAACACAACGATCATTAACTTCTTTCTCTATCACCCTTCCATCGTTGTCTCTATCTAGCACTCCAAATATAATTTTTGGTGGGCAAAATGGTTAGGGTATGGTGTTTTAGCAAGGGTAAAAGGAACAAACTAAAGAAACATAGAAAGAAGAAAAATTGCGAAACATTGAGTGGTAAGACAAAAGAAAAAAAAGAGATAATGATAAAAAAAAAAAAAAGAAGAAAATCAAAGAGAAACTAATGGGGTGTTCGACCAATCGAGATGAATTTAGTTTGGAAATGGTGGTGTTCCGGAGGGGGAGGGGGAGGGTGGGAAAAAGAGAAAGAGAAAAGCTGAGAAAGAGAGAGAGAAAGGCAGAGGTGTTCGATTATAGGATTTTTAACGAAAAAATATTGTATTAACATAAGGATAAAGTCAAATAACCCTTAATAGAGCACAATGATGAAATATGATTCATGTAGTAGATTCAATAAAAGTTAGAACAAAACTTTGTTAAATTGAGTTGAGAAGGAGAAAGTTAGATAAATAAATCTTCCGCTATTAGTGTTTTTAGGGGACAAAATTTGCAGGGGTGTCAATGTTATTTCATAAATAACAAAGATCCCTCTTGAAATATTGACAAATCAAGAGGGGAAATAATGCAATTTGTCCTTTTTTTTTAACCAAGATTTCATTGGTGAAAGGGTAATTGAGTAGTTTTACACATTGGTGTTATTGGAGTTTGGTAGGTTAAAAAATAAAGGAAAGTTGAAAGGGCAAAATTGGGAAACGTGATGGACTGAAGACCTTGCTGCTACTTCACATGAAAATGGGTTAAAACTCCATAAAGGATTTCACCAGTTAGTCAGTGTATCTATCTACCTCTACCCATAAGCACACGTTTGGATTCTTTCGGACTTCAACTCATAAAAACAGTGTCAGGTTCTTATGTACTAGCACCCATTTTTTTATTTATTTTTTAACGATTTGGGTTAATTTATATTTATTTTTTATTAATTTTATTCTCAATTTAATCAAAAATAGATGATGTACGTCGGGATTAAAGTATTAAAGATGAATAAATTATTGTGATATGTAAACTCAAACGTCATAAATTTGAATTTTAGTGACCCTTTAGAACTTTTACAATACCACAAAATAATTATTTTTATTTTTTATCTAATAAAAATATAACATGACGATTTTTTATTATTTTATCATCTTTTTATTCAATAATTAGTATATTCAAATTAAAAAGTCTGATTATGATCAATTTCAGTACATAACAACAACACCTTGGCCATCTCCCCCATTTTAATGAAAATTTTACTAACCCCGTGACCCCTTTTCAAATCATCAGAATTAATAAAACTCGTACAATCATGGTACTAAAAAATATTTTTTTATTAATTAACATATGAAATGTGTAAATTTTTTATTTGTAATGTAACTTTATTATTTTTAAGATTAATAGTCACATGATCAATAGATAAGAGTAAGTTTTTGATATGATACCAAAAAATACTCTTCAATGCCATAGTTAATATCCTTAGTAAAAATATTAAAGATAATCAGATTAATTTGATACAAACACAATAAGATACATATATAAAAATAAAATAATTTGTTGACATGTATAATAAATAGAATAAATCAGTGACAAACAAAAATAAATTATTTAGTATGATAGAAATTATTGTTTTTTATTTATTTATGTACTATTGTTAGAAAATATAGAGAAATTCCGTAAAGATATGGATGAGTAAAGTCAGACATCTTAAGTTCGAAATTTGGTACTTCTCTTAAGGTCAGACCATGAGAGATTTATTCAATGATAATCCAATGGGTAGGCAACTGAAATCGTCACCTAGGACTCCATTTTTTTTAGATTTAAATCCAATTAAGCTTAATTTATATTTAGGTTTAATTATGACTAATTTTGTTTTTAAAGTTTCAAATAAATTTATTTAGATAATATATATATACTAGTTATTACATGTGCTTGAAGACACAAAGTAATAAAAAAATGGTCAATAATAAACATATTTGTATTCATACAAAAAATTAAATCATAAATATAGAGGAGAGAGAAAAAAATTTAAACCCCAGTTGTAATAGGGGGAACAATGGTAGTGGTGGTAGTGGTAAGAGACGGTGATGGTTGTGGTGAGTGGCGACGATCGTGGCGATGGTTGGTTTTAGGTAACGATGGTAGTGGTGGTTGGTTTTTGGTGACGATGATAGTAGTGGTAGCCATGGGTGAGGACGATGATGGTGGTTTGGTAATAGTGGTGGTGGACGACGACGGGTTCTTCTGAGCAGTAGTGTGATGAGTGATGGCGAATGACGGTGGTGGTGGTGATGATGGTAGGTGTAGTGGGTGTGGATGACAGTGCGTGGCGCGCGGGCGATGACAGTGGCGACAGTGATGGTGGTGGTGGGATGGTGGCGACAGTGGTTGTAGGGGGTGATGGTGGGACGGTGGTGGTAAGGGTAATGGTGGAACAGTAACGGTGGTGGTTGGGTGGCGGCAACGGTGGTAGTGGTGGGGCGGTGACAGAGGTGATAGTGGTGGTGGGGTGGCGACGACGGTTATTGTGACAAAGGTGGTGGTGGGATGGAGGCAGCGGTGGTGGGGGTGGGGCGGTGATGGTGGAACGATTCTAAACACTAAATTTTTTTTTAAAAAAAAATTACTTATGAGAAGTTATAAAGTACTTTTAAAAAGTCATCACAACACACCTTTAGAGACCTATTCCCTATTAAATTTGAGGTGTTAATATTAGTCGTCGGATTAACTTTAAAGTAAAATTTAAAGAGATTTCAACTGTGAAAAACAAAAGTCATTTTGTTTATCTTTTGAGATTTGAATTGTATTGTATTTTATTATATAGATAATTATCCTAATTTATCATCAGGGCCACAAATAAAATTTTTAGATACAAATTCAATTAAGTTCAAATTTTCTCTTAAAGTCCAAATATAATTTTTAGACACATGTTAAATTAAGTTTAATTTAATTTGCAGATCTCCAAATAAAACTTTATACTTAAATCAATCAAATTCAATTTTGTTTAGGACCCCCAAAAATTTAATATGAAAGTTTTTAAGCCCGCATTCAATAAACACAAATTTCATTTTTAAGAGGATTTTATCTGATTTGTTAGAACGGTTCCACTTAGGCTTGACCGTCCCATTATTTATTTCTTTTGAATTTTTTAATTTTAGCATAAATGATCTGTCATTGACCAGATCGGAGATAAAAAAAATAAGTCAAAATGTACATTAGTTAATCCGAATATTCCTGATTGTAATAATATATATATATATAGAGAGAGAGAGAGAGAGAGAGAGATTGAAATTTGGATTGGTAAGAATAATGTATGGGAATGCAAGTGGGTAGTTGTTTTTAATTGTAAAAGTGGGTTTGCATGGTCGTGTGTGATTGTGCAGAAAGCTGCACGGAAAACGTTAAACTAAGTCTGGAAACATCAACAAAAAAAGGTTCTTTGCCGGAAAAAAAATGAAAAGTCTGGGAAAAAGGTGCCAACGTGGCATACATGCACCGATGATAGGAGAATACAATCCGCTTATCTGCCGTCCTTAGATTTGTGGGTCCATTTATGATGTCAAAATTTTATTTTTTAATATCATATTTATATTTTATACCTAAATTTCATTTTTCAATGTCTTAGTTGTCCTTGTATTTTATATCTGTCATGTATAAATATTTTTTATTATTTTTAAAATTAATAATGACAAATGCATTTAAGTAAGACCCATGTCTCCTATTAATTTTGGAAGGTTATAGATTTTTTTTTAAAAAAATTCGTAACCTTATCCAATATTTATAGGGGCAATTTCTAAGTTTATGCTTTAATTTTACCGAATTAAAAAAAATTATCATCAAAATATATATATATTTTTTATTACAATGTGTCCCAGTTTACACTGACTGCCAATCGGTGACCTTATTTGACCTAATTATATTTTTTAGGGGTGCAACTCGGGTGGGTTGGGCGGGTTGGACATTTAATCTTAACTCAACTCTAGATATATAATATTCAACCCTAACCCAAGTTCAACCCGATGGACTCAACCCCAGCACTACCCTTGTTTAATTCAGACGAACTTTGGTTGAATTCGAGTTTCTAATTTCGGGCTGATTTCGGATTACTTTACGGGTACAATTCGGGTTAACATAAAAACCATAATCAGAACATAAAAACCATTGCTTACAGTCAACAGAAAATCGATGAGAAATTGATTTGCGCCTGCTGAGTTGAAGCCTAAGCATGGAGAAAAAGGAGTAGATAGAAGGTGAGAAATTGATTTGTGCCTACTGAGTCAACAGAAATCGATTTACAGAAGGAAGAACAGAAGTCGATTTACTTACAGTCTACAGAAATCGATTTTCTCTAACCTGTGCTTGGAGAAGGAAGACTAAGAAAGTGAGAAGTGAGATTTGAGAAATAAGGGGAGGGGATACGGGAGTGGAACTTCATAGTTCATAGAAAAATGAATCGATTTAGGGCAAATAAATTAAGGAGATAGATCTGAGAGTGAGAGTGAGTGAGGGAGGCGGAGGCGGAGGCACATATCTGAGAGTGAGTGAGTATATTTATATAGTTATTAATTCGGGTTGAGCCCAATTTTAATATTCGGATTCAACCCGTGAACCCGATGTCTCAACCCGAGACCTGCCTAAATTGAATTCAAGTTAGAATTTTTTGACCCAAGCCTAAATCAAGTATTAAAAACATCAATCCAAACCCTAATTTTTTCGGGTTGGGCTCGGATTGAAATCGGATTAGCCCGCCCAAGTTGCAGCCCTAATATTTTTTTGTTGTCAAGACTCAAAATAAATATTTAAGGGAAAATTTCAGTCATACCCCTCATAGTTTACTATATCTTCAAGGACACCCATCTATTATCAAAAATATCACTGACACCCCTTCTAGTTTATATTTAAATATCACTAACACTCCCTACCATTAAACTACTATTTATAACAAAAAAAAATTCATATAAAATACCAAAAATGTCCATACATAAATCTCAAGTAATTTTTCTACATATTGAAATTCGAGCCGATTAAAATTTATTTTTCTACATATTAAAATTTGAACTAATTAAAATTCAATTGAAACTGGTTAAATTTTATTTTTTAACGTATTAAAATTCGTGCCTATTAAAATTTATTTTTTACGTATTAAAATTTGAGCCGATTTGAACTCTACCCAAGTTGTTAACGCCGATTAAAATTTATATTTTTTTACTTATTAAAATTTATGTCAATTAAAATTCGATTTATTAAAATTTGAGTCAATTAAAATTTATATTTTTTTATGTATTAAAATTTGGACTGATTAAAATTCCATGCGAGTTTATTAAAATTTGATTTGATTCGATTAAAAATAATTTTAATTAGCTCAAATATAATTTTAATTAGCCCAAATTTTAATAAAAATATATTTTTTAATCGTTAAAAATTTTAATATGTAAAAAAATAAATTTTAATTAGCTCGAATCGAATTTTAATCGGCCCAAATTTTAATACGTAAAAAAAATTAGAAAACATATGGGGTCTCATTGAAGATATGTTTATCTAGAGGGGGTGTGGATGAAGTTTGTCCTCAAATATATCATGGGTAATTTAGTAAAATTGCATTCTAGTTAATATTTTTAATCTGATAGAGGGTGTCAGTGAAGATTAATAAAATAGAGGAGGTGTCCTTGAAGATATGATAAACTAGAGGGGGTGTGATTGAAAATTTTCCAATATTTAATGATTTTTGAAATGCGTTTTCTAACAATGTCACTTTCTAACCAAATTTTAAATATACATTTTTTTTGAATAATAAATTAAAACAAATTACTATATATATTCGGTATATAAATCTAACAAATCAAATTCGAACAAGTTGTTAATTCAAAATAATAGAAAAATTAGTTGAAATTGATAAGCGTTTATATGATTCTTTTATAGGAAAAAAAAAAGTCACAAAAAAGGGTATGAATGTGATGAATCAAAGCCATGAAAGTGACGTGCATTAATGTGGACTGTAAATAGTAACAAATCATCACTTCTTTCTACATTATTATGTTGCATTTTCCTTTTACCATTCCATGGTGGCGATTAGAAAGATTTCCAATTCAAGCACTATCAAGTTATTGGATTATATCATATATCACACTGAACAGAAAAGTGAGGTTTGAGTACAGAATCTGGGAAAAAAATTTGATAATATTTATTGGTTGACATTTTATTTACTCAATTTCAATTAATAATAAAAAATTTACTATATATTTAAAAAAGACCCATTATTTATAAGTGGGACGGACTTTTATACATGCATAATAATTAATTGAGTAAAATTAAGTAAAGGTGTAACGGAGAGAATTTAGATCTGATATTTATACCATCTTTTAGATAGGACTTACTAATTTGTAGAGTGTATACACTTGTGTAGTTTACTTATGATAAAACTTATAATTTTATGGATTTTTTTTCTTTTCACTTTTCACTTTTCACTTTTTGATAATGATAATGAAAGTGAATGACAGTACAACAATGTTTCCCAAAAGAAGATGGACATCTATATGTACTTTTCGACTCAACATCTATCACATGTTTGCCAAATGATAGAATTGGGTAATTGATTTCATCCATTTCATACAAATGATATTAACATGAACATGAGTACTTTTTGATTCTATTATTTTTGTGTTACAAGTTTGAATCAAAATTGAGATAAATATAAATCTATAATTATCCTAAATTTATGTTTGGATTAAATAACAGTGTATGATATTAAATTAAGAATGACAAAACAAATATTGAGAGTAAAAATGTGCATAATATATAACTTTTATATGAATGCGTGGGTTTAAGTTTACAAAGGTAGAACCAACTGGGATAGCTCAGTTGGCCAGAGCCTCTGGCTTCCCAGTGGGAGGTCAGGGGTTTGAAGTTCCTTGGGCGCAAAAAGCGTGGCTGTTAGGTAGGATAAGACCTCAGTTATTTGGACGAACTGTATCCAAGTATTTGGTGTGAGTCTTGAATTCCCGGCGAAGCGCAAGTCCTGATTTAAATGATGTATGAGCTGAGGGACCGGTTCATACACCCGGGCTTTGCCCATGGTTCTACTCAGATCACGAGCCTGAGCGTCATAAGTGCACTTCTACGGCATAAAGTGTATCTCTACTTGCTGATGACAGACCATAGGATTTTCCCATATAACGAAAAAAAAAAAAAAGTTTACGAAGGTAATAACGTAAAAAAAAAAAAAAAAGTAATAAAGTTATTGTGTTTTTAATACTAAACTTACTAAAAATAATGTCACTTACCACGTGGTATTCATTATTATCTACTATTTGGTGTCAAATAATAGTAGTGAATCATGTTAGGATAAATGAGAATTTAATATTGGGGTCACTATAACTTAATTCAAAATTGTTCGAATCCAATCTCTTGATACTCAAATCAAATATGTCACTAAAGATAGCGACTACAGGGCCATTCCAGTTGCAATAGAGCACCATAGTGAAGGTGGGTATAATAACCTTCATGCATTTTTGTTGTGCACTCTATCGGGTAGTGCCCCATCTGCTCGCACCTAAGGCACGCACCCCAACGTCCACTTATTGTTGTTAGAAGAGTTCCCTGATGCTGTTTTTGCCTAATAGCTGAGGATAGATGGAGGTATTTAGGTAAATACATGTGACTTCTTTGAGTGAGTCATTTCACTTTCTATCTTTCTGGACGGCAGTGCCATGATCAGTCCTACATCGTACTTTAGGATATTTTTTAGTTGAGCGGTCCTCTCCGAGTACCTTTCAATGAATCTTCAGAAATAGTTCACCCATTAGTCCTGCGGGCGACGATGCCACGGGCCGCCCCATAAGCAGCCCAAAAGCCCACCGGATAATGTCATGGTCTTTGCTAGCTGACTCAGCTTGCACTTTTGCGGTAGGCCTGTAGCCTATCTTTCCATTCAAGTTCCTATGCAATTGAGCAGACAATCGTCATGACTCATGACCAGTTTTCTGACGAGTTCTGTCCCACCGGGGTCCGACTACAGCATCGAAATTTACTTTTCGATATGATATCGAAAAAAAAAATGAACAGTTCACAACTCATAAAAAACTTCCACTGTTGATCAAACCTATAACTTTTTACCGGCTACTCACTGAGCTTTACAAACTTAAAAAAATAAAATCAGGGCATTCGATCAAGTTTACAAACGAATCTCATCCCTGAAAAATCTTGATCGCTCAAACCAGCGATCAAGATTTTAGCTTGTCCAATAAAATTCACTTATACCTCTAAATTATCACATTTTTTCAATTTTTCCCTCATATTTTTTTCATTACACCCTCAACTATGTAATTAGTTTCATATTACCCCAAATTCTTTTACCTATTTTAATTTAACATCTACCTAACTTTGTTATAATTTATTTAGCGTGAAAATCAAATGTAATAATTTTAACTTAACCCAAAATATAACCTTGACAATTTTACCAAAAAAATTGTGGCAATAGTAATAGTAAAAAAAAAAATGTGCTAAACTTTAGTTGTAATTTAGCTTGAACTTAATAACTTAATCCTAACCTCTAATATTTTTAACTTAATCGTAAATTTAATGTCACTTACCCTAAATATTGTAAAATTTACCTTATACTTTTATTTTAAGTTGAAATATGATAAATAATTATAATTTTTTAAAACTAATTTTAATTTCTATTATCACTTAAAATAGTTGTGAACTTAAATATTGTAAATTTTTTATTATATTTTTATTTAGGTTTAAATAATATAAATATTCATCATTTATTAAAACTAAGATAGAGTGGTAGTTTTTTCATAAAAAAAAAAACTCAGACAGGGAAGATGAATGAGAAAGATCAAAGCATGGAGTTGCATAATTGTTTTTATCCCTAAGAGATTATAAAATCATCATCATCATTTATTAAAACTAAAATTGAGATTATAGTAAATTCATAAAAAAAAACTCACACGACAAAGAAGAAGAATAAAGAAGAAGATGAAGTTGTAAAATTATTTTTATCCTATGAACCATTCGTGAGATTTTAAATCATCATCATTTATTAAAATGTTGAGATTATAGTAAACTTATATTTATAAAACATAAATACACTTTTTTGGTTAACATTATCATTTTTTGATTAAGATTACCATTTTTTTTGTTAAAAGTACCACTTTTTTAGTTAACATTACCACTTTTTTTGTTAAGAGTCCCACTTTTTTGGTTAACATTACAACTTTTTTGATTAACATTACAACTTTTTTGGTTGAGGGTCAGGGCCGACCCTATAGTATTAAAAAAAAGCATGGACTTTAGGCTCCAAATTTTTAGAAGGCCCCATAATTATAAAACATAACTAGTCTACATAAAAAATTTAAATCCATGAAAATTTTAGGCCTTATAAAAAGGCCCCAAAAAATTTAAGCCCAATCAAAAAATTATAATTTCAATAATTTGGGCTTAAAATTCAATCCATAATATTAGAAACTCAAAAATCAAAAATTTTAAAAATAAATAAATAAAATTTCTCCCTCTCTTAAAAAACAAAAACAAAAACAAAGTATCACATCCTCCTCTCTCACTTAAAAAAAAATTAAAAATATTTTTTTAAAAAAATAATACTAAAAATAAAAAGGTCTCATTTAGTATTACCGCTTTAGGCCTCAATTTACCTTGAGCCACCCTGTTAAGGGTACCACTTTTTTTGGTTAAAATTACAACTATTTCGATTAAGATTATAACTTTTTTGGTAAAAGGTACAACTTTTTTTGTTAAGATTACAACTTTTTTGGTTAAGGGTACCATTTTTTTGGTTAAAATTACCACTGTTTCGATTAAGAGTACCACTTTTTTTGTTAATATTACCACTTTTTTGGTGAAGAGTATCATTGTTTCGTTAAGATTAGCACTTTTTTTGTTAAGATTACAACTTTTTTTGTTAAGATTACAACTTTTTTGGTTAAGATTACAACTTTTTTAGTTAAGGGTACCACTTTTTTTGTTAAGATTACAACTTTTTTGGTTAACGATACCACGTTTTTGGTTAAAATTACAACTGTTTCGATTAAGAGCACCACTTTTTTGGTTAACATTACCACTGTTCTGGTTAAGAACACCACTTTTTTGGTTAACATTACCACTGTTTTAGTGAAGAGTACCATTTTTTTGGTTAACATTACCACTTTTTTGGTTAAGAGTATCATTGTTTAAGTTAAGATTATCACTTTTTTTTGTTAATATTACAACTTTTTTGGTTAAGATTACACATTTTTTGGTTAAGAGTACCATTTTTTTTTTGTTAAGATTACAACTTTTTTGGTTAAAGGTACCACTTTTTTGGTTAAAATTACCACTAATTCGATTAAGAGTTCCACTTTTTTGGTTAAGTGTACAACTTTTTTGGTTAACATTACCACTGTTTTGATTAAGAGCACAACTTTTTTTGTTAACATTACCACTGTTTTAGTTAAGAGTACCATTTTTTTGGTTAAAATTACCACTGTTTTGGTTAAGATTACCACTATTTTGGTTAAGATTACCACTATTTTTGTTAAGATTACCACTCTTTTAATTAATATTACCACTATTTTGGTTAAGAGTACCACTTTTTTGGTTCAGAGTACCATTGTTTTGGTTAAGAGTATCAATTTTTTGGTTAACATTACCACTGATTTGGTTAACATTACCACTGTTTTGGTTAAGAGTACCACTGTTTTGGTTAAGATTACCACTCTTTTGGTTAATATTACCACTATTTTGGTTAAGAGTATCACTTTTTTTGTTAAGAGTACCACTGTTTTGGTTAAGAGTACCACTTTTTTTGTTAACATTACCACTGTTTTGGTTAACATTACCACTGTTTTGGTTAAGAGTACTACTTTTTTTGTTAACATTACCACTGTTTTGGTTAACATTACCACTCTTTTGGTTAAAAGTACTACTGTTTTGAATAATATTACCACTAATTTAGTTAAGAGTACCACTTTTTTTGTTAAGATTATCATTTTTTTGGTTAAAATTACCACTATTTTGGTTAATAGTACCACTGTTTTGGTTAAGAGTACCACTCTTTTGGTTAACATTATCACTGTTTTGGTTAAGAGTACTACTGTTTTGGTTAAGATTACCACTGTTTTGGATAAGATTACCACTTTTTTTGGTTAAGATTATCATTTTTTTTTGTTAAGATTATCACTGTTTTGGGTAAGATTACCACTCTTTTTGGTTAATATTACCACTATTTTGGTTAAGAGTACCACTTTTTTGGTTAAGAGCACCACTTTTTTGGTTAAGATTACTACTTTTTTGGTTTTGATTAATATTACACTATTTTGGTAAGAGTAAGACAGTTTTGGTTAAGATTACCACTTTTTTGGTAGCGATCAATATCTAGGTAGCGATCAAGATTGGGACCAAGTAGCGATCAAGATTGCGATCAAGAGTTTCAGACCGTAGCGATCAAGAGTAAAGTTTGCAATCAAGATTGCGATCAAAAGCTTCACTGTAGCGATCAAGAGTGAAGTTTGCAATCAATATTGAGATCAAACGATCGCAGCAGCAATCAAAATTAATATATTTAATTAACACAACAAATTAATATTACATTAAAACATTAAATTCATTAAATTAATATTAAAATTCAACTTAATTAATATTAAATTCATCCAATTTATATTCATAATCATTCAATTAACATTTAATTCATTCGATTAACATCCAATAAAAATTCACTTTGTAAACTAACATTCAATTTCATGAATTTATATTTAATTTATCAAATTAACTTCCATCTACCATTCAACTCATCAAATTACATTAACATTCGTATCCATCCAATTAACACTTAATTCAATAAATTAACATCTTAAATAATCGTCAATTAATCAAATTCGTCCAATTAACCATCAATTAATCAAATTAACATCTAAATCTATTTAATTTGATAACTATCGGGTTATGTAGCGATCGGAATCAAACTTGTATCGCTTGTTTTTAATTTAAAGCAAAAAGTAACTTTGTTCTAATTTATTTAGTGGTGAACTTAATTTCTATTATTTTTATACTTATACAGAAATTTTAATTTCACCCCAACTATTTTAATTTTTTGTTATATTTTTATTTCATGTTTAAATATAATAAATAATTATCATTTTAATTTCTATTATCACTTATCACTTAATTTTAAGGTAGATTAAGTGTGATCAAAGTAGTGGGATCAAGTGTTTGCAACCAGTGATCAAGAGGGTTTCCAGCGATCAAGTTGCTTTTGTTAACATTAAATTACACTTATAACCCTAAATTATCACTCTTTTTCAAAATTTTCCTCATATTTTTTATATTACACCCTCAACTATGTAATTAGTTTCATATTATCCCAAACTTTTTTACCTATTTTAATTTAACGCAAAAAGTATACCTAAATATGATAACTTTGTTCTAATTTATTTAGTGGTCAACTTAATTTCTATTATTTTTAACTTAATTTATAATGTTAATTTAATTTCACTCAATAACCCCAACTATTTTAATTTTTTGTTATATTTTTATTTCATGTTTAAATATAATAAATAATTATAATTATAATTTTTATTATCACTTAATTTTAAAGTGTATAGGGGTTCATGTTTTAATTCTTTAAAGTGTATAGGGGTTCATGTTCATTCAATAATTTGCAAATTTTTGTTTATATTTTTATTTCATGAAGTATATACCGAAACCGGTAAAACCGGTTATAAGTTTTTATGAGTTTTGGCGTGGACAAGTGGCGAGCGGTCAGTTGATTTCATTTTTCGGTATCGTACCCATTTTTGCCTTTTCGGTACCGAAGCTAACTCCGTCCCATTGAGCTTGGATGTGCTCAAATTCTGGGTTCTTTCACTTTCCTGCTGTAGATTCATTAATCACTACTCTACGAAGGATTGCCTCGAGACTAGCATCGTTCTTTAAAAAAATTATAGCATTGACAAGAGATGAACTAGAGAGGTTGTCGAGCACTTAATCAAGCCCTACCACATACAAATAACAAGCAGGAACTAGAGAGGTTGTCGACTTATCCGAAAAATAATACAAATATTTATCATTCTAAATACTCCTACCTCTTTGCCAAGCACAAGACTGTTTGAGAAAAAAAGCAACAGGATATGAAATATGAAGGGACATTGGGTAGAGCTAATGACCAGTTGATCTATCTAGCTCGAAATCTCTTTAGAAATATTACGTTTATCAATTATCTTTATCAAGTCTCCATAATTGCGTAGCAGTGAAATTGAAGGTAAGAAGCCTGACACTACCTGCCTCACTTTCATACTTCTTTATTATTCCACCTCCCATTTTAATGTCTAAAGCAGAAAAAACAGGTAGGGAATTGAGAGGGTAGAGAAAAGAAAATGCTTAACCTTTATATATTGAATATGTCCAACATTTCCACGCATAATATAGCTCATTTCTTCAAGAATGATACAATTTTATTCCAAAGGATTGACAAGATTCAGAATCTTGAAGTTACATTTGAAATATTTCGAACTCATCAACAGCGTTACACTCGTCCCATCTTTTTGAATCACCCGATTCACCTCAACGTGGATTATTCGATCAATAGTTTTTATTTTATTTTATTGGATATGTAATGCTTGTGATTATGTCATATCATGCTATGAATATGAGATAGTGCACAGAAGTGATGTGCATTGCTTCATATATGAGAAATTCAAGAGCAAACAATTTTTGCAGAAATGTAGCATCATAGGATACATTTTGTTGTCAATATAAATGAAGGTTCAATTATGATACTAAAAAATAATTTTTCGGCACAACGTCCCCTCTTTTGTCCAATAAGAATGTTATACAAATAATTTTTTTCTCGTTCACTATTTTTAAAATTTAATTATTTAATATAATACTAATAATAAATTATCCAAAACTAAAACTAACAGCACATAGTATGCACTTTACTCAACCACTTGTGCATTTCAATACAAAGCCAAAAATACAAGTGAGCTGTACAGCTAAGAATAACATGCATCACCACCGCTGGTATTTGCCCTACCAAAACAAAGTCTCTCTCAAGCAAAGGAGAAATGTTATTAAATTATTACTATTGAATTGGTAATAAACTCTATTATTAGTTAAGACGCGCTATCGATTCAATTTTTGTGATGTATTAGGTCATCAAATAAGATTAATACATTAAGTTCAAATAGTATTTTCTGAAGAAAAAGTTAAACGAAATCTAATTTAAATTTTTAATACAAAATAGTACAACTCAAAGGTTTTTTTTTGAAACGAGGGAAATCCCTGATCTATAATCAGCGAGTAAATGCGTGCTTATGTCGCTCAAGTTCGTGAATCTGAGTAGAAACGAAGACAAACTCCGAGTGCATTAATTGGTCCCTCAACTCATACATCACTTAAATCAAGACTTGAATGGTTGGATACGATTCGTCTAAACAATTAAGGTCCGTTCTACTGACCAACCAAATTTTTTGTCATCCAAAAAACTTGAACCCTTAACTTAAAAAAAACAAAGTCTTCACAAAGATAAAAAATACTATTACACCAAATTCCCATTGCTCTCAGCCACTCATACCATCCCACTTGACAATTACAAAAGATAATGGAACCACTATAAGAAAAGGAGATTTATGGAGACATAATCAATACACATCTAACCATAGATACAGAGAGATCCACATGCTTGGTATACTTTTTCTTCCACTAAAATATTATACACAAAAAGAAAAAGGAACTTAGCAAGAGAATAAGAACAAACTACTTATTATTAATTTAGACAAAAGAAGCTTCCTTTTCAATAAAAAAATTAGAGCAACAGCGTGTGTATAAATAGATGCATATATCCGTATGGTAGAACATAAATTTGTCTCCTGATTTTCACCTCCCACATTTATATATCGTGTATTAGGGTACGCTGAATATAAACTTAATCTCGACGAAAAAAAAAAAAATTTATATAAACAACTACATTAACAATCTCTATTCCTAGCATGAACGCCCTCTATCTTGAGAATGATCGGGATTTGTACACATAAACAAATTTAATTGATTCAAAAAAAATTTTAAATTTTAAATTTTAAAAATTTTAAATTTACTTAATCCGTTGGTAGAGACAAATCTTCACCATTCAAAAGAGAATTAAAGGATCCTTTAACAATTTAGTCTTTTTCATCTTAATTAAGTTATTCCATTAATTTTTATCGTGACATCAACGGAAAACTAGCTCACTTTGATCTATTTTAACGTTGATTTATTTAAATGACTAAATTAGGAGAATTGAAAGTTTAGGAATCAAATAAAGACAAAGCAAAGGATGGAAGTGAAACCGGTTGTCCCAGTTTCCGGTACAGGTGGAGCTTTTGAAACTGTGAGAAGCCAATGGCCGGTCTGGACTTCGCTGCAACGGACTTCAAACTTCCTTCTTCCTCAGTGTTTCTCCCAACAGGTCTCTCTCTCTCTCTCTCTCTCTCCTGATATTCATACGAGTGATTGGAAAAGGAAAATGTGTGTTCTCTATTGGTGAAGTAATGGACTTTGTAAATAAATCTGGTTTTACATGTTTAATGTAGACTTTTTTGGTTGGTATTCTATGCTTGAACTTGAATTTTTTATTTTATTTTTTAAGATTTTGGGTTATTTCTTGTACGCAGAATTATGGGTTGTGTCGAAATTTCAGAATATTTGATTTTGAATATGAAGATCATTTGTGTGATGTGCTGAGGTTGAATTTGTTTAAGACCAACCGGAAAAATGGGTTGTTTCTAGATTTTTCTAATAACCCCTCTTTCTCTCTCTCTCTCACGCACACACACATACATGCTACTTCTTGTACCCTGAAATTCAAGCAAAATTTGAAATTTGAACTCTGTTTCATATTCCAGTGTAGGTCTGGGCACGACGCAAGAAAGTTTAGGACATATATCAGAGAAATTTAAGCACTTGAGGTGAGAAACTAATTTTGGGTTTTTGAACTGGAATATATTCTTCAGAAGTTGTGTCTATTTAGACATGAATACAAGTTACGGCATGAGAATTTAGCTCACCCAGTTGGTAGAATTTTTTTTGGAGGATGGGAGAGGGTGATTTTTAACAATAATGGAATGCAAGTGAGGTTTTTGATTGGTATTGGTGGCTATGTGGTATGGACTTAGCCAAGAGTGACAATATGATTGATCCTCCTATTCAACCCTGCAACTGTTACAAAGTTGCAAACTTGACTCAAACGATTTTGGACTCAACTCAAACCTCAAAATTTAAAGATGAATACATTCTTGGAGAGCAATTGGGGTGGGGGCAGTTTGGCATAATTAGATCATGCTCGAATAAGTCCACTGGTGAAGTCTTGGCTTGCAAGTCCATCGCTAAAGAAAGATTAGTCACCCCGGAGGATGTGCGCAGCATCAAGCTTGAGATTGAAATAATGACTAGGTTATCTGGGCACCCAAATGTGGTGGATCTCAAGGCAGTTTATGAGGAGGAAGACTATGTCCATCTTCTGATGGAGCTTTGTGAGGGTGGGGAACTTTTCCATCGGATTGAGAAGCATGGGGGGTTCTATGAGCCTGAGGCTCGAGTTCTTTTTAGGCAGCTTATGGAAGTGATTATGTATTGTCATGACAGAGGTATTGTTCACAGAGATTTGAAGCCAGAAAATATCCTCTTGACTGCAAAATCATCCTCCTCACCCATCAAATTAGCAGACTTCGGTCTTGCAACCTATATCAAACCCGGTAAGCTTTTATCCATGTTTTTTTTCCTCCAAAAAAAACCATATTTTTGTGGAAGTCCTGTCTTAATTTTTCATTGTAACCATAAGCATGCCATTTTAATACTGTTTTGTTAATCACATGCAAAGGTATATGTTTTAAACCAAGTGTTTAAATTCTTGTATACATTCTTTGTATGGCCAGCATAAGCACAATGGTTTTGTATCAACAGGGAAAAATTTGTGTGGAACTGTTGGGAGTCCCTTTTATATAGCTCCTGAGGTTCTGGTAGGAGGTTATAACGAGGCAGCAGATGTGTGGAGTGCTGGGGTTATTCTTTACATTCTCCTCAGTGGGTTGCCTCCTTTTTGGGGGAAGACCAAATCGAAGATCTTTGATGCTGTTAGGGCTGCAGATCTGCGGTTCCCTCCAGATTGTTGGGATCACATATCTTCATCTGCCAAGGACTTGATATCTGGAATGCTATGTGTAGATCCTTCCAAACGGCTCACTGCTATGCAGGTTCTTGGTATGTTGATTGTATAAATGTTTACTTTATATTATTTCTTTGTTAGTTTCTAAACATCTGTTTCGTATCTAAGAAGCTCAAATTGTGATCGTGCATGGTTGTCTTGATGATCAAGAAGCTGTTCAAACATTCCAAAGCTTATTGCATGAATGGTCTAGCAGTAGAAGAGGACATTGTCCTTGATAAGTTGTCGGGAACTTCCAGTTTTAACAGGCATGTTCTGACCAAGCACATAGTGGTTAGGGCATCAGGCTCATCTGACTTGCACTTTCCCATCCTTTGACCTTTTTGGTTGTCCATCTCTCAACCGTTTGGCTGATGCCTACAATTTGAGTGTTTTGGTGGTTACTACTGATAATGCTTAAGCTCATTTTCATCGCCACTGCAAAAGTATAAAATCACTATTTATGCTTTTGACATGACTCAAATTGAAATGCTTGTATCAGATGCATAATGAGATATGCATGGGTCCAAATTCTGTTGTAATAGGAGTAAATGTCCTTGTGCAGCTCACTTCTGGATGAAGGATCTAGCACAAGTAGCTCGAGAACCACGCCAACACATTAAGCTTCAATGTAATCAACTGGAAGCAGGTGGTGGTTCTTTTGCTACCCCACTCAATAGTAGAAATCAGGACTACAGCTTTGATGATGGATCACCCGCAGTTGATACCAATGTGGAGAATTCTCCTGCATTCACCTGCAGATCATCGTTTTCTTCTTTCCTGGTGGACCTGAGCACACCTTGCTCGATATCTGGAGGCTGTTCTTTCAACAGCTGCTGTGAAACAAATGCGCCAGAGTTCTCGTCTCCAGTTCCTTCAATGCTGAGCTTTACCTTCTTCAGTCCAATTTCTGCTGTTGAGCAAGTCAGTGGCTCATTGAGTGAAAAATCCAAATTATCAACACTGGATCGAGGTATCGAAAATATCCTACATATCACTTCCATATGTTTTAATGAAAACCAAATCAATCAAAAAAACTGTTCCAATGCTGGTGGTTGGTGAGTCACCAGTGATAATGAGGAATATTCTACTGTAAGTCATTGACACACATGATATGAATAAAGCAAGCATAATGGGCATTGAATCCGACCCTTGTGGTTATAACTCTGGCTGCCAAATTTGTGCATATTTCCTCTTGGATTGAACTGGTTTTCTATTTGACATACAGGTTCAAGCTTGAGAACGATATTTGTGTTGCCAGATCCTTCGGGATTAATTAGACACAAGCTAGGAGACGTGGAACACGGGACAGAACTTCGGAGAGGAGGAGAAACAAGTGGATCTAAGGTTGCAGGTATCAACAGCAAAAGAAATCACACAATTGGGCATGGTGAGCTCGATCAGCTTGATCTCACAGTGACTGAATCAGTTATTCGTTGGGCATCATGCACTCATATCCCTAGTGCCCCTTCTCTTAGATCTTCCCTTGTGTGGTAGAAGAATGGAATTTCAATCTAATTATTAGAGAAATGAAACTCTTGGTTTGAAGAGTGTGCATGTCTTTGGTCCTTTTGGGTTTGATAAGAGTATAATTCACTGTTGTAGTTGCACAATTCTTAGTCATCGAAAAGCATCGATGGTTCTGCCCTCTGACCATCGAATGAAGATCCTACCATGATTCTTTTACTCCGTGACTGAACCATGGCGAGCTCGATTAGCTTGATCTCACAATAATGACGTTGAGTCACCGTTACATTTAATACTTTCCTGTGATTTGAGCAGATCAATCCAAAAATAAGCTGAATGTGACAATTTTTTTTTTTGATATTTGGACAGATTTTCAACGTTTGGGTTAGATTTAGATAAGAAATTTCAATCCAATATAATAAATTTGATAAAACGTAACTTGAGTATAATTTTTTTAGCACAACTCGAATGTGACCAGAACTATGGAATTCAGATTCAACCCAAATTACAATATCCTAAGTTCTAACTCGAATAGAATCTGAATAATTGTCAGCTTAAAATTCACCCTAATTTTCTTGGATTTTTTGGGATAGATGCATACGATGGTGAGAAGATGCCCGGGCACAAAGCACATTCCATGTAATGCTCAAAATGCAAGTAGAAATCACAAGCCACAAGTACATCACCACCCACCATTTCAAGGCATCACAGAGGAGACTCTTCAAATGCACATTGTTTCAGTTAACTCATCAGTCTTTCTCTAACAATTATAAACACAATTCCATTATAGTATTTGAAATCAAATCTTAAAACCCCATTGCTAAAGTATGTAAATGAAAAGAAGGAAAAAACCACTAGCTATTTCTGCTCTTTTGCTTTGCATCACTCTGCATAAGGTATAGGCGAAAAGGAAAAGAAGGAAAAAAAAGAACTAATTAGGAATTTGTAGCATAACTGCTTGACTTTACTAATGGCCTTCTTTCCTCATATTCTTCATCATCTTTATTTTCTGTTGGTTTCTTTTCTTCTTTGAGGTAAGATTTTCCGTTCCT
Organism: Ilex aquifolium; assembly: GCA_951799425.1. Lineage (NCBI taxonomy): Eukaryota > Viridiplantae > Streptophyta > Magnoliopsida > Aquifoliales > Aquifoliaceae > Ilex > Ilex aquifolium. The sequence goes on from OX637392.1 coordinate 4,295,504, forward strand.
TGTTGGGGCATTTGATACTGGAATCCGATTGGAGGCTTTGTCCTCAGGCAGCATTTTCATGATGATTCCCATTGCAATGAGCAGTAGCCCAGACCCATGCTGTTCGGTTAGTGGCTTTGTAAATATCAAGTAAGACAACAACAAAGTAACAGCCTTCCTTGCAGTTGTGATCTACATGCCGATATCAATCAATATCCAGTAGTTAAAATATCAAAGTGAAAACAAAGACAGTAACGAAGGCAATGAAATTACCATGGCAGTGGTGGCAGCCCCAAAAATAGCTATAAGCGATAAAACAGAAACTTGACCAACGAATGTAGCCATGGCTTCAAATACCAACACACCGTACACATAAGGATGCTGAAAATGCAATAGCAAAGTGACTATCAGTAGAATTTTAACAGAGAACCTGTGTGTGTGTGCATATAGCAAGGAAAGAACAAATATTATATTTCCTTTCTGGCCCAATAAAAAACCCCCTGTTTCCAGAGGTATAAGTTATAACTAATAGGTAGTTGTGGGGGAAAAAAAAGCAAGAAAAGACAGAAGGATGACACATGGAAACACATCATTGGCTGCTGGTCTGGAGAAGACTTTTACTTCCTTGTGGAATTATTTTATCGTTATTTAGCAAATACTTTATTCCAATGTCTAACTGGAAAGGAAGGACAATCTTACAAATGTTTGTAAACTAATGAAGTAGATGGTCAACTACCAAATCATTGACTTCTCCTAGGAAATAATCAAGGTGCACATAGTGGGTACGTTACCCATTGCTTAACGCGAAACTTAGGTCCCATACAAGTATTAAAATTTTGAATAACATAATGAAAAAGGGGAGACAATGAAATGGGGTAAGAAATAAGGGAAATGTCTTACCTGTGAACAAGAATTCCAAGCCTTGAACAATTCCCCTGTTAGTACCATGGGTGGAATTAGAAAAGGCAAGCCAACCACTGTGGAGCAGAACAGCATCTCCATCTGTAAGAATAATCAAAATCATATCAATAAACACAAAATGAAGTGCACTTTTGTCGTGAATTTTCGGTCATGCACCTTTGATCGACCGACAATACTAGAAAACAAGGATCACCTGTGTTGTTTCAGGATTCATGGTGAAAATTGCTTCCTGCAAATTGCCCAGAAAGGAATCCATGACTAAAGCACCCATAATCATCACAACACCAATGACGCTGAAATTCGGAGAAGTATTGGCATCTGCCAGGGTGAAAAGAATCAACCCGACAACTAGAAGCAGGGCCGACAGATATTCATGTGCAGGGTATTTTCTTCTCAAGCCAGGGATGAAGGCACCCATTACCATGACAGGTAGTACCTACAATTATACAATCACAGTAGCTCGTAACTAATTAAGGAGATGCTCTTTAAACAAATAAAAACTTCCTACGTCAAAAGTTCAACCAATTTTAAACTGGTAGTAAAAATTATAGGTCAACAAGAAAAATTCACATAGAATAAAGTAATTAAACAATACATTAACAAAACTAGAACAAGGGCTGTATGAAGGAGAACTGGTCTAATTTCAACATTTGAAAAAGTCGCAATAAAGACCGAATCTAAACTATTTTTTGGTGTATACCTTTGTGGATTTGAACATAATCTGAGCTGGATAGTTGAGAAATGCTAATGATCCCTTTGTTAACCCATGAGAACCCATAAGAACAGCAGAAAGCTTCACGTATGTTTTCCATGGATTCACCATTTGCTTCATGGTGAAACCCTGTAAGTATATGAGTACCAAATACACAAAGCCTTGCACAAATGTAAAATACCATCCATAGCTGAAAAAAAAGTCAACCGAATGTATACATATGAATTATACCACACAATTTAAATGATAAACATATTTAGAAAAATACAATCTGGCAGACCTGAATTGAAGCCGATTATACACATACTCCTGCAATCATAAACATCAAATTATATAGTTAATCAACCCCATAACTCCATGTTGAACAATTGACCAAAGTATATACCAAAAGAGCTTAACAGGACAAGTCAAAACTAATTTAACAGTGCATCAAAACAGACAAGGAACGATTCGAAGCTGTAGCTTCGAAGGCATTTCTAAAAGTCCTCGCCATTGAATCAGTCAAGCAGCGGCTAATTATTCTCATGTAACAATGAAACACAATCTCACTCGAACTAGGAAATTGGAAGAAATCCCATAACAGGGTAATCAAAAGAAAGTTTGAAGACATCCGAAATCTAATTGACCCAACATTTTTTTCCTTAAAATTCTTCACCAAACGAAGATGGCAGAAACAGCTATTTCAAATCAAGAAGCACCCATTTTCTTTAAAGGATAAACAATTAAATTTATTCCCAAATTGCACAATACACATGCGTATATATTCACAAAGACATATATACAAACAACGTATGATATTACATAACAGAGAGACACAAACAAACCTCGCAAACGCCATTGACGAGATAGCCAAAAAAGAACCCAGAAGAGCATATTAGGAATTGTTGCCATCTGGGTCGATCAGTTAGAGAAATCCCAAACAGAGATCTAGCTTGATTTTCGCCCTTCATCTCTCGCTGTCTCTCAAACCCTGATCACCCGACAGGTTGAAACAGAAGAAAAATCGATAGATTAACGGACTGGTCTGTGCTAGCGTTGCATGGCAGTGTACCGAAACAGAGAACGAGAGAGAGGTGCAAAGAAAAGCGAATGGATTTGATGACATTCACACGAAAGGCATAAGAATTCGAGTAGACTTCTGAGATACACTTTCTGTCCTTTTATTTTGACGCAACACCTATTCACATCACCACGTGGAGAGAGAGAGAGAGAGAGAGAGAAAGAGAGAGAGAGAGAGGCTTGAAAGCAGGAGGGTTTTAGGTGATGAAAAAGATGCTCATGAATCAACAACAATTTTGACTTTCTTGAGAAATTATTTTCTTGACACGTTTGAACGGGTATTGGTCAAATTATAGAATAAAGCTAAACTAACTAAAAAATAGATGAAAAATTAAAACAAAATAATTTTAGTATTGTAATAATGATAGTTTTAATTTTACTTTCATTTATTTAAAATTTAAAATATTTTTTTTTTGTTATATGGTGTTTAGGCTTTCACGATTTCACCGACTATTCTCTTGAGTTCGGATATTGATCACTGTAACTTAAGCGAGTTTAGAATAGAGTTGTTTACCTAAGCCGACGGGTAATAATTTTTAGATTTCATGTTTCGAACTGATGAGTTGCGGAAGTCTATTTCTTTGATCGACCCTATCAAATTGAGGATAATGTTTTGACTCAAATTCCGTCCCAAAAAATGGCTCAAAAGGTTGGGTAGAAATGCAAAATGCGTCACAAAATTTCAAACTTTAAGTTATTAATTTTTAGATCATTTTCACAACTCAATTACTAAATTTTTTGGCTAATTTTATGACTAGACTATTAAAATATAATATAAAGATATGTAAACCAACACAATAAACTAATAAAAACTATTAAAAAAAAACAATAAATTTGACTAATATGTACCATAAATAAAACATATCACAAGTCATATACTTCCTAAACAACATTATTTTATGACAAACAAAATGACATAGTTTTATAACACACATTATTTTTTTTTAAAAATTAAATATACATGCGGGTCAGGTAGAAATGTAAAAAAATTATGAGTATTTCGAATTTCTACCCAACATTTACGAAATACTAAAAAAAATATTCTATTAGTTAACTGAAAAAATACGAAAGTCAAATTATCGAGCAAGGTAGAATTTTGAACATCTCCTAGTTTAGAACATGTCCAGTGAGGAACAAGGGTCGTTGACTCTTATGCTCTGTTTGATAGGAATGATGGAAAGTATGAGGGATGGAAAGTAGGAGAAATACACTTTCTATCTTCAAATGAAGGAAAGTATGAATGCTATATTTTCTTTCTTTTGCGTTTGGTAGGATAGATAGAAAATAAAAATGATTAATTTTTTTTTTGTGCTTGGTAAGATGAATTTTTTTTTTAATTTTAATTTTTTAATTTATTTAAAAAAATATATACATAATATATGTATATATCAAATGATATGTCTATATAATAAAATATAATACAATTCAAATCTCAAAAAATAAACAAAATGATTTTTACTTTTCGCAGTTGAGATCTATTTAAAATTTGATTTAAAGTTAGTTCAACGATTAATATTAACACTCCAAATATAATAGAGAAAATAGACCCCTAAGAGTGCGTTTGTGATAATTTTTTAAAAGTTCTTATAAGACTTGTCACTTTAAGTACTTTGAAAAAAAATAGTGTTTGAAACTGCTCCACCAACACCATTACCACCCCCACCCCCACCGCCCCACCGCCACCACCATCATCATTGTCGCCATCTCACCACTATCATCACCATTATTACCGTCACCACTGTTGCCAACCCACCACCACCGCTCCAACACCACTATCGTCGCCGACACCACCATTATTTCCACCCTATCACCACCACCACCGCTGCCGTCACCTTACCACCACCGCTATTGTTCCACCATCATCTCTACCACTACCATCGCCCCACCACCATCAACACCATCACCATTGCCACCCACGGCTGCCTCTATCATAACTGGTCGTTCTCATCCATCACAACCATCACTGTCTTTGACCACCACCACTGCTACCCCACCACCACTACCACCGCTCCCCCCCACTACAACTAATGCTTGAATTCCTTTCTCTCTCCTCTATTTTTGTAATTTAATTTTGGGTGTGAATACAAATATGTTTATTGTTGAACATTTTTTTTATTACTTCGTGCTTGAAGGCACGGGAAATAATTTGTAGACAAATAAGATACATTTCAACACAAATAATTAACTTTTTATCCACTTTCTTTCCAATTTTAGAGGAATTGATTTTGGTGAGTTAAAAGGAAAGCTCATTCATCCACTTTTTCATCCTCCCTATTTTTCTTCCTTACCAAATATGATATTTTATTTATCCTTCCAACTTTTCATCATTCTATTTTTTCATCGTACCAAATGGAGCATTAAGGGGCATGAGAAGTTATAAACCTAAGACCTCTGTATTACCAGATTGCTAGACTCAACCACTAAATCATCCTAAGAATTTTTAAAATTTAAAGTTAACTTATTATGTTATCTGCCATATTATTTAAAATTTATTTTTGATTCGCAATACTCCAAAATAAATACATTACTCCGTATTGTATCCACGTTCTAATTTTAATTGCAATAAGGAAAAAAGGATAATTTATAATTTACACTTTTAAAATATACACATAATTTTTATATGATTATTGAAGTTTCAATTTATACAGTTGCATCCTTAAAATTTTAATCGAGTTTCAATTCAGTCATTCCATAGAGTTATATAAATTTATTCCAACAAAAAAAGTCACTAGACTTGTCCATAAAATATATATTTATCTAGTAAAAAGTATTTCTCTTAAATATATCGATATTTCTCACTTTATCTCACAATATCTCTCAAATTATCATTTTTTTTTTCAAAATCAGATGAAAAAAGTATGGCTTTCTACCCTACATGTAACATATTTTTCACTAGCCAAATATACCCCTTCACCCGTGTGTTAGTCATGGAAGACTATTCCGTCATAATAAATTGATGAATTGTCATGTAATAACTAAATTCAAATTCAAATTCAAGTAAAATTTTAAGGATTTGATTGTTGCAATTGAAACTTCAAAAATCAAGTAGAAATAAAGAGTCCAAAGGTTGGGTAAAAAAGAGTTTAGTTAATGGAGATATCTTATAGGAACCAGTAACTAGGGCTAATAGTCAAACGATTTCGAACGAGTTTGAGCTGAGTCTAAAAAACTTAATTTTTTAACCGAGTCTAAAAAATTGTTCAAGTTCGGCTCGTTTTGAAAACGAGCCAAGCCTGAATGAGCCCAAAACGAGCCGAATTCGAGTATTTGCACATAAACAAATCGAGCTTGTCGAGTTCGAATCGAATCCGTCGAGCTTGTTTTCCAAACAAGTTTACAAAATTGTTCAAATTCAGCTCATTTAAAAAATGAATCGAGCTTGAACGAACCAAAAACTAACTGAACGAGAGTCGAGTTCGGATAACTCAGTTTGATTGACAACTCTAAACACACACACACACACAGCATTTAAAGGCAGAACTAGCGTATGGGCTTGCCGAAACGGCTTGGCTGCTTGTTAAACTAAACAGATGGATTGTGGACCATAGAGAAGGGGCTTATTCGTTAAGGCTTATGCTGGGTCATTTCTACTCAAGCCTGTTTCAGCTCACTGAACTTCATTCTTCTGTACAAGCCCATTGAGTTTATGTGGACAGAGTATGTAGGTTTTTTGGGCCTTAGGTAGGTTGGAGTGGTAGTGCTCCAGATCCATACCTGTTAGTGCTGGGTTCGACTCTTTCTTCTTTCTTCGATTTCATATTTTTCTCGATATTAGATCACTGACCGTAGATTGATGGAAGACTTACTTACATAGTGGAATGAGATTTGTCCAATACATTTTTCATCCATTTCTTTCCTATGATTTTAAATGTGACCCATTGTATGTTTAAAATTAGGTCTCTCTCAAGCATACGTGGATGATCTACCAAGCAGAGAAATGGGAAGAAAAAAAATAATAGAGATCGGATCTGGATCCTATACAGCACGTTCCACTTGTTTGTGGGCAGTGATTTAGAGTAGAATGGAAACAAAGAAATAGCACATTGAAGAGGACCCGGACCCGAGTGTGTAGAACCCATTCACCCGAATTGATACTTTATCTGAAGTTTGCATAACATATTTCAAGATAAATAGCAGGACAAGGTATGCCATGGCTGCCCTATTGGCAAATATGAAATGATTTAAAGATATCCATCATAAATATAGATTATAATATAATTAAATATGATTTTTTTTTTGTTCTTGGTTCAACAGTCAAGGGTGTCTAAACCAACTTATGCAGATTTCGAATAATCTCTTCCCTAATCCTGTCAAAGGTAGACCATTCACACCGAAAATAAGATATTCATGAACGATAAATTCTTTATGACATGACCTTAAAAGATTATCAAAATTGATTGAATTTCATATAATCAATCAACCATAAAAAAAAAAGGGATAGGAAACAATAGCAATTGACAAGAACAATGAGCAAAAATATTCACATGATAACACAATGCTATTTCTAAGATTTTTTGGTTGCAGCTTCTCACGTGTAGTTGTTCATAAGCTGTATTAAATAACCATAGCTACTAATGGAACAACTCTAGTAAGAGTTGTTCAGACCTATTCACACAGGAAATTTATCGAGCAATTTGTAAGCATACTTTCTCATACCTCTATAATACTATCAGTGTGTGACAAGCGATCGAGTCATTAAGGCTACTAATAATAAAACAGCCAACAAAAAAAAGAAGAGAGAGAGAGAGAGAGAGAGAGAGATTTATGAGATGAGGGAAGATTACCAAATAGTGTGTCGTCAATGTTGGTTTCGTAGTCGGTGTTAAGTGTGTAAACCCCTTGAGAGAAAGAGAGTGAGAGGCCACGACAACAACAAATTTTCAGACGACTGCTATTGTCGGAGATGGAGATCTGCTTGTCACACAGTGGTTTTGCTCGTTGGAATGGTTGGACAACGGAGAGACGAGGAGGAGAGTATAAAATGAGGGTTAATTAAAAACTAAAAAATAAAGAAGAAATGTTTAGATGGCAAAATTAATGACATGGCAAGGCCACATCATCATCCACGTCAATAGGTCAATATTTTATGTCCCAATAACATTATTCTAAAGGCAGAACTAGCGTTTGGGCTTCCCGAAACGACTTGGCTACTTGTTAAACTAAACAGATAGATTGTGGACCATAGAGAAGGGGCTTCTTGGTTAAGGCTTATGCTGGGTCATTTTTTAACTCAAGCCTGCTTCACCTCACTGAACTTCATACTTCTGAACAAGCCCATTGAGTTTTTCTGGACAGAGTATGTAAGTTTTTTGGGCCTTACGTAGGTCGGAGTGGTAATGCTCCAGATCTATACCTGTTGGTGCTGGGTTCGACTCCTTCACCTTTCTTCGATTTCTTATTTTTTTCTCTATATTAGATCACTTATATAGTAGAATGAGATTTGTCCAATACATTTTCCATCCATTTCTTTCTTATGATTTTAAATGTGACCCATTGTATGTTTAAAACTTGGTCTCTCTCAAGCATATGTGATAAATGATCTACCAAGCGGAAAAATGGAGACAAAAAAATAATAGAGATCGGATCTGGATCTGGATCTGGATCCTATGCAGCAGGTTCCACTTGTTTGTGGGCAGTGATTTAGAGTAGAATGGAAACAAAGAAATAGCACATTGAAGAGGACCCGGACCCGAGTGTGTAGAACCCATTCACCCGTATTGATACTTTATCTGAAGTTTTCATTACACATTTCAAGATAAATAGCAGGATAATGTATGCCATGGCTGCCCTATTGGCAAATATGAAATGATTTAAAGATATCCATCATAAATATAGATTATGATATAATTAAATATGATTTTTTTTTTGTTCTTGATTCAACAGTCAAGGGTGTCTAGACCAACTTATGCGCATTTCGAATAATCTCTTCTCTAGTTCGGTCAAAAGTAGACCATTCACACCAGAAATAAGATATTTATGAATGATAAATTCTTTATGACCTGACCTCAAAAGATTATCAAAATTGATTGAGTCTCATATAATCAATCAACCATCAATCAATAATAAATCGATGTAGCTGCTTCAGCTTTTAGTTGTCCCTCCATTTCCAACAAAAACAAGAGGAAACAATTTTTTTGTGTTCTGGGGACAAAAAAAAAAAATAATATCACATAAAAACACAAATTCCTAAACATGTAGTTGTCGTCAAGACCATTTCTGTAAGAACCATTCAAAAGAATGATTCGGATGATTAGCATCCCAAAAAAAGAAAAGTAAAAGTAAGAATTAATAATCATAGACACTAAACCATACACAAGAGCAAAATTATTTAGGTGATGGAGGAGACATCTTTTAGTAACCATCAACTGCTCTGTTGACACCTCCCAGTCCCAGCATATATTATAAATACATGAGAGAGAGAGAGAGAGAGAGAGAGAGAGAGAGAGAGAGAGAGAGAGAGAGAGAGAGAGAGAGAGAGAGAGAGAGAGTTGTAATGTATATATATATATATACACACACAAACATATAAGTATATTATTGTGTCGACCACATTGGATGGTTTCTTGGTTGTTTAGAGTTGTTTTGGGAGCCAAATCATTCAAGTTAAATGCACCTACGCATAACAAATTCTATAATCATAGTCTTCTTTGCCTTTGAAGGAATATATATATAGTTATTTGTTTTAGTGGGTAGCTGAAGTTCTAGACATAAACAATTCTGTGTCTTCTGTAATATTATAATCTATCTCAACGTCACGAAAAGGAATCTTACATAAACAATTCTGTGTCAGTTGTAATATTAATTATAATAATTAATCTGCATCTTATTGGCCATTTTGGGTATGAAAGCATAAGATTTGTCTTTGCTTTCCAAATTTAGAAAGCAATATTATTTTTCAGAAGTCTTCCAACACAACCCATATCCACACCTTGTTCTTAAAATAATCCTGCAGAGATATACGAAAAGATATTCAAATAGAAGACTTTAAAGTAATTTTTCTCTTCAAGAAGTAACAACCCTTTTTCCAAAAGGATTTCATTCTTATCGTATTACAATTTTTTTGAGAGCGAGTCTTGGCTCAATGGTTAGGTTACTTCATTAAAATATTTTTGTCATACAATTATTTCATGAACACATCATCTCTACACATTAAGTATCACAAGGTTATGTGTGTATTATACGACTCTCCCCGAATTCTACAGTGATAGAAGTCTTATGAACGATTACCCTTTTAATCAGCTAAGCATCTTTATAAGAACACCGTATTGCCAAAAATGTAAAATAGATGTGTTAATTCCATCCAAGGTGAATATAGTACCACAAACTTTGCGTGTAATATCTACATTATCCAATGTGATTGTGAAATATTAGTACGAAATTAAGATTGATCAAAACTAAAAAATCTAGTGGGTTAAATTATTTTACACTATAATTAGTAAGGACACAAATTTGTTATCCGGGCAGTTAATTGGCTAGCTTAGTTGCAGGTGGCCATGCTAAGTAAACATATTTTTATTTTTTTGACGAAATTATTTTTTAAATTATTGAAAATTATTTTTTAAAAAAGTGTAACCAAAATTCCCTATTTGACCCATCTTGGATTTTCAGGCCCCACCATATCACCATCCTGTAATAATACCTAGTGAGGAAGAGAAGGGCAAGGGGGGCTGTGTCGGCCATAATTATGTTGTGATAGTCAAACTTTGTTTTATCATTCAAAGAAAAAAGAATTTCGGCTTCTGATATATTTTGAGATTCTGTATCAGACAAAGCCCCCACCAAAGACACCTTTTCTATTTGATTTTCATGAACCAAAAAGTAGCAGAGCACACTAAAACAACTTTCAACAATGATGTCCCATGGCCGACATTTACTATCTCTCTCTCTCTCTCTCTCTCTCATGAAAGATCGTGACGACTTGTCTTACCGTTTCTAAGACCTTAAAAGGTTCAAAAACAACTTGGCAACGACAAGCTAATCTCTCTATTGGCTTTCTATATTTCTGGCACAGTAAAATATAACAGAAGTTCATGAGGACTATGGTTTGGGAAAACAATTTAAATTTGATTGAACATTCTTAGTAAGTGGCAATTTTCCAGAACTCTTTAAATTCAACCCATTCCTTTGTTTTTTTTTTTTACAAAAATCCAGGGCATGCATGACAAAATCAAATATAATCTTTTTAAAAAATGATAGGTGAAGGTTACCCATAATTAATGCAAAGTTCTTACAATGATATTCATCATGTACTGTTCTTTTTAAATACTCCTAGAGGTCCTGCACATGATTACCTCTATAAATATGATCATAAAAGAGTGAGATAGGAATAGAGAAAAGAGTTTGAAAGTGTCGAGAAATCAAGAAAGAGTTAGGCAATTGATAGGATTGAAAAAAAAACTATGATTTGTTATTTGAAAAAAATGGAGGGAAATAATGACATCTCTTTTTATGAATGGTGGTAATTAAATGGAGTTAAAGAGGGAATTACAAGTAGTTATTTAAGAAGAAATGAATGATAGTACATAAATTTTAAAAGTAGTCGCCAAATTACGCCCTCTCCTTTTATATAATATATAATTGTTAACCTACAAACTAATCAAAAAATTTAAGTGGTTAAAGAAATTCAAACGCATGACCTCCTAAACTTAACTTTTAAGTTATTAGAGAGCATTCAAATTGATCTGTTTGTCCAAATGTTGCATAGTCTCCACACATGAACCTTTTTTTGTTTGTATAAGTGAAGAAAAATGAAACTTAGTTGACGGAGGAGTCAATACACATTTGCACCAAATTAATGTAAAAAGGGCAGGCTACATTGACTCACTAAAGAGTAGATGATCATTTTGAAATGCACTTCAGATGGAAAGAGCACATGGCGTTTAGGAATTGCTGTATCCAGAAAGAGAAATCTTGATTTTATTCTCCTAGTTCACTAGGCAACATCATTCTTAAAACAGCACACATTTGCATTCAAGAAATGCTTTAGTATAGTTTGAATTCAACCTCGCGCTTCATGATTTCTCTCTCTCTCTCTCTCTGGTAGAAATTGCTATGCCACTCATCTAACTTTTACATTTATAAGCATATCCACCCTATAGAACAGTATAAAATCTTCCTAATGGAAAAGGGATCCTTCATAACAATTCATAAAAGTGACATTTCCACTGTCAATCAATTAACACAGGCCACGCAATGCTACTCTACGGTTGTTTCTGTATTTTTTACTAAATTTTTAAAATTTTCAAGCCCGAATTTGCATGGATAACTATTGCTGGACATGTACTTTTTAGGTAGAGATCGATTCCCAGTTTTATAGCACCACTTGGTGTTTCCAAAACGACATCCAATTGGATTAAAAATTATGTCGCTGTGAATCCAATACTAGGGTCATTTTAGTAAGAGTTCTCCCCACGAACAGGAGAGGATCTCTACGCCTACTTTTCATCCTAGCTAAGTTCCAGAATTCTTTCTTTTCTTGGCATCAAGAAAGTCTCATTTTCAAGTAAGAGTGGAGATCGATAATGAACCCCTAAGATCTTGTTAATGATTTCTTGGGTGAAGTTTGAATTGTTAAGCCATCCAAGATGCTGAAGATTTCAACCGTATGTTTGCAAGAAGTTACAGTGGTATACACCGAAGAACCTATTGAAGCTGGCCATGTCCCTCCCCCGGTGGTTGAATATAAAGAATTGAATCATGAATTGAGGGCGACATTTTCATTCAGTCTTTCATCAAACATATATATATACATAAATATATAGTGACATTGTTTGAACTGCTTTAGTTCAGTGGGACCCAATCTGGCTATGACACAACAAATCTCAAATTCCGGAAAGAACCAAGATTTAATCTTGGGAAAATGCTAAATAGAGAACCATGTTCTGCCTCGTGTTAACTTGCTCTTAAGTGATATGATATCCTCTCCACTAGGTATACCCACACTGTATTTTCATGGAGAGAGAGAGAGAGAGAGAGAGAGAGAGAGAGAGAGAGAGAGAGAGAGAGAATGCTTTGAAACATTCCATGCAATCATAAACCAACAACCCAATACAATATATATGTCCCTACTTTGTTTCAAAACCAATCTGATATTGCAGATCATTGCATTTGTAACCATGTGATCGTATCATCAAACTATATTTTACCTGTTCCATTCAGAAACTCAAATTCAATTGACAGCCTGTTCTTGCAAATGTATGCAACACATGTTGTCATGCCCTTTCTTTTCTTTTTTATTTTTATTTTTTTGTCTTTTTATTTTTTTAGCATTTTCTATGTCTAAGGAGTTTCGTTAAAAATAACTCCAAAGACTCTCTACATCAGAATTTCCAGGCGAGTCGTCCGATGGCGGCGACTCCATTCTCGGTGGGCTAACCAACATTCCCTCCGCCATGCCCACCAGCAAATTTGGCATATCAAACAGTGCCTCTTCATCGATGAACTCATGTTCCGGCATTGCCATACATTCACCACCCGTGTCATCACTTCCCGGCAGTCCCACAACCGTGCTCCGGTCACCGCCACCCGTTTGTTCCTTAATAAACGCCGCTGCACCAGCTGCAGCACTACGTATATCCGCCGGGGACGGTGACGCCGGTATGGGATACGAATGAACGTGATTTGGGAAATTCAGTACAGCGTCGCTGCCTTTGAGTGCCAAGGCCGCCACGTCGTAGGCGGCCGCGGCCATCTCAGCCGTTTGGTAGGTGCCGAGCCATATACGTGTAGTCTTACGTGGCTCCCGAATCTCCGACACCCACTTGCCGCTTCGACTACGTATCCCACGATAAGTATGGTGTTTTCCGGTACCTGGCCGAGGTGAGCCACCGGAGGAGGTGGAGCTCATGGCGGTCTTTGATGGTGATTTGATCTTTTCAGAAGATATACTCTCACTTGCAGACGCAGTCGCAGTGATAGGTATATTCACAATAGTATGTGCTGATTGGTCCCCCTGGTGCACATTAGGAGAAAGAGGAGGAAGAGAGTCAATGGGCGGTGAGGTAGGGTTTGGAGGTTGGTCTACTAGGCGCACGTTAGTAGAGTTTAGAGGGTCAGCTTCAGCCATATATATATATGTGTGTGTGTGTGTGTAAGTAGGTAAAGGTAAATTGGTGATGGGTGAAGAATTAGGAGAGATATTGAGAGGTTATGTTTGGTATATATAAAAGGGGGAAGATAGTGTCAAAAAAGTGAAACCGTGGGGAATTCGTGGACACCAAGTTGTGAGTTGCAGCTAGGGTTTTAGAATGTGTTTCAGTGTTTGTGTGTGTGTGTGAGTGATATGATAAAGAAAGCACACGGATCAAGGGCAAGCCAGAAATTAGCTGTTATCTAATATGTTTATGCACTTCCATACAGCCATCGACTTGTCACACATCTATTTTTGGGGCAACTTCTGGTTGTGATGCATTCAATAAATAGAAATATAGTGGTCATGCAACTGGAAAACAACTTACTGCTAACCAAGTCCCATTTGTACACAAAAGGGTGTGAGATTACTATTCTAGGTTATGAGAAAAAAAAATAATAACTTTGGAAACTTAAGAAGGTTTGTTACCTAGCTAGTCTCTTGCATTACTAAAATATCATTTTTAGACGTATCTCTTTTGTGGGTATACCTCGAGAATTCATCGAACATGCCTTGAATTATATTGACTATCCAAATCTCGATCAATAACAATTTTTTACCAATAAAAAAATTGTAATATATTTATAGAATCAGAATGAAAAACTTGAAAACATAAAAAAGGGGGATATGAGGATACTACTTACAAAATTTCATCCACTATCCGAAAGTTGATGATCAGTTCAACAAACGCCTCCTTTTTTTTTTTTGAGAAAATTCTCAATAAAAAAAGAAAAAATGGAAAATATGGCCAACCAATAGTGCCTATAGAAGTGTTATTACAAGATTATGTGTGAAATTGGTTTGTAACCTATGTGATCAGGAAATTTAGCATTAAACATGGCAAAACTTCTTCAAAATTGGTGAAAGCAAAAGAGTTTTGTAGGCACCAAAAGTCGAATATGACGTACGTGCAACCTTCCAAATGCCTCCTATCAATCAAATCATCCAGTGTACCTTCTTGTTGTCTATAATTTTCCCTGATTATCTATGAAATAAGATAATTACTATTTTGAATTTTATATTTACATATTTTTTTTCATTCACTTTTATCATATTATCTATTTATATCACAAGTTAAATAATTTAATTTTTGATTATATCGTTGCTCAATATAATTTTTATTTTAGATATTATTCACATATATATATATATATTAATATTTTTTTAAGATCAGGTATTTAAAAAAATCATCATTTTTTTAAAATAATAAATAAAAATTAATTTTAAATTATATAATTAAAAAAATAAAAAAAATAAATATTTAATATAATATAACCAAAATTTTATATCATATTATGCTTTCAGACACAAATTATAGTACTCGAGTTTAACAATTACACAGCAATTCTCTTTTTCCCCTTCAAAAATGATCTATGTATTGACCGGTCCATTTATCAAAAATAAGACCTAAATTCCTCCATGGAGCACCAACTCAATGGTTACTTGCAAGTCATATAAACTTTAGATCGCTTGTTATAATGTTCCCTCTTTCTCACTTTCATGTCAGTTTTATCATGTAGGGTACGACTACGGTTCTAAAAAATTATTTTTTGAAAAAATACTGAAGTTACTATAAAATAGGGGTGTAGTTTGTAATAAAATGAGATAGTTTGAAATTAACCCTAATATTCTATTTTCGACCTGAGGTTTTTTTTTGGGTCATAACTTGACTCTATTTAGTATTTGGTTTTAACGTCACCCAAAAGAACTTCTGGTTAACCCTAAGGGAAAATTCAAGTGGTAATAAAGACAAATTATAAACTTAAATGTTTTAAGTTTGAATCTTGACAATTCCTCATGAATATTATAGTTTCGGCGTTGATGACTTATCTTTGATCGGACGGGAGAGAGAATTAGTTGAGGTATGCATAAACTAATTTGGACATCTCTAACCGTTGAACAAAAAAAAAACTTCAGATTTGATCCGACCCATCTTTGATACCATAGTCTACCATGTCAAGGATGAAATTTCAAAAAACAAAAAGTCTAAACCTTGTTTTAGTAGGGACCCGGATGTGTTCCTAGATGATATATAGTTAGCCAAGCAGATTTCCTTCTTCCACGAATGGCTAGAAGTCTCTTCCACACAACTTGTGGATGTCACACAATTTTGGTACTGTTCATGAGTCATTTCATATGGCCAAATCCTTTGCCGAATTGTTGCTTAACCTTTTTGGGTATGATTGCTTTACATCGTCCGGACAATGAAAGAGCTTGATTCCATTTATATTGACCTCTTATTTTTGTGAATTTTCGAATCTATCTATAAATTTTCTGGATGTGCATGCACAACCATCCGAAAAAAAAGAGAAGTTTGTTTAGGAACATGTTAGGTTTTTTTGATTCCCAAACAGAAAGTACAAATAGAGAACACTATACCAAGAGGAAAGAGATAAATGGGGTATTGTGTTTCGCTTTTGTAGGAAGGCGACATATGAGGGTGTCAATTTTACTATTAATACGAATTCGATTTGATACAAAATTCAAAAATGACAAGATTAATTATCGAGAATAATAAATAGATTAAATTAAAATTAAACATGAATAACACGATTAACAAGTATTGTAGATATAAATAAGTATTTAACAAATAATGTAAATAAAAAATAAGTATTTTAAAATTTTTAAAATAAAATTATATGAATTCTTGTAAAATTAAATAATTTTTTAATAAAATAAATATTAACACGAACTCAATATGTATTAAAAGTGATATGACATAAAAATAACTTGGTACGATATAATTGACACTCTTACTGACATATGAATGACGACTTCTTGAAACGACGCGAGCCAGGGGAGGTGATTTCTGTGGTTGTGAACAACATGAGGTACCAATTGATCTAATAATACATTTAGGGCTTGTTTGGTATGGGGGTTTGGGGGGGTTTGAGAACATGGGGTGGAGAGTAAACCCCTTAAACCCAAGGTTTGGTGAATGTGTGTCTTGTACACATCATCTTTTGTTTGATTGGACACCCCCAATGTACGAAACATCGAAAGTAATATTAGGTAAAATAAAAATAAAAATCCACACCAACACATTGGTGATGACTAAGTTTATAATATAAAATATAACAGATTTTAATAAACTTATTCGATGGTCTCAAATAGATTCATGCAATGACTACCAATATCTCTTTCAAAATTATTCATATTACACTGTGCCTTTAGATACAAATTACACCTAATATTTCAACAATTTAAGACTAGACTGGTCGACTAAAGATACTCCAAGCCTTAATTCAATTGATATGAATCAGAAGCAATATATAACAAAAAACTTGGGTTTCACTTGTACTTGTAGAGAGTGTATCCTATAGCAAATGAGAAGTTGCATTAGATAAAAAAATCAATTTGGATTTTTTCATTTGTCAAACATCTCTAAATGTATTAGGAAAACCCCATTTACCATTGTGGGTGGATTATCATAAGAGCATTACCATATTTATTAAATTAAGACGGTGGTGGTGGGCGGTGACGGATACTTTTGAGCGACAGTGTGATAGCTGGTGGTGAATGACGGTAGTGATGATGGTGATGAACCTAAGCCACCAGAGAACTTATTTAAATCCTTCTCAGATTCAGGCGGATTTGGTCTCATCTTCCTTCATATTTGTCTAGTATTTATATACTTCTACACAAGCATGCAAACACAAGTTTCTCTTATTTTTTTTCTTGCCAATCACCCATAAAACAAGTTTGCAAAATAGGAAAATTTTGATGTGTTTTTTGAGTTACTTTTTTGGCATATGTTATTAAGGATATGTGTACATGTCTGACTCTATGTTTATTAACTGTATTTTAGTGTACCTGTCTGACGATCTGTGTTTATGGAGGATGTTATTATGCATGTATGATGATCTGTGTACCTGTCTGACGATTTGTTTTATTAACTATATTTTAGTGTATCTATCTGACGATTTATGTATCTGTCTGACAATATATTTTTATTAATTTTATTTTAGTGTACCCGTTTGATGATCTGTATTTTATGGAGAAAAATGTACATTATGATGGCGTAGGTTTTTAGAATAGATGTTTCAATTATGTGATGACTTTGTTGTTATTTTTGCAATTTTTAAGGTTCGTTAGTTATGTCACTTGTTTTGACTTTTCAATAGGTACCTAATGCAAAATTAAATTGACGATTGGATTTTTTTTAGGGTAATTTAGAAGCCGGTACAAAAATTTAGACTTATTTGAGCTAAATTACATTAAAAAAACTTATTTTGCCCTAAGTGCATTTTTTTGAAAAAATACTAAAAGGGTATTTATTACTCCATTACTCTCTCACTCTCTCTTTCCTATTTTCTCTCTATCTATTTATCTCTCTCCCTCTCTCTCTCATATTGATAAAAAAAATTTAAATATGTAAAAATTTGATTTAATTTTTTCATCTCTCTCTCACTCCTTCTCCCCTTATTTCCTTATTCTCTCCCTTTTTCTCTCTCCTTATATCAATGTTACACAACACAATTATACTAATCAGTTACACCAATTAGTTACAATTACCATATAATACACTAAACAGTTACTCATGTGTTCTAATAAACTAAACAGTTATACTAAACAGTTATACGAAATTACAACACCAACTCAATTTGTCATTTTGTTATTTACATAAATCAAAGAGTTACATCATTTAGTATCACGATATGGTTACATCAATTATATACACCAAATTGAGTTTATCATTACACAAAAGACTTTATCATTATACTAAATTTGATATATATGATTGGTGTAACGATGTCGCGATACTAAATAGTGCAACTATTAAGTTTATGTAAACAACTGAATGACAAATTGAGTTGATATTATAAATTTGTGTAATTGTTTGATGTAACTGTTTGGTTTATTAGAATGCATGACTAACTGTTTGATGTATTATAAGACAATTGTAACTGATTGATGTAACTGATTAGTGTAATTATGTTGTTGTAATGTTGATATAAATAAAGAGAGAAAATAGGGAGAGAGTGAAATGGTTACAGAAAATAAGGGGAGAGATGAAAAAAATAAATCAAATATTTACATATTTGAAAATAAAATAAATTATCAATGATAGATATAGAGAGAAAATAGGGGAGAGATAAGGAAAGTAAAAGGGAAAGAGAGAGAGAGAGATGGAGAGAAAATAGGGGAGAGATAGTGAAAGAATCTAATGAAATCTTTACATATTTGATTAGATATATAACTGCCAATTAAGAATGCATAAATTAAGGAAGGGTGTTTAGGTAAAAAGGATTTTAATTCATTTGAATTTTGTACCTAAACACAAAAAGTTTTATAAAAATTGTACTTAATGGAATAAACAACTTATCCATACACTTTTGCCTAAATAAGTCTAAAAAATTGTACCCACACCCAAAAAACCCTTTTTTTTATAATCTTATTGGGTCTAGATACCGGCCTCGAAAAAACTCCAAAAAAACAAGCTAAATGGTCCATGGCCGGACTTGATATTGCCATGACCCAGTGGGCAATGAGTTGACCCAGTTTGTCATGTAGGCCGAAGGATGGTAAGCTTGGCCAACCTAGGAAGTTGTGTGGTTGAAGTAGCCCACAGCCCCTGGCCGAATGGACAAGGAGAGTTAAAAATGTTGAATCTATATTTTTGAGTTGTTACGAAAATACCATTTAGAAAATCAATTAATAAAGATCTAAATATTTAATTTCCCTCTTAATTACATGATTTTTTCCTCCCAATTTTAAATTCAGTACTCCAAATTATTTTTTTATATAATTTAACAAAATAAAATTTAATTCTAAAATAAGATAGTTGAATTATTCACTGCTTAAGATCCATTAAGATTGGTCCAATAAAACGATCGTTGAATGCCTTTGGATCTGGCGACTGGCCTATCAAAATCCATAGAAAGAGACGAGGCATTGACTGGTGGGTTGGGTCAGCTTGACTCAATCCAATGCCGACCAATGGTCTCAACTAGGCTTTTAATGAATCGGATCTTGATCTATCCAAATCCGAATTTCGAATTCGATCCGTTTACCCGATAAATTTTAAAGTTTTAATTCATATCCGCATCTATTAATAATCAAATATCTTATCCGACTACCGGATTCGACATAAAAATTTGAATCTCACCAAAATTTTATAAAAAATTAATAATTTTATCAAAGTTAACTTTCAATATAATTTAATCAACTAATCATTTTATTCAATAATTTCTGTTTAATTCCATGTCAATCTCATTAATAATCTAATTAGGTATATATGTATATATAATAATTTCTTACAATTAAATATATATATTGGACCAAATTTTTATCAGATCGAATTTCAATGTATCCAAATTTAAATATATTTAAAGAAATTTAATCGAATTCGGGTAAATAAATACAAATATTAATACATATTCAATTAAATGGACTTGAATGCGGATCGAATTTCGATTAAAGTCCGCTCCATTGACAAAACCATCCCAAATATTTGAGTCAATTAGAATGAGATGGTTGTTGTACTTTTCTTAAACATGGATAATTATGGTTGAGAATTTTCTCTACGCGTTTGTATGACCATATATGCAAATGCCTTCATTTCACATTGGGAATTCAACTAAGGGGTCCCTCTGGGCAGCTCAAGGCTCAATCAAGAAGGTTTCAACACTATTGACAAGAGGACCAGGGCACTAGCCACATTACCATCAATGATCGTAATGGGTTAGAACCACTAGGATGATGGTTCGAGTGTCAAATTTCTAGCTGTTGACTGGTGTGCGCCACGTCGTACTCACGAAAATGATTTATTTTTAAGGGTGATAGAAAATTTATTGGTGCACCTCCATAGTCGGCAAGAAGTCTTTGATTGGTCAATGGGCCGGGTTTTTTATTTGGGTAGGGTAAAAGAAGGATTGACGATGATTTTACCCATGAGGCCAATTTTTATGGGCAATCTTATCATTTTTTTTTTGTGAAAATTGTTAAAAATTATAAATTTTATACTTAATTTATAAATAAGTCCAAACATGTACTTTTTAAGGTATGAGTTTCCGCTCAATTGAATTTTTTTGTCATGTAATCAAAACTAATTTTTTTTTTAAAAATGACAATATTACCTATTGTGTATTGTACGTTGCCAAACCGAAGTCTAACGAGAGCCATTGTCTTTCTCATAGGTAAATCCAACTATTATTCCATAGAAACTCACCACTACCACCACCCACCACCCAGGGACAGAGCTAGGATTTCCTCCTGAGAGGGGCTAAATAGTGGCATAACATGATATTTTTATTTAATGTGGGTCATTCAATAATATTGTAAATGTCAATTTTTCATGTGTATATGATATATCAGAATCAACCTCACATGGTATATTATAATCATTTAATAAAATAAATAAAATTAATTTAAACTAAGTCAAATAAATAGATGTAAAAATAAATCAATTCTCGCCTTAAAAGTGCACACCTCTAGCCAAATCTCTCTATTTTTTTTAATATTTTTTTTAACAGATCCATAAAAAAAAAAAAAGACCTAGTCATTGTAATTGTAGTCGCCGGCTGTTATATAAAAAGTGGAGTTAGAGAGAGAGAGAGAAAGAAACTAAAATTATAAAATATTCAAGCCTCCTTCATTTTTTTAAGGTTAGAGACTTTGTTAACTTAGAATTATTTCAAATAATATATTCTAAGACTATAGTTGCGGTATAAATCTCAAATTCATATAATCATTTGTAAATTATATACATTAATAAAATAAATTTTAAATTATCATAATTACTCAAACTTAAGACGTACAAATCAGCGTCTTTATCTTTCTTTCGATTAATAATATTCACAGCACATAGAAAGAACAAGGTACACGTGTGACATAAAGCATATACATTCCCTTCTTCATATAGAACAACCCACCACTCTTTTGAGTGTTTAATGGCAGTTAGCCACTTATACCACTTGTTGAATTTAAGTTGTGTCTTTTTTTATTATTCCATTCAAAACCATGTTGGGGTCCATAAACTAGCTGTGATCATAAAAAATTGTATAAGGCCGACTGCATAAAATGAGAAGACAAACTCTAGGGGATCTTCTTTTATATTTCGCTATTGTCATGCTACATCGAGTTTCATACTATGAGGGGTAAAATTTATCTTTAAGAATAGTGATTACTCACGACTTGATTGATAAATTTTTTTCGATCTCTTTTTATTATTGGTTTTACATCCATATCCTTATAATATTTATGACTGATCTAACCTAGCCAAAATTTGTTGATAATTACTAATACACTGATGATCATTATATATTTATACACATATTTCTATATTGTATTCATGTATATGAGTTTGACTTGGACTTTTTTTTTTTTTTTGGGGGGGGGGGGGGGGTTCAAAACACAATGTTTTGGAGTCAAATAACAGCTAAAAAAAGTTGTTGTTGAGATCGATTCAAAAAAATAATTCTTTTGGAGTCAAATTACATTATTTTTGGGTGATAATACAGCGTTTTGAGGTGTTATTGATAATGCATACCCATAATCTCAAAGGATAAGTCAAGTGATAACAGGGATGAACTGTAAATTCAGATGTCCTAAGTTCGAATCTCAACAACTTCTTGGGGTTAGGCCATGAGGTCCCTTATGGATACCCTAGTCCCAGCGTGAATGACCTGCATTTGACCGGATCGAGAAGAGAATTAGTCGAAATACGCCGTAAACTGACCCAAACATTCCTTACCGGTGAAAAAACAAAAAGAAAAATGATGCATACCCACTTACAAGGACATGCATGACAATTGGCAGTTTTATGAGGATACAATAGACTGTTGAGAATTTTTTAATTTTTTTTAAATTAATCTCAGGACAGGACTGTTGTTGAGGTTGAAATGCTTGAAAAGTCAAGCAGTAACAGAAGTGGGATCGCTCAAAAACCGCCCAAAAGCCTTTTTACTTAGTTCTTTGACAATGAAACACCAATCCTCACCCCAATAACGTTCTTCACGCCTTACAATAAGATAAAATAATAAATCTAAATAAGGTTAGCATAATCCTATTGATTAGAATAGCACCTCTCTCTCTCTCTCTCACACACACACACACACTCACACTTCATGTCCGTGTGGGATTTCTCATGCAGGCCCAATAGTGACTTGTAGGCGGTCGTAATGGAAAAAAATTAGTATTTTAACATTTCCACTTGACAGTATCACGCGATGTTCACACTGATGAAGAATAGTCATGTTGCCTCAGAAAAGAATTTAGAACTGGGAAGCTCAATACCATTCAAAGTGTGGGTCATAAACTCATTTTTTTCCCTTTGACCAAAGGCTTGATTTAAATAATTCCACACAAAGTCCCAACAACTCACCTCACCCTAAACCCCAAATCCTCACCCTTATAAGCCTTCTAACAACCTTTTGATTTCCTAAAACCCTCTCTCTCTGTCTCTCTCTCAAAAGTGGGCACAACTATGTGTTGGTTATCTTCTCCTACATCCTGTAAATGCAATTCAGACCAACCAAAACTTCCCTCGATGGGACTACAGGAACCCAAGTTGTTGACTCCTTTGGTTTCCCAAAATCCAACATTTAAACAAGGTGAGGACCATAACACAAACAAAAAAACTCATCTCTCTCTTGCAATTACAGAAGCCAAATGCATGGCCAACATAGCTCTTCCCATGATATTAACAGGCCTTTTACTCTACTCCCGCTCTATGATCTCCATGCTCTTCCTCGGTCGCCTTGGCGAGCTCTCTTTAGCCGGCGGTGCACTCGCTCTCGGATTCGCCAACATCACCGGTTACTCAATCTTATCAGGGCTTTCCATGGGAATGGAACCCATTTGTGGCCAAGCTTTTGGAGCCCAAAGATTCAAGCTTCTTGGCCTCACCTTGCAAAGAACAGTAATTTTGCTTCTTCTCACCTCAATCCCCATAGCTTTTCTTTGGTGTAACATGAAGAAAATTTTACTGTTTTGCGGTCAAGAAGGTGATATAGCCACTGAAGCTCAATCCTACATTATGTATTCTCTTCCAGACTTGTTGTCTCAGTCATTTCTCCACCCTCTACGTATATATCTTCGATCACAATCCATAACACTGCCTCTAACTTATTGTGCAACACTTTCAATTCTTCTCCATATCCCCATCAATTACTTCCTTGTTTCAGTGCTCAAATTGGGAATCAAAGGCGTCGCAATAAGCGGTGTCTGGACTAATTTGAATTTCGTAGGATCATTGCTTGTCTACGTTAAATTGTCCGGAGTGTACAAGAAAACTTGGGGTGGCATTTCCTCAGATTGCTTGAAGGGTTGGAAATCTCTGCTGAATTTAGCTGTTCCAAGCTGCATTTCAGTGTGTTTAGAATGGTGGTGGTACGAAATCATGATTTTACTATGTGGGTTATTGCTAAATCCTCAAGCAACAGTAGCTTCAATGGGAATTCTGATTCAAACCACAGCTTTAATCTATATTTTTCCATCTTCTTTGAGCTTTGGTGTATCAACTAGGGTAGGAAATGAACTGGGTGCTAACCGGCCCGAGAAAGCGAAACTTGCCGCCATTGTTGGCCTCTCTTCAAGCTTTATTCTGGGATTTTCAGCATTGTTCTTCGCCATTATGGTGAGAAATATATGGGCCAAAATGTTCACACAAGATTCGGAAATTATAGCTTTGACATCATTGGTTTTGCCCATAATTGGGCTATGTGAGCTCGGAAACTGCCCACAAACAACAGGCTGTGGTGTTCTAAGAGGAACAGCTCGTCCCAAAATGGGTGCAAACATCAACTTGGGATGCTTTTACCTTGTGGGAATGCCAGTGGCTGTGTGGTTAAGCTTCTACGCTGGTTTCGACTTCAAAGGACTGTGGTTCGGCCTTTTGGCCGCCCAGGGCTCGTGTGTTGTGACCATGTTGTTCGTTTTGGTCCGAACCAATTGGGTGGTTCAAGCCCAGAGAGCCAAAGAGCTGACCGGAACCATCTTTGTCGATGGTGATCACAACAATGAAGATGAAGAAAAGTTCATACATAAAAAAACTAGTGATTCGTTGAGTTCAACAGACAATACAAAGCTTGACCAATCACCTGTTTAATTAACTGAGATTATAAGGTTTTTTTTTTTTGGGGTTAAGTACAGGAGACAAAAAGTGAAAATGTAGGATTAGAGTTCCTCTTTTACTTTGAAATCATCCACTTGGAGGTTTCTTCACCATATATATAAAAAGATTTGTCATTTTTCACAAATTCATTCTCTATATGATACAAGTTTATTACAAGAGAAGTTAAATGTCGAACCCTTAAACTACCTTCTTCATCTTTCAACTCAACTTTTAGTTGTTTCAATTTAACACATTCTATTCAATTTTTCGATTCGAACAAATAAAAAAATCTACTAAACGACGGCAATTAATTGCTACAATTTAGATTAATAAGTATTAAATTGGTTAATTTTAAAGTTGGTGGGAATTTATAAGATGGGAAACATATTTGAAAGCTGTGGGCAATCTGGTAGATTAATGCTTTGAGACTATTATCATTCACATGGTACAAAAGAAAACAAAGAAATGTTCCATTTTTGCCACTTGGGTGGACCAGTCAAGATTTGCAACCGCCGGCTACGTAACCGAGTAAACGACCTTCTCTCTTTTCTCTATCTCTCTCTCTCTCTCTCTCTCTCTCTCTCTCTCTGGATGAGTTGGGCATGGGGGGATGTAGTTAAGCATATACCTGAATTTGGCATTAGGCAGAAGAGGATCATCACCAAAGAAAAATTGCTGATGCCATTGGTCATCACCCCCATGAAGCTCAACTGGCAACCCTACCCAATCAACTCTCCACTTGTATCGATTTCTCATTGTCATCTACAAAAATAAAAAATAAAAAAAAATTAATAGTATTGTTGCTCCTTAAACTATATATTTTTCATCAATTTAGTTCTCATTGTATCAATTTTATCAATTTTGTCCCTAAAATATTCAATTTGTGTCATTTTGGTCCCTACATAGACGGACTGTTAAGTTTTTGATAAAATGATCACGTGATATCGTCTAACAAAATGACACGTGATCATTTTCATCAAAAAACTTGACGGATTGTCTGATTAAGGACCAAAGTGACACGGATTGAATATTTTAGGAATTAAATTGACAAAATTGATACAATGAGTACTAAACTGACAAAAAAAATACATACTTTAAGGATCAAAAATACTATTAACCCTAAAAAAAATATTTCTTCACTAAAATTGCCTCTTTGCATAAGACATTCTATAATATAAAACAGGGTAGGTTTCAATAAGTCCATCCGACGGTCTTCAATAGACTCATCCAACGGCCACCAACATCTCTCTCAAAATCATTCACATTAAATTTTACCTTCTTCTTCTCACTCTTCACTTTCTCTCTAAGATATTCACTCATCACTTCTCCAAATTAACTTGTTGGTTTACGTTGTACCGTGCCTTCAGGCACAGGTTACTCATAGTATAATTATAATCATTGAATAAAGTTAAGGTTTTTCTATTATTTCATACTTTTCATGATTTGAAAATTGAAAGGACTCGAGCATTCCATTCGGATCCAGACTATGGATTGAAACTCCAAGGATGAATTTCAATCCAAAATAGCCTCTCAATTTGAAAATCATGTAAGACTAGACTACATCATCTTCTTGGAAGCTCGCAGATGGAGGACGCGACAGCATCCTAACTATTAAGAAAATATGAAGATTTTTTTGTTTTAGTTCATACTTTCGGTTAGTTTGAAAATAAATTAATATGCTGTGAAAATGTTTAGAAAGCAAAATGTAAACACGAAAAATACAAAATTTTGTTCCAAAAAAACATCGACTTTAACATTCCGCAACATCTCGAAACATCCCGAACATTTTGATGAAAAGGAAA
This sequence comes from Ilex aquifolium, assembly GCA_951799425.1. Lineage (NCBI taxonomy): Eukaryota > Viridiplantae > Streptophyta > Magnoliopsida > Aquifoliales > Aquifoliaceae > Ilex > Ilex aquifolium. The sequence goes on from OX637392.1 coordinate 4,322,161, forward strand.
TGAAAATTTTGATTGTGGCCTACAAGATCCTAATCCTGTTGTGAATTTTGGTGTAAGATTCTAAGGCGACTAAGGTTGAGGTCGGCATCATTTAACCTTTTCTCATGTAGAACATTCTCATTTGGGCAACGGAATAATCAAAAATGTTCTTTCGGGAAACTTCATGGATAAAATTATACACGTGATATATTTTTATTAGTTAAAAAGTGAAGGGTATCATACGGAAATTTTTTTTTTTTTTTTTTTTGGGGTATTATAAGAGACCCAAATAAACGTAATATGACGTCACTTTTTTTTTAATTTCAAAAAGTATCATTGCGTCAATTAATCTAATTCATTTGTGATGGCCTACCTTCGATTACATTCTGTCTCGTATGCAACCACCTGTCCTTTATCCAATTTGAAAAACAAATCTTTTTGTCGTAGCATCAACATTCTTTATCAATGTAACAAACTTCATTTCATCTAGATCAATGGCTTGGACCGAGTCTAATTAACTCTTTGAACGTTTCACTTCAACACTAGTTTAGATTCATTATTGTATATTGAAAAACTAAGGTAATCCCGTGCAAAACGCACTCTTCTCGTATCGTAGTTCAAATGGTTATTGTGGTTAAAAGGTAAATATAATTTAAAAATTTATTGTAGTTAAAAAGTGACAAATTTAATACGATTTAAAAGTTAAAATGTAAATGATAAGATAAGTTGACGAGCCCAAATCTAACTGGGCCAGACCTAATAAATTAACTAAGCCCAAGTCAGCTAAAAGGCAGTCCAGACCCACTTTGTCAATCCGACCCAGTCCAGAATCCAAGGAGCCCGGGAAGATAAAAACACGTGGGAGAAAGACTATCAGGATATGCATTCATGAAGATCAATCATACCTTAATTGTATTTACCAAAGAAGTGGTACCCTCTCCCACACATCACCGCCTCACCAAACCTATATATTGTAAACTCTCTCCACATGGAGAGACATCTCACAACATCTCTCCCAACACACTACACCCTAGAGTTTCGTTTCTCTACACCTCCCTACACACCAAGTTTCTCTCTCTTAACCACTGTAATTCTCCCGGAGTATACTCTCCCGGTTACTTTATTCATCAATAAAGACCTCCGGCCACCGCTACCGTTTCTCGAGAGTGGAATAGGTCACCTGGACCGAACCACTATATATCTTTGTATTGACTCAATATTTACATTCCTACCATTGATTGCTTTATTTATTGCTCATTAATTACATCTCTTCATATACTCGACTGTTGATCTTGTACAAAACCAATTTGTGGATCATCATAAGTAATTAAATTTAAATGATCACAGTAGTAGTTGTGTTTTATGTTAAAAACATGGAGGTCTAACAAACCAAACAACTTCTTTCTTTCTTTTTTAGGGTAAGTATCAAATCAAACTTCTTATCGTAACATGTCATGGTGCTTTGGACAAGAAGCTTCGAACAATTACCAACTTAAGATCGCAAATTCATATCTGTAAACAATTTATAATTCGGGTAACCCCGAATTTAAAGTAATTATATTCGGACTTTTTTTTTTTTTAATTAGTTGTTATCTACAATGGTCGGCCTATTGGCCGCCCTTGGTACACTTGATCAAGAAGGTTGACATTTTTATTTAAATAGTCCAAAAATAAAAATAAAAAAGGGTTGAAAAAAACACGAGTACTATTAAAATTAAGGGACAAAAACAAAACCCAGGTTCTGACAATGGCATTGGATATGTGGATATGTCTGTAGGTATATGTTTGTTTAAGGGTTAATTGCACTGGAGGTCCCCAAAGTATGGAGTTTGTCTCATTTTAGTCCCTAATATTTTAATTACATCATTTGGTCCCTAAAGTATTGAATATGTTTCTATATGGTCCCTAAAGCAGACAACGTCCAAATTGCTAACGATTTTTTATCATAAATTTGTCATGTGATACTTAAATATGGACAAAAAAATAATTTGGATAATTCTTGACCAAATTTTTACTTAAATTTTGGTTAAATAGTTACCAAAATTACACAGTTTTGATCATGAGTTATCCAAATTTTGGTCAAAAGCTACTCATATTACACTTTTTTTGTCAAGAGCTACCCAAATTTTATGTAAGAGTTATCAAAATTATTTTTTATCCATATTTATGTATTATATGACAAGTTTATGATAAAAAATTGTTAGCAATCTTGACGTTGTCTACTTGAGGGACCATATAAAAACATATTCAATACTTCAGGGATTAAAATGATGTAATTGAAACATTAGGGACCAAAATGAGATAAACCCCATACTTTGAGAACTTCCAGTGCAATTAACCCTTTGTTTAAAGACACACACACGTACACCCACAAGGCAGTCACTCATATTAATTAACCTTAATTTTCGGAACCGTTAATAGTCGATATATATACTATTAATTAAAGGATAATCTGGATTTTGTGCCTTTATTGTAGAATATCTATGAATCCATTAACCACTCGTAATCATCCATAATTTTCAATATTTATTTATTTATTTGCATTTTTATATTATATCTATCTACTTCTCTTCAAAACTCGCATGCTGCTAGTAAACTTCAAAAGAAAGAAGAGTGAAGAAAAGAAAATTGCAGGCCGGGGCCATCTAGAAAATTAAATAAACAAACCTACCACCGCATGGGCGGCCAGTAGTTGGTGTTCCAGCTAGCAAACCACCGTCGTCTTGTGGCTGTGCTCCGCCGGCTGACCTACCTTTCGTGTTTGTCATCTAATGAAAGTAACTACAATTAAACAGCCAATGTGATGATATTATAACTACAAATGCTACTTGAAATGAAAATTAAGTTCCAATGGAAAGAAAGGGACGGTTGAGTAAGATTTTCGCTGGATGACACAATAATTATAGGTGTCAATTGTATCGGGTTAAACGGTTATATGTCGGGTATAATCGGGTTTGTGTGTAAAACTAATAAATCCGTATACGACTCATTTAAGTAAACGAATGAAAATTTTTAAACCAAATACGATTCATTTATTAAGCGGGTTAAATGAAATGACTTGTTTAATTTTTTTTATTAATATTAAACTTTTTTAAAAACTTATCTAATTAATAACTAAATATATTATTTTAGCTACTTTTGTAATAATTATTAATTTATTATTATATTAATTTTATTAATTTTATTTAAACAAATAAACGGGTTGACATGCCTCACCCGAACACGATCCGTTTATTAAACGAGTCTGACGATTTACCACCGAACCCGATAAGACCTTACTCAACCCCACTTAACTCCGTATTAATTCATGTTGATTAATCGTGTCATGTCAAATTTTGATAGCTTAAATACAACAAAATTGAATGGGGGAGTTCCTACAATGAATAGAGATAGCGATTGCTGAATGATGAATGATGAACCTGAAATAATTAAAAGATTAGGAAAGGGGCTGGGTGAACACCCGACTAATCCCCTCCGAAGCTTAAGTCAGTCGGCGTTGGGTACCAGCACAAAGTATTTTTTCATTCTGAATTGCATACATTTGTTCATCTTTCTAAGAAGTATTTATACTTGGACTAGCAATGAGTGCAAGGACTTTGAGTCTCATCTCAACATTCAATGACTCGCACTCTTATCTATGCATAATGAGTGTTCTCCCCTCAGATTCTTACAAGACTGATGTAATCGGGTGATCGGATGCTAGCTCAGGGCACGCCGAGCATTTATGGCCCTATCCCCGGTCATTAAATACATCTGATCGGTGCTTGACACCTTTGCTCGAGCGTTTACTGCTCGGGAATAAGCACCTCAGGGTCTGCCGAAAACATCAGGTCGGCGCAATAGCAATTAATGCTTTTGTAATGATGATTGTGTTCGTTGGTCTCAAGGGCACAAAAACTCATTAACAGCCCCGTCAGTCACTCAAATCGTCATTAATGAGCTGGCATGTCCTCTTTAATGTTGGGTTCAATCAGTGTACACTCGACTCTTCTGGGTCATAACTCATCGGCTTCTTCTCCCGGCGCCATTTGAGGTCCATAACAGCTATAACTATCCACGTGTCAGCTCCTAGCTACTGAACCGTCTAAAATTCGGTCAAAAATATTATCCGAATATACATTGAAACGGATACTTGCAAGATGCTAATTTGTAATGGTATATTTTTAAATCAATTTATTATAATGAGAAATAATGCGTTTATATATTATATGCAGTAAAAAACAAGGAAAAAGATAAGAGTTAAAAAAAAAACCCAAAAGAGGGGCGAAATAAAACCTCTCTAAAAGGATACAAGAGGAATCACGCCCCGGCAAAGGCAAAAATTTGACAAAAATCGAAAGGTGATCATCTGATTTAAGCCCAATTGTGTAATGTGTGAGAGTCGTATTGGACATGCCCAAAGAGATGAAGTTATGATATTGGTTTTGTCAAAGTTTACAAATTTCGCTTTGAAGTGTCTGAGTGACTTTATGCTGGGATGGTGGAGGAATATGGTTTTTTTTTTTGTTTTTTGTGTGCGCTAATGACGAATAATCTATGAAAAAGGGGCCAAAGTGTTTTTTGTGTGCATGTGTTTGTATTTGACACATAGAATGGATGGGAAGAAGAAAAAGAAGAAAGAATAAGGGGGGCGTGGGCTAGTTGCGAGAAGGAGCTGTAGGGTTTGTGGCTGTACAGGAGAGAGAGAGAGAGAGAGTTGAAATTTTATTTGTTTACATTTTGCTGAGTTGGAAGTCACTCATTAGATGTCGTGGATGTCCATAAATCTCGTGTTTACTGGACATCCGTGAATAACTTAATCTCAATAACAACAATTACAAAAATCCAAAAATTTACAACATGATGACCTTTTTTTTCAATCTTTACAAAAGGTCGGGAAGGCGGGAGACGAATCTGTATAGTTTGAGGCCATTTATAACTAATATTTATGAATTTTGACTTTCAATTCTTGGCGCATGCTTTCTCAGAAGAGGAAAAATGGATGGTTCATGCATGCTTTCTCATAAGAGGAAAAATGGATGGTTCATGCATTGCACATTTCTACCAGCACACAATATGAACAGCACATTTGGCTGCCTTACGGAAAGAATATTCAATACAACAATGATACCAGCTAATAATAAAACCTCAAATGAGCAAAATAAATCCTACTTGAATAGTTATCTACTTATGTTAACAGACAATTATTGACCCATTTGAAATCCGCTTCCTTATTTATCATTGGTTGGTAATACCCCGTAACAATGTTGACGCCGTTACAATGAATATCACCCTTTCATTACCCCTCTCTCCTAAATTCAACCCAAGTTTTTTTTTTCCAAAGCCAGATTCAATTTAATTTGGATGTCCCTCCGAAAAACATCAAATTTGAAGGTGTTGCAATGCTAAACCACTTAATAAGATGAGATTCAACCATGTACAAAAAAGTTTAATTCACGTTTATTTTTTAAATATAAAACATAATATATAGATCACTTCCCAAAAAAAATCAAATCTAATATGCTGGATCATATCTCTACAGCTAAAGTCTGATTGAAAATCAAATGATGCCAAGTCCCAAGTAATAATTAGGAGACACATTTATTTCTCTTTCACTATAACAGGAGCAAAAAAAAAACTAAGAGTCACCTTTAATAGTAGTACATAACCAGTACAGACTAAATACTTTAAACGAGAATAAGACACATAAATTGATTGCGGATCTACTCCTATTTTCACAAAAGGAGTGTCTAGATATTATGTCGCTTTCATTGATGATTATATTAAGTATTGTTGAGTATATCTAATGAAGCATCATTCTGAATTCTTTTATATATTCACTACTTTTCGTGCAATGATATGCACTTAATATTCTTTTGTAATAAAATGTTTTCGTTGTGATCAAAGAAGAAAAAATTCTTTTAATTCTTTTCGGGATCTATTAAAATATAATGGTATTATTTGTCAATCTTCTTGTATTGACACATCTTAACAGAATGGTATAGCAGAGTGTAAGCATCGACACATTATGGAAACAACACGGTCTCTCTTGTTGTCCATAAATGTTCTAAGTTCTTTTGAGGGAGAAGCAGTTCTTATGCAGTTCATCTGATTAATTGTATTCTCATTATCCTCACTTCTAACATCTCTTCTTTTGAAAAATTGTGGCAAGACACCTAATTATTTTTTCTTCTCCTCCTATCACTCAGTCAGGTTCTAACACCGTGGATCATGCTCCTCATTATCCTCAACGTTGTCAACAGTGTCCAGATATGTTTGGTTTCTTCAATTCTTGTTATTCTTTTGATTTTTGTTCATTTCTCGTTTTTCTATTCACTCTATGTCTAAACCCACTTCTTACAAGGAGACTATACCTAATCCTCTTTAGCAACAGACAATGGATGAAGAGTTCTCTACATTACATAAGACCTGAGCTTGGGAGTTGGTGTCTTTACCCCCTGGTAAACGCATTATTAGTTGTAATTAGGTTTATAAAATCAAAACAAAATCTGGCAGTTTTGTAGAAAGGTACAAGACTCGGTTAGTAGCTAAGGAATTTCCTCAAGAGTATGACCTAGACTATGATGAGACATTTGCCCTTATTGCCAAGATGACCACAGTAAGTGTTGTAATTGCAATTACTATCGTTCATCAATGGAGCTTCTCCCAGATGAATGTGAAAAATGATTTTCTCCAATGAGACATATCTAAAGAGGTTTTTATGACACCTCCTGGAATGTCTCATAGTCCTGGCTCCTAGGGACCGATTTGCTAAGTTTTCATCAGTCATCTGTGACTTGAATTTTTGTGTCAATGATCATGATTCTAATTTTTTTTTTATGGTCCACTTTCTTGAGTTTTATTGTTCTCTTACTTTATGTTGATGATATGATTATTATAGGTGATGACACTCCTTGAATAGAACTATTGAAAAATCAGTTACAAGATCATTTTGAGATGAAAAATTTGGACAAACTTCGATATTTCTTAGGGATTGAGGTTGCTTTCTCTCCTAAAGGTTATCTACTCTCTCAGTTCAAGTATGCATTAGATGTTATTGAGCAAGCTCGTTTTTCAGATCATCGGACAATTAAGACACCCTTAGAACTCAGTGTTAGTTATTCATCCTCATATAACACTCTCTTGTTTGATTCTACACTCTAACGTACTATTATTGAGAGTTTAGTATATCTTACAGTTACTCACCCAAATATCTCATGTTTTTCATGTTGTTAGTCAATTTTGTTCTCCGTATTCATGGGTATCTTCGAGATACTCCGCCTCGTCTTCTATGGAACTTAAGATTTACTCAGATACTGAATAGGCTAGTGACTGTATGGATCAAAAGTCCACCACAGGTTTTTATGTTTTTTTTGGTAACTCTCTTATATCATGGAAAAGTAAGAAATAAACTATTATTGTTCGTTCTTCAACTGAAGCAGAATACCGTGCTATGACATCTACCACAGCTGAAATAGTTTTGTTACCATGGTTGCTTGCTGATCTTCAAATCTCTCTCTCTTTTCTTCCTTCTACTATGTTATTAATGTTTACATTGTGCACCTTTTGTTAGGGTCACCTTGTATGTTTAGTAGTTTATACTGTACTTTTTTTCCCACTTAAGGAATATAATACTGTAAGTTATTCAAGAATAATGTTATGTTACCCAGACTATGTCAATAATGCTATGTTTATCTTTGACTATGTCAATATACCGAGAAAACTACACAAACAATCATGCACACAAACTGCTAATTTACTACTATTAAGGGTGTTTGGGTTTTTTTCTGGTTAGTTTTTGTTTCTTCTGTTATAGTGAAAGAGAAAGAGAGATAAATAAATGTGTCTCCATGCAATCACTTGGGATTCAGGCTGCTGGTACAGCTACCAGGCCTGGGGCTATTCTCGGTGATCTCCAGCCCAGTTGTCTCCATCTCTGGCAACGAAACGCCTTAGGTGTCCTCTCTGTATGAGGAACTCAATTTCTCACTTCAACTGTATACACTCATCTGTGTCTTAACCATGGTCACTATGGAATTTGGAGCACTTGTTCATATTCCTCTTATGGAGCTCAGACTTCATCTTAGAGGGCCATTTAATAAATTTCTTGTGCTAGACTTGGTGCAGCTACCGAGGTGTTGAAAGGTGTGTACTGTTCGATGAGAAATTCTGTTTGGGAGGCCTGAGCCGATCACGCATATCTCCTATCTCCCGAGGTAAAGGGTCTCGATCCCCTAGGGCTGGTTTCCTTTCTTTTCTTGTCCTCTTGCTGATCTGCAGCTGCTGCAACTAATGATTCAACAATGTCGACAAAAGAACAAAGACTTACGGAACAGCTCTTGCAAGTTTCATTCTCTTTTCTGGTGTGCCTCACCCTGAAATAGGAATTAATGGATGCATGCACAAAATGTAAGTAAATCCACACAATGAAACATACATTACTAAAAAGTAATGCATAAAAAGCATGTCAAAGGAAGAAAATACCAAAGTTCACACAGTGCATCACTATGCAATTGTAAGGTTCCTTCATTTTAATTTCAATGAGTTAACTTTCACAAAAGGAAAGAGAAAAGTTTGGGATATTAAGGCTTGACTGAATGGAACAGTGATATAAGCTTACATACAATAGATGACAGACGACAAGCTGAGACAAAAAAGTCACATGGACAAGAAAATGGAAGAACGTGTTCTAAATTTACAACTTGAACTCTCAGCTATGTACCCTCACAGTTTTATATAGAGTGCTGAATTTCTCAATGGATTACTCTAGGCTTGCTTGCTACAACGAGAAGCCCAATATCACCTCTTGCGAGATTCATACTGCCAGTGCTTCTTGGTGAATCAAGAACGAAGTTCAACAATTGTTTTTAGTACCTATATAGGTTGCAATACCTCATCAACTTTTCCAAATGATTTTTATTACTTTCACATATATTTACACAAAGGATTTTATTGAAGATTGTGGCGAAGAACTCTGAATATGGGGCATCTTTGCCCGCCATCATGCTCGACAAGCTACACCGCAATTCTTTCAATGCGAAGCTTTTTTCAAGTTCCTTTATCTGGCCTTCATATCACTGTAAGAAATCTGTTCAATATGATGCTTTCAATTCGACATGGTGAATTTGACATTGTTAAAGTATCTCGAATTCCTTTAATTAATGTCCTTAATTATATCATTTTGTGTTCCCAGTTGTTGTAGCTTTTCTTGAAAACGAAAATTGCAACTTCGTAGCGGAATCAAATGATATTGAATGCTTCTAAGCAATATTTTCACTCTTCCAAGGTATGCAAAAGAAAAACCAATTAAAGATTCACCATGTAGTTTTTAATGAATTACTTACCATATTGTTTAGAGATAATTCTGTAATAGAGATGAGTTGTTGCCCAATTGATGACTTTTTTTGTTCTTTAAGTGTCATTATGGGGTTAGTGAAGATGGTGATTCAATTTTCCCCTTTTGCTACTGAAGCTATAGAGACATGCTTTGTGGAGATTTGATTTTTAGATTTTTAATGTGATTGGTTTGATGTGGTAGTGTGTGTACTGGTACTAAGATCTTTATTTTGTATATAGGGAAGCAAATGCCCTTGCTGATTTTCTGGCTTCCCATGCTGTGCAAATAGGTGGTTGTATTGACTTTTCTGTCTCTGGATCATTGCCTGTGGCTGGGAAGTTGGTATTGCACCAAGATCAGAGATCACTGCCTGTATTAAGGAAGAAGCAGTTTTTGGTATTAAGGCGAGAAGGTGGACCTTCTGGGAACAATAGAAATGGACTGGCCTCTTGAAGGATTAAAGCCAACTTCCATGTTCAATTTTGTATTCTTTGTTTTGTTTAACTTTTGCTACAAAATTTTCTACTGAGCAGTCACATGCTTGGCATGCTGAATTGATGAGAGATTATGCTGCACTGCTGTTGTATTGTGGAAGGCTTTTTGGAGGGTGTATGCTGTTGTGCAGATTGCTCTGCGCTGGACTGCACTGACTAAATTGGTCTGATGCAGCAGCAGTGGCTGGGTGGCATTTGCTTATTCTAAGAAGAAGGAAGATTGTGATGCTGGGTCCTGCTGCAGCTTTTGAGCTGTGTGCTGCTGCTGTGCACTGTTGCTGTTGCGTTACTGTGCACTGTTGCTGCTGCGCTGCACTGTGCTGTTGCTGCTGAGCTGTACTGAGCTGAATTTAGTATTAAATTTTTTGAAGTTATTTCTTATTCATAGATGCTTCTCAATTTGAATTCGTTGGCTTTTTTTGACATGTTACTACAGGAGTAATCTACTGGAATAGAGTTCAGTTTCTATAACTGAAGCTTTGAATTCAGTAATATTTGTGCTAGATAATATATTTTGACTACACGCATAATTGCTGTTATTGAAGAGTTGTCTTTTGAAAACTACTTCTGTGATTGATGACATATATATGTTTTTGAAGTTGGATTCTTATTGCCCAGCTGTTTCTTAGTTTGAATTCATTTGATAACTGCTTCTGTGATTTAGTATTAAATTTTTTGAAGTTATTTCTTATTCATAGATGCTTCTCAATTTGAATTCGTTGGCTTTTTTTGATATGTTACTACAGGAGTAATCCACTGGAATAGAGTTCAGTTTCTATAACTGAAGCTTTGAATTCAGTAATATTTGTGCTAGATAATATATTTTGACACACGCATCAAATCTCATTACATGTTTTATTTTGTTTGAATTATTTTATTGAATTGGTTATGGAATGGTGTTACGAGTATGACTGTAGCGTGAATTGATATAAGTTGTGTTTCTTTAATTAAATGTTTGGTTATATAAGTTATGTGCACACGGTGATATTGTTCGGGGGTCATATTTTTAAGGAAAATTTTGTCAATTTTATTTTTGAAAAATGGCTCATATTGGTTTACGATTTTTCTCAATTTTTCTTGATCAGTTATTGTGTAATATAGAATATTGGGGCGTGGACAATTCCTTTCGATTTTTTTTTATAAGTTATATAGTGTTGTAAATGACATTTTGTCAAATTTTTTTATATTGATTAACACTTTTTCTCAGTTTTTTTATTAACGATTTTTTGTATAATGTTGGCTCATATTGATTGGAGATTTTTCTCAGTTTTTTTGATTGACAAATTTTCGTATTATATAGTGTCTCCGAGTATGGGTAATTACTTGCGATTTTTTAATTTGTTACAAAGTGCCTTCAGGCACGGACAATTACTAGTACATTTATATAATAAGGGAACTTATTTACAAAAAAAAGGATATCCAAGTCTTTCTATGTCTTAAGTTGATTTTTTTATAAAATATTTTTTTATATGTACTTTTTAATAATTAAGTCTAATTTCGTATATCGACTTCCGAATAACCCTAAATAATAATATAGATAGATATTTATGTTGTGGGTAAGCCTAATCCGTCTATTTGGACCGTGGCCCAACATGTACCGTTGGCTGATAGATTGGAGGACTCGGCCCATTGGCGAGACTCAACGGGTCGTCATGAACGTGTGAGGTGCCCAGCTTTGAGTTAGGTTGGAATTAGAGGTGTCAAAACATCATACGATTCGTTAATATGATACAAAATTAGAGAGTTTTGAGTCTTTCTTAAGTCACTCATTTTGTAAATGAATGGGCCCGACACAACACGATTAATAAATGAATCAAATATGAGCGAAGCCAATCAAATCAAATACATTACACGACTCGTTTATATATCGGTTATATACAATTCATATATGACACGAATTCTATATAACACAACTCATTAGACACGAATTAATCAACGAATCAAATATATGTAGAGTATTTTTTGACACAAACCCGTTAAGACTCTATTGACAAGCCTAGTAAGACCCAAAAAAATAATTTAATAGTGTCGTGATACCATGTGAATCTAAGCTAATAATCGTGTGTGTGTGTCACTGTTTTTGTGCAATATGACTCTAATTATTGCTTCTGTTCTTCTGTGGTTGGTTGGCCCAGTATAATGTGGGCTGTCTCTTGGGAGGCTCTTTTATTTCGGCAGATGAAAGTTCATAAACACTACTAGTTAACTAAGATCTCTCAAACCATGTTCAAAAACACACTCGGATCTCTCAAATCACTTAAGTTTCAATAATGAAATACCTTTACATCTTCATACAAAATTAAAAAGTACAGGAAGATTCATGAGAGAGAGAGAGGCAGAGAGAGTGTTAATGGGCAAATTTCCTATAGATGGTACCAATTATTTGTGATTGTCGACTCTGTTTATGTAAAGGTTTCTGATAAGTGGCAAGTAATCTTGTCTACAGTTTTTCGAAAATTACACACACACAATCTCTACTGCAGACCTACTAAGCCCGAGCTGTATCCTCGACACACTTGCTATATCCACTAACGCTTCATCCTACGAACTATTCTACAATCATTCTCATGCTCACCCAGTGGGTGGGCCTGCTAAGAAGAGAAAAGGCCAAAGGCAAGAGGAAAAATATATAAAAAAAAAAAAAATGAAAAAAGCTTATGGTGTATTTTGGTTCTTTACTTCAAAGCTAAATAACAAGAACAACTTCACATGTTTGAAGAATCTGGGTACACTTTTTCTTAGCCACCACGCATACCTTTTGCAGAAGAAGATGAATCTCAGTTCAATATAAGGCCATTCTTGTGTGTATGGCATGAAGCTTGTCTGTGACTACCTATGTTCACTTATGGAGTTACTACTATTGAGCTGTATAGAAACCCAAAGCTATAACTTTTTCCCTTACAAATTGTCGTCTTTCAGCAAACTAAGATTAATAATTTCGTGGTTCCTCTGATTTTTGTATTGGTTTCATGTCTTGGATCCAAATAACTAGTATGCCCGATTTTTGAAATTGGTGTTCTAATTTATATAAAAGACGTACCTAGTACATGAGGCTCTCGCCATTGCAGAAGCTGGAGAAGGTTAAATGTATACAACCTTACTCCTGCGAGCAGAGAGACTGTTTCCTGATCCTCGATTCGAACTGTGACCTCCAGATTACAATGAAATTACCTGATCGTTCCACTAAGACCCACCCTTGGATTCTAATCTATATGTTTGTCGAATATCAAATTGAGAGTGATTTTCGAATCACACTTTCAAATCATGAAAATAATATTTCACGCATAAGATATAAACTCTTTAAATCTCGTAGTAATAAGAGTTTCGTGCAATGAATTTCCTTTTCTTTTCAATATGATTTCCAATCACAGCAATGCAAGGCTGGCATGAAAAGCAACTGGATGCAATTACAAGTACAATTATTGGTGTACTGTTTATGTAAGCTTGTCATGATCAAATTAAAGGCCTCTCCCCCTCTCTGGGACCTCTATTTGAACATCAACATCTCATTACTCAAGATGAATGAGCTGGAATTCAATTGGTTAAGCCAAATTTTACATTATTCAACTTGAAAAAGGCCTATTGAGGTTTGTGGATAACCTGTTCTTCCTCTTATTTACTTCTCTGTTACTGCATTAATACATGTTTACTGCATTAATACATACTCCTCCACTTGGACAGAACCAACCAGTATCATCGTCTAAAATTGAGAGAAGAGAAGTTACTATTCAAACAGCTACTGAACAATGAGCTTTCACAATCTCGAGGGACCATGCCCCCCTAGTTCATAACATAGTTCCATCCATGTTCCTACACAAAGTTAGTTTGATGCCACAAAATAATGTTCGCGAGGGAAAATAATTGAAACTTCTACGAGGGAAAAAAAAAAATACAATATTGAAGGAACCAATCAAAAAGTGAAGTTTTTACAAGGAAAAAAAGAAAGAATACAATGTTGAAAGTAGCAATCAAGAAGTTTCCTCCATGGTTAAACCTTGTAATAGGTTTTCCTAAACTCTATGAATGCCACTGGTACAAGACTTACAATTTAAGAGGCAATAATTAAACACAGAATAATTGGATTCCAAATGATTAAGATACCTCACATAATCCCCCCTCCAAACTCCAAAGTCAAACATGTCTTTTTTATCAGTTTGTTTGTCATTAGTATTTTAATCATTACCAATTTTATATTCTCTTCCCTGTTGCTTATTTAATCATCTTTTGCAGCCACACAAAAAACAAGAAAAAGTTTGTGCTTTAGATTCATTACACTTAAATAGAAAATTGGCCATATAAACCAAAAAGTTCATTGATTGCCCTGGTTGGATTATCCCACAAGAGAGAGAGAGTAGTTGCTGCAACTCAACTAATTGAACCTATCAATGCCAACCCCATAAAGACAGTTTTCATGTAACATATTCAAGTATGAACAAACCTTAAGCTTATATATTCACTATCTGCTATATATACAAATCACAATCCAAACACCACAAACCCCATTGTTTCCTAGTTGAAGATAAAAGGGGATACTTAGGAATTTTAAGTACAGAAACGAATGGGGAAATAAACAAAATCACCAGGAACATATCTAGAACAAGTCCAACCTCCGAAGAGTACCATCTGAGTAGTTTAGATCATAGAAAGTTCATAAGAACTCACTCAAACAACTACAAATTAAACTCAGCATTCACATTATAGTAACATTATGCTTGGTTGTAGATGCAGAAGTAAATGGAGTTGCCTGCAATGCCCAAATCAAAATGTTTCCCATTTCGTCGTTACCACGACTGGCCCTGGCATATGCCTTGTCAAATTCCTCTTCTCCTTCTGCTTTTGCACTAGTATTGGCACTTGCCCAGTTGAGATCTTTTGGTGCTGTTGCAATGGGGTTTTAGCCCCATTGCTGCCAAGAATCGAATTTCTAATCTTCAGCATATCGAGAATTTCAATGTGCTTCTGCACTTTCTTCACCTATAATATACAAATGAATACACATTTTTTTTTAAGTGAAAACACAAACTTGTGCAAGAAATAGATTAACATAGTTGGGTAGCCAAAATTCCTATATACCTGCATTCTCCTCTGCAATTTCTCATCTCCATCAGCAACAATTCCATCTAGTTTAATCAGTTGTGTCATCAACAGTTCAATCAAATTCGACATAAGGGTCTCCCCTACTTTCTTTCCACCAGCAATTTCTGATTCCAAACTTGCCACCTAAAACAACATAAATAAGTACGATCCATCAAAAAGTAAACATCGGGCCTTTCAAAAGACAAAATTGAAGTCATTTGCAAAATTTAACCAAAATTATACCTGCTTAGCAAGTTTGTCAACTTCCAAGCCAATTTCTTTGATCTCTTTTGATGCCTGATCCATCTTTGCATTTTTGCGCGATTCAAGACACCGCCTATCTCTGCTCATAACATCCTCAACCAACTCCATTTTTGATCCATCCTTCACTCCAGCAACATCAAGAAAGGCCTTTGAATCTCTCTCCTTGTCTTTGTATATCAATTTTTGATCCTGAGGGTGCAACCCTGTTGTCCCTGCCAGCATTTTCTTCAACTCCCCTGCATTGAAACATGCTCAATCAGAAAAATTAGACTATTTCTTTTGTGGGGGAAGGGGATGAAGTTGAAACCCGAAATCACCTGTTGGCAGGAGTGAGGCCTTATCATTGGCCCACTCTCTCTCACCTCCAGAAAAATTAGACTATAAATGTATAAAACACACATAATTGAATAAGAAATTTACCAAAGGATGCTTGAGAACTAATATGGATTTCCTGATAGAATGAACCATATTTCACTCTGACTTTAATTGTGGGAACTGGGATTGAACTTTGATTCGAATCCGAATTCCGCCTTTGTACCAACATTCCTCCTGGCCTGAGTTCCCAGCCCGCAGCCTCTGAGCCGCCGCCGCCTCCTCTGCTGGCGGTGCTTCGTTTTGCCGGTGACGGCATGCCGGTGGTCTTAGGCTTCATTACCAACATCTCTTTCCTCTTGGTATGGTGTTGATAATGTGAAAATGAACACAGTATATGACTTGGTCCAAAGCAAGAAGAAATGCCAAAAGTTGAAGATAATTCAGCTTTCAAGTACTTGTCTGTTAAGCTAAAGGAAACCAATGGATGAAGAAAGAACCCAATTCTGACCCACCAACTCAGAAACAATAATGTTCATAGAAATTCTTGTAACTAATCAGCACCAAACCTTGTTTCATTGCAAAACCTTAGCTTTGCCTGTATCTGTGTATTAGTCAAGAGAGAAGAAGGCTTATATATGTAATTTATATACAACTAGAGAGAGAAAGAGAGGGTGGGGAGGAGAGAAATGAAAAAAAAAAGTAAGAAGAAAACGAATGGCCAGCGAAAGGTGGGGTGAGAGGAGATTATATGTAAGTGAATAAAATAAGGAATTTTTTTTTTTTTTTTGATGTTAAGTGAATGACTGTTTTATGTTCTCCTTCTC
This sequence comes from Ilex aquifolium, assembly GCA_951799425.1. Lineage (NCBI taxonomy): Eukaryota > Viridiplantae > Streptophyta > Magnoliopsida > Aquifoliales > Aquifoliaceae > Ilex > Ilex aquifolium. Next base: position 4,338,429 of record OX637392.1, read on the forward strand.
CCCAACCCCCAATGGGTTGACTGAACGAATTTACCAAACAATCAAATAGAAAAATACTATACATGTCGTACATAATATTATCAATGCATATATGTCTCTCTGTGTGTGTATACATCACAATGTGGATTAACAAAGACCCTTACTGCAATAAATAAGTGAAGGTGTCAAAGAATTCACTCCTCTATTGTAGTGGGAATGAGGGAATGTAGTCATAGCTCTCTCTCCCATTAGCCCAATATGTGTAGGGGAGAGAGCATGTGAGGTAGTGATCGAATGACTCAATTAATCTATCTTATTATACTTTTACTTTGATGTTGTTAACTAACCCATTTAAATGGGGCACGAACTCCCGACACTTAACTATTCCTATGAGAATTCACCTTTTATCTGTATTCTAGGAGTTTTAGCCATTTACTCTTTTTTATTTTTCATCTTCTCATTGAAATCTAAGACTTGAATTCGATCCCCATAAGTTGTTCAACGGCTCCCATTCTCTATCCTTTTATAGAAGAAATAGTTGAAATGGAAGAAGTTTTATGCACTTCAAAGTACCATCGTTTCCAAAAAAAAATTCCCTTTTTTTGGTTATTGTAATGGAGTTCACATTCATACTTAGAGTTTGGGAGTTGATCTAAGCTCGAAAAGTGGGTAGCTTAGGTTTGATTGTCTTTGAGCTTAGGATTTCTTTGTGCAGTCATCAATCTGTGTCAAATGAGGTTTATGCACAAGTTGGGGAAGGAATATTGGTGCCTTTAACGTTTGAATGTAATCTAATTGAATATAGGTCATCAACTGTGTGAACGCCCGATCCACATCTTTTGGTGGAGTGAGTTTAGAGTAGTACATAAGGGTAAAGCTTTAGACTTTTTTTTGTACAATACATTTTAAAATTATTTTGGTTGAGCCCAAAGTGAATAATATTAGGGTAAATTACATTCAAACCTCTCGAGATTTGTCACTTAATCATTTAGATCCCCTCATATTTGACATATTATACTTAGATCACTTGAGATTTGTACGCGTGTACACATAACCCCCTGTCGTCAATCTTCATTAAGGTAGCTGTTAAAAATTCATTATGTCATCATAACATATAAAAATAATTTACCAAACTGCCTTATTGAACCAAATATTTGGGACACATTCTAAATTGAACGACTTTGACTCTGTGATCACACTTAGGGAACTCCAAACATCAAGGATCTTCAGATGCCCCGAAGTGTTCTTCATCTAGAGGAGAACAAACTCAATAATAAGGTCTAAAGGTGCGACAAACACTTTGGGAAGCAACTTAAGGTGAGAAACCTTATATACTCAACTATAAAGGTAGTTTGGTCATTGTAAGAAGATATTTAGGGGCATTTAGGTCTTTTGTTTTATTCTGTTGCATTTGCCGATTAATCGGCATCCACAAGGGGTCTAGATGTAATATGTCAAATATGAGGGAGTTTACGTGATTAAATGACAAATCTCAAGAGTTTGATTATAATTTACCCATAATATTGTACAGTAACGGTCCGGAGACATTACATGTGGATAGGTCATTGGTTGTCCACCAAGGCAATTCCCCACCAATTATGATATGTCTGTGGCATTTGGTTGGGTCGGGAATGGGTCGATATGTAAACTCATCACCTTTAGAAGCAGAATGGTGTCAGTGGCCACCGAGAGTGGGGCAGTTTAGTGGGCTACTGGCCAAATTTTTCATCATTAGATTGGAAGTTTGAGTTTTTGAGTGAAGTTCGATAGTTGACCGCTATGCTAGCCAAGTTAAGTTTATTTCCGAGAAGAGTAATGAATGCGGTCAGGGCCTCATTATCTCACCAGTGAGGACTTATTGAGGTGGTCTATGGGCATTCTCCTTTACCCTCACTCTTTTTTTTAATAGCAAAAAAAACAAGAAGAAGAATAGGGGGTCAGTGTTCACCCCTATGGGCCACCTGAGTTTTTTTTTTTTTATTAATGAGTAATTTTTCTAATGTATGATCACTTTTGACCCATCCGTGAAAGAGTAAACTCTAAATACTTACAAACTAAATATATCAATTAAGCTTGGGAGACACCAACAACGATCAAACCCTTGACGTCCAAATTAACCGAACTCAACCCAAGATATAATATTCTCAATCCGAGTTCAATCCAACACAGTTTTGTTCCTTTCGTAACATCCACATACATTGAGTGATCTTTGCTTGGCTGATTAATGTTATCATCACCAAGCCAAGAAAAAAAAAAGGTCCAGTGAAACACATCTGCATCCTTGACAGAATGTGGCCTTGCAGGATGTCCCATTCCAACTGAAAATGAAAGCGCAAAAATGCCAGCTCTCTTTGGTTGTCCACCCACAAAAAGCTCAAACTTCCGCCAGCAGCTGCCTGGTTAGCTTGCGAGTGGTCACTTCAGAGGGACACCCTTCTCACTTAGTTATATCACAAGTGGATTATTTAGTGAAGTACCTATCCTCTGCATAACTGTATTAATACATGTCCCCGCACAGTAGAGGCACAACACACTCTCTCTCTCTCTCATGAGTAAGAGACACACACACACACACCCCTCTAGTTGGACCCTGCATTGGCCCTCTAGAACTGTCGATTTCGTAAATTTTGCAGTTCAACTTCATGTATCCTGAAGTTTGTACATGTGGTTTTAGACCACCTGTGTTTGTTGACCAGAGGAAAGCAGAGTGGCAGTGGTGGTGACATTGTACTAATGAATTCCTTTGGCTACCAGATGATAACTGTATAAATCTTTGAATTTCAAGTTACCTACTGTTCACCCTTATCTGGAAATCCAACCTTATGACAACATTATGATGTAATTGACCTCATGCATTACACCAGCAATATATACTTCTACATATAGTTATCGATATTTATGTAGGCACATACACAAATATATATGCATTCCACTTTTGATGGATTTGCATTGTTATGGAAACCATAAACTTGTAGTGGTTGAGAAAGAGAAGATAAAACCCAGGACAGATCAAGGGGCAGAGTATTATAGGCACCATGTATATAGTACCATCTGTTTTGGATCACTTTCAAGAGGTGGGGGTTTAAGACCAGTTCATCACTGAGAATTCCAGAAACAACTACAAAATAATACGGCACAGTTTTTCCATCCCAAGAATGAATAATATTATTAGCAAACAAACACTCCTTCAGGGAGTGGTGGTCCACTCCAGAATGATCTGTCTTCTGGCATTGGTTAACCAAATTGGCCACATAAGTCAGCACTCCAGCTGCCTTCCTCAAGGCATGATGAGGCCAACACAACCAGAGATTGAGTGAGTAAGTGAGAAGAAGGGCCTACCATCTTCTGCTAACTGATATACAATATTGGTCATGTTAGGTGCCCCACATATAGGAACATAGCATGGAAGATGAGAGTACTAACAGAAACCCAAAAACAGGCCATTTAAGTAACATAAACTTTCACACCAATGATTTTAATAGGAAGACAACTGCTTCGGTACAGAATGGGTGTCATGTCAGGGAGAATTATGTGAAACTCAAGGACTTGGAACAACTTAACAAGCTTTTTTACCATCATATGCTCAACTAGACAAATAAATTAGCAGATCTGCAATGAACAAATGCAAGTAAATCCTCAATAGGGCAAGTCAGCATTATCCCATCGGAGAAATGCTGAGCAAGTCAAGACAGTTTTTCAGTATGCCTCCAGAGAGTAGTGGTTGTGATAAGTAATTAGTATCCTATCAAACAGTGAACATTTTGGAAAGATAAAAGAGTCTGTATTACAAATGTGGGTACCCTTCATTATATGTCGAAACAGATGGAATACTAAAAACCAATACAGTGAAGAATCAAATATGAGCAATATGATTTGGATTGTTTGTGATTGATGCCTGGATAAAGGTCAATTGTAAAGACCTAGGTTCAAGCCAAGAAATGATCGTGATTTTCGCTCCTGAAGATGCATGTCGTGCTAATTGACACCACTTACTCTTCCTCCTTTTCCTACAAATTTTCGTTGAAGGATACATCATCTAAACAAAAATGAACTTACACAGTTCATTCAGCAATATCAGATGCAATCTAGAAAGAAGAGTTTCTGAAAATAATATTCATCTTTGGACTACTGTCCTGTTCAGACTTCAGAAAGGTATGTATTCATACAAGCAGATGTGGCTAATGCAACTCCTATTTCCTCCTTATCGATGGGCATATCATACTGGTTGCAGCGAACAATCAAAAAATTCCATTAAAATTCCATTTTGGGAGCAATCCTATTTATGGTGATACGTAACACCTTCTTACCATTTTGTCAAATCATCTATTTGGAATTAGCATAAGGAAAACAAATTTGAAAACTACAAATATGAAAGCATACCTAGGAAGTATATACACCAATGTTTGTATCATCCATGTTACATGCTTTAAAGAGGGCAAAGCACTTCTAATCTTTTGAATATCATTGTGACAATTTCCCAACCATTTAGGACACCCAAAGGAACACCAATTTTATCTCACTATTATATTGCTCTGATGATAATATTATTATGTCTTTTTGGTGTGGTCGCATTTCTTAGCCTAGACCAAAATCAAATGCCATGCTATACAGATAACCCACACCTCTGTCAAGCAAAACAATTACAAATGGCAACATATCTTTAGTTTTAATAACAGAGAAATATTTTTGTTTCCTCAACTAACATTGCTCGAAAATTTTCCGAAATTTGATTGCAAAGAACCACTAACTTGGGAGGGAAGGTACACCCAAGCGGATCTTACTTCTCATCTCACCCATTACACTAGCACCACAGCCGAAGACCAAAATAGCAGATGTTCTAACCTCTCTCCAACAACAACAGGAAGGGGGAGCCTACTCTTGGACCTGCACTTCACACCTACAAAGAACCACCGTCTTACGGGGGATTTATTTTTTGGAGGGGAAGGAGGAAAAAGAAAGAGAGGGAGGGGGGGGGGGGGGGGGGAGCAACCATGTATTGTCTAACCAAAAAAGACATCTCTCAGGAATCATACAGTTCCACTACAAGATTGCCAAACTGGTAACCAGGTTGACTGAATTGAAACAATGCCAATGATTAAAAGGTGGGCAGCCTAAATAATTTCAAAGACCAAAACAAATGTTACAAGTTATCAGGAAGCAAGGCAATGCAGCAGAAAGCAGCACTCTTCCTCGGTTTCCAAGTATAGGCAGGATTGATGCGGCAATGGCAATCCCAGTTCCATACATACCAAAAGGAATCTGAAAAGGTGGTTTGTACCTCACTGGTCTTTTCGAACTTTAGATCTGGCTGGCTTCGCCGGTTTAATTATGTTACCAAGGAAAAAAAGTGCTATGGGAACAATGGTTCCAATGTAATATACACTCCCGTACGCAGCAAGTGTTTCATGCAGGCTTAATACCTGTGACATACATACAAAGAAATATCATGAAGCTTCCAAAGCAGTGAATCACCCTTATTCTCATTCTACCATGAATGAAAGAAGAAACAGGAAAAAAACAAATAAGAAACAGAATAAGAAACAGGAAAAAAAACAAATAAGAAACAGGAAAAAAAAAATAAGAAACAGAATAAAAAAAAGGAAAAGACTAACCAGGAAACCAACACTGGAATAGTTCAGAACCAGAAGCGTGTAAGCAAAGTTCATAAACACCAGTGACTTCTTGATCAAAGCCATACTAGTAGCTTGCTGCCACCTGTAAATGACTGCTCAAAACAACCAAAATTAATGGCAAGGCATTTGTACTTGGAAGAGATGCTCAATCAGTGGATTAGAGCACAGTGAGAAAGGAAGGCCTGATTGTTACCTCTTGAACCAGCAATCATCAAAGCAGACTGTACAAAGAATATGATGTACCCAGGATATAATCCCTGTAACAGGATGAGACCATTTGAATAAGCAGCTTGAATGTTGAAAGAGCAACTTTTGGAAGACAAATAACCCAGACATACTGGCATTTCTGAGGTGGCAAAATATTACGGGAGATTTTCGATGAAAGAAAGACATTGTTGCAAACAAAATGGGCAGTATAGAGGTCACACGCGAAAATGTCTGAGATGATATTACAGATGGAATGAAGACATTGTAATCATTTGTATTCTTTTCATTTCTTAAAAAAAGTTCTTTAAATCCTTTTAGGCTGATCTTCAGTGGGTGATAAACAGAAAAATAAACGCAACTGGGACAGAGTTGCCATGCTTAAGAGGGTGAGACGGCATCATGCAGTTGATCCATATAGGTCGTTTATGGCATAACGAGTCAAGGCAGTTTCGAAACCCCAACATAAAACATAGAACGGTGATATATCACAAGGACACGGTTTTGTATGAGAAACAACACAAACAGTGCAAAAAAATGAAAGGTAACACTACTCAGCCAAAAAAAAAAATTTGTCATGGCTTGTATTGGTATTAGCAGTCTCAAACACAGAAATGCACACAAGTAGACAAATTCTATCAGCCCAGAGGATGATATCAACTCACAGAAGTCGCATCAAGGATCAATTGGATATTCAAGTGTCAATATGTTACATCTTCATCACCCATAACTCATGAATATCAGAATGGAATTGTGAAAGAATAATTAGTCGATCCCAATTCATGTGCTACTTTTCTGGTTGGAAAAAAATAGTCACTATAATATCCATCTCACTAAAGAAGCGCAAAATATAACTTATGGGCATTTACCATTAAATCATTCCAAACTACAAATGCATCTGTTAAGAAGTAGAAGAATAATTTGTAACCCTCACATATATTTGGAAATTGATAAGTGGGAAATTTATTCGTCCTTGAACCATAATTTAAACAAGTGCCTTGGCATTCAACACTATAGCAGAGTATTTATGATTAGTGGATAGAAAAGAATTTCAGAATAGCAAAAATCTGGAGTTTATACTTACATGCCAGACTGCACTGACAGTCTGCGTAGCCAGCAACTGAAAGAAACCAGGTTTCTTTCCCTTCTGAATGAGCCTCTCATAAACATCTGCAGGAGTATAGCAAGGATTAGATAATGCATAAAATTCATCACATTGAACAGTTGCACCATGCTTTCACAGATGTCTGGTATTGGGGTGGCTATTTCCAACCCAACTTGCAATCTTCCTGGTTTTTAGCTGGTTCGGGTTTGCAGCATATAAGCCACTAAGGCCCTCAAGTCAACCCCAAACCTGTCACAATTTACATAACCTGCCATCCAGACAGGCCTGTAATGAAAATTTTTTAGGCCAACCCACACAACCAGAGGGGTGAAAATTTTGGTTGGCCATTCTACCAGGATCAGCATGCTATGTTAAACGTTGACATTTATAGCCTTGGCGTGAATTGAGTTTCCATCTTAGTCACACTGGCAGGATATGTCTAATCCCACCCAATTAGAACTTAATAAGTCACCTCCCATTGCCATCCATATAATTATATGGATAAATGATTTTAGCCAATTGCCGTGAACTAAATGAACTTCAGCATTCCTAACCATATTATTTGCAATTTCTATCACCTTCTCAATGTCTCACCAGCTGGGTGCCCAAAAATATTTAACCAATGGTAATAGTTTGGTGAAATTCAAAAGTGTGTAATTAGGTAAAGCTGGGAAATCATAGGTGCCTTGGGTGGTTGGCAATAGGCTGGAATCAGCATTTGATCCCTAATGGACCTAAAAACAGTGTATAAGCTGTTTTTAATTGAAGGTAATAAGGATACAAGTTTAACAAAACCAGTAGAAATGAAACAAGTTGAGGTTCCCTTATTCGTATAACATTCAGGCAAATCTAAGATTGTAATCAAGGCACAAAATAAATCCTACTGCAGTACTTAAATTTTTCTTACACATTTATGTACTACGGACAAATCACAGCAACACCTAGGGGCAAAAAACGACATGCAATCATTAGAAACAACGGATACTTACAGTGGCGTAGCCAAGTGCTGACTTGTATGTTCCAAACAAGCGGTAATTCAACTGAACTCTTTGCCAACTCAACACCCAAAACGTCAACATTTTTTGCACGGTCCCATCGTGCTTTGGGTGGAGAAGAATCTGTCCAACCACTAAAACCCAGGCCGGAAATAATGATAGAAGCCTCTGAGATTGACCAGATGAAGTAATATTTCCAACGTGCACTAAAACCAGACATGTACTGGTACCACAACCGTTTCCAGAACCCCCATTCTTGGTATAGGGGATCAGTAAACCGAGACAGCGGGAAATGGGGCACCAGGTAAAAATACAAACCCATACAAATAGCAGCTTGGAGAAGAGCTCTAATTGTTGCCCCATAAGGTGATGGTGATGGTCCCTTCTCAGAAGTCTTCCAAATCTGGGAAAGAGAAAGATCAAAGCTAAAGTTAGTAAATTCCAATGAGAGAAACTATCTAGAGCACAATAGAACTACATAATTAACATACCCCTTTCTCTTCAGTCCAGTCAAGATAATCCTTCATTTCATAAACTGGACCAGCAAAGTGACTTCCACAACAGAGGCAGTAGCCAAAGTACTCAGTTAATGATGGCAACTTAAGCAACCGATTTTTCTTTTGTGTCTCACGCAGATTCTCCTCTTTCAATATTCCATCATTGTAATTTATCACACATGAAATGACTTTCAATGTTATCACCATCAACGCTCCTATACATTAGGGAAAGAAAGATGATTTTAGTGATTTGGGAATAATCGAATTGTATAGACTATAGATTAACAAGAAAATTTCTGAGTTTTGTGAGAAACGATAAAATAAAAAGAAATAGGGCAACAAGGATTAGCGGGTTCCTCATACGAAAATATTAGTCATCAATAAAGCATTCCCCAAAGAATGGGTCCCAACATGAGTATCGTGCCTAAAAGTTATCCTCCATGGCAAAAGTTGTGTTTTGAAGCTTTTCTTATTTCTTCAGATAACTTTAATGTACTAGTGGGCGACCCGGGAGATTCACGGAATTGATAACTCATCTTCCTCCTGCTCATTCCTTCTCTCCCTTCCAGGCTGTCCTCTTTTCCCATCACCCAACATGGGTAGTTAAAGAATTTAAAATTTATAGGGGGTTGAATTTTTTTAAAAAAAATTTGAATGAGGAGTGGTTAATTAGTGGGCTAGTGGAAGGGTAGTTACATTAACCAAGTGCTGGTTGTTGATTAGATAATGCCTAACTTTGTCATTAATTAAATAAAAATTTTATAAATTAAGAAAAATGGGAGGGAAGGCTTCTCAAGCCCTCTATCCCAAAAAAGTTTGTTTTATATATATAGATAGATAGATTACATCGAGCTTCATAACATTACTCAAGCAAAGTAATATAAACCCAAAGCATAGCGACATTACTATGTTACCATGTAAAAAATGGAACACAAGGCAGGTAAATAGCATGTGATAGAGCTTACCGGTGGCGTCAATACCTCCTTCTTTCCATGCATCCCCACTCATGTAGTATACATGGCTACACATGTATATGAAATGTCAAGAATTATGAATACCTCCCACAAAAATCTCAGAATTTCATGAACTTCGTATATTCTAACATTAAATGAATATAATCACTGGATTAGAAACCAAAACTAAAACCTGTATCCAACAAATAAACTGTTTTCCCCCTTTAATAAGTGAAAAACCATGAATCCCATATGAGTTCAACAAATCCCTCACGCTAAATCCACACCAAATTGTATTAGTAAGTTGATGAAACAAAATCAAATCCACCTATAGTTTCGTTTTTTAAAAGCTTCCGCCCCCGAAGAAAATCATTACAAAATGTAAAGGAAAGAATGCCAAGGAAAATTGCATTCTGGGGTCACTGGTTGATGAAAACAACAGCAAACCCTAATAAAGTTTCGTTTCTTAAACACTTCTGCCCTAGAAGAAAATCATTACAAAATGAACAGGAAAGAATGACCAAGAGAAGAGCATTCTGGGGTGTGTGATTGGTTCTGAGAGAATTGATAAGAGAATGAAGAGAGAGAAATTTAAATCTCACAGAAATCTATCATGTAATTCAACCATATATAGCCCATTTTGAGTGAATTTGGCTGTTTTCACTGTCCCAAACGACCAAAAATCTAAAAACTGATCGTCAATCAATTCAATTTCCCAGGTTTTCTCAGCAGCCAAACAGAACACCAAAAGCTAACCTCTCTCCCGTGAAGGAAAAAGGGTGAAAAACCTTAACAATAATAATAATAAAAAAAAATCTTTCCATAGCATCAGCAAATTAGCATAGTAATAAAAAAAATTAACAGCTTACCATCCTATTAGGTACCCAAATCCCAAGAAGAAGGTGATGATCCCACAATACCGACGACAAAACACCATTGAAGCGTAACCCAAGAGCATGGGGACCAAAAAATGTAGATTAGAGGAGAACCCAAATGAGAGATAGGAGAGAATAACACCGGACAAGGCGGCGTAGAGGTGCTTGACAGGTGGTCCGCAGGGGACGAGGCGCCAGAGGAAGCTGACGGGTACTGTTGCCAAGAAACAAAGGAGAAATCGGAGCACCGGCACCGAGACGTCGATCGCCGACGCCATTGATTCCAACTCCATGGTCTCTGTTCCTAACTCAACAAACCTTTGTTTGTCGTTGAGCTACTAGTTCCGAGTCTTTTGTGACCCAACTTCTGGCTTGGAAACCGATGCAGATTTCAGAGATTTAAGGTGAGAAAATAAATAGACAGAAATTAAGGGGAAGAAAAGTACAAAACTTCTGATATGGGTTTCGAGGAGTACGTGGATGGGCAAACGTGTCGTTCTGTTTTGACTTTGCAATAGGCTTCAAGATACTAATGGCAGAGTTGATAGAATTTTTTTTATAGTTTAATTAGTTTTAATAAAAATATATATATATTTAATTTATTTATAAGGGAATTTCACTTTGTATTCAAAAGATTTAATTTTTTTCATCTTTTACCTTTAACGATGAAATTTTTCACATTATATCGTTAATGTATTAAAAATACTATAATATGATCATTTCATTAGCTTATGGTGTTTATTTAGTTAATTTGGGATTAGAAAAGGTAAATGTCATCCATTCCATCAGAATGACGGGATAATTGACAACAACAAAGAGCGTTTGACGAGCTGTATCTCGAATTATGTCTTTTCTTTTATATTTTGGGGACTACAGAGAAGTGTTCATACTTCCAATAGTTCTTGAACATTCGTTTACTTTCTAAAAAATAAAAGACTTTACTTGTTTTTCGAAACTTGGCCTTAAAAGACACTTGCATTCGTGCTCTAATACCATGAAACACAAACATTGACAAAATGAGTAACATAAACTAATAGAAGAATCGCATTACAACAATTTCAATAAAATTAATGTTATAATGTGAAAAATCTAATCTTAAAAGATACAAAATAAATTTTTTAAAATATTTTAAAATGCAAAATAAAATTCGCCCTTATTTATATACAAAAAGAAACCTATATCACTATTATACAAATAATAATTAAATATATTTTTACTCTTTTGATGAAATTATTTTTTATTAGTCAAGTTAGACGTTTCAATTTCTAAAGTAAAACTTGGTTGAAAGATAATCAAGCTAATCAATAAAACGGTTTTCATAAAACATTCACATCTCAAGTTAATCAATAAAATAGTCATATCTCAAGTATGGATTTGGCTATGGTATAGTCAAAAAAGTTTTGATATCATAACTCCAAATTTTATTATTTAAAACGGTATTTTTATAATTTTTGTAGGTCATTTTATAATAAAAAAATTTATTATTTTTATAGTTTTTTTTTTTTTTGGTGAGGTATCATTTTTATAGTTAATTTACCATTTTAAGTGGGTATTTTTACCACATTTATTACACAAAAATTTATCACTTTTGGGATGGTTTATCACATTTGTGGGCATATTTATCACATTTGTGGGCATATTTATCACATTTGTGAATATTTTTACCACTATGTGATAGTTATTTTTATCATTTTTTTTAGTACCACAACAATAAAAAAAGTACCTACATATATGATAAAAATTACCACAAATGTGATATCAATCTATTTACAGCAGTGTATAGTTTGTTAGTGTTATATAAATATTATGTCTACTGTGATTTATATCGTTTTTAGCTAAGTATTGCGTCCAATTATTTATTAAGCGGATATGACAAGTTTAATCTATCTACAATATAAACCTGCTAAGATAAAACTTATGTTGTATATGAGTAATGTTATACAATTCAAATGAAATTTAAAAAATTATAGTGTAAATACATATCATCTCTTAGATGAATAAATTTCATAAATTTTTTTAGTGGAATCTACTCATCCAATAAATAATAATATGATATATATTTAAATAATATTTTTTAGATTTTATTTAAATTATATAATATTTTTCATTGCTTATTGTGTGCATAGAAATTTTTTTTTTTTTTTAAAGATAAAACTATATATAGATATCATTTACGTAGAAAAAGTATGATTACAATCAGAAAATAATAAAGTCTTTAGCTCGGGAGGGGGGCAGCGCACCCAACTCAATGGGATTGAGTTTGATGAAACATTGGTTGCAACCCAATGAGCTGCTCGATTAAGAGCTCTTGGCTTGTGTAAAAAACGTAAATTAAGAACTTTAGAGAAGTGATGAATATCACCAATAAAAATACTTATCTCCCATAGTGGAACATCTTCAGTCGAACTCAGCTTAATAAGTTCCAGATTATCACTTACAATGGTTGCCTGGTGGAGCTCCAAGACTGAAGCCAAGAGGCAGACTTCCCTAACAGCAGTTGCTTCAGAGAACTTGCTAGAAACCGCAGGAATACTTTTAGCAATACCCTTCAGCAAAGCCAAATTTGATCCCCTCAAAAGCACGCAATAGCAGCTTTATACTTTTAGAATTGAGTGGTCTAATCTTTAAGATTCAAAGGGAGCAGGTACATAATCATAGGTGGGGCTCATTAAGAAGCTAAATGCTCTGTCGACATCATAACTTTGGGAAGATAATTGCAGCAAAAAATTTCAGCCTGTATGACTGCTAACTACTTCACCGGCAGCATTTATTAACCACCCTTTACGTTGCATTTAACTTATGTACCTCACCTGGTAAACACGACATGACGATAACACTGATGTACATTACGCATAAAATATTAGAAATTTTTAATAAATAACTACGCATGTTTAGTTGTCACAAAAATTTAATGTGCGTGCTCACAAGTAAATATTGTGACAAATTTTTATGGGGTCTAAGCATCACTTGATATTGTCTTTTTTTTTTTAATTCAATGGTTAAAAGTGTTTGAATCAGTTTATAGACATCTCACGTGACACTGTCGTGCATCGAAAATTTTTCTATCTCCAACTACCCTGTAGGGCGGTAGCCCTTTTGGGCAACTCTATATGTGTATTTTTTTTCCTTTCAGAGTCGGTGGATGTTGTTATAAGTTGTTTACTTACACCTTTCGAAATCAAACACTACACTTGCAGAGAAATGCAAAGAAAAGAGAGGGAAGGCCAGCCCGATGAAAGTGAAAGTGAGAGCTCAGATTGGTGGACTTGGGAGTTGGGAGGTTGGACATGGGAGGGTAGTTTGTGATCAGCCCCACCCCGGATCAACATCCAAACCATTTGTACTAAATGAATTCTATTCTATTTAAACGCATTATTGTGAACCAAATCTAACATAAGACTTTTTAAATATACCAAAATATATGATCAACAGTAGATAATCGATTTAACTTATTTGGACTTGACTCGGGTTTATTCTATTTAAGAAAACTTGTTTAATATTAAATCTATTTCGATCTCTATTGTCCAAAATACTCATAATAGTTATATTTAATTAAAACAAATTTGAAAACTAACAACTCCTAAATTTTAGGAGTTCGACTAATATTAAAATTCTCTCTATCTTTCTTATATCTATCTACTAGTTATTTCTCGTGCCTAGAGGCACAGAGTAATAAAAAAAAATGGTTAATAATAAATATATTTGTATTCACACTCAAAATCAAATCAAAAAACATAAAAAACTGATAAAAAAATTTAAGTATCAATTGTAATGGGGGTGAGCGGTGTAAATGGTGGTGGGCGACAGCGGTGATGGTGGGAGACAGTGATGGTTGTGGTGGGTGGTGACAACCGTGGTGGTGGAGGTAGCCGTGGGTGAAAACGGTGATGGTGGTGGTGAGTTTTGGGTGACGATGATGGTAGTGGCAGCCGTGAGTGACGGCGGTGGTGGTGGTGGTGGTAGTGGGTGTGGGTGGTGGTGGACGACAGTGATGGTGGTTGGCAGTGGTGGTGATGAGACGACAACGGTGGTGGTAGGAGGTGATGATGGTAGTGGTGGGCGACGATGGGTGCTTCTAGACTACAATGTGATGGGTGGTGGCGAATGGCGACGGTGGTAAGTGTGGTAGGGGTAGGTGATAGTGGATGGCTGCATTGGTGGGCGATGACGGGTAGTGGTAGTAGGTGTGGTGGGGGTGGGGGTGGGGGTGGTTGACAGTGGCTGGTGGCGATGGTGGCCGACTACGGGGTGGTGGTGGGTGCTGATGGTGGTTGACGGTGGTAGTGGGATGATGGTGGTAATGATAATAAATATATATAAGAATAATATAATGATGGTGGTGGGTGGTGGCAGTGGATGACGATAATAGCAATCAATGGTGGGTGGCGATCGTGGTGGTGGGGCAGTGAGGGTGAGGTGGGTGTGGGGGTGCAAGTGGGGCAGTAACAGTGGTAGGTTGGCGATGGTCGTGGTAGTTGTGATGGTCGTGGGGGGTGGTGGTGGTGGGACAGTAATGGTAGTGTTAGTGATGGTGGTGGGGCGATGGTGGTAGTGATGATGGTGGTGGTGGGGCGGTGGATCGAGGAGGTGATGGTGGTGGTGGTAGTGGGGTGGTGGAGGAGGTAGTAGTGATGGTGGTGGGGGAGCGATGGGAGTGGTAGGGTGGCGATAGTGGTGGTGGTGGTGGCGATGACAGTGGTGGTGGTGGGGGTGGTAAAGGTAGTGGTGGAGAAGTTCCAAACATTATTTTTTTTTTTTTTAAATACTTATAAGAAATAATTCCTAGAAACACTTTTAAAAAGTTATTCTAAACACACTCTTAGGGCCTATTTTCCCTATTAAATTTGATGTTTTAATATTAGCAGTCAGATTAACTTTAAAGTAAAAATTTAAAGAGATCTCAACCGTGAATAGCAAAAATCATTTTGTTTATCTTTTAAGATTTGAATTGTATTGTATTTTATTATATAGATATTCATATATAGAATAAGACTATTTATTTCTCTCTCTCATATTTATATAGTAACATAGTTTAAATGTGAATAAGACTACTTGAATTTCATTGTTTAAATTGCATTTAATTATATTAAATTGATATTATAATTGAAAGTTAAAAAATTAAAAAAAAAAAGGCTCGTAACCTAATTCTAAGACAAGTATCAGCACAAATGTCTTTGGGCCAAATTATATGATTAATCAAATCTATACCAATATTTTTTAAAATTAATAACCAATAAAATATTTTAAGAAAAATAAGGATAAAATAAGAAGTTAGTTATAGATCACAATTTTCTTGTAATTCATTGTGTTTTTACAAGAAAAAAAAATTGATTAGTTGTGAGAAAATTTAAGCATGAAAGAAATTTATTTTTTCAATTATTTTTCATTTTATTCTAACCAAACACATAAAAAATTTTAAATTTTTTTATTTCTTGCATTTTTTACCATTCTTTTGCTAAACAAACCGACGTAAGGAGAAGAAAAGTACAAAACTTCTTATATGGGTTTCGAGGAGTACATGCATGGGCAAACGTGTCGTTCTATTTTGACTTTGCGATAGGCTTCAAGATACCAATGGCAAAGTTGCTAGACATTTTTTTATAGTTTAATTAGTTTTAATAAAATATATATATATATAATTTATTTATTTATGGGAGAAATTTCACTTTGTATTCCGAAATATTTAAATTTTTTCATCTTGTACCTTTAACAATAAAATTATTCACATTATATCGTTAATGTATTAAAAATATTATAATATGATTATTCTGTTAACTTCTGTTATTTATTTGGTTAATTTGAGATTAGAAAAGGTAAATGTTATCCTTTATTCTATTCCTTCATAATGACGGGTTAGTTGACAACAACAAGGAACGTTAACTCTCTTTGACAAGCTGTCTCCCGAATTATGTCTTTTCTTTTATATTTTTGGGGACTACGGAGAAGTGTTCATACTTCAAATAGTTCTTGAACATTCGTTTACTTTCTAAACAATAAAAGACTTTACTTGTTTTTCGAAACTTGGCCTTAAAAGAGACTTGCGTTCGTGCTCTAACACCATGAAACACATACATTGACAAAATGAGTAAAATAAACTAATAGAAGAATCGCATTACAACAATTTCAATAAATTAATGTTATAATGTAAAAAATCTAATCTTAAAGGATACAAAATAATTTGTTTAAAATATTTTAAAATGCAAATAAAATTTGCCCTTATTTAATATACAAAAAGAAACCTCTATCACTATTATACAAATAATAATTAAATATATTTTTACTCTTTTGATGAAATTATTTTTTATTACTCAAGTTAGACGTTTCAATTTATAAAGTAAAACTTGGTTAAAAGATAATCAAGCTAATCAATTAAACGGTTTTGATAAAACATTATCTCAAGCTAATCAATAAAATAGTCATATCTAAAGTATGGATTTGACTATGGTATAGTCAAAAAAGTTTTGATATCATAACTCAAAATTTTATTATTTAAAAGGGTGTTTTTATAATTTTTGTAGGTCATTTTACAATAAAAAATTTTATCAGTTTTATAGTTTTTTTTTTTGGTGAGGTATCATTTTTATAGTTAATTTATCATTTTATGGGTGTTTTTAAGTGGGTATTTTTACCACGTTTATTACACAAAAATTTATCACTTTTGGGATGGTTTATCACATTTACGAATATTTTTACCACTATGTGATAGTTATTTTTACCATTTTTTTTAGTACCACAACAATAAAAAAAGTACCTACATATATGATAAAAGTTACCACAATTGTGATACCAATCTATTTACAACAGTGTATAGTTTGTTAGTGTTATATAAATATTATGTCTATTGTGATTTATATCGTTTTTAGCTAAGTATTGCGTCCAATTATTTATTAAGCGGATATGACAAGTTTAATCTATCTACAATATAAACCTGCTAAGATAAAACTTATGCACGTTAATTGTTGTGTATGACTAATATTATACAATTCAAATGAAATTTAAAAAATTATAGTGTAAATACATATCATCTCTTAGATGAATAAATTTCATCAATTTTTTTAGTGGAATCTACTCATCCAAGAAATAATAATATGATATATATTTAAATAATATTTTTTAGATTTTATTTAAATTATATAATATTTTTCGTTGCTTATTGTGTGCATAGAATTGAGTGGTCTAATCTTTAAGATTCAAAGGGGGCAGGTACATAATCATAGGTGGGGCTCATTAAGAAGCTAAATGCTCTGTCGACATCATAACTTTGGGAAGATAATCGCAGCGATAAATTTCAGCCCGTATAACTGCTAACTACTTCACCGGCAGCATTTATTAATCACCCTTTACGTTGCATTTAACTTATGTAAACAAGACATGACAATGACAGTGAAGTACGTTACGCATAAAATATTATAAATTTTTAATAAATTAGTATACATGTTTAGTTGTCGCGAAAAATTAATGTGTGTGTTTACAAGTAAATATTGTAACAAATTTTTACGGGGTGTAAGCATCACATGATATTGTCTTTTCTTTTAATTCAATGATTAAAAGTGTTTGAACCAATTTATAAATATTCCTTGTCATATTGTCGTGCACCGAAAATTTTTCTTTCTCCAACTGCCCTGTAGGGCGGTAGCCCTTTTGGGCAACTCTATGTGTTTTTTTTTTTCCTTCTAGAGTCGGTGGATTTTTTTATAAGTTGTTTACTTACACCTTTCTAAATCAAATACTACACTTGCAGAGAAATGCAAAGAAAAGAGAGGGAAGACCAGCCCGATGAAAGTGACAGTGAGAGCTCAGATTGGTGGACTTGGGAGTTGGGAGTTTGGACATGGGAGGGTAGTTTGTGATCAGTCCCCACCCCGGATCAACATCGAAACCATTTGTAATAAATGAATTCTATTCTATTTAAACGTATTATTGCGAACCAAATCTAACATAAGACTTTTTTGAATAGAGTAATGTTATATAGCCCAAACAAATCTCAAAAGTCAGCAACCCAAATGACATGGTACATGTCATGTCATTTAATGAGTCCCACCATATACTTGCTTTGTCATCAAATGAATTGTGATAAGGTTAAATCCCTTTTTATGAGAGGACCCACTTTCCTCAACATCTCTCTCGGCTTTCTCTCCGAGATCTTTGGCCTTCTCCCTCATCTTCGACGCTTTAACACCACCACCCATCAGCTTCGTCACAGCTTTCTCTATACTCTCTCTCTTGATCACCTTCTTCCCAACGTCAAACCACCAATTCCACTCATTTGCCGACACCCCAATCTTCACTACCCCCATCACAAACTTTTCGTTAAGAAACTAATCAAAAGCAAACAAAGGCCAGGTGATGAATGGGACACCAGCACAAACTGATGTGGTAAGGTCCACCCACATTCTTTAATGATCATGTTAAACACATCCTGAAGAAGGCAAGGAGTCAGTTTTGTATGACATTTAGTTGGTTAGATATGTTATCATCCCATGTGGCTTTGCTTAATTAGGATATTTGAACCCATCATCAATGGGTTTGATCTAAGTGTGTTACACGCAAGCCTGAAATGCGATAGACATGGGACAACGATTGCGAGGACAATTAACACAAACCATGACAAACAAGCCGTCCACGCATTAGATTGGTCCACACACATCCACTTCAACCATGATCTAAAGCTGTGTAATTCATCGTGTGCGCGCGCGAAGG
The DNA here is from genome assembly GCA_951799425.1 of Ilex aquifolium. Lineage (NCBI taxonomy): Eukaryota > Viridiplantae > Streptophyta > Magnoliopsida > Aquifoliales > Aquifoliaceae > Ilex > Ilex aquifolium. The sequence continues at coordinate 4,357,370 of OX637392.1, forward strand.
CTTTGTTTTGGACCACCCATCAATCGGTGATCAAAGGCTTTGTTTTGGTGATCAAAGGCTGGGCACCACAGTTGTTGATTTTGGACCACACATCAATCAGTGGTTTCATGACTCACTGTGGTTGGAACTCAGTGATGGAGGGTGTTTGTGTTGGTGTCGGAGAGAAAGCTGAGAGAGATGTTGAGGAAAGTGGGTCCTCTCATAAAAAGGGTTTTAACCTTATCCTGATTCATTTGACAAAGCAAGTATATGGTGGGATCCAGTAAATGACATGGCACATACCATGTCATTTGGGTTGCTGACTTTTGGAATTTATTTGGGCTATATAGCATTACTCTTTTGAATATATCAAAATATATGATCAACAGTAGATAATCGATTTAACTTACTTGGACTTTACTCGGGTTTATTTTATTTTGAAAATTTAGAGGTCGGTTCTTTTTTGTGGACTTATTTGGTGATAAATCCATTAAGAAAACTTGTTTAATATTAAATCTATTTTGATCTCTATTATCCAAAATACCCCTAATAGTTATATTTAATTAAAACAAATTTGAAAACTAACAACTCCTAAATTTTAGGAGTTCGACTAACATTAAAATTATCTCTATTTCTCTTATATCTATCTACTAGTTATTTCCCGTGCCTGAAGGCACGGAGTAACAAAAAAAAATGGTTAACAATAAATATATTTGTATTCACACTCAAAATTAAATCGCAAACATAAAAGAGAGATAAAAAAATTTAAGTATTGATTGTAATGGGGTGAGCAGTGTAAATGGTGGTGGGAGGCAGTGGTGATGGTGGGAGACGGTGATGGTTGTGGTGGGTGGTGACAACTGTGGTGGTGGTGGCAGTCGTGGGTGAGAACGGTGATGGTGGTTGTAAGTTTTGGGTGACGATGATGGTAGTGGCAGCCGTGAGTGATGGCGGTGGTGGTGGTGGGTGTGGGTGGTGGTGGACGACGGTGATGGTGGTTGGCAGTGGTGGTGGTGGGACGACAACGGTGGTGGTAGGAGGTGACGATGGTGGTGGTGGGTGACGATGGGTGCTTCTAGACTACAGTGTGATGGATGGTGACGAATGACAGCGGTGGTAAGTGTGGTAAGGGTAGGTGACAGTGGGTGGCTGCAATGGTGGGCGATGACGAGTGGTGGTAATAGGTGTGGTGGGGGTGGTTGACAGTGGCTGGTGGCGATGGTGGGCGACGACGGGGTGGTGGTGGGTGCTGATGGTGGTAGTGGGATGATAGTAGTAATGATAATAAATATATATAAGAATAACATAATAATGGTGGTGGGTGGTGGCAATGGACGACGATGGTAGCAATCAATGGTGGGTGGCGATCGTGGTGGTGGGGCAGTGAGGGTGAGGTGGGTGTGGGGGTGCAAGTGGGGCAGTGACAGTGGTAGGTTGGCGATGGTGGTGGTAGTTGTGATGGTCGTGGGGGTGGGGGTGGTGGTGGTGGTGGGGCAGTAGTGGTAGTGTTAGTGATGGTGGTGGGGCGGTGGAGGAGGTGGTGGTGGTGGTGGTAGTGGGGCGGTGGAGGAGGTAGTAGTGATGGTGGTGGTGGGGGAGCGGTGGGTGTGATAGGGTGGCGATAATGGTGGTGGTGGCAACGGCGGTGGTGGTGGTAAAGGTAGTGGTGGAGAGGTTCCAAACATTATTTTTTTTTTTAAAAGTACTTATAAGAAATAATTCTTAGAAACACTTTTAAAAAGTTACTCCAAACACACTCTTAGAGCCTATTTTCCCTATTAAATTTGAGGTTTTAATATTAACCGTCAGATTAGCTTTAAAGTAAAATTTAAAAAGATCTCAACCGCGAATAACAAAAATCATTTTGTTTATCTTTTGAGATTTGAATTGTATTGTATTTTATTATATAGATATCCGTATATAGAATAAGACTATTTATTTCTCTCTCTCATATCTATACTACTAATAAAAGTACCTTAAGTGAAAAACTTTTGATTCTCTATTTTACCCTTATAAAGAGTTTTAATTACTACATTATCTTTCCATAGTTAAATATCTAAATTACAATCACGTTCTTATGTATTTAAATCTCCAATTTACCCACTAACATTTCTTTTACTTCTCTATTATCTTTGTATAAATATCAATATCTATAAAAAAAATTAATTCACTACATTACTCTTTGTATAAATATATGCATCATTATAGTTTTCAATAAAGTGTTCAAAAACTTCATCAATAAATCAAACTTTTTTCAAATATATAGATAACATTATGACTATATATGTATTTTTTTCATCTATACTACTAATAAAGAATGAAACTTTTGTCTTAGCATGAAAAATTTTTGATTCACTATTTTACTATTATAAAAAATTTTAAATACCACACTATCCTTCAATATTTGAATACTAAATTGTCATCATATACTTATATGTTTAAATCTCCAAATTACCCCTAACATCTCTTTTAATTCTTTATTTACTATGTATAAATATCAGTATCTATGAAACTTTTTAATTGACTACGTTACCTTTAAAACATATATGCATCACTATAATTTTTAATAAAACGTTCAATTTTAAAAAAAAAAACTTTATCAATTTAATATTACTCATTTTAAATATAAAGATAACATTATCCTTACATATGTGTATTTCTTTCATCCAAAATTTCAACCATTTAATTTTTTAGATAAAAAATAATCTTTTACGTAGTTTTTTTAAAGTAATTTATATTAAATCAACATAATTATTCAATCACAGTAAACTTTTCATATTTTATTAAGAGTTTATATAAAAAAATTGTATTGTATTTTTAAGTAAAACTTAAATTTTAGAATTTTAATATTCTTTTAAAATATATATTATAGAGTATTTCATTATATTTTAAGGTGAATAGCACTTTTAGTCCCTAAAATATGCATATTTTGTCAGTTTGGTTTTCATTGTATCAATTTTGTCCTTAAAATATTTAATTAATGTTTAAATGATCTATATACAGACAATCTGTTAAGTTTTTTTATATAAGTGATCACGTGATACTATTTGACGGAATAACATGTGGTTATTTTCGTCAAAAAACTTAATGGACTATCTAATTAGGGACCATTTAGACAAGAATTAAATATTTTAGAGATCAAATTGACAAAATTTATATACTGAGGACTAAACTGACAAAAAACGCAAACTTTAGAGAACCAAAGTGTTATTAATCCTATATTTTATCCCTATTAACCTAACTAATTATAGTAAGCATTGATTAGAATATTAAAAATTATTTTTATTTTATTCAATGAATTATAAGTTGAAACATAATCCAATGAATGTCAAATAAATTATTTTTATCTTTTTTTTTTTATACTTAAAACAATGAATCGTTGGGAATAAACAATATTTTCAAATTATATAATATAATACGAGCAATAAAAATATAATTTTGATAAACTTGAAATGATATTTAATGTAGGTATACATATACCTAATACTTTTTATTAATATTTTGTATATGAAAATTATTCACGTGCAACGCACGTGGTGCATTACTAGTATATAGTATATATAGTAACATAGTTTAAATGTGAATAAGACTATTTGAATTTCATTGTTTAAATTGTCTTTAATTATATTAAATTGATATTATAATTGAAAGTTAAAAAATTAAAAAAAAATGGCTCGTAACCTAATTCTAAGACAAGTATCAGCACAAAGATTTTTGGGCCAAATTATATAATTAATCAAATCTATACCAATATTTTTTAAAATTAATAACCAATAAAATATTTTAAGAAAAATAAGGGTAAAATAAGAAGTTAGTTATATATCACAATTTTCTTGTATTTTCTTGTGTTTTTACAAGAAAAAAAATTTGATTAGTTGTGAGAAAATTTAAGCATGAAAGAAAATTATTTTTTCAATTATTTTTCATTTTATGCTAACCAAACACATAAAAAATTTTAAATTTTTTTATTTCTTGCATTTTTTACCATTCTTCCACTAAACAAACGGATGTAAGGAGAAGAAAAGTACAAAACTTCTTATATGGGTTTCGAGGAGTACGTGGATGGGCAAACGTGTCGTTCTATTTTGACTTTGCGATAGGCTTCAAGATACCAATGGCAAAGTTGACAGAAATTTTTTTATAGTTTAATTAGTTTTTTTTAAAATATATATGGGAGAAATTTCACTTTGTATTCCGAAATATTTAAATTTTTTCATCTTGTACCTTTAACGATAAAATTATTCACATTATATCGTTAATGTATTAAAAATATTACAATATGATTATTCTGTTAATTTCTGTTATTTATTTGGTTAATTTGAGATTAGAAAAGGTAAATGTCATCCTTTATTATATTCATTCAGAATGACGGGATAGTTGACAACAACAAGGAACGTTCACTCTCTTTGACAAGCTGTCTCCTGAATTATGTCTTTTCTTTTATATTTTTGGGGACTATGAAGAAGTGTTCATACTTCCAATAGTTCTTGAACAATCGTTTACTTTCTAAAAAATAAAAGACTTTACTTGTTTTTCGAAACTTGGCCTTAAAAGAGACTTGCGTTCGTGCTCTAATACCATGAAACACACACGTTGACAAAATGAGTAACATAAACTAATAGAAAAATCACATTACAACAATTTCAATAAATTAATGTTATAATGTGAAAAATCTAATCTTAAAGGATACAAAATAATTTTTTTAAAATATTTTAAAATGCAAAATAAAATTCGCCCTTATTTATATACAAAAAAAAACCTATATCACTATTATACAAATAATAATTAAATATATTTTTACTCTTTTGATGAAATTATTTTTTATTAGTCAAGTTAGACGTTTCAATTTCTAAAGTAAAACTTGGTTGAAAGATAATCAAGCTAATCAATTAAACGGTATTGATAAAACATTCACATCTCAAGCTAATCAATAAATTAGTCATATCTCAAGTATGGATTTGACAATGGTATAGTCAAAAAAGTTTTGATATCATAACTCCAAAATTTATTATTTAAAAGGGTGTTTTTATAATTTTTGTAGGTAATTTTACAATAAAAAAATTTATTATTTTTATAGTTTTTTTTTTTTTGGTGAGGTATCATTTTTATAGTTAATTTACCATTTTATGGATGTTTTTAAGTGGGTATTTTTACCACATTTATCACACAAACATTTATCACTTTTGGGATGGTTTATCACATTTGTGGGTGTATTTATCACATTTGTGAATATTTTTACCACTATGTGATAGTTATTTTTTCCATTTTTTTAGTACCACAACAATAGAAAAAGTATCTACATATATGATAAAAGTTACCACAAATGTGATACCAATCTATTTACTGCAGTGTATAGTTTGTTAGTGTTATATAAATATTATGTCTACTGTGATTTATATCGTTTTTAGCTAAGTATTGCGTCCAATTATTTATTAAGCGGATATGACAAGTTTAGAGTGTGTTTGACATGACTTAAAAAAAAGTGTTTTTAGGACTTTTAACTTATAAAAAATACTTTTTTTATAAAAGTAGTGTTTGGCTTAACTTGTTAAAAACACTTTTTGATAAGTAAAAGTAATTTGAGCACTTAAATAAGTTAATAAAAAAAAGTAAAAATAATTAACTTTTACTTTTAAAAATCACTTCTTATTTTCACTTCTCATTTTCTCCCGACTCCCCCGATGGGCGATACCTCTCTGCACGTCCACAATACTTCTCTGCCAAAACCCTTCATGTAGCCACTCCGACGCCGACGCCGACCAACGACACTACCTTCTCTCTCGCCAACAACCAACGACGCCGGACCCGTATGCTGTACAGTGATCTTTGTTGTATGCTGGTCTAACCAAATCCTTTCAAACGAGGTACAATATCTTCTTAACTAATTTTATATTATCTGTTGCAACGATTTGTTTATAATTTGTTGTGGGTTGATGTATTTTGGTTTGTGATTTTTTTTTTATGATGAAATTTGTGGAGATCTTAGAAGATTTTGGGGAAAATCTTTCTAAGTGAAGCAAAGTGATCTTCATTTTGAAGATATATTACTGCTTGAAGTACTTAGATTTGGAGTTTTATTGAAGTCTCTATTCTAGCATAAAAATACTGGTGGGGGTTTGGTTTTAGAGTATGTAGTTCTTAATTACTCTATATAGCTCTGAAATCATCGATTGAAGAAAGCTGTGATCTAGATTCCGTGAGATTTTAGATATGTTCTGCATTATTTCTGATAACCTGGCTCTTGATGTTTATTGATATGTGTCCTGAAAATTTATCAGTTTTATATGCTAAGATATAAATAAAGTTGATAGAATGCCCACCAACTGTTTGATAAAATGACTTACATGTGTTATGGATTTTTTCTTATGCTTGGGGCTGTTATTTTTCTTGGGTTTTTTTTTTCGTGCTTTATGTCGTATATATGGTGATATGTAATGTATCTATCTATAGTACTGGGAAAATGTGAGAAAAACGGAAAGAAATATTATAGGCCAATGTGCTATGTTGTGATTTTTATGAATTGAATAATTCTCTGTTTGCAATTATTGGCAATAGTTTTGAAGGCCTAGCTTTTATGAATAGAGTATTGACCTTGTACATGTTCTCAGACTCAGAGTTCAAAGTTCTCTTAGTTTCAAGGAGCACATGTAATCCTAAAATTCTTTGAAGAAAATGCCATTTTCTATGTCTCTTTTGCAGTTTTTTTTTTCATCCTAAAATTCTCTTTGGACCCAAGAGTGTGTGAAGCCATATGATCATGTCAGGTTGTTAATTCTGTGTCCATGAATCCCCTTTCAGCTGACCTTTTTTGAGAGCAGAGAAAAGGGCATTTTCTTCAAACCAGATGGAGGTTTCTCTTTGATATGTGTGTGTGTGTGTGTGTGTGAGAGAGAGAGAGAGAGAGAGAGAGAGAGAGAGAGAGAGAGAGAGAGAACATCAATGTTATGTGAGGATTATGCATATTATACAAAGGGTTTGACCCAGCCAAAGAGTAGAGTTCCTTGCTTTCTCTACCATGCATTATTATTTTAAGAGACTAGACTTGTTTTGAATATGACATTTGGACATTGCAAGCCTGATTGGGTTACTAATCTTCTTCTTGATTATAAACAATTCTGATATTTTATTGCTTAATGATATTAAGAATGAATATTTTTTGGCCAAAATTTAGATAGAAATTTGGTCAAAATCTACCCAAATTATTTTTTCCCACATTTAGATATCACGTTACAACCTATGTATTTTGTTCATAGGTTTATTATTATTATACGTGTTGTGCTAATAACCTATGTATTTTGTTATCAACAGGGATGTTATCAACAGGAAAACATGGATGAATTTGCCTGAACTTGGTGTTCGAGCTGCATGGTTGGAGTATATGAGGGACGGAGGGAGAGGGAACACTAGTCAGTAGGATGTCTTTTCAAAAGTGGACTTGTTTAGGTGTTAGAGGAGGAAGGCAATGTAAACCAAACTGCTTTTAAAGAGAATATTGATTTGTTAGATATAAATCCAATGTATAGGAAGAGAGAACGTATTGTGTCAGCAATTCTAAGGGATAATCAAGCATGATTTTTGATTGTATTTACTATTAACATGCGTTTTGCGACTTTAGTATGTCATTGGGATAATTGGACTATGTAGTTTTTTTTGTATGATACCTTTATTAATATGATATTTTTGTGTATGATTTTTTTTTGTGTATCATTATATGTGTAGTATATGTTTGTATATGTGCATTCAATGTTATTAACAATTGAGACACAAATAAGTGTTTTCACATCCAAACGTGTTTTTTTATAAAATACATTAATTTAAGTATTTTAAATTTGGAGTATCCAAACAATACTTATTTAATAAAAGTGTTTTTCTTATAAACACTTTTGATAAACATTTATTAAAAAAGTATTTTTTGGATTTTGTAAGCTCTCCCAAACACACTCTTAATCTATCTACAATTTAAACCTGCTAAGATAAAACTTATGCAAGTTAGTTAATCATTGTGTATGAGTAATGTTATACAATTCAAATGAAATTTAAAAAATTATAATGTAAATACATATCATCTCTTAGATGAATAAATTTCATCAATTTTTTTTAGTAGAATCTACTCATCCAATAAATAGTAATATGATATATATTTAAATAATATTTTTTAGATTTTATTTAAATTATATAATATTTTTCGTTGCTTATTGTGTGCATAGAATTGAGTGGTCTAATCTTTAAGATTCAAAGGGAGCAGGTACATAATCATAGGTGGGGCTCATTAAAGAAGCTAAATGCTCTGTCGACATCATAACTTTGGGAAGATAATTGCAGCAATAAATTTCAGGCTGTATAACTGCTAACTACTTCACCGCCAGCATTTATTAACCAACCCTTTACGTTGCATTAACGTATGTACCTCCTTATTTTTCTTCCCAAAAAAATAATCATTGCTTGGTAAACACGACATGACGATGACAATGATGTACATTACATGTTTAGCTGTCATGAAAAATTAGGGGTTGTTTGTTTACTGTTTTTGTCTTGTCTTTTGTGTTTTTGTTTTTAATTTTTGTCAAAAATGAAAACAAGAATATGTTTGGGTAATGTTTTTGTTCTTGTTTTATATTAGTTATTTTGGAGACAAAGACAAAAAAATGGGAACAAAAAATTTGTGTTCCAGAAAACAAGCAAAACAAAAACACGCGCTAAAGGGCATTAATGAGATCCGGGTTTCGAACTTCATTAGCAGCAAAAATAGTCTTTTTTCGTGAAGCTATTTAAACCCACCTCATCTCCATCGCTGCCTCACTCTCTCATCTCCATCGCTGCCTCACGTTCTCCATTCTCTCACCGTCACCGAAGACGACGAGGAGCAACGATCTCCTCTGCTCTCTCTCACCGACAGAGAGGTAAGCCCCTTCTCTCTCTCTCTCTCTCTCTCTCTCCCTCTCTCATCTCATCTCCTCGCTCTCTCTCTATATATACACACAGATCTGTGTATATATATGTATATACACACAGATCTGTGTATATATATGTATATACACAAAGGTCTGTGTATATTTATGCCTTGCCAGTTGAAGCTTGCGGGTCATACTCATTGGAACTGGAGCATTGAGGGGATGAAATTGGTTGATGCTGAAACTGATCCGGGGCGCCTATTTATTATTTAATATTAAAATGTTATTTAAGAAGGATTTGATCTTAATGTTCAAAATATTTTATAATGATCAACTTTACTCTCAATTTGATATTGGTTTATTTTACAAAAAAAAAAAAACAATATATATATAGACACATAGATCTCTGTGTGTTCCATGTGCTGTATGTGTGTGTGTTCTGTGTGTTGGGTGTGTGTGTGTGTGTATGCGTTGTGTTCTGTGTGTGTGTGTGTGTGTTGTGTTCTGTGTGTGTGTGTTGTGTGTTGTGTGTTGTGTTTGTGATTGAATTGAGATTGAGATTGTGATTGAATAGCCATTTACTTTAGGATTGAATTGGGGGTGGGATTGAATTGGGATTGATTTTGGGTATGTCTATGCATTTGCAATTATGGTTGACTGAGCTGGAGTATTCTGCTACACTAAGGATGCTAAGGTGTGAATGAGGTTGGGTTGCAAGGAGATGAATTATGGGAGAAAGGTTGCTGTCATGGAAGTAATGAAATTTTTTTTGGTTTTTTTGTTGAAGGATTAAAGCCTTGGATTGTATTTTTGGTTTTCCAAAATTATTGTAGTTACCAAACATGTTTTTTGTTTTTATTCTTATAATTTAATAGACACAAATGACTCCCAAACATGTTTTTTGTTTCAATGTTTACCACAAAACAGAGACAAAAATTGTCTCTGTTTTTGATTTTTTTGAAGACACAAAAACAAAAACGTTACCAAACGACCCCTTAATGTGCGTGTTTACAAGTAAATATTGTGACAAATTTTTACGGGGTGTAAGTATCACATGCTATTGTCTTTTCTTTTAATTCAATGATTAAAAATATTTGAACCAGTTTATAAATATTCCTCGTGATATTGTCGTGCACCGAAAATTTTTCTTTCTCCAACTGCCCTGTAGGGCGGTAGCCCTTTTGGGCAACTCTATGTGTTTTTTTTTCCTTTTAGAGTCGGTGGATTTTTTTATAAGTTGTTTACTTACACCTTTCTAAATCAAATACTACACTTGCAGAGAAATGCAAAGAAAAGAGAGGGAAGACCAGCCCGATGAAAGTGATAGTGAGAGCTCATATTGGTGGACTTGGGAGTTTGGACTTGGGAGGGTAGTTTGTGATCAGCCCCCACCCCGGATCAACTTCGAAACCATTTGTAAACGCATTATTGCGTACCAAATCTAACAAAATATATGATCAATGGTAGATAATCGAATTAACCTACTTGGGCTTGACTCGGGTTTATTTTATTTGAAAAATTTGTGGGTCGGTCTTCTTTTGTGGACTTATTTGGTGATAAGTCCATCAAGAAAACTTGTTTAATATTAAGTTCATTTTGATCTCCATTGTCCAAAATATCTCTAATAATTATATTTAATTAAAACAAATTTGAAAACTAACAACTCTTAAATTTTAGGAGTTCAACTAACATTAAAATTATCTCTCTCATATCTATCTATATCTATATAATAAAGTAGCTAAATTGTTTGTCTTGAACTTTTCGCGGCTCAAATAATTTTGATCCGATGGTCCTAATTGGACTTTCATTTTTTATACAACTCTAAAACTCTCATTTCTCATATAACTCTCTCTCTCTCATGCTATTATTTTTTCCCCTATTTTTTTTTTTGTTATTATTCACTTCCATAAAACAGATGAAACTACATGTTATGCAATTATTTATTTCATTATACTAATTAAACGTTTTTATATATCTGACGGCATGTAAATAACATTTAATGTAAATAAAAAATAAACACTAAATAATATTCAATTCAAAATGAACCTTACATTGTAAATTAATATATAATTTTATCAAAAATTAATATTTAATTTTGTCTAATTTTTGTTCAACTTTGTCGAAATAATATCAAATTAATTTTTATTATTATCAAATTAATATTTAAATTTATTTAATCAATTTTTTTGGATTACTATATTATATCAATTTTTTACTAAATCAAATTTTATTTGATTTTATTAATTTTTTTGTACTAAATTTGGAGAAGGACAATTATAAATAATAATTTTTTTTTGGGATGAAATTATCAATTTTCATTAGCAACATTGATAGAAAGGAGACAGAGAGGGTATTCGTGCAATAAATTTCAAACCTTAGGGGGTGTCTGTGTTATTTATAAAATATCAGGAGGTATCCGTGTAATATTGTCAAAACTCAGGGATGCCCCTTGATTTTTACCCTGTTTTTATTTAAACATTAATTTATTATTATTTTATCTAAAAAATTTGAATTATTGTATTTATAATAAAAATAGTTATTGGTTAGTAGGGTTTGTTGGTAATCAAAAAAGAAATTTGTGTTGGTGTGTATATTTATATGTAGAGGATTGGACATTTGGTAATTAAATTTATAATTATATTGTATCATTTGGGGTTTGAATGATAATAGTGGTGATAAATTCATGAGTTTTATCAATGAGTAAGATTTGGTTTATTTTATTTATTGCTTAAAGATTGTGAATTTATTTGTGTTATGTTAGTATTTTTTTTTTAGCTTGAGGTATTTATTGTGACGCCCCAAAATCCGGGGGTCCCTTGATTACCCATCAACCCGCGGAATACCCCTGGATACCGAGAAACTCGATATCACGCCGTTATACCCCATTTACCGGGGTCCTTAATTTAACAAAAATTCGGGCAGAGTCTCCTTTGTACAGGGAGCTCTACCCAAAACACAACCTATGCAATACACATTCACATGACTCATCCGAGGTCCAATATAAAATAATGACCACACAGGGTCCATTTATTCATACTTTTGACGCCCCTAAAACTGGGGTTCCTAAATTGATGTATGAAGTGTGACATTGAATTGTAAAAGTGTAACATGGCCTGTAAAAGTGTAACATTACCATGTAAAAGTGTAACATTTCCATGTAAAAGTGTAACATGGCCTGTAAAAGTGTAACATTGCCATGTAAAAGTGTAACATGTAAACACATCACACCTATGCATCAAACATAATTAATATAAGTTTAAGTTACAACCCTTTTACATACATTACATGCCAAAATTTAATTACAAGCCTAGTTTCACACAAAAAAATGAATTGAAAGCCACAAGTCGGCTTTTCTTCCTCCTCAAGTGCCCGAGTGAGTGCCGTCCGTCGGCGTAAAACCCGCACCTGAAATGTTTTCCCGTATAGGGTGAGCCAACGCCCAGTAGAGTATATCCTACAGAGGCTACTCCCCACCTAAGTGCATATGCAATGTTTACATACAACATTTATTCTCATCAACATTCCAAGTAAGAATATGCAACTCTATATTGGAATTTAGCATGCCATGCTATGAAATGAGATGTGACTCACTCATGCAATTTTAACCCGAGTCCTCACCGACTCCCACAACACAATGCAATGCCAATGTGTAATAAATCCGTCAATTGACGAAAATACATCCAATGATCACTTTGAATAAAAATCATGTGTTTTATAAATAAGACCATTATTGGATGGTACTCATTAAATGAGTATTTTATAAATCAAAATCTTGTGTCTTGTTGGGCAACGGATTTTGGTATCTCAACCTCCGGTTCCGTAAACACCAGCACTTTTCTGGAATTTCACCGCCGGCAAAGTGCTTGAACCATGTGACCGGGCTTTGCACCCGAGGGAGAGTCTAGCCCTGCTTGCTATACCCGACACAAGTTTTTCCATGCATGCAACCGTGCGACTCAGTAGGATAATCAATCCCACTTTCCCGAGCCCACCCTTCAATCACCAAACAAGGTGTTTGAATGAACCATGCCCAAACACACACACACACACCCACACTCATGCCTAAGCCCATGAAATGGATGCCTCCGTGCAAATGCAATGTAATGTGTCATTGCATATCAATGTCATGCCTCATATGTAATGAATGTCATATGAACCATTTAAATCATAACAATCCAATTCCATGGCAAATCATATCCTAAGCATATAATTTCCACAATTTATCACATAACTCAATTTCATGACAAATTATATCACATGCATACAATTTCCATGATCATCATAATCCTAATATATCATAAAGCATATATCAATATACCCATTTCCAATTGTAAATCACACACTAAGCATATGATTTCAATTTCCCCAAAATAGCAATTTTGGTCATTCAAGACATTCTATCAAACACCTTCAAAGCAACCTATCATGTTAGCACACAAAATTGTCCACATAACGGCCCTTATATAAGCCACAAAACAGCCCCTATATAAGCCACCAAAACAGCCCCTACATATGCTATAAAACCAACTTCTATATAGGCCATAATTTAGCCACAAAAGAGGTCATGTAACAGCCCCTAATTCAGCCACTTAACCATGCATAAATCAGGCGTAAAACAGCCCCTTATTCAGGCACTAAACAACCCACAATTCAGCCATAAAAGATGTCATGTAACAGCCCCTAATTCAGCCCTTTAAACAAGCATGTAACAGCCCCTAATTCAGCCATTTAACCATGCATAAAACAAGCATAAAACAGTCATGTTTCAGCCATATTTCAGCCACCAAAAACAGCCCCTTAAGGTAGGAGTAAAACCAAAGTAGGAAGAATCCTACCTCTTGTAGCGTGTAGGAAGTGGTAGAACTTCCAAAAACACCAAAAACAAGCCCAAAACTCACGATTTCCCCAAAGCCTCCTCCCGGATCTTCGGTGAAATCCTTCGTTCTTGGTACGTAGACGTAGCCCTCGTCGACGTGATCAATTTTCTCTCTTGGCTCGACGAAATCCGACCGAAGGAACTCCGAGAATCGGCGGAAGAAAACTTGAAAACCCACTTTCTCTCCTCTCTTCCTCTCCAACGTGTGAGACCAGCTGAGTTGGGAGATATTTCTGCTGAAATATCTCAATTAAGTCCCTATTTATAATTTTAGAATGTGCGGTCCACAACGCACCGCATATTTTCGACTTCCGGGTCCGTTTTTCGTCCCGAAACGATTCATTATATCTCGGATTAAGTTCAAATTAATTTTATTTGAACTTTAACTTAATTTTAAGGAAATTTTATAAAATCCATTACTGGGGACCTTTAAAATGAAATTTGCCACGCAGTCGTCTTGAACAACGTGTAAAAATTCGACTATCTCAGAATTCGACGAAATTTGACTAGATTCCGCGATACGAATCCAACGGCGAACTCCGTTTCCTCATCCGAGGTCTAGAGCATGAGTATTTCAAATAAGCATTATGATGACAAATGACCATTTTGCCCTTATTCACAAAAAAATTCAAAATTTCCCGGGTTTTACATTTACATGGGAATATGGTGGATTAAAAAAATAGTGGTTGAGTTTATAATTATGTTGTGTTATTGGATTGAGTGGTAGTAAATATGATAAATTAATGAGTCTTATAAATGAGCAAGATTTTATTTATTAGTTAAAGATTGTAAATTTTAATTAATTATGTTAGTATATTTTTTTTCCAAAGGCATTTGTATATGTGACATTGTTTTGGAGAGTTTTTATATATTTTTATGATAGTTCTATTAATTTGGAGGATATGATCGACAATATATTTCGAGTAATTTTAAAAGAAGAATTGATATGAATATTTTTAGGTCATTGTTTTTGAATTTGGACAAGTGTTTTAAATTTTTTTGTTTGTTGTATAATGTTTTTGGGCACGACTAATGACTAGTCCATATATATAACATTAAAAAAAATAATAAAATTTAAATACAAAAAAAGTATCATTCAAAAACAAAAAATAGTATCATTTAAACACAAAAAAATAGTAACATTTAAACACAAAAATAATAATATTCAAAAACAAAAAAAAAATTTATAATATTGAGTATTGATATTTGGAAAAATAACAGTAGTAACATGCTCAACAAAACAGTAACATGCCCAATAAAAACAGTAACATGCCCATAAAATAGTAACATGAACAATAACATAGTAATATATATATATATATATATATATATATATATATATATATATATATATATATATATATATATATAATAAAGTAACTTACAATTCAAATCTCAAAAGATAAACAAAATGACTTTTGCTATTCGCGGTTGAGATCACTTTAAATTTTACTTTAAAGTTAATCTAATGGCTAATATTAACACCCTAAATTTAATAGGAAAAATAGGCTCTAAGGGTGTGTTTGGAATGACTTTTTAAAAGTATTTTTAGAAATTATTTCTCATAAATACTTTAAAAAAAAAATAGTGTTTGAAACCGCCCCACCACTACCACTACCACCACCACCACCACCACCGCCGCCGCCGCCACCACCACCGCCATTGCCACTGTCGCCACCACCACCGCCACCACAACCACCACCACCATCGTTGTCGCCGCCACCACCACCACCGCCCCCCACCACCACCATCGCCGCCACTAACGCCACCATCGTCGTCGCCGCCTCCACCACCATCACCGCCGCCACCGCTGCCACCACCACCATCGCCGCCGCCCTCACCGCCACCACGGTCATTGCCACTCACCACAACCATCACCGTCTCCTACCACCACCACTGCCGCCCACCATCTCTTACCCCCACTACAAACCGATGCTTAAATTCTTTTAACATTTCTATATGTTTGTGATTTGATTTTGGATATGAATACAAATATGTTTATTGTTTACCATTTTTTATTACTTTGTGCCTTCAGGCACAGGTAATAACTAGTATATATATATATATATATATATATATATATATATATATATATATAGAGAGAGAGAGAGAGAGAGAGAGAGAGAGAGAGAGAGAGAGATTTGAATTTGAATTTTATGTAAAAAAAATTATTGGCATATCTTATTTGATAGTGAATTAAGGGATAATAATTCTCAACTTAAGAAACTAATTTAAAGTTGCTTTCAAAGAAGGGTATTTTGAAGTTTTAAAAAAATAGTGAACTTAACTACTTATTAGTAAGATTAAAAACAGACTTATCTCCAAATAAGTTTCATTGACGGATTAAACTCATTATAAATCCCTTAAGAAGAACTCAACCCCAATTTTTCACATTTTATTTTGGGTTCGATTCGGGCTCAAATCATTTAACTAAATTTGAATAATTTTTTAAATTTATTTAGAAAAATGAATCTACAAAAGTTCGAACCGAGCTCATAAAGTTCGACTATTTTCTATGTAAAATAATTGAGTTATTTAGGCTCGGAACATATTTTTAAGGTCGTTTAAAAAAAATGAGTTTAATAGACTCGACTTGATTTCACAAAGTTTGACTTGATTATCAGTTTTGAATGTATGTTTTCATTAAATATAATTATTGAGGGTATTTTGAACAATAAAAATCAAAACAAACTTATTTTCAAACAAATTTTATAAGTGTACTTAAATCCAAATAATTCTAAAAAAAAAACCAGCCACCGAAGGACTCTTTTTTTTATTTTTGCCGCTAACGTGTTCTGACAGCCCCCGCGACTGCGAGTCCAGGTATCGAACCCATCCTTTGGGCCGTTGTGGGCGGATTTCACACACCCCATCTCAATTGTTACTTCGGATTCAGTTTTCAGCGTAGGATGAAGAAGCCTACCGTCGCCAATTCCAGTAAAATCAAGTTTGATGACAGTGAAGAACTTGAATCTTCCTCCGAAGATGTGAGTACAATTTATGTCATTATACATTTCAATCAGAACCGGTATACATATACGTGTAGAAATATAAATCTGATGTTGAATTTGGGTAGGAGGGGGAAATAGAATGTTATCTTGCAGATGTTACATTCGAGGAGCTGTTGAATGCGCGGTCTAATGGGTCAGACACGGTGTACCTGAAGCCTGATTTGGACAAAAGGGTGGCCGACCCAACAAGAACAGGTGTTGTAGTTCTGTTGTTTTTTTTTTTTAATGGTAATTATTAATTTTTATAAGAGGGCATGGTGCAATAAGGTTGTTCTATTGTGACGTGGAACTCATGACATGTACATTTAATCTTTTTCGGACATGCTTGCAATGGCGGGAGTCTCGTGCATTGGGTACGCGATTGGTATTGTGTTTATAATATTGGACTGTGGAATTGTGTGAATGCCAATGGAGATTAGCTGCAAGAAGCCTATTAACAGATTTAGAGAAGTCATTCAAGTTCCTAAAAAGGTGAATCACATTGTGCTTCCATCTGTCTCAAAAGAATTGTTAAAAGTTGTTCGTCTAAAAAGTTCTTGTTGATATGAATCCCATGCAGTTCTTTCTTTCTAAGTCTATTCATGGGCAAATACATGTAGCTCTGCTATCGTATTCTCAGGTGTCCACTATATGAGATTGGCTCTTAGTTATTCTATTTGGACAAATATATCTGATGGGACACTTCTGAAAAAAAAAAAGGATTCAAACACGTGTCCTCAGCACCGAGTACACCTCCAGCTCTTTGGTGATGACATGTGTCCTCGGCACCAAGGACACTTTCAGCTCTCTTATGAAGATACGTGTTCTCGGCACTGAGGACACCTTCAGCTCTCTGGTGATAACACGTGTTCTCGGCACTAAGGAAACTTCCAGGTTCTTAGAGCCCTGGGGCTCTGACACGTTTCCCCTGCATGATTAGATCCCGAGGACTTTTTCGGACACGTCACCTCGACTCCAGAATGGATTATTGACGGTTGCAGCCCATCAATCTCAGAGTTAGACAATGAATCATTGGCTTGCCTTCCCAATAAAGTCAGAATGGCAGAAAGGACAAGACCAACAACCAAAGGGAGTCAGACGTGTGGCACGATGTACAAGATTGGGGGTAAATTGACAAGAATACCCCTGCTGGCACGCAGCCATCTCAAAAGAACATTTAATGTTCCCTCAAGAGGATAGGACATTTTCATTGTCAAAGGACCTTGGAGAAAGAACATTGAATGCTCGGGTGCTTGAGCACTTAACGATGAGTTGACCTCCCACATGAGGCAGAAGGCGTTCTGTCCCAAGACTGTTCACCCCACCTGTTGCCTCCCAGATGAGCCAATGAGGGTCTCTTCCTAGAGGGACCAACCTGCCAACAATGATGACCTTCATGGAAGGTATAAATAGCACTCACAAATGTGAGACATAGGTACACAATCTCACCCCAGAACTCAAAATAGTGTTTTTTTCTTTTCCTCTCTCACGAACTGACTTGACCGTCAGAGGAGATACGCCGAAAAACACTCCGGTACCCTTCTAACTCATCTTTTGAGTGACAGGAACCGCCTTCGGCTCGCCGGAATTGATCGGACAGCCTTGAAAATAATTCATCACCACTCCTTAGACCATCTTTGGCCTCCCTTTGCCACGGGATTGTCGACTTTCGAGATAAATACGAGTTCGGGAGAGAGTTGTCTTTTTTATTTATTGTGCGAAAATCGTCGCGCACAATATGTTTATGTAGGCATTTGGTATATGCTTTTTGTGGACAATGTTCAGCATTTTCTAAGCAACAAAATGGTTTTTGTTTGTGTTGTTTTGAACTTTGTGCAGATGGATTATAAGATGGAAACTATGATCATTTCAGTTACAAATATACTCCTATCTTTTTTATTGAGTCATAATCATTTCTTAAAAGCTTTTTGTGTGTGTGTCTGTGCGTGTATACCCTTGTGTAAATTACTCTATATTTTCGTCAGGTGGTCTGTGACCCTCGTTTCGAACTGTTGTGTGGCAAACTCGATGTAGATGGGTGGGTTTCTCTCTCTCTCTCTCTCTTGTATGTTTGATGTTTACTGACTCTATCTTTGTTAGTGTCATGGTCACCTGTGTTTTTGAATCAGTTTTGTGGGTACTAGTTGCTACACTGTTATTTGATTCACTGTTTTGTTCCATCTGGTGGTGTTCTTTTCCCAATTATTTAGCAGAGAGACTAGCAGTAGTACACCAAGTTCAACTATACGTTTTTCATGTATGTGATTGTACTATTTAAGTCATATGTTGAGTTTTGTGACCCACGAGACTCCTGTATATGAGGCTTAAAGCTCCATGTGTTGGCACACCTATGCCTTACTTTTTCATCACCCATTTTCATCCTGCATTAGTGAATTGAGTAACAGTAACTTGGTTCAGAGCCTCTGGGATGTGTCCATTGTTCAGGAAGTGGAATTGGTAATTTTTTGGATTAGTAGTTTAGTTCCAGAAAGATATTGGAATGTCTGCAAACAAACGAAAGGGTTTTAAGATTACTCTGCATAACTGTTTTTCTGCTTTCAGCTGAATCTTTCAAAGAGCTTAGGTCAAGAAATGGAATTGTATTTCATCTTGCAAATAAAATTAGTTATGCAAAGAACGGTGGGAGTGGGGGAACTATTAAATGGCTTTCTGCAAAAATAAGGAGCATCATGTCCCTTGGAATATGGAGGGTAGTATGATATAAGATTTACAGTGAGATGGTGGCATTGGCTGCTGCTCTTTCTTCAGGTTGGAGTGGTTAGTGGTCAATCATGTTTATGAAAATGTAACTTGCCTTTGTAACTTTAACTGATGGAGCTTTTTCATTTGGTGCTTATCGGAAAAGACCAGAGATAGCCCTATTCTTTGGCATATTTGCACAAATTGATAGTTCTCAAACTTGGAACTTGTTTTTGCTCGCCTGACAACACAAGCATTATACAACTGAATAAGCAATGGCCCCCAACTTGTGCCCTTTTTTCTATAATAAATAAATAACTTTGAAATGGTTTTATCTACTTGCCATACAATAGAACTCATTCCCTATTTAAAACTGTTGTTGCTTAATTTCCGTTTGGAGTCCTCGAAACTTGATGCCACGAGTATTGTCATACTACAATGGAGACCTGCTCTCGTAGATGGTATCATTTATATCGAGGCGACAAAATTGTTGTGGACATGATCTTTACCCAATCTGGGTATTTTAAACTGGAACTGTAGTAAAATTTTGACCAATATGGCTTGCAATTTTTGCAGAGTGTTGAGTTTGTGTACCCGTGAGCCGTTTCATGCCTATGCTTTGTTTTCTCAAATCCCATGGGATTTTGATCTTTGCATATCACCTTTTATGCATTTGGAAGCCATGTGTTTTGTGT